>OY970780.1:3635000-4384430 GCA_963853795.1 Xestia rhomboidea
ATTACTAACTGGGATCCTTTGTGCAAATAAATAAGTCGTTATTAAGTAGTCGGGCGCACGCCGTATAAACAGAGGGCGCCACCCTCGCGGCCTGGCCCGCAACCAGAGCGTTTACCCTGCGTTTTAGAAGATGCGTTATGCAATAAACGCTGGAGTTGTTTGTTCGGGACTTTATTGAATTTGTTCGGATATATTGAGCGGAGAGCGGGGAGAGGGATTCTTTTAGACGGTGTAGATGTTGGAACTATGTAGGTAAAGGTTGCCTTGTACTGGAAATAGTTTTTGTGTTAAATTCTTCCTGTTACTGCAAAGAAAATGGAGACCGTCATACTTAGCAAACATATTTAAATAAATGAGCTAATGATGTCAGTGTCACTTTAGCTCTCTGTAGTGAATTTTCCTCAAAAGTTGGCATGTGGTAACCCACCGTTTTCTAGGAAATGATCCGCAAAACCCTCACCCACTACATCGAATCGCACAAAAGAAACGCTTATTTACGCCTTAATAGCTCTTAAATATCTCTCTAATGAATGAAATAAAAACTCGACCCGGCTCTTCCCGCAAAACCCCAACATAATTGCTACAAATTACAACAAACCTTACCCCTCAGTTATAAAGCTTATATTCTATTGTAGCACGTCGGTTAAGTCTTTTAGGAGCGGCATCGAACTAAATGATGTGAAGATAGAACGAAATCAAGAGATAAACGTTGTGTTACATTCGATTCTAAATCGTAATGCTACTGCGATAAAGTTGTAAGTCGTATCAGAGGGTGGTTTAGTCGGTCACGCGAAAATGGACTTTATTGTTTGAAAATAAAGTCAATTATGTTTCGTCAGTTGGCGATTTAAGGGTGAGTGTGGTCTTGTTTGCCGCGAGTTAATTTAGTTGTGGATTAACTCAGTTTGAGTGATTGATGTTTTTGGGTTCGCTTTTGATGCGTTTGCCGGCGTTTAGAGCTTTTGTGTGCGGAACCCGACTAGAAGAATTTGTTTCGTGCTTGTTCGTTTTAACTGTTGCAAGTATTTTATTGTGCATTACTAAGTAATGTTAGTGATGCGACTAACATGAAATATTCTGGAGACAAGATAATGCAAGGTGAGAGTATTACCCGCTAACTTAATATATCTATACTTACATACAATTAAATAAAATTGTCTGTTTGTGATTTCAAAATAACAGCTTTTTACTGAATACATTATTATGAATGTGTAACATACGGTTTTTAACCATTTTTGTCTGTCTGTTTGTTCTGGCTAAACTCCGAAACGGCTGGACCGATTTTGACGCAGAAAGCTATAGTTAGGCATTATATATTTTATTTTAGAAAAAGATTAGGGTACTATGCAAAAAAAAAAACATGAAATTGTTAACAAAATCAGATTCAAATAATTTCAAGCGGGCAGAGTTCACAATTTTTGACAGTCCGTTTATTCCAAGTAAAAGCCGTCTCTATGTAGCCTCTTGGAGCTGCTTTGCTTGGATAAAGTAATCAAGGATTCTTTGAGTCTCAAGTTCTTCAGATACGCACGTATTGGCATTCCTGTCCTTAGGCAAAGCTGGTGCATTCATGTAGGTTGTTCTTTCTTATATTATCTAGTAAAGATACTGCAACGTGTTGCAGGTTTTTAATCTATCACTGTTTCTGACTACAAAAGCACCTTTCCTGGTGTACTATTAGCAGGGATTAAAGTTCATAATTGGCTTCCTGCATAACCCTAAACAAAATACAATTTCAAGTTTCCTAATAGGCCTTATTATATTAAAGGCCACTTCAGAACCAGACTTCCATCACAATAGCGCCCATCAAAGACACGCCATCATTATTTCTCCGCACGTCGCATGAACCCTCCCCTTAAGAACTTCCCTAGCCTCCGACAAACGTTATTATTAATTTTACCTCCAACCTTAGCAAATAATGTTCAACTTTAACTTTCTTAGAATACAGTTCAATTTACTTCGGCAATTGTGTTTAAGATAAGCTCCTTTTCGTCGCACAAAGCGGGTTATTGGCTAACTTCTGGTCCACGGGCTGCATCTAAGATGGCGATGTGTTTTGTCTCTTTCTCTCGTACGTGTCAGCCGTATGTGCTGTCTCTGTTGTTTTCTTGCGTAATAGAAAGAAGGCGAAGTAGTTTTTGTTCATGTTTATGTAGGGCGTTAGAGTGAGAGAGTGCGCTACAAGTCAATTACGTTTGTCGTGTAAACAAAGAGATATCGGAGACGATCGATGCTGCTCGATAGCTGCAACACTTTTATGTAATTCAATGAAGTTACTTGGTGTAAAGCACTTGAAAGTTTCTATATGAATACAATTTTTTTGAGACATCTCAGAAAGTGGAATACCTATTTTAATTCACCACTTAAATGGTGTAATCCAAACAATTAGGTCAAGCGATATGTAATACTTAGTGTAAAGTAAATATGGCATGGTTCAGTATTCCAAAGTTAAACTTCAAAGAACAGTGGTCACAGGAGCCGTTACAAAATTTCGCCGGCGTAGCCAAACGTAGGCCTGGCGTAGGCCTGGCGCAAGCTTGCTACAATTGCTACGCTACGTAGTCTTTGCATACGGATCTAACTATCCCGCTTGGCCTACTTAGCGGTTCGTATTCTACGAAACAATTTGCATCCCAATTATTTCGTTTTCTTTCTTGTTCGTTGATTTATTAATATTTATTACACAACTCCAAAGGAGACATAGAGACGTTAATACTTGATTTATGGACTACAATTAATTAAATCCCAGAATTCACTGCAGATGCACCAAAATCTAGTCCTTTCTGCATTAACTTTAATTAACCTCTATCAACTCAAAGTATTACCTAATGTATACTTATGTAACAAAGAAGAACAAATATGTACTTACTTACAGAGTGTTAATCCCGTTGCGCGCTCGGGCGCCGCCATTGGCTCGCTAACTAGACAATTCGATTAGCGCGCCGCCCGCGCCCGCGCCCGCGCCCCGGTTACACATTAATACCAACTTCACCGACGACATCGCTCTGTGAGTATATACATACTCGCACTTTCGTCTCATGACTCTTGGTCATGAGACAAAAGTAGGTGCGAGTATGTGTTTCAGGTAGCTAAGCTAAGGAATGAAAGAAATTCGTTTAGGAACCTAAAAATAAACAAAACTGTAATTTTTAAAAAGTTTTAACAATAAATGTTTTAAACTGTTCTGTAATGACCGTCATATATATTTTATTTGAACAAAATGTCAGTACAAACTCCGACTTCTAATATCATAACAGTCCTTTTGGCTTTGCATTGCAGAGATAACCTCCTCCTTTTTATTAAAAATCGGTTTAAAATGATAAATAAGAATACATTTTTAATAAATTGCATTCTTTATATATATGAATACTGTCATATGTATGTGTGTAGTGTGAATATGAATAATGCCTATGAATACTTTGTAAACGAATTAGAGTAGTAACAACTTCCACTGTTGTTGTACACCTCGTAACGATTTAGGAGTACCTTTTCTTCAACGAGCGCGGTTCAGATTCCGCAACTCTTTTTGTACAACATCCGAGCTACTCGATTGTACAAATATTTGACAGACAGCAGACGATACGTCAAGTTTCCCATATTCCCATTGACCACCACTCCGCCGATTTTTTTCTATTCTATCCGGAGGGCGCCACGCTGTTCTTTTGCTTTAGTTCGTATGCCAAGTCGATATTGACGGACATATATGACTGGACACAACAAAAATAAATCTGCCACGAGACCTGCCACGGTTGCGGACAAGGGCGAGCAAATTGAAACGGTTGGGAGAACATTTAAAATTGTGGTATTTTAAATGTAGACAAATACTTAGGTTTACAGAATCATCTGAATTCAACAGGATTGAATTCGTTTAGAATATTGTTTCAATTGTTTACAATTTTTTGGCTTTGTGAATGTCTAAAACGTAAAGTAACTTTAAGTTGCAAATAAAGAGCTGGCAATACTGACACCTTGGAACGTCGAAATGATACCAACTTGGGTACTTAGTTTCGCCTCGCTGTTTGCATAACCTATTCACAGCAAACTGATCCTAAGCTAATCTGAACACTGAGATAAAATAGAAATAGAAGATATTATAAAAGTGCACTCAATTCCTCCTGACCTTATCCCAATTTGTTTGGGGTTGGCGCAACATGTCTTCGTGTACCGTGCTTCTTCTATTAGACATCATCTCATGACTCACTTTCTAGAGACATGACTCACCCAGTTTCTAGTCATATCGTCTTTCAGAATCTCTGTCGTCAAATTTAATCTTTCCCTACTTTTAGTAGGGAAAGATTTTTTTACAGCCATCTACATTACTTCAGACTAACGAACAGAACACAGTGATGTGTCTTACAGATTTTTGTTAGATGCCAAATTCACTCTTGTCGAAGTAAACCGTCTCGCATGTTACGAGCGCCGTCCTCGCAGGTGTGTCGGCGCACAAATAAGCGAAACGTATCTCGTTACCCCGCGGAAGTGTCAGTGGCTCCCCCCTCTGACGTCACACCCCCCTCAGCACCCCGCACGCTCGCGTTTCCGATCTAATAAGGCAAAGAGCTTGAGGAGTCACATTGACTCGTATCGGACGTCAAGACACAATTATGTTTAGATTCGCGACAATGATGAGCCAATAGTATTATTGGAGAGATTCTTATGGGGTGGCTTTTTATTTGTAACAATATTTCTTATCTTTGATTCAATTTAGCCTAACGCGATGATTTCTTCATTTTTTGTAGTGTTATAAGCTGGGTTTGGAATGGATAGTCTTCAACATCTTGTTCTACTTCTACTTTGGAGGTACCTTGAATCGCAAAATGTTAGAGAAAACGGGATTTAGCAAAGTGCAGGTTACATTATATAACCACTCGATCTTTTGATTTAGCATTCTTCTGCCGTTATCCCATTTCATTTGGGGTCGGCGCAGCATGTATTCTTCTTCAATAATTCTCTACTAGTCGGAAAAATCATTATTTTGTTCTCATTTCAATTTATTGGAGGTTGGTGGCGCAGCATGTATTATCCTTGCATGCTTCTTTGTTAATTGTCGTCACCTGAGTCAGCCCCTTTCCAGCTATAGGTATCATAGATTATAAGTGCGAATTCCTGAAAGGTGAACCTGATCATCAAATCATAAAAAAACGAAGTATTCTTCTCACTGTAAGTGTGTCGCGTATGTCGTTTGTCAAAGACAGTCGTCGTCGTAGCGCGCGGTGTCGTGTTCGGTTGAAGCGTCGCTGTGTGCTCTCAAACATAATTTGGGTGATGTATTGCCGCCCAGCTCGAGGCATGCCGCGCGCCGCACGCTCCTCGCAAACAATGTTAGAATGGTATGGAGACGTTAAAACCACGTTTTTAGTACAGCATAATATAGTTTTATTAGGTTAAAACTTTGAAGGTTACGTTTAAGTTTTCGGACATTATTACAGTAGGTAATAACATTCATATACTTATGTGGGATTTTCTAAGGCTGTCAAGTCTTCTGGCATGTCTTTCTTTGGTAGCAAGCTTGTTTTTAATGATTTTATCTACTAAGATTTTCACAATTACCTTTTCCTAAGTCTAAACACAGTGTAGCCAGCTGAGACACTGTAGCACTCAGCAGTAGACTATTTGCGAGTGCGACGGCGCGCGGTACGCGGTACGCGTGTGTCGCGGGACCAATTAGCTGAACAATTCCGAGCACGAACTGTTTAACCGCTTTAATTTCACCCCAATAACACGTTAATTCGCCCGCACACCCCCGCCACCCACCGCCGTCCGCGATAACACAGTCGTAATAAAAATTAAATTTGTTCAACTGTGAAGCGACCTAAGTGGTCACACGTAGGTCATGAAACCTTGTTTGTGAAGAAAATAATGGCAATTAAATTCTACTATATGCAGTTGTTTCAAATACAACGATACCATAGATACGACGCACGAAATAAAACAGATTGTTATTCCAATTACGAAAATAATCGCACGCAAAGTTAATTTGTCACTCGATTAAAGTCAAAAGACGTCATACAAGCGCAGAGTAATGTAATTACTCGCAATCCAATGTAACAAACAGCGGGATCGGCTCTTGACACAATCGAATAATATTTAAACGAAGTGTTTCCGACCAATCGCGGGCCGCGCATGGCGCCGAACGCGCAAATCTGACATCTGTCATATTTGAACCGCATTGTTAGTGTTGTGACGTTCGTTTTTTGAAAGGCGACAGTTGGCGCGCCCGTCCTCTCGGTTATTTTGTTTTGTTGTTCCGACTGATTGAATCTGTCGCAACTAAGTAAAACAACGCGTACGAATACGCGTTGATTTTTCTTGTTCATTATTTGACAGTGACAAGAATAGAGCAGAATGATTGTGTTTGTTTTATAGGGGTGCCTGTGCGCGCTCCTTTTGCAAATAAACTACTAACAAAAGTTAACTCTAGGACACATTATAATATTACCTAACTGCTGTTATTAAACCGCAATCAATACATTATATTCTAAAGATATGTGTGTATGACTTCTAACACAAACACGAAACGTTCGACTTAATTAATTACCAAACTTCTATTGTTATAAAGTTTCAACAAACTTAAGTAATATTACAAATTGATTGACTAACCAAACAAGCTTCGCAGTAAATGGGCAATTTCGTTGTCGAGCAATACAAAGCAAGTCTTAATTCAATTTCGCAGTGTAAAGTGTAAGTAACACGAAACAAACAACTTGAAACAGAACAAGTCGACGATCGTTTGTATAATTTTTATTGCGATGCACAGTGGGTGACATTGTGCGCGCGTGGACAAAATGTTGCGTGTTCAACGAACACTCGCTCACTAAGAATTAGACGTTTTATGATTTCTAATGTAGTTTTCGTTTCTGTTAATTAACGTTACAATGCCCATTCTGGTTTACAACCTGGGTTAACGAGGTTTTATATCTAAATGCTTATTTTTATTAGAGCCACAACCGCTTGTTCTTGTTGCCAAAAATAGCTTTATTCGTTTATTTGAGGTAACTCATCTTAATGAGTTACCTCAAATAAACGAATTGTGAAATTAAAACTATTACTACCACTATTTAGAAATTGTGTATAAGTAAGAGTTTTGTGGCCTCAGACATTAAGATGTGACAAAACTCTTACTTATACACAATTTCTCAACTCTCAGCATCTACCTAGTTACTTTCCTAGCTCCTACGGCGCAAATGAATGACAAAATATTTCGTCGAGTCTATTGCTCCAGCCATTGTAAACAAAACATACAGACATATTATTCAACAGTGTCTATTACAATCAATATTATAATAAAACGCCGTCAAGCGCCCTGAAGCGCCCTAGAAGCACCCGGTGTACTACATCGGCGGCCGCTCGTGGCACGAGCCGACACCATACTTCATACCTCGCCTAAAGGCCGCCGCACACGACTTGCTAATCGAATAACTTTTATGAATATGTCTAGTGTCTATGCGAGTTCGTGTGTAGCTCGTTATGATAATTAGCTACAATTATTGATGTTGTACCGAGAATGTCAATTGTGTATTACTTGAGGATTAGCATTTTACAGCGGTTTCATTAGCGTAAAAGCTAACTGAATGCAGGACACCACTTTTTAAGTATTTTTAATTAAATCTGTGGTATTGCTTTGACAATAATCTATTTTGTCAGTTGTCTTATAATGATAACGTACTCAATATGCATAAATGATCTAGTTCTAATGTAAGTACTTCCTGGCTTCCGTGTTGACTTATTTGATTTCTCAACAAAACTTTCTGATTGAGGAAAATCTTCTTAGCACATGCAAATATTAACAACACGCTTATTGATAACCAATAAAGAAACGATAATGTAACCCAACCTGGAAGTTAGTAAGAGCACCAGTAAACAAACAGCGCAATGAACGCAGAAGTGACGCCGACACTGGCGGGTGACGCAAGCACCTCATGAAAAGTGGTTAAGCCTTTATTTCTTCGACTGAAACATAAACCTTAGCTTTTTTAGGAGATGGTTACTTTGAGTCCTTCTGTATCTCTGTATCTGTATCTCCTCTGAGTAGTTATAAAGACGACGCCAGTTTTTATGTTGGTTAATCTTAATCTTGCCATGTTTCGGTCGTTTCCAACTGAATAAAATGTTTATTAATGGTTCTGATACTAACTACTTTATGTTGCATCCTGATATGCTTTAAGCTGACTCCAATAAAGAGTGTAAAAAAACCTCATAACGAAGCCGAAAGGCACTTGTTTTCCCCGTCATTGCGATATTTTTTTTGTTTTACACCATACCTGGGAACCTTCTAGTTACTGAGATGGGGTCAAATTTCCAACTTTTTGACAAGTTTTTTTTTAAATACAAGTTTTTTACAAGGTAAGATTTTTTAAACACCTCCACGACCCCCGTATTATTCAATCCAGCCATCAGCACAATGTTTTGAGTGCGTTACATTAAGTTCTACCACAAAACATGATTTTTCACCCCAAAAAAAAGTTGTTTCCTAGCAATATTTTTGGCGTAAAGGTAAGTACTTAGTTTGATATACAGAATGCTTGGTTGTCGGCTTCGTGATGAGGTTGTTTACACCCTGTATAGTTGAGAAAGGGCTCAGTAAATGATGGTTCTGATGTAATGGTGAATTTCGGATAATTTACTTTTAGCGCAGAGTATACAGGCATTTCTACCAGCCAACCTTTGGATGATTCAGAGGCAATCAGTAGTAGGACAAACTACTCGTAGCGTTGAGAACATACGACATCGTAACGATTTCTGATATTTCACTGTTAAACAAATTTAATACTTGTGACAGGTAAGCCATCAAACGTTGCATGCCCCTAACCTGCTGTCTCCTACACTGAAATCGAAGCGGTCACGCGAACCGCGCGTATTTTTACCGTTCAACCGACCCCAGCTGAATATATCATTTCACACTACAATTTGACACCACATTCATGCCATACATCTTGGCCATGAATAATCTAAAGTAAACTTTATTTTTATTAACTTAAACGTTATATTGCGACGCCGCGACGGAGCCTCTAGGGTGGATGGCACAATGATGGTACACCATTTATGTGATTGAGTTCGTGTTTCATGCTTTGCCGTATTCAAAGTTAGTTTTGTTATGTCTGCCTCCACAAACTGTTTAGAAGTGACGTGTTCACTCTCTGATTTATTGTCGAAGCGCAAACCTTTTAGGGGTTTTATTGCCGAGGATCGTAAAGTTTGATGCTCAAATAGGTGGCGCGTTAATACCGATAAACAAATTTCATTACAGGCTATAATTTTCACGATAACTACTTTAACACTGTGTAAATTAGGAAGAACTTGGGGAAATGTGAGCGATCACGAAAGTTACCATTTTGCCAAATTTAACTAGAATACCCTAACCACTGTGCAGAGAGATGGGTGACACTTCTTGAGTTCTTAGTAATCAAAGACTGTCTCCGTCTCTCGTGTATTAGCAGAAGACTTTTCTTATGTAATCTCTGGAGACATTCACAAAACCGACTTTGAGGAACTTTTTGGCTAAAAACATTTTTGCATTCTTACAGGTGTGGTTCCAGAACCGGCGAGCAAAGTGGCGACGTCAGGAGAAGATGGAAGCTGCCCGTCTTGGTCTGTCAGAGTACGGCTGCGGCGCGGGTGGCGGCATCCCGCGGCTCGGAGGTCTGGGGCTGCCGGTCGACCCCTGGCTGGCACCGCCGCTACTCACCGCATTACCAGGTAAATAGATCTAAATGAATGACTACCACGTTGCCGTGGTAATCGAGAGGGCAGTAAAAAAATCCAGACATGGAATATTTGTCAAAAGAATCTACCTTATTGGTCCTTTTTATTTTTTTTTTTAGGATGGGAAATCATCTAATGACTTCTCCCGCTCTGGGCGGAGCAGGAGGGAGTGTCAGACTTTTACTGACTAAAACCCATCCATGTTCCTTCATCGCCCTTTGTGTTCCGGGGCCACGGTATCTCTTTCGAATAGTCCCGCAGCCCCGGATTGGTCTTGCACCTAAAGTCGTGTTTTCCGAATATTTCACAATTTAGGTTTTCTAGGGCCTTAGAGCCCAAATCAACCCCCGGTTAAAAAGTTTATAAATAAATATATATACGTATATATGTATGTTGGTATGTGGGGCGCCAAGCAAAATTTAGCCACACTCTACAGTTCGCAATTATGCACCGATTGCTTTCAAACTTGGCCAATTATCGAAAGGGTCAAAATTTGGGTTAAGTTCTTGAATACGACAACTTTTAAATTAAAACTTTTTTGATGCAACCCCTAATTTGGGGAGGGGGATGAAATTTCCAAAATTTTTAGAAAAAAAAATCTGTCTCCGAAACAGTAAACATTTTTGCAGAGGAAAATATTTTTTTTTTAAAGCTAATTGTTTACTCTACAATTTTTATTTTGAAGTTTTCTTTTTTTACATGCTAAACTGTTATGGGAGGATTTTAACAAGGGGTTGGAAAAAGTATGGGAGGAACCTTCTTCGAAATCTACCTTCTCCTGCGGCTTGCCGAAGGGATTTTCTTTACTTACTCTACTTACCCTCTCGATGACCACGGCAGCATGGCATTAGTTAAATTAGAAGACTAAACTATTGCCAAATTGATAAATCAATGATTATTCCAAGTTAGCAGTCAAATAGATCTACTTAATCATCATGTTCCTGCCCGTGCCTCACGTTAGTTGGGGTCGACGCAACACCTGTCACGCTATCATTTCCGTTTTCTTTCATACCATTCCTCACACAATCCGTCCATCATTTTTTTGGTCTTCCACTCCGTCTCCAGCCATCCACATATTATGGTATTCGTCACTCTTAGTCATTTAGAACCACAATATAGTAATTGATGAGCGGTTATAGCATACTAAAGAAAGTGCCGATGTTCCTCAGGTTTCCTGAGTCATCCCCCGTCTGGCTACCCGAGCTACCTCACGCCGCCCGCGCCGGCGACCAGTGGCGCCCCCCCGGACCCGCGATCTTCCTCCATCGCGGCGCTGCGGATGAAAGCCAAGGAACACGTCGAGAGCCTCAATAAAGGACTGCAGATGGTCTAATATTTTAAGCAGTAATGTGGTTAGAGCTATATTATAGTATGGTTAGATAAGTTGAAAAGAGTCAGTGGTTTTAATTTCCAGTTAGAACTAAACTTTAGCCGGTAATGTAAGAGTTGGAATTTAACTTTTACTCAACGGTAATTAATTGATTCTTCGCTAAGAAGAAAAGCAGAATTTCTGGCAACTTTATTCTTAATCATGCGTTTGATAGCTGTCTTAATAAGTTGTGTTAGGTCAAGGATTCATAACTTTTGGAACAAAAATCATTCAATCATTTCCTTTCAGGCATCGAGATCACTAGTATCTATGAATGGAACTGGCTTGGGTATATTTTAGTGGGTAGTTGGGTACCTACTTATATATATATAAATCCTGTTAGTCATTATTTTACGGTACCAATTGTTTAGACATTTACATGAAAATGGTTGGATAAATATCAATAGCCTTTTTAAAGATCTCACTACTTACTAGTAATTCTATTTAAGCCTTTAGCGACTATCACGTAAGTACCTACTACACACATGAAGACTGGATCCAGACAGACCATTTATAACTTATCAGGAATACTATAATTATCAAATCTTATGCTATTATTTTGAAAAAAAGACAGTTTTATTCACTGGTAGATTTCGATGATAAACTATAACTTCATTAATGTCACATAATTGTCTTATAACTTAAAACAGTGATATTGATGATGCATTTTTCTTCACTGACGACGAGAGTCTATCACACAATGTATGTATCTCGATGTATTTAACTAGTAATTATGATTTAACACTACACATTCCATTTGTCATAGTGTTTAGAGTATTGTTTCCTTGGATTAAAATTTCTAATGTGACTAGTGTATCGAAGCAATACGTACTGTAAATATTCGTCACTAAGATGTATTTAATGCTATAATGATTATAGATTTTGTTACTATATAAAGACTTGAAATTCTAAATGTTATCTTGCTTTCAGATTTTCTAAAATACTAATTTCATTTTTTTTCTTCTCTGTATCCACATAAATTAACATTGCTGCAGTTCTAAATCTTCCTGTACGCATGTTGTCTTTAGTATTAAGCCTTTTCTTTCTCTTTTATTTTTATTCGAGTTCTTACTTTACCTACTATAAATTATTGTGTGGAAAATTTATATGTAGGTAAATCATAAATTTTGCTATGACGTTTGAAGTGATGTAAATAATGTACTTAATTGTAAACTATGGCTCTAGTGATAAGAATCAAATGTATTATTATAAGCTACAGCATTATGATACATACTACTTGATTATCTGTTTTTTTGTGAGTTAAAATGAACTGTACAAGTCAATAATTTATGTGTGGAATAACTGAAACGCACTCAGAGGACAGATTGTTCTAATGATGCTTCAGAATAATCGATTATCATGATCATCGGTTTCACTTAAAATTTTCTCTATTGAAACATTTTAATGGCATCTGAACCAAAACTCCCCATAATGTAAAGTAACAAGAAATCTGGTTTTGTATGCATAAATCTTACAGGTCATGAGCTCAAATTAAGCTTTGTAAATAAATCTAGTAAGGCCTGAAATCTCTATTTGGAAGGATAGAACATTGTGTTTACTAAGTGAAGGGCTAAAAGACGTGATAATTATTAGCGTGTGTTAGATTTGACGAGTGTTGTACCAAGTACGGAATGTTCGGGCAAAAATAAAACTTTACTAAACTTCCAGTGATTTATGATAATAAGGAGAGGCTACCAGAAAAACTTTCTATGTTCCATTCGTTGCACTTGCACTGAAAACGACCAGTTGATTGGCAAGTAGATAACAATTTTGTTTGCTTTACCCTTCTATTAAATCACCTATACGGTCTGTGAAAACGCTGTCAGTTGAGTCAATAGGTCTAAAAAAAAATACTAGTTCAAAACACAATTCCGTACCTTGAGTACCGGCAGTATAAAGGTTTAATCTTGTACATAATGTAGCTATGTAAGTGAATGTACTATTTATATGTTTGTATATACGTGAGTGGTAGCTGTAGCTAAGAGATATATTACTATATATACATAACGAGAGATTAATGTGTTCTTTCATCGACAGACTTTTGTTTTCACATACCCAATAATTCTCCCGTCTTGTGTTTTTTCCATCACTTACTTCTTTAACTATGTATGATCTATTTGGGGCTAATCTGGACCAATCCTGCCTCTCAGCGTCAATCTCGTCCCATCTTCTTCACCTGAGTTTCCTGCGATGTTGCCGGCCGTTTTTCGGCCCAAACGTGTTCCACAGCTGTTAGCTGCCTTTTGAGTGATGTCAGTGATTTGTGTTTAGAAGTGCAATACTAAATAAGTTTCTAATAATAACAGCAATACACGTAATCTCTGACACCCACCTGTGATCAATATGAAAGAAAGATAATAGTTATTTGTTATACAAGAGTGCAAAGTTGCTTTTTAACCGCGTGTTCAATTTTGATGACCGAGCAAGCGAAGGATTCTAAAATTAGAATCCTGAGCGTTAGCGACGGAATCAAAAGAGCACTAGGTAAAAAATCTTTGCACTCGAGTGCAACACGTAACTTTTCATCCCACCTCAGCGAGGAAATTACTAAATGCAAAAAAAAAAAACATTTACAATCACAAAATACTTTTATTTCAGTTTAGGTGTTATGTTAGGTAAGTATTACAGAATAATCTTTAAATTATAACAAATAATACTAAGGTATAATTAAGAAAAATTGCAAGTAACGTTGTGTAAATATAACTATTAATTTAATTATTATAATCATGTTTTATTAGCCATCCATGATCCACCGGCGTTCCACAGATAATCTCCACCTCTTTAGTGCTGTCCTTCAAGTAGTGATGTACTACTTCTTACATCTCCCTTTCTTTATTAATAAAATTATTTTCTTATATTTAAACTTAGATTACTTACATACCTACTTCAAAATCCTCAAGGTATTTTGGTTTGTTCACTACTCTACCTGATCTAGTAGTATACTCCATCCTGTAATTTACATTGTCATTAACTCTACAACTATTGTCCATAACATTATTTTCATTTGTACTATTGTCTAATACACTCAGTCGATTAGTGTTATCTGTCCTGTTATTTTCATCATCATTAACTCTAAAACTATTGTCCATAACATTATTTTCATTTGTACTTCTATTTTGTGCTTGCATACTATCCTCATTTCTTAAATTATTACCGACTTCAAACTTTGTATGTGGAGAACCTCTGTAGATATTGTATCTATTTCTAATCACTGTTTCTCCATTTTCTAATTTAACTTTGTAAGCTCTTGGATTTTCGGCTTTGTTTATAATCTGGCCTTTAACATTATTATTTTTACTGTCTCTAACAAATACATTTTGATTGATTGAGTATTCTTCTTCCTTTCCTTTATTTTTTCTATCATGATACAATTTATACTTATTTCTCTTATCCAATAAATGTTCTCTCACAATTTCACAGTTTGTTGCATTATTAGATACAATTGTAGGTATTAATGAATTTACTTGTCTACCTATTAATAACTGATTAGGTGATGGAGTTTTATCGTCTATTGGTGTGTTGCGATATTCCAACAATGCTATATAAGGATCTTTGTTATCATATAAACATTTTTTAAAAAATTTCTTAATTGTTTGTACATATCTTTCCACCATCCCATTGGATCTCGGATAGTATGGACTTGATGTGACATGTTCAAATTTCCAATACTTAATAAAGTTTTTGAAAATTATACTGTTGTATTGTGATCCTTCATCTGTATATAATTTTTGTGGAATACCCCAACAAGAGAAAACAGTTTTTAGAGCTTGTATATGACTTTCAGCCGTCTGATCTTTTAATTCAATAACTTCTACATATTTGGTAAAATAATCAACTATCAATAAAAATATCTTTTGTTGAAAGAAAAACATATCAGCTGCAATAACTTGCCATGGTTTATCAGGAAATTCTCTTAGCTTCAAAGTTTCATGTGTGTGTGATTTTTGAAATCTTAGACACGTTTCACAATTAGAAATCACATCTTTTAACTCTTTAAAAATAAATGGCCAATATAAAACACTTTTGGCTCGATTTTTGCATTTTTCATAGCCTAAATGATTGTAGTGAATTAAATAGAGCATTTGTTTTCTAAGTGACTTTGGAACTAATAGTGCTGTATTTTTAAAAATTAAATTGTCCTGAACACTCAGATCATCTTTAATGGCATGATAAAATTTTAGATCTAATGGTATCTCAGAGCTACTTGGCCAACCATTTTGTACATACTGCAACAATAAACTAAGTTGATTGTCGCTTTCAGTTTCTTTTCTAAAGATACTCAACATTTCTTTGCTAATATTCATGTTGTTTATAATCATACAAACATGTAAGTCTACTTTCTTATCAATCTCACTATTACATATACTATCATTAACATAAGTTCTTGATAGTGCGTCAGCTACTAGTAGTTCTTTTCCCGGTTTGTATCTTATATCTAGATCATATGATTGTAATCTTAATCTTAATCTTTGCAGCCTTAAGGGAGTTTCATTCATACTTTTTTTAAATATGTGTTCCAAGGGTTTATGATCTGACTCGACTACAATCTTCTTGCCATAAATATACTGATGAAATTTTTCACACGCATATACTATAGCCAACATTTCTTTTTCAATTTGAGCCCATTTAGTCTGAGTTTCAGTTAATGCCTTTGATGCATAGACTACAGGCATATTTTCTTGTAAGAGGACTGCCCCGAGGCCTGTACTGCTACTATCTACCGACAATGTTATAGGTATGTTTGGATTGAAAAATTTTAATACTTTTGGTGAGGTCAGAAATTCTTTAAGTTTTTGATAATCTCGTTTTTGTTTATCACCCCATATAAATGCTGAATCTTTTTTAAGCAAGTCACGAAAAGAGTGTGTTATGTCAGAAGCATTTGGTATGAATTTGGTTATGTAAGTTATCATTCCTAATATATTTTGTAAGTGTTTCTTATCTTTTGGTTCTCCCATATCTAAAATAGCCCTAATTTTCTCTGGATCTGGTTTTAACCCCTCTTTAGTTAGTATGTGTCCAACATACTTCACTTCTTGGACTCCAAAATGACATTTTTCCTTATTAAATTTAACTCCCGCTTTTTGTGCTGTTTTTAAAACTGTTTCTAATCTACTATTATGTTGATCTAAGTTTTCTCCCCATACTATTATTTCATCAACATATAATTGAACCCCTTCAACCTCTTTAAATATGTCTGAAAAGCATTTACCAAAAACTTCCGGTGCTGAACTAAGACCAAAAGGTAATCTTAGATAACAATAACGTCCCAGGTGACCTGCATTAAAAGTAGTGAGTAGTTGACTTTCTGGAGACAGAGATATCTGATAAAATCCTTTATGAGCATCCAGAACAGAAAAGTACTTTGCTTTAGGCATTTTAGAAACTAGCTCCTCAAATGTTGGCATCATATGTCTTTCTCTAATTATAGCCTTATTCAAATTCTGAGGGTCTAAACATACTCGTACCTTATTTTCGTTTTGGCTTACCACCACCATAGATGATACCCATTGAGTCGGTTCACACACCCTTCGCACAACACCTAAACTTTCAAGTCGGTCTAGTTCTTGTTTAATTTTGTCTTGTAGGCTGAATGGTAATTTTCTTGGTCTTTCTGCAACAGGTATAGAGTTTTCTACTAATTTAATATTATATGTATAATCAATTTTTCCTAATCCACTAAATAAGGATTCATGCTTCTGAACAATTATATCTACATCTGATTTCTTCTCAATGACATTGACTTTGTATAATAGGCCTAGTTTTATTGCTGACTCTAATCCAATGATACATGTTGTTTTAAAATTCACTACATGAAATTGACAATTAATAGTTTTATCACTATTTGATAGTTTTCCTGCACAAATACCTTCATATTTAATTTCTGAACCATCAAAATTTTTTAGTTTTGTTTTGCATATCTGTAAGGTTAATTGTAACTTTTTTACAATATCTAAAGTTAAAATATTAGCTTGTGAACCTGTATCTATTTTAAATTTAATATTCAATGTGCTATTTAATTTTAGTATCACATACCATTCTCTGTTTGGGTTCATTGTTAGTGTCCCCACAAAAAGCTCATCTTCGTCTTCTTCATTACACTCTAAAACTGACACTTTCTTGTTTTTGTTTCTGCGGCACATTGATGCATAATGTCCGTAGATGCCGCATACTGCACATTTTCTACCATATGCGGGGCAAAACTTCCCATGCTGCTCGCCACATTTGTAGCATTTTCTTAAATTCACATCTTTGTTTCCTATTTGTTCCTTCTTCCCCTGCTGCTCGCCACATCTGTCGCATTTTCTGAAATTCCCATCTTTGTTTCCTTTTGTTTTTATTTGCTTTACCACATGTACTTGGTTCTCTGTTAAATCAATCGCACCAATTTCTTGAACCATTTCCTTTACTTGGTTTGCAGCTGCCTCACTCGCTTTGCATGATGATATACATTTATCCAATGTCAGTTCGCTTTCTTTGAGCAACCTCTCCTTAAGACTTTTATCCCTGATGCCCGTGATTATTTGATCTCTAATTAGTCCATCTCTCAAGTCTTTGAAATTGCATTGCTTGGCAATTTTCTTTAGGTCGGTTATAAAATTATCATAGGTCTCGCCTTCCTTCATTTTTCTATTAAGAAACTGATGTCGCAAATAGGTTTCGTTGGTCATGGGAACACAGTAAGCTTCAATTTTTTCCATCACTTGTTGAAATGTCAGTTCCTCTTTATTATCAAAGTTGTTGTAAATTACCAAAGCTTCCTCTCCCAAGCAGTGTAGGAGTAATGACTTCTTTTGGGCTTTAGTTAGTTTTTCGGGTATTGATGCTCCGCTTGCTTCATAATAGAACTCAAATTTTTGTTTCCATAACTTAAAATTCTCACTCACGTTGCCCGCCATTACAAGCGGTGATGGTGGCGTCAAATTTTCCATTTTTGCACAAAGGTGTTTTCTTCCACTGAGTTTTTATATTTATCACTGAGTTATTATTTCGACCTCCTAGTTATTCGAACTCGGCCGCAGCGCCATGTAAATATAACTATTAATTTAATTATTATAATCATGTTTTATTAGCCATCCATGATCCACCGGCGTTCCACAGATAATCTCCACCTCTTTAGTGCTGTCCTTCAAGTAGTGATGTACTACTTCTTACACGTTGCTACAATTAGTTGAGTGTAATATCGTACTGTTTCAAATACTTCTCGCGTGATTGTTGAGGGAGAAAGCTCATTTGCGCATTATTAACAGTTTCAGTCAATTCTGTTGGCGTCAAATAAACTTCCTCGTCGCTAGTACTACTAATTTTAGGAATTTCACTTTTTTTCAAGTCTCTTGTTTTTAACCTAAGGTTTTAACATTTATGACCTGACTAGAAAATGGCGCGCGCAAAGCAAATTTAAAAAAAAGTACACCAAGAAGGTTGCGATTCTGAGGTTTAACAAATCAAAAAAGGTTGTATGATAAATTCGGCACCATTGAGGTAGAAATAAATAGGTTTAATGATGTTTTGAATTCACAAACTTAGTGCACACGATGTTCTAAATTCAATTTACTTTATCCTCTAGAGGATAAAAACGGCTTTTGTACTCAGATATCGAAGAACAAAAATACTCTTTCCGAGATGGGGGGATGAAATAGTACATTTTGATACAAGTGGAGAAAGTTTGTTATTGTATTCGAGGCGGAATGAACACCCGAGCCGTAGGCCGTGGCGGTGGCCGTTTTTTCCGCGCTTTGAATGAGAAGCAAAGGTGTGAAGCCGCTAAACAGCCTAATATTAAAAAATGGTTTATTTTTGAATTTAGAACACAAATAAATATTAATTTGTTAATAAAAGTAAATATTAGTTATAAATAATCATGTTTATCTATGATATTCTATTTATAAACACAATTTGAAAATACAAAAAATATTTACGCCGTGTGAAAGTTGGTTTTTCCTCACTGTTTGAACAGTGAGGAAAGTAATGATCCCGTTCAGAAACTAACCTTGCCTGATTTTTTTATGTTAAGTTTTAAAGATATTTTAAAAAATAAATAATTTTATGCTTAGAATGGAAATATTTATAAGTTAAGATTAATGTTTTTATAAAATTTATCAAATTATTGTAAGTGTATAAGTTCTTAAACATTAAAAAAGTTTAATAAAATATTGAAAAATTTACATCGTCAAATTTAGGATTATAATTTTTGAACGCACTCAAAAAACGAAGCCTGTGAAAGAAGTACATTAGAAGCGCGAAAATTCTAAGTTTTGTTTACGTGCGATTTTGATTACTTACTAAAAAAAATGAGTGATTCTAGTGAGGAAGATTTAAGTTTAACTCCTAACTCCGTGTTTCAAATGCCGAACTAAGTTTTTTGCCCAAAAAATCGAAGGAAAGATATCTTAAAACGTTCGATACCTTCAATCAATGGAGACTTTCAAAACGCGTGACAGTAAAAAAGTTTAATAAAATATTGAAAAAATTACATCGTCAAATTTAGGATTATAATTTTTGAACGCACTCAAAGAAGCCTGTGAAAGAAGTACATTAGAAGCGCGAAAATTCTAAGTTTTGTTTACGTGCGATTTTGATTACTTACTAAAAAAAATGAGTGATTCTAGTGAGGAAGATTTAAGTTTAACTCCAAAAGAGTTAAAAAACCTTGTTTCAAATGCCGACCTAAGTTTTTTGCCCAAAAAATCGAAGGAAAGATATCTTAAAACGTTCGATACCTTCAATGAATGGAGACTTTCAAAAAATGCGAAAGCTTTCTCCGAAACGGTTTTGCTGTCTTATTTCATGGAAATTTCAAACACGAAGTAACCCAGTACATAAAATTAGTATTGGTAACGAAACATAACATAAATATACTTAAAAGAATATCATAAGCTGATTTCATTTCTTAAAATACAGTCTTCTGGGTTCAAAAGCAAGAAATCATTTTTTTTTTACGGCAAATTAAGTTGAGAAATTTTTAAACGATGCCCCAGATGATACTTTTCTCGGATTAAAAGTAAGTTTAAGTTTAATATTTTGTATTTCCTAAAATTTTTCACCCTGATTAAAATAACTTGCTTGGCTTTTGCTAGTTCTGGCAAAAATTCACAGATGGCGCTGATTTAATTATTTTGCTATACTTATTACAAATAACTATACCTATGATGACTGAATACTTTCTTGCTGGGAGTGGTGAAAAGTTTTGTGAGCAAGTTCATTTGCTATTCGTTTTGTTGAGTCTTTCGCTTACTCAGGATTGAAATTTATAATCACTCGCTGCGCTCGTGATTCTATTTTTCAATCCTTCGCTCGCTCAAGACTCAAAATCAATACTCATAGGAAAAACGAACTTTCCTCACTTGTTGGATAAATAACTATTCTTATGTTAGGCTGTTTAGCGGCTTCATACCTTTGCTTCTCCTTCAGCCTGGCGAAAGCAAAGCGCGGAAAAAAAGAAAAGAAAATCATAATTTCATAATAATTCATGACAAAAATATTTTTCGTTCTTTTATTTAATTTCTTCAAAAGTGTATTGAGAAACGTCGTTTGATACACGTGGACATTTGTTATTGCAGTTCTCGGCTCAAAAACACCCTCGCCTACGGCTCGGGAGTTAATTCCGCCTCGGGTGCAATAACAAACTTTCTCCACTTGTATCCAAATGTACTCCTCCTTTTTTTGAAGTCGGTTAAAAATGTATTTCTACCATATACTAACAAATGGCAAAAGCAACGACGATAAAATAATATTTTAATCCAACCTTCCGCACTTTATACCTAGCTACTTGTTTTTATTTTTAATCACCTTACTTCACAAACAAAAGAATAAAATTAATAACAAAATACTTTCTTGCAAAAAATAAAACCGACTTCAAAAAACAAAAAAGTGAAAAATAACTTTAGCTTCAGAAGTCGGTGACAAAAAAACTAAATCAATCAAACAAAGGTGACGACCGACTTCTGAAGCTTAAGTTATTTTTCACTTTTTGAAGTCGTGTTTATTTTTTGCAATTTTTATTTTTCACTTTTTAGTGGTTCACATGTGCTTACCCCCCTCTCCCCTCCACAGCGTACCGGCGTGATGTTATGTTATGAACTGGTGTCAACAATAGACAGACATGAGATTTCAACATTCCCAGTCCATTTGCTATCATTTATTGAGGAGTTCCGTTGCCTATCTCCGAAGTTCTTCATCAGATCTTCAGACCAAATAGAAATGGGAATACTCCGAGAAAGTACTCTTCCAAAAACTACCCAAATTGCTTCAAGAGTGCCTATAAAATTTGAAGAGTTCTCTCTATTTATCCAGGATCTCATCATCAGATCCTGACTTGATGATCATGCGACCACCTGGGAAGTATAAAAGCAAACAAAACAAAAAAAAAACCTAATCGGTCCAGCCATCGTCAAGTAATCGGGGAACATACATAAAAATAAAAAAAAGGTTCGACGAATTGAGAACCTCCTCCTTTTTGAAGTCGGTTAAAAATAGACAATAAACTCGTTACTGGTTTCAGTATTAATCATCATCATCCTGTGCCTAGCTTTTTCCCAACTGTGTTAGGGTCGGATTCCAGTCTAACCAGATGCAGCTCAGTACCAGAATTTTACATGGAGCGACTGCTTATTCAGATAGGCAGTCAGTGGCTCTACCACTGACTGCCTGAACTGGGTGTGGCCTGTATGATTGTTCAAGATCTATAATAGCACCTGTGTGTCTCAAGGATAGCGAACAAGGGATCTTATTAGAATGTGACATAGTATGGTGATTCACAATACTTACTGCCAGTAGGTATAAAACCATCCCTAGTAAGTTACTGGCAACGGTTTGGTTATATTGTCATTTTGCTGACAATGTTCAGCAGCCGATATTCCTCAATGGAACTTTACGGGCTGATAATGAACTCAAAACACATTAAAAGTCACAAATGTAAGGGTGATTTATAAGGGCAAGTCACAAATGTAGGGGCCTGTGCCTAAAATGTAAATCAGCGGCAATTAGCCGGCGCTAGCACATAGTTGTGTGTTATGCGCGACTTGCCATGATTTACGTCGCTTGTCGTCGCCGCGGGATGGCGTCATGTGCAAGGAGACTAAGCAGAACGAGACATTCTTATGATAGTTACAATAGAGGATCATCAAGAACTTCTAAGGACATTTAGGTAGGTATCTCGTATTTATCTCATGGTGGTATGGTAATAGAATTGTCGTGGAAGAGTAACAACTAAAGGAGGTAGAATTTTATAAAATCATTTCTGCATTAAACCCCTAGGTTGTAAAATAACACAGAATGTAAGAAAAATGTACCACATGACAATGAATAACTAATGGACACAGCTAACTAACGTACGGATAATATTGCCGGGTATCCTGATTGCTCGGAGATGGCTGCCCTTCACATGACTGGTAGAAAATGACACTCGAGAAATTTTCGAAAATTGTTTCAACGCTAGTAGTCATTGAAGATCAAATCAATGAATGACAGAAAGGAACATGTTGGCACGTATTGGCAGGCAAAATCTAAGTGTGATAGTTTAAACAGAGGAACGACACAGTTTCCTCCGACATTATCTTCTGCTTGACTCCTTACGCTATGAAGCCGTCCCCGGCAGTCACATCAGTCAAGTTATCAAGCGCGTCATACTCGCTCGCCGACACTTGAATTTATCGCCGCCGTGACTCGGCGCAGAGCTGACTGCTTAGCTTATTGTTGGTGCCTCTTCATACGTTAGTATTGAAACATTACACTTTTATATTGTTATTTTGCAATTTTCATTGTAATATCAAGCTCTAACCTAGGTACCTCAAAATCTGCCCATAGGGCCTTTCCTTGGGGCCGGCTTTCAGTCTCACCAGATGGCAGCTGAATGCCAGTATTTTACATGGCGCGATTGTCTATCTGAACTTCACAACCCAGTTTCAAGGTAAAAACGATACCCCTTGGTAAGACTGGTTGGCAGACAATCCGGAAACTGACTACCTGTAACGACTGTCGAAGATACTCAAATGACAGCCGCCGACTATACGTGCTCTCTGAGGTTCAGTCTCGATATTGTAATGCATGGTCATTCATCTATTACCCCTAGTATCTACTAGCGGACGTCACGAGGTTTCACCCGCGTAGTTCCCGTTCCCGTGAGAGTACGGCGATAAAATATAGCCTTTGTTACTCAGTAAACACGTGGCTTTCTTGTGGTGACAGAATTTATGAAATCAGCGCAGCAGTTTTTGAGTTTATTCATTACAAACATACACACACTAAAATACAAATCTTTCCTCTGTATAATTTAAGTGTAGATTTACCATTTATTAGAGGGTGCCATTACATAACACGCAGCCAAACTGCTGTAGTGGTCCCAGCCCCTAGCCAAGAACTGACTGAAGCATTTAAATGACGATGTTACACCTGAGTAAAAGTCTAACTGTTTTAAATCCAAGTCAGCCCACGATATGTGTAGCAACATAGCTGAATGAAAACTGTTTGAAGAAACGTCTAAGAACCAAATTAATGTTGGAACAGTTAATGAACTTAGAGCAAGGTTGACATTAGTCACGATAAATCTGCGTCGGTTAGTTTAACTGAATCACAGAATTAACGAGCGCAGCAGTCATAATAATTACAAAGTTGTAGTACAGGAGTCAGGAAAAAAATATTCGGTCGTCAATATTTATTATGCGTTTTTGATAAAGGCGAATATATAATTAGTATCATTTTCATACCATCACGCCTGTATCCCCGGTGGGTTAAGCAGAGGTGTATCTAATAGGACACCACCACCAGTTATAGTTATGTCCCATGTAATAGGGGACGAGCCTAATGCAATCAACCGAGCACAAATCCAGACTTTGGGCTAGAATGTAAAGGTACTTACTTAAGAGGGATCAAATAATGATCACGTTCATGTTCGTAGCTCCCGGACTTGGTGCGTACGCGTGGGCCGGGCCACAGTCATCGACAATTAGCGGCTGATGCGAGCGAGCACGGGAGGCTCACATTAGCGACACTACGCACTACTAAAGGTGCATTAGTGACTCCTCCATAACCTTTCGTATCGCTCGACTGTGCAGCTAAAAAGGGTTTAATGTGTTTCAATCAAATCGAAAGAATTTGATAGCTGCAGATTGAAGATTCTGTTAGATTAGAAATTCTAGAATCGCTTTAAATATTTCTCAATCGCAAACGGTTTTGTGATCCTTGAACGTTTTTTTTAGTTTTCTTAAATGCGCTTTTGCTCTAACGCTAGGCAAAAACGCACTGCCCTATTTCGAAATTTGGCAGCGCCGATAGTTGAATATGTTACGGCTAAATAATATTTACCTAATCATACGTTAAGGTGTTAGTGTTAGTGCAAACAGACTTTAATACCTACAGCATGGAAGGTGTTCTACTTGAGTTTGCGCTTTTACTGGTTTGCGAATATTTCACATTACATCGCGCCTGTAATCACCAAAAGCAGAGGTGTATCTATTTCAGTGTTCCATTACCGTTTATTGCGATACTTTTTAAGATTTTTGTAACCTTTGAAACTTCATGGAAAGCCAACGGAACCCAGAAAAATAACTAAAGCACCCCAATACTACACTCGTATCAAATGAAATATGTAGTATTTATACGAATTTTATTGTTCTAATTATTCACTTTCTTCGGTAACAATTAGTGTAGTGTATAATTACGTGGTGTCGTGACCGGCCGTTCGGCCCGTGGGTCGAGCTCGACTCAACCTTTATTGTATTAAGCACCATTATTAATTACTGCGAGACTTTCCTACACTTTTATAGTTCAAATCGTCGAAAAAGCATTTCTTGATCGTATCTGAAATGTTCTGTGTAAATATTTGTTTAATAGGTTTTCAGGTATTACCACGAGTTAAATAAATCCCTCGGTAATGCCTCCTGTAGCCTGTTATGTCAGTAAGTACTTAGGTACTTCAAATGAATGAAGGTGACCTTCAAACATTTTTCTTCTGAGTCAGTATCGACGATTATTTTCTAAGCAGCAGTGATGATTTACCAGGCCTTAATCTACCTGCCGAAGCCGTGTCTGCAGCAAGAGGGTGCACTATGGCGCATTTGGGCACCTAAATCAGGGGGCGCAAAGATTTTATCCTGCTCTCTTTTGTTGTAGTTTCACAACAACACCGTCTTAACAAAAAACAAATCGAGCTCTTTAAATCCTACAATCGTTCCTATACTCAATTTTTAATTTTGAATACACTATACGAAAAGTACTATAATACATGAAAAGTACAAAAATAGAGTACCTAACTTATCCGAGACAATAATATAAATGGCTAACGGCGGTTGGCTCAGTGGCTGATTGGCCGTTGGCTGCTGAGCCGCGAGCAGCGGCGGGTTCGTATCCCGCACGAAATAAATATTTGAATGGCTTACAGAGAGTTGTTCCGGGTTTGGCTGTTAGTGTATGTGAGTTTAAATATTTAACCGACTTCAAAAAAGGAGGAGGTTCTATGTACGTGTGTATGTTTTTTTTTTTAATGTATGTTACCAGATTTCTCCCCCATTTGTGGACCGATTCTCTAAATTCTTTTTTTATTTGAAAGAGGTACTCCTGAGGTAGTCCCATTTAAATTTGGTGAAGATCTGATGCTGATCTTCGGTGATATACAATGGAACTCTTCAAAAATAGATGGCAAAAAGCTTGGATGTTTATTGTTTATACGACATCATGACGTAACATCACTCTTGTATGCTCTGAGGGGGTACGCAGATGTGTACAATACACCCAGATTTCGACAGTTAGATATGTTAAGTTCCATTTATTGGAGATAAGCCTATTACCATGACATGTATAGTTAATAATGTAAAATGAGTTCATGGTGACTTATTTGGGAACAACTAAAAATGGAAAAATAAATAAAAAACTTTTTTGCAAAAAATAAAACCGACTAAAAAAACACAAAAAAGAACACAAAAACAAAAAAAAAACTTTCGCTTCGGAAGCCGGTGACAATAACACCAAATCAATCAAACAAAGGTCAGCTTGACCTTGCAAAGGTCAGCTTGACATTTGTTTGATTGATTGATGAGCTAAAGTTATTTTTCACTTTTTTGTGTTTTTATTTTTGTGTTTTTTTTTGTAAACGCACCCACGATACAGGAGAAATTCCTAGAGGCGACTTTCAAAATAAAATGAAAACATTATCTTGGTTAAAAATTTATCCGTAGGTACTTAACGATTAACCGCATCAAAGCAGCAGAATGCTGTCAACCAAACTCCTTCACAGCGCCTTCAATCTTATTTTGGATTCACTATCACTATTGGTGGTTCGTTTCGGGATATTTTTTTCATTAGATAGTAATTAAAAAGTAAACCGATTTTAACTACCTACCAACAAAAAGTGATTAAATTATTTATTATTGTTAGTGTTAATTGTCAGTTCACAGCGCCATCTGTTAACAAGTGGATAAACTAACACTTAGCTGTAACAAACTATAAAAACTTAAAATAAAACTTTTGGAATATCATGAAATTAAAACAAAATAAAACTGTGGTAATTTTGTTACTCTTTAGTTAAAATGAACTCTTTGAATTTTTTGTTTAATTATTTATAGTATTACTACTCGCCACTGTGGCGCTAGCAGCACCTCTGATTTTTAATTACGCGCGTGCCTCAGGCGATGGCGGGCGTTGCGACAATTTGCAAGTCAAAGCCGCTGAAAAAACCCTAAAACACCCGACACACAGCCCTTTGGCACTCCGCGGAAAACAAGGAACAGAGGCGAGGTGGAGCACGCCATTTAACTATTTAGAAAATCATCACTAGTTAACGACTTCTAAGTACAATAGTACTCATGTCTTTCTGTAACATGATTATCTAGCTTTAAATCATTACCTGAGATAAGCTTTGAATCATTACCTGAGTCTTTTTTGTTCATATATCGCTCCTGTCAAGGTCTGTGCATTGTTGAAGAGGTAATGTTCTACCTAGGTACTAATCGGTGGCCCTAAGTCACACTCACAGTACAAACTGAGCCTGAGTTCTCTAAGCTTCTGGGTTTGTGTATAATAACCTAGAATATCGTTGAAGAAGTAGTAAAAATTAAGAGAACTGTTCTCTCTGTATCTAGTTACTAGATCGTAGAAAGGGGATAGAACTACATACTTCTTAGTTCCACGTAAAAGTTAACGTAACAAGTCTACTCCACGCCACCCCGTCCCACGGTCGATCTCTCTCGGAGGTGAATTTCGTTAGCTCTCATTTGTTTTGTCGTAATTGCTGAAGATATGAGGGTTTATTGAGCACCCCCCGCGCCCCGCGAGCGCCCCGCCCCGCCCCAACTGCTTATTGGATTGCTTTATTGGGCTCTTTAAAGAGAGAATTTATGTAGGTAACCGCTTCATTAAGGCACTGCAAGCGCAACTCCACGGAGTTTTTTTTCGGTGCAGTCTTGTATGTAATAGCCTTTGTGCTGGAGCGCTTTGGGTAAATATGTTTTCAGTTTAGTTAAAGAGTGGTGTTCTAATTTTCTTTTATAGGGTTATTTTATCATATAAGGAGATAAATTTAAAATAATAGGTTATGGACTTCCATAGCCTATTATCTGTCTATTACATACAACGGTACTTACCGTTGTATGACAGATCATTTCCTCCGTTATAACCATCAGCAAGGATAAGCGCGGTCTGCCATGAACGATGCAATTATAAATACATAAGTAAATTGCCTTTTATTTCAATTAATGATTTATATACAAAGAAGTTTCTCTCAGATACACAACTAAGTATAACGTTGATTAACAACTTTAAAGCTCGCCTGCAAGAAATAATAATACATAATGAAGTGTTTCCGACAATTATTGGTTACTTATTCGGTTTATAATGGCCTGATTTTGTGTTTTTTATTTAAACGGCCTTCTACGTTTTAATATTCCTTTGAAGTTTGCCGTGGTTTGGTATTTTTTATTTTGTTTATTTATTTAACGTTTTATGTACAGTCGTGGTCTTTTCTTCCTGATCAGTTTTTTTTTTCACTTAAATTATGCGGAGGCGCCCAGCCACGCCCCCTTAAAGTTTAGGCCTATTAGGAAAGCGTCAACTTTAGCGCGCAAAATGACAATAACTCTTGTTTGACGGGTGTTGCCAGTGTGCTCGGCCGATCGGAATCTTTTCATTCATTATCTCTATACAAAGTAAATGGGGCGGGGCTAGAGAGCGTTTCTATGTTGTAAGTGCAAGCAAAAATTAGCTTAGTGGTGATCAGACGGGAGTGTCCTCGATAGTACAAACTATATTCAGAAAAGAAGAAAGGAAAAGAAAAATAGGTACAAAGGTCTTATTTCCAAAGAAATCTCTTCCAGCGTACCTGCGAAAGGAGAGTAGATAAAAAGAGATGGAGACATATTGTGTAAAAGATGAGAAAATAGAATACATAAAAAAATACTGTCTTATTCTATTTGATACTTTTCCTGCCATCTATTGGGGAGTAGCTATACTATTTGGTTCAAATAAATTTAATAATTACTAATAGATGGCGTTAAAGCCAATTGTGTGGAGTGAGTTGAGGAGTGATGGAGTAAAGAATAGTTATTTTTAATCTATGAAGTTTTTTACTTTGTTATTCAGTAACTAGAATATTATTCCCTAGATAACTCACAAACCAATTAGAAATTACATGAAATGAACACATAATTTATGTGCGTGCCATTTAGGTGTAACGGAACAAACCGCCATCTGTAAGTAAAAGCAATTTTTAGGATCTTGCCTAGTTTACACCAAATTACGTTAGATGGCGCTTGTGTATGTTTTCGTTGAACCGTGTTTTCAAAACAATTTTCCTTGCAGTCTGTCAGTCAGTAACCGAGGTAAGTCAGAAAAGAGACTTCCAAAAAGAGGAGGTAGAAGGTTCTCAATTCGACTGTGATGAGATTTTGATGACTTTTTTTATTTGATGTTGGTGCTTCCCGTGTGGTCCTTTTCAATTGCCAATTCCAATTTGGTGAACATCTGATGCTGATCTTCGGAGATATACAATGGAACTCTTCAAAAATAGACGGCAAGTCTGCCGTGATTGCTGCAATCGCTTGGATGTTTATTGTTGACGTAACATCACGCCTGTATGCTCTGAGGGGGTACGCAGATGTGTACAATACACCCAGATTACGACAGTTAGGTATGTTAAGTTGGCGCGTTCGTGTTCCACGCGCGCCTCAAAGAGATGTCAGCAAAAGGAAGGGGTCCGCAAGGTCCGATGCCTGCCGGGGCGGCGGGACTGTACGAAAGAGATACCGCGGCCCTGGAACACAAAGGGCTAAGAAGGAACACGGATGGGATTTAGTCAGTACAAGTCTGACACTCCTTTCCTCTACGCCCAGAGCTCGGTCATTTGATGATTTTTCATCCGAAAAAAAAGGTACCTATGTTAAGGGGATAAGCCTATTACCATGAGATGTATTGTTAACAATGTAAAATAAAACCATGGCAAATATTTGTTTGGGAACAACTAAAAATGAAAAAATAAAACTTTTTTGTCAACTGCAAATTAAGAATTTGTTATTATAGACGTGCGTCGTGCGTATTCTTACATGTGTAAGTATGTATGTATATTTGTGTGTCTTTGTATAGGTTGGCAGACCGATATTCACCGCCTTGTTTTCTTTTCTCGCTTCTCCCACTTCCCCTAGTTACCTTGCTCCCCACTTTCAGTACATTTGTGCCAACCATAATAGGAGTCTGCGAACATCGCAAAACTGTGTTCTTCACTGTCCCTCTCACCGCACTGACTTCATTCATCGTTCCTTCTTTGTGCAATCTATTTCTCTGTGGAATGCGCTTCCCCAGGAAATCAGGATGGCAACCAATTGTTTAGCTTTCAAAATTAAAGTTCGAGAGTACATTCGCAAGAAGCTGGCAGTTTCATCACAACGGTAATGTTTTCTCTATTGTTTGTCTTTTATTTTAGTATATCCGTTTATATATCTATATACAGTAATAAATAATTTAATATGTATTTATAGTATTTTATATATCCTTCTACACTCGAGAGCAATGAATCCGGGTCACTTAAAGAATCCTAAAAATCTCGGAAACTAAAAATGCTAGGTTAATGCAATAAATTGTATTTAATAGACAATGTAATACTCCTTAAATGAAGGTATTAAAACTTCTTAGTTATTGTATAGTTATATCATAAAAAAATCAAATTTGAAAAAGGGCCACTTTCGAAGATGGAACTACGAAATTACAGCATTTGGTTTTGCTTTTGTTTGTAATCTGTCATTTATGTGGGTACATAAACCATGTTGATAGTGCTCTATATTCATTATTCAAGCTGAAATTATGTCGCTTACGCCTGAAGAATGCACCAGAATACTTACAATGCTGGAAACCGGCCGGAGTCAGCGCGATACAGTCAGGACTGTCGGTGTGTCGCTGTCAACAGTACAAAGAGTTCTCCGACGTTACGAAGAAACTGGTTCTAACCTACGCAGACCAGGAACGGGCAGAACCAGGTGTACCACAGCACGAGAAGACCGATACTTGGTGAACACCATGCTTCGAAATCGCTTTCTCACAGTAACTGAACTCACAAATCAGTTTCGACGCCTCGGAGGAAGTAACCCAAGTGCATGGACAGTAAGACGTCGGCTTGCTGAATCTAACTTAAAACCCCTTAGACCTGCAAACGGCCCTAAACTGGAGCGTGGGCATCGTATTTCAAGACTAAGATATGCCCAGAGCCACGTAAATTGGAGTATTGAAGATTGGTCAAAAGTTATGTTCTCCGACGAATCAAAATTTATGCTCTACAAGCACGATGGAAGACACAGAGTGTATCGAAGACCAGGGGAAAGATTCAAGCAAGCATGCATCGAAGAAAAAGTAGCCTACGGTGGTGGGTCTGTACTTGTGTGGGCCGGAATTTCTTCTGAAAGTCGCACAGAGCTGGTGATCATAGAAAACGGCTCTTTAACTAGCGTAAGATATGTGGAAGAAATCCTCAATGATCACGTTGGTCCATTTATGATCAATTTAGGTGAGGATGCTATATTTATGCATGACAATGCCCGACCTCATACAGGTAGGATTGTGAATGACTACCTTCAAGAGATGAACATTACTCGTATGGAGTGGCCAGCGCGCAGCCCGGATATCAACCCGATCGAGCATGCTTGGGACGAGCTAGGCAGATGCGTAAAACAACGAAACCCTCCCCCAATCACGCTTCGTGAGCTCAAAATTGCTCTCACAGAGGAATGGGAGAATATTCCCCAAAATCGTATAAGGAACTTGGTGTACAGCATGCCAAACCGCGTAAACGCAGTAATGGAAGCACGAGGAGGCAATACGAAGTATTAAAATTCAAGAAAATCGTAATAAAGTTCAAAAATTTCATGTTACCTATTTTTGTTTTAAGGAGAGATCAGCAGTTTTTTTCTTTATGTAATTTTGTGTTAATAAAATGTATGGTGACTCATATTTTTTTTACTTTCATTTAAGGAGTATTACATTGTCTATTAAATACAATTTATTGCATTAACCTATCATTTTTAGTTTCCGAGATTTTTAACATTCTTTAAGTGACCCGGATTCATTGCTCTCGAGTGTAATTTACCTTAGTATTAATTAAATTATTTTCAGATGTACACCTACCACTGCTTGTCTCTGCATCACCCAAAGGTTGACTGGTAGAAAATGCCTACGGCATTAAGTCCGCCTCTGTACTTTGTGCTTGAAGTGTTAAATAAATAAATAAATATTCCGAATTTAATTGGGTTTTGTTTTTGCCAGCTGGCTGCGGAACCTTAAAATAGGCTCGAAGAAACCAGCCAGTGCCACTCATGCCATTAATAAGAGACGTCTAAAGACATCTCGTTAATACCTCCTTCTGTATATCGTTAACAAACCAAACTAATAATTGTATTGCTCTCCTAGTGGACTCCACCGCAGTCGTGAAAAAAAACGTTTCAACCCAAAGTGTTCATCACCAGTTTGCCAAACGGAATCGATATTGCAGGGGTAAATAAACATGAAACTGATATACAACCGTCGGTGCCGAAATGTGGGTGTACTAAGAAGTCGCCTCTCTCAAATCCTTGATACAGGCGTAGTCTTTTGATTTTACTAGACAAATATACCTAATCTAGCAATTTGCCTGCGACTTCGTCCGCAAAAATTGTGATACATCGGCTAATTAGCATGATATAAATATAGTACCCACGAAAAATGATTTTCATTCTATCAGTGTATTTTTTTTACAAATTAATTTAAGAAAGTAATTTTTAATTTAATAAGAATCAGCATTGCCATCCAACGTTGAAATGCTGGCAGCCTTCTGAGCACTTTTCCTGTTGACAGCGATGTGGACAAATTGTTCGTGTTGTTTCAGGATTTTTATACACCTAATAGGGACTATTATAGACCTCGGTACCTGGTAGAAATTTCAACTTGCTAGGTCCACCCGTTCCTGAGAAAATCGGTGGTGACAGACGGACAGACAGACAAACGGACAAGAAAGTGATTTTATAAGGGTTTCTTTTTAGGGTTCCGTAGCCTTGACAAGGAACCCTTATAGTTTCGCCATGTCTGTCTGTCCGAGGTTTTGCTAAGAGACCGTTAGTACTAGAAAGCTGTAATTTTGTAGAGGTGAGTATATCAATAACACCGACAAAGTGGTAAAATAAAATTTTGGAAAATATTTGAATTGGGGATGAATTTTTTTCCTCGTCTTCCCCATCGTGTCGGGTATCGTTGAATAGGTCTTTTAAAATAACTTAGGGGTTACTACTTTTCGATTTAATGCTCCATTTACGAAATATTAAACTGTAAAGTGCAAATTTTGTTCCAGTAGGGCGTCCCCCTCCCCTCCCTCTAAAAGCTAAACTGCGCGCTTGTAAAATCTGGAAACATTCATGATGATAGTGCATTTCATGAACTTTAAAGGAACACTATAGCGGTTAAGATAACTTTATTACAGCATTATTATTTAGCAGTAATAGTCGTTGAACTAGGGTGTTGGATAATTTTGTACCAAATACAAAATCCTTAAAATAAATCTTATAAAGTGACTAAGATGAAGAAGTTGCTTGTTTATAACGGGTGAAGACTTGCATTGAAAAACAAAATCTAAAATACAACGGGATACTACGGAACCCTACATTGCGCGTGGCCCGACACGCACCTGGCCGGTTTTTTACCTCTGGTGGTTCGGAACCCTTAAAATTAATACATTTTACATCTTTATAATATTACTTTAGAATATATAGATATTCTTTAGAAGTAATATATGACATAACAATTGTTTTCTCAAAAGTAAGCAGGGGTGTGTTTAATAGACACCCAAAGCGCCAGTAACCCAATCATCTTATCGAGATAATTATTTACTGTCTGCTAAAAATACGCCCAAAGAAATAAATCCCGTCATTTAACCGTTTTAATTACAATTCACCATCGTTTACCGCTTACGATCATAACACCCACAATATTGTTGCCTTCAATTCATCCATCGCTGCCCGCGGCCGTTTGCTGAACCCAGACCGAGAGCTGAAAGCCGAAAGCCGAGCGGCTAATGCGGCGACCCCTAACGACAATTTAATAAAGAAAGCTAAAGCGCACCGCACAGTAATAACGTTTGTAAAAATATCCGCAGACACACGGTTAAGGGGAAGCCCACGCGAGCTTTTGTGGTTAAACATAACATGTGAATATTTGAGTATGAAACAATTTCAAGTTAATGAGTATATTTGGCAACTATAGTCTTAAATTCTATGTCCTATTATAATATTAATTTAATAAATAAATATCGCTGGACATTACACACAGCGCCATCTAGTGCCACACTAAGCAACGAGGCTTGTGTCGTGGACACCATATAGTTAATATACTACATAGATACTTTTTGTTTGTAAATACATACTTATTATTCACATAAACATCCATGACTCGGAAACAAATAAATGTCCATTCTCAACACACAAACATTTGCTCCTACCGGGATTCGAACCCGGAACCCTAAGAACGTAAGGCAGCCTTACTACCGCTGCGCTATTCGGGTCGTCAATTATTTATTTTCTCCCACTATTGCAATGAAAAGTTAATACAAAGTTTTGTGGGAGTCAGGAATCCAAATTAGGATACCCTGTGTTCTAAGAGTCTCTTTCGCATGAACCATCCCAAAACAGTAGCCTACTGGTATGCGAGACAGGTTCAGCTACGGGCGGTCAGGGCTCCAAAGATGGGAATCTTCTAACAAATACAAGCCGCGTCCAGCTGCCTAAGGTGTTACGTGAGCCTCAAGTTTTCGTCAAGGGTCTTGGCAACTAAGCCATTAGCTGCCACACAATGATTGCTGAGTCCACACGGCAGCAAATTACCTTTACCTACTTTAATCTACACTAAATATCACCAACGATTGTCCCTACTTGGTTGAGCAACAATTTTATTGGGCGTCTTTGACTCCGAGTTGCAATGAAAGTCTCGCACCAGGAGGCGAGAATTGAAACTTCATTTGGTTCCTTCGAACTAGGTACGGTTTAGGCTCTCCCTTCCTTTTATATCCTCTGAAAATCCTGAAAAACTAGGCTACTCTTTTTCTTTCAGTGTATCTCTTACGTCACAAAGTGAGCAGCATACTCCAATGCATTTATAATACCTCTACGATCACCTCTGCAACACAAGACCTTGACGGTGTTGCCTAGACAAGTGGCTTCCAAATCGTTACGTTCTTCTGCAACGACGTCCGACAAGTTTGATAAAACTTACTAAAACGATGGTTTAACACAAATTGTAAATTAATTATAAGGAAAGCTCAACCCCTTAACAGCTCGGGGGTGCGGTTTCATAGAGTTTTATTTGCACGCCGCCTTAACCCGCGCGCGCTGCCAATATTAAATTCTGCAACCCCCGCGCGCCCCGCCTCACCCCACCGCCCCGCTATGTTCAAATTACATTATATGTTTGCTGAAGTTTGATTCCATTCGTAAGAGAGATGACTTTTGTCATAAGGATTGTAAGTAAGTACTTATATAATTTCGTGCTTGAGTGATAAGGGATTATCGTTGACTGCGAGCGAGCTGACAAAAAGTTTTCAGTGAATTATAGATCTGTCTCCATGCAAATCTACCCTTCGATATTCGATTTGATATTTTCGTCTTCCCAGATGCCGTTTAACCGAAAAAGTGTTGTTATTCTTTGCCAATAAACATGCGTTTCCAAATCCGACTGACTGCATAAAAGAACGGGTCTAATTTTTACAATTACCACGCTTGCTAAACAACCGTGGTGATTGCAGTTGATTTTATGAAGATGGGAAGGTCGCTGCTTTCTAATGAAACCCCTGTCCCCGCTTCTTAGAAAACATTCACCTTTAAAAATGTCCGTTCTCCTTCGGCTTGTAGAAAAGTACCTATTGTAATATGTTAGTGTCTACTACTATTGCTTAACTGCACTGTCCCATTGCTGGGCAAAGGCCGCCCTCTATTCAATCCATTGGCCACGATTCTGAATCGGCGCTATTTATTTCCAATTCCCACATCGTACGACCTTCTTATTCGTAGTCTGCCGAGTCCCAATGTCATTGTTCCAAGGCACCAATCCTGCGTTTCATCTCAGTGAACTAAGAAATTTTGCTGTCAGTAATCCCACAATCCACGCATGTATACCCAACAGATGTTGTACAAAAATGTCTACTTTTATTTTTGAGCTATCTCTTTATCGTCTTCGCCAGCAGCATGCCTGCGCTCGCTCGCTGGCCGCGCGCCAACGGACACTGACACAGTTGTCGTCAACTAAATATCGTACGTAGACGCTAGTCCACTACATTTTAAGAACTTTAACACCGATTCTAAAATATTAACCATGTTACAGAAATTAAATTAGAATTATTCGGTTTGTATGAAGAAGTTTTAAACACCTGCATATCGGTGATGGAAGGCGTTGTCCTCATCAGCGTATATCAGTTCACTGGACATAGGCCCATTCAAAACTCTCATTCACCTACTACCAGCCACCCTGCAATGATCGTCACTCCGTCTAGCCTGAGGGTGTACCAACGTACGCGTGCCGATCCGCGGTCTCTAATCACATACGTGTACCCGAACGGTCATCGGAAAGTATAGGAATAGTTATAGTGTAGAAACAGATCTCAGCCGACGCCATGTCACCTCCGCTAACAGAGTCCATATTATTGTGTTTTAGCTTGTGGCAGAGAGGTCTGACTCCCAGCAGCAAGGTGAAAATGTCAGCTTCGCTTTTGTCTCGGCAGTCACAGAAGCTGATCAAGATTGTAGTCTATTAGAAGTGCACTTGAATTCATTTCAGGATATGCTGCGACGGGATTCAACTGTAAAGGGTGTTCTTATTCTTTGCACACAAAATTAAAAATGTACATACATACAAATTTCGATAATATAGCTTACAATGTCAGCTTAACCCTAAATTGGGTCAATGGTCCTTAAACATGCTAAATAATAATAAGAATAATTACCTAACAAGAATTTGTGTGGTATTCTATACTACCACTAAAACACCGACTTCTGAAAAAAATCAAATTCGGGGTTCACGAGGTAAAATCGACTGCTCCTTTTGTTGAAGTCGGTTAAAATGTAGCCTATGTTACCCGGGCCATAATAGCGAATCGATTGACACCTTATTCATCAAAATCGGATCGATAGTTTAGGCGTTACGAAGGAACACACGTAAATACAATCAAACACAATACAGAATGCTAAAATCATACCTTCCTTTTGGATGCGCCGTTGTGGGGTAAAAAAGAATTACCTACATTTACTCGTGTAAATGTTAAGTACATAGTTGTCAGAAATAAATTACGTACAAATCACTAAAATTTCATCCATTACATAAACGACATGGAAAATTGTCTCAACGCGGAAATTCGCTTTTATTTTTTGCTACTCAGAATAGAAATCTTATTACCGGTTTTTTAAACCAATAACATAATTTCACTCTGTAGAAATAATCACCATCACACGTAACATTTTTCCAATTTAGGCCTATCAAACGACGTAATAGATCCCTCAATATAACAAAAGCGGCAAAGCCAATTACCAGATTTTTGACGCGACAAATCAATAAAATACTAACAGAGAGCACAAGCAACAAAAACGTGAACATCAAACGAATTCTATCGACCCGAGCTATTGTGTCGCTATGAAAAACTTCACAGTCGAATATCATCTGAAAGTTATTAAGTGCGAAATTAATAAAAAGCTGTCGCTCGCTCCGGTTCACCGGCTTCGAAAGAGCAACATCACAGTTACGGGATAATAGCCCTTATTGAGCGCGCGTCAATTAAATTCGTCTATCCTTTGACAGATAGATTCCAACAATGGTCTCTTGTTCCGTCGCCCCCCGTTCTTCACCCCAGTCCGCCCCCTCGCCCCCCGGACGTGCCGGGGCAGGTTAATAATGATTATTAATATAGTTTAGTAGTCGTTAGGTCTAAATGAGGCGGCCGCGACAACTTGTCTAATATCGCAGCGCGCAAATACTCGTGGTCGGAGATGAGCCGGGAGCGTGGATCTGTAAAGTTACGTACCACATGGAATTTTACTCGTAGCTTTTGTAGGGATTTCACTATTGTTAGAAAAGATTAAGGATAGCATCTGTATAATAGAGATGATGACTGACTAAAAAAATATGATTCTGTTTAGTCCGTCAGTTAGATTATCGAAAAATATTGGATACTAGCTGACCCGCGCAACTTCGTCTGCGATATATAAGAGACAGAGAGATGGTTAGAGAGAGTGTGAGACACCCTTAAAAGATGTTTCCGAACTAATGATGCTCGAATTTAATTAAGTAACCACGTTTCCGAACAAACAATGCTCTTTCAATATAGTCTAATGAATGTGAATGACATTGACATTCGTTACTCGCGTTTTTTAAATATGCAAAATTAAATGTATATTTTTCAATATTTCTGAGAGATTTTCTTAATATTTTTTTCCGTAAGAACCTTCTGCTAATAATAACAAATACAACAAAAAAAGAATTAGTGAAATCGGTCCAGCCATTCACGCGTGATGCCGTGACCAAGGAAAACGGGTTTCATTTTTATATATATAGAAGATGTGTTTTTTGTTTTATCAAATTAATAAAAAAATGACGAAGATAGTACAAGGTGTCAAAGATCATGAGTGGGGGCTTGTGACGTCACATTTGAGTAAAAAATGTACTCAAATGTACTAATTAGTTTTTTTTGTCACCTACCCTTTTATCTTCTACTTAATATTTTTGTTTTACAGACAGTGCGCTGCTTGAATTACAGGGTCTAAAAGTATTTATTTATTTATTCTCTGAACAAGAGTTTCGTAAATAAGGACAGTGATCACATATATAGGGGTTTTTTGAAAATTCATCCACTTCTCATCTGATCCTTGATGGTCCTTTTATGCAGTGGAGGACTGGTACAGAAAATAAAAGACACCGTACATATTTTTACAATATGTATATTTCCATCCGGCTAGATTGACAAATTTGAAAACACTTTGTCAATCTATCTAGCCGGATGAAAATATTAAATCACAATTTGTCTGCTGCATCAGTTATCAACAAACCGCCACCTCGACTTCTCAGGGCGTAGTAAGTTCTCCTGTATCACTTAGGAGTAGGAAATCCGCATCATGTAATCAAAGTTTCAACTGTATTAAATGAAAGTGTAGAACAGCTCCCGCGCTATGTAACAGCGCTGAATATTAAACGCGAAGCTATTTCAATTAGCTCACCACCACTAGCCACCACTCGTGCCATCGACGGCAATCCGATTAGAATGTAGGTAGCAACTAATGGACTAGCTTTCATGTAGTTGTCGCATTGTTAGAATGTTTGGGAAATGTGAGGAAAGATCTGAATTATTTAGTCCGTATAGGACATTAGCATTTCTCCGAAACTCACTACACCATAAAGCAATATTGTTATTTGGCTTTCTTCATGTACCTAGGCTATCAAAACAGCAATTATATTAGCATGATGATGACGATAGCTAACTTAACCCATGTTTCACCAATAACAGAGGATACCTGGCCCTCGGCGGCCGCTGTTGTTGGTGAAACATTTGGGTTAGGTTAGGTTAGAACAGTAACCACATAACAAAATACATTGTAAGAATAATTTGGCAAAAGAAATTATGCGGAAAATTGTTTGGGAAGTGATAATTTGGCAATTTTTTTTCGATGAAACAAGGGAGACCCATCAAAAGCTTACAAATGAATGGGCTTAACTCCTCAGTCATACTGAATCTTCTCGACATCGCGTAAATGGAAACGAATGGATTAAAACATTGTCTGTATTTATTCCAGGTGGCGTGGGTGTACTCTGTAATCTTCTTCGCGTTTTTAAAGGTAATTAATTACCTTTAAAAACTGCACAGTAAAAGAAATGGAAAGAAGAATCAAATCTACCTGGAATAAAATAATACTGGACTCTAAAAAAATATTCAAGAGTAAAATGCCAACCAAGATAAAAACAAAAACCATGGAAACATGACTACTTCCCACACTCACATATGCCTGTCAAACATGGCCCCTGACCAAACGAAACTTACAAGAAATCAAAGTGCGGTAAAGAGGAATAGAAAGGAGCTACATGAAAATGAAATTAGAAGTAAAACCAAGGCCAAGGACGTGGCCTTAAAGGTACTTGGATTGAAATGGAAATGGGCTGGACATTTCCAAAGAGTACCAGATGAAAGGTGGACGAAAATCACCACCAACTGGTACCCACTGAACAAAAAGCGCAGACAAGGTCGATCCCAAATGTATAGAAATAGTATGTAAAATTTGGAGTAGAGTAGCTAGAGACAGAATAGCATGGAAACGAAGGGAGGCTTGCACCGCTACTGCTAGCAGTCCTTGTACATAATATATCAAATAACGGTACATAGAAATCAAGAAACATATTATTACTTACATCATATGAGCCAAATTTGTAACACTAATCATTAATTAAGTCAACAAAATTGTAGAAGGAAAATAAAGCTATTTTTGTATTTTATATTTCTGTATTAAATAAATATCGCTGGACATTACACACAGCGCCATCTAGTGCCACACTAAGCAACGAGGCTTGTGTCGTGGACACCAGATAGTTGATATACTACATAAATACTTTTTGTTTGTAAATACATACTTATTATACATATAAACATCCAGATAGAGGAAATGTTTTTTTTTCGTAAAGCATTACTGATTCACATTTTATCGAGCCGAACCGTGATGAAATGCAAAGTATTTTGGGAAGCATTCACTTTAGTGTTTCATTGAACAAGTCCTTGTAACAAGCATTAGGTTATTCCGTAACATTTTTTTTTTGTGAAATAACCATGAAATAAGATCAACACTGGAAATTGTTCTATAATTTTTGTGTGTTCTGGCCAAAATTATTTTGATTTTAATGTGTTGATCATGGCGCCAAAGATTCAATGGTTAACAGACTAGAAAATCTTTACTTAGTATGAACGCATTTAAAGTTTCAGTCAAACCGATACGGACAGATTGCGAACACACGGACTCAGACATGGACATAATTCCTTACTGAAGTACCAGTCAATGTCTGGTACCAGAAGCCTGTCCACAAATTGCTTTTACCAATTTACTGATTACAGAGAGAGATTTGAGAAGTCTATTATTTTACACTGTAAATTGTTATAGAGTTCATTCATACTTTAAAGGTGTAAATGTCGAACATGTTTTATTACGCGTGGCTGACTGGTCACTCAGACATACGAACCGTAATATTAAGAGTAAAATTTTCAACAACTATTTAATGCTTGCACTAAACAAAAGCAATCCACCTGGTGAACCTTATGTGCCATCCAATAAGGGTTATGTTTCAGCAGCACGCGTTGCAAAAACATGTTGGCTATTGAATAGCAATGAAAGTGTTGGCAAGCGGCTGGCATTTTCTACAATGCTCGTTGCGATGTGATGAATCTTTGTCATGCATCAATAAGAGGGCTTTTGTTTGATACGTTTGAATGGTTAGGTCACGAGTCAAGAATAGATAACACACCTGTTCCCGTAGGTGGAGTAAAAAGTTGGAAAGATTGTGTTATAGATAGAATGCATGTATACTATCCTTTTCTGTTTGCCGGATAATAAAACAAATATTTTTCTACTGGCAGCGAAGAAAATATCTCAACTATCAATCCAAGCAACGGTGCAGCAGCGGTGGCCCAGTGGTGGCGGCCCCGACTTACGAACAGTAAGTCGTGGGTTCGAACCCAGACAGGCGCATTACTTTGTGTAATTTATTTCATCACCACTGCTCTCAAAACGGTGAAGGAAAACATCGTGAGGAAACCGGCATGTCCTAGACTAGAAATTCGAAGACATGTGACATCTACCAATCCGCACTGGGCACGCGTGGTGGATTATAGCCCATTCCCTCTCATAGAGAGGAGGCCTGTGTCCCAGCAGTGGGAACATTATAGGCTGATGATGATGATGATGATCAATCCAATTAACTGAACTCTAGATGGAAAAACAAGTATTGAATTGAGGGATGTGGCAGTTAAAGACTTTTATTTTGAACTTTAAGCCGTTCTAAAACTTTTATTGGCATCCCTCTAATTTCTTCAACTTTTCTCATTATTTTAAACTTTTTATCAACGTAAGACGTTATTGGAAAGACTGCAAATATTTGGCAGAATGTTTTTGTAAAGAATTTGTGACTAATACAGTAGAAAATGGTGTCTCGTCAATCAGTATGCCCAAATTCTTAGATTGTTTTATGTTTAGACCGTGATTTACACCCACTTTCTTGTTTTAGAATTTGAAGTCGAGTTAGTGTGATATTCTACTTTAGCATTCAACTTTGGATGTTGAAGGAATCACCTTATTATTGGTATATTGTATATATATACTATACTATTAAATATATACCTAAACTGCCAAAGTGGAGTTTGATAGATTTTTTTGTTCATAAATTAAAAAAATATAATATCTAGCAAAAGACACGTTTTTTGTATGGAAGCCCCACTTAAATATTTATTTAATTCGGTTTTTAGTATTTTCTTTTGTTCATTTTACAACATATCGTTACATTTTTAAATATTCCTAATATAAAAACATACAATTAAAAATATAAAAATAGTTCCAGCGCTGGGAACAGGGTCCGAGCTGCCGGTGGTCAGGGCTCTTGAGAGAGGAACCTCGTAACAATACGTGCCGTGTCCAGAAGTACTGCTTTCTGATTCAAGCCCTTGATCCAGCTGCCAAGCGAGAGCCTCCTAAGATGTTGGTCGAGGCTCTTGGCTATTAAGCCATTGGCCGACACGACTATCGGCACAATGACTGCTGTACGTCCCACATGTCGACAACCTCGTGAGCCAGATCTAGATATTTGAATTTTTTATCTTTATCTGCTTTCATGAGGTTCTCGTCATGTGGGACCATTATATCAACAATCATTATGCCTGAGAGATTTTCTTGACTGGCATGTAAAGCCAAGTCAGAGGCCCATGGGCGGCATAAAAACTCTGACACCAGGTTAGACATTAACCACACGATAAGTAGTAGTAGTAGTATTATGCGACGCTCCAATCGATCTATCACCACAATGTCAGGCCTTTTGGCAACAACATTCCTGTCGGTGGTTATAGGTCGATCCCAATACAACGTGATATTACCATTAACGAGAACTGGGTCGGACACATTTAGTATTTATTGTTATAGGTAGCGCAGCAACAGAAATACATCATCTGTAAAATTTAAATTGTCTAAGTTATCACGGTTCATGAGATACTGCCTGGTGACAGACATACAGACAGACGGACAGTGGTCCCGTTTTACCCTTTGGGTACGGTACCTTAAAAAGTGAACCGGAATAGGATTAATATGTGGACGGATTCATAAACGTATTAAATGAAGTTTCTAATTGCTAGTTGGCCTATAGCTCTGCGCTGAGTCAAAGGATACAAACAGTGATTAGCCTGTAATGTTTGTGTTGACGCGTTTTGAAGCCACAGGGTTTGACGAGGCATGCTTTTATACAGCATGTTTGCATATCTAAGGGTACGACACAGTCCATCCAACTGAAAAACTTTCTCCATGGAAGTAACAATATAATCGCGAAAGCATCAGCTGTTCTATACAAAAACTTCATCTCGACCTAAATGTATGGGACAACTGATATTTGATGATTTTCGCAATTACGGTATTGGTTCCATGGAGAAAGTTCAATTCAGTTCTGTTACACGGTCTGAAACTTTTCTGATACACGCTGTAGAGGTAGTGGCGATGCCAAACTGTACTGATGTCATTGCACACTGATAACAGAACTGAATCATCGAAGTATTCATAGATATTTGCCGCGATATTTACTGCAGCGAGTCTGTAAGGGTTTGCGGCACGAAATCGAACGTTTCCATGCTCTTTTTCTTTTTCATCGCCTAGAACCGTCATTTGCTAGAGCGAAAAACAGAACGGGACACAGTGGAAGAAAACTTAGGGATTACACCAGAAAGACCTGATACCAAAGGAGGATATAAACGAGATATCATGATTGTCTTGTTTGTTAGGTGAACAGTTTCATGATATGTTCTGATGGTTGATGATAGTGTACTTCGCTGATAGTTAATGTAAAGAGGTGAAGGCTAATGATAGTGTGTTGCTGTGTTAAGAGATGATAGATGATGATAGTGTGTTAGGATGATAGTTAATGTAAAGAGGTGATAGCTAAAGGTACTGTGTTGTCGTGTTAAGAGGTGATAAGAGATGATAGTGTACTTCGCTGATAGTTAATGTAAAGAGGTAAAGGCTAATGATAGTGTGTTGCTGTGTTAAGAGATGATAGATGATGATAGTGTGTTAGGATGATAGTTAATGTAAAGAGGTGATAGCTAAAGGTAATGTGTTGTCGTGTTGAGAGGTTTTAAGAGATGATAGTGTACTATGATGATGGTTAATGTAAAGAAGCGGAAGCTATTGATAGTGTGTTGCTGTGTTAAGAGATGATAGATGATGATAGTGTGTTAGGATGATAGTTAATGTAAAGAGGTGATAGCTAAAGGTAATGTGTTGTCGTGTTAAGAGGTTTTAAGAGATGATAGTGTACTATGATGATGGTTAATGTAAAGAAGTGGAAGCTATTGATAGTGTGTTGCTGTGTTAAGAGGTGTTAAGAGATGATAGTGTACTATAAAGATGGTTAATGTAAGAAGTGAAAGCTAATGATAGTGTGTTGCTGTGTTAAGAGATGATAGATGATGATAGAATACTATGATGATGGTTATTGTAAAGAGGTGGAAGCTAATGATGGTGTGTTGCTGTGTTAAGAGGTTTTAAGAGATGATAGTGTACTATGATGATGGTTAATGTAAAGAAGTGGAAGCTATTGATAGTGTGTTGCTGTGTTAAGAGGTGTTAAGAGATGATAGTGTACTATAAAGATGGTTAATGTAAGAAGTGAAAGCTAATGATAGTGTGTTGCTGTGTTAAGAGATGATAGATGATGATAGAATACTATGATGATGGTTATTGTAAAGAGGTGGAAGCTAATGATGGTGTGTTGCGGTGTTAATAGATGATAGATGATGATATTGTACTAAGATGATAGTTAATGTATAAAGGTGATAGCTAAAGGTACTGTGTTGTCGTGTTAAGAGGTTTTAAGAGATGATAGTGTACTATGTTGATGGTTAATGTAAAAAAGTGGAAGCTAATGATAGTGTGTTGCGGTGTTAAGAGATGATAGTTTACTATGATGATAGTTAATGTGAAGAGGCTAAAGTCAATAAAAGTGCGCTGTAGTCATACCTGATGTTAGTGTATCCTGAAGAAAGATTATGATAAAAATGAGTATGTGGAGAGTGAGTACACTTGGTGTCTTGATAGGCGAGTGTAGGAAGAGTTATTTGATATGTGATTAAAGTTTGGTTATTCGTAGTAATTTCGGAGTAAGTGTAAGTGTTATGACGTATAAGTGTGTTATGTGTAATGTGTGTACGGTGATGGTTAATATGTGTTGTGGTGGTAGCTAGTATGATCAAAAGCATGAGTATTAGTTAAAGAAGAAGTAAAACAACCATGCGTATATAAGGACCAAAATACTACTCACCATGCGTTGAAGCTTGTAGGGGAGACACAAGCGTGCTGCGTGCACTGATGTTAAGTTCCCGAAATAGATTGGGATATTAAACACCGTTTGAGGAAGATACACAAAGGTTATCTAACCTCTTGCTTCCGTATTAATACGTAATTGATTCTAATTCATCTGCCATTCAATATGTTAAGTCATTAACTTGAATGAACCGTGTTACTCCGCAAGTGTCAGAACCCTCGGCAATACAAATTCCTATCTCCTAAAAAATCTGAAGCGGTAACACGATAACAAATTGGATTCCTGCCACATTCATACGATTTCGAACGAAGTCTATTATTAACCCGTTCCTAATCACACGGTGGTAAACAAGAGTTGTCGTCATATCGACGTATTGCGCATAATATTCGTGGTACATGTAAACTGAACGCGCCGGGAGTCTGTTGTATTAATAGACATGCCGAACCAACGGCTTCTTTTACTCCAGCGGGCTCGCTCGGTATTTACGGAAACATGTGGTTTATGCAAATGTTTAGCTTATAGTAAGCTCCTAAGGACCAGTGTCGTATGGCAGGTTAGGCAGCTCCGCCCCAAGATATTCTGATAAAATTAGAAAATGCTTATGGCCGCGGGAGTTGTCTTTACTATTTATGGTAGTGCACGCGGTGGTTAATTCTGACGCGTGTGGTAACCTCCGCTGCTAATTATAGCTGGGACCCCGCTCTCTCCAGGGGAAGTGTACCTACTCTAGTGTGCTAGCTATGCTTCCTTGTGTTTCCAATGAATTTGAAAAGTTTCAAGTAGGCGACGATTGATCGTCGGAATGTTGGCAGTGAGTGTGACCCAGATATAGACAGGTGCGATCTACTGACTCACATAGCTGTCATGAAACACTACACCGCAGGGGGAATGCGGGTGTGGGACTCCAAACAAAAACCAAAGTCAACGGTTGTATAAAAAGAAATAATGTAATTAAAATAAATAAATTAACCGTTTATTTATTAATTACATTTGGCGTGAGATCCATAACGATCCCGTGTATATAATAAAAATAAAAAAAAGAAAATTAAATTTATATAAATTTTACAATAAATTACATTACAATAGATGGCGTTATCTTAGATGTTCAGTTCTGTCAGGTATCACTACGTACAACGTACAAATGCTAGAGTTCCTTGCGGAACGAGAGCACCACAATACACAGCACTAGGGTCACGCAGCAGCGGCGCCGGAGCTCCGCGCATGCGCGAGGGTCACGTGCACGCTTAGAAGCACTTGCGGTGGACGATGCCGGGGCCGGACTCGTCGTACTCCTCCTTGGAGATCCACATCTGCTGGAAGGTGGACAGGGAAGCCAGGATGGAACCACCGATCCATACGGAGTACTTCCTCTCGGGGGGAGCGATGATCTTGATCTTGATGGTGGAGGGAGCCAGGGCGGTGATCTCCTTCTGCATCCTGTCGGCGATACCGGGGTACATGGTGGTACCACCGGACATGACGGTGTTGGCGTACAGGTCCTTACGGATGTCGACGTCGCACTTCATGATGGAGTTGTACACGGTCTCGTGGATACCGCAAGATTCCATACCCAAGAATGAGGGCTGGAAGAGGGCTTCAGGGCAACGGAACCTCTCGTTACCGATGGTGATGACCTGACCGTCGGGAAGTTCGTACGACTTCTCGAGGGAGGTGGAGGCGGCAGCGGTGGCCATCTCCTGCTCGAAGTCGAGGGCGACGTAGCACAGCTTCTCCTTGATGTCACGCACGATTTCCCTCTCAGCGGTGGTGGTGAAAGAGTAACCCCTCTCGGTGAGGATCTTCATGAGGTAGTCGGTCAAGTCGCGACCAGCCAAGTCCAGACGGAGGATGGCGTGGGGCAGGGCGTAACCTTCGTAGATGGGGACGGTGTGGGAGACACCATCACCGGAGTCCAGGACGATACCGGTGGTACGACCAGAGGCGTACAGCGAGAGCACGGCCTGGATAGCGACGTACATAGCGGGGGAGTTGAAGGTCTCAAACATGATCTGGGTCATCTTCTCCCTGTTGGCCTTAGGGTTGAGGGGGGCCTCAGTCAGCAGGACTGGGTGTTCCTCGGGGGCGACGCGCAGCTCGTTGTAGAAGGTGTGGTGCCAGATCTTCTCCATGTCGTCCCAGTTGGTGATGATGCCGTGCTCGATGGGGTACTTCAGGGTGAGGATACCTCTCTTGCTCTGGGCCTCATCGCCTACGTAGGAGTCCTTCTGACCCATACCGACCATCACACCCTGGTGACGTGGGCGACCAACGATGGACGGGAAGACGGCGCGGGGCGCGTCGTCGCCGGCGAAACCGGCCTTGCACATGCCGGAGCCATTGTCGACTACAAGCGCAGCAACATCGTCGTCGCACATTTTGGCGTTTGTGTTTGGTTTGGGACGCGGTGGATGTTGACTCTACGGCAGCGAGACTGCGAGTGCGGCGAGCAGCGGGCGCCGAATCTTTTATAGGGGCAGCGGCGCCGACGCCGCGCGCCATACATGGCGAGCGCGCCGGCCCCCGACCGCGCACAGCCCCCGCCTTTCTTTACATATTTTACACAAGTATACTATCTGTAACCCATCCTATCATCCCTTAGGCACTCCTAGGAGTTAATAGGAGGGTTTTCTGTCAAAATTTTAGTACAAAACGCCGCGCGCCGTAACAGGCGCGAGCGCTGTCCCGCCCGCCCTGTGCCATTTCAGGCGATGGGCGGACGTCGGTATTAACTATGAAATTTAACTTTATTGCATTTCAGAACTGCAGGTACTGACAGAACGTTATAAGGGATCTAATCTTCGCCCGTTTCCTACATTTTTGTGATAAAAAATCTTAATTATTATAAATCCATCACATTATCCTGCCCAAATATGTATGTTGATAATAATAAGTTAAATTGTTTTTTATAATAACCCTTTAGTTAATAACAGGGTCACATAAGTGGTCAACATAATTCATACCAGAACAACTCTTATTACGTTTACGAAAAGACGACAATAGCTTACACATTTTTGAGTACGAAAATGTTCGCAAATTGGAGTTACTAGGTCAATAGAGTTTAATGAGAAATGGACGATGATTACGTTTCGCATGTATGAATTTTATAACACATCACTGCAATACGATTACTTACATACTTCGATCAACAATTGATCGAAGCTTACATAAATTATAGCAGTAATTGAAAGTCCAAAAGCGTATTTGTGATTGTTTTAGCATCATTAACAAACAGATAAAGAATACATTCCAATTCTAAAACATTATTATTTTGTTTCTAGCAAAAGAACGCGCAAAACTTTACAAGGTTTCAAGAATTACACTTATGAGAATTAAACTAGTGGTGGTTACTAATATGCGGCTATCAACCATGTTCCAGGTTAAAAAATCAAATAGAGAGCGAGCCTATTGCCATCAACTGAGCACAAATCCAAACACCGGACTCCCGCCGAGGAATTCCTGAAGTAAAAACCCAATATCAATTTACCTGACCCGGGAATCGAACCCAGGACTGAGGTAGTCTACCTAAGAAGTAAGTAGTTAAGCAATAGCGATGATCAATGTAAGTTCTACAATCAATTAAATACCATTTTGTCATCTGTTCTCCAACACTCGATGCCTCTGGGATCCTCGCTCTCCCTATCAAGGAGCAACAGGAAGATGACTATACTAAGATTCAAATGTGCCTTGCAGCTGTTGCAAGTTCGCAATACTTATCGAGTATTATGACAATAGATTCACATAGTACATCAGTTCACGATTTAACTTGTTGCCATCATACAATGCCATAAAGTAGAATTTTATTTTTTTATTTATATTGTTATTTTTTTATACGCCTTTTCTTTCGGAAAAAAATCTCCTCTAAAGCGACCAAAATCGTTAAAAAAAATTACTTTCCAGGTTTCGATTCCCAGGTAGGTCAAGGTGTTATTGAGTTTTTAACCGACTTCAAAAAAACGAGGTTTCTCAATTCGACCGTATATATATGTCAGAGAAGCAGTATCCTCCTCGACATAATCAGTGTTCACGAGTTTAGTGGGCGTCATTTGGGTGAAATGCGGGCACAAAACAAAGTATTCATTCACTGTTTCACACAATTTAATGGCAATATCACACAATAACTAGTTTGCTTAACAATTATATTCGAGCAGCGGGTTCACGACACCAATATAACTTTATCACCAACCATCAACCACCATTCTCCAAGCAATCCTTGCTCCATCACCACGTGTCAAGCAGGTAAAGATGGCGCCTCGACCCACCTACCCCAAGATATGTATTTTATCCTCTGCTCTGATTTTGACATTATACAATTTCAATGACACAATATTAAAATGTAGTAAATCAATTCAAATTAAATTAGGATTTAACAAGTTATTTTAAATTAAAAAACAATCTTATCAATTGATCGTACGCAGTAAACAATGAACTCTTCGTTTACTTCCTCTTCCATATTTTTTTAATCGGGGATAACTTCGTCGTTTATGATCCAATTTTGATGATTCTTTTTTTGTTGAAAAGGAGATATTCCAGAAGTAGTACCATGATAAGAAAACCAGGATTTGACGATGGCATCTCAGAGGAATCGAGGAGAACCTTCGAAAATCGTAGTGGCGACTAGTGCGTTTGTTAATTTTTTCATTAAGTATTTTAAAGCACTACTTTTTAATGAAGGTCTGGAGTCAATCTGATGATGAGCCGAAAGACAGTCGAGGGAACTCCTCAACGATTTACAGCAATTACCTGGTGTTTGGACTTGATTAATTTATATTGATGAGAACTTTACACCTAGATGGGTTGTAACTGTCATTAGGGGTCTGATGATGAAGACGAAAGACAGTCAAGGGAACTTCTCAACGTTTTACAGTAGCTTCCTTTTGTTCGGACTTAATTCATTTCTATTGATGAGAGCTTTGCACCCATATGGGTTGTAAGTGCCATTACAGGTCTGATGATGGAGACCATAGACAGTCGAGAGAATTTCTTTACGATTTACAGCAGTTACCTTTTGTTGGGCTGACTTCATACGGTTTAATAAGCCAAAATGTTTAGTTCGTACAAAAATAATACCTAATTAAGATTGAAGTTTGCTTAGCAAATATTTGCACCTATAGGATATATTACAACTAAAAATGCAAAAATAAAAAAAACTTATTTGAAAAAAATAAAACCGACTTCAAAAAACAAAAAAAGTGAAAAATAACTTTAGCCTCAGAAGTCAGTGGCAAAAAAAAAACTGAATCAAACAACAAGTCATCGACTTCTGAAGCTAAAGTTATTTTTCTCTTTATTGTTTTTGAAGTCGGTTTTTTTTTTTTCAAAAAAGTTTTTTAGTAGCTGCTGCAGCGTGGATTACCCCATTTATAGCAAAAGGCCCTAGAACATAGGACTTAAACAAAACTAGCGAAATGTAATATTAGGTACTTACACCTCCGCCTAACCCTTCTGGGATTACAGGCGTCATGTTCGCTCGTGATAAGTAAAAAACAATCTACTTTTTTTAAAATTTTTGATTTATTATTTTACTCTGGACGCTCTTAATGTGCACGTCTTTCTACATCGTTCTCACATATATGTATAATCTCAACATGAATGATGTTACGAAGATTTTGTAACAATATTTTGATTTAAAAGAGTGTCCATGGAGTTTCTTGCCCGTTCTTCTCCATAGAGATCTACGTCAGGGAATGGGCAACTACAGTACTTTCTCAAGTTATTATGCCTTGCGACTGTGACTGTAGCTTTGCTTTTATTGTATTTTCGACTTTCAAAAGTGCGTAATGGTCTAATTGAAATAAATGATTTGCGTTTGAGTTTCAGTTTGAGTTTGAGTTTACTAAAATATTTGATTCATGAAAACAATTAGGTTCAACCATCGCACGTACAAATTAATCTATTTCAATCAACGATCCATTTAATTCGAACAAACAAGATTTAATGTAGGAATGACACTGAATACCTTCCCCTCACGCATCGCACGTAGTTAGAATACCGCACGTAATTGGTTTAGCGAAACCAGGAGGACGGAATGTCGTCGTTAATTGATCACTTCATTGGCGAGTCGGTGGTTACGATTGATGTTACAGGTGTGAATCAGACAGATTAGGTCGCGAATCGAGCTTTAAGTGGCGCTAGTAAACACATACTTGTTAATTGTTTTGAAAGGGACACAAATTATTTAAATTCATACAAATGGAGAAATGAAAAAGCTGTTCTCTCAATGCCTCTCATATCAAGAAGGAATTTTGTTAATTCATTATCTTTCTAATGCCCTTCGTCATCTGCCCAGCCTTTTCCCAACTATGTTCGGGTCGGCTTCCAGTCTTACCGGCTGCAGTTTAATACCTGTATTTTACATGGAGCGACTGCCTATCTACCTCCAGAACCCGGTTAGTACTGGGTGAACGATACCCCTTGGTAAGACTGGTTGGCAGACTTTCAAGCCACTGACTACCTGTAACGACTGTCAAAGATAGCCGAAACCAACGGCTAAACGTGCTTTCTGAGGCACGGAGGAAACCCGGTATGTAATGGGTGGTCACCCATCTACGGATCACCCTAGGCAAGCGCCGCTTAACCTAACGATCGACCCGATTGGCTGTTATTATTTAGTCACAAGCTCTTATTCAAATTTATTTGGGGTCAGAGCAGCATGTCTTCTTCTTCCATACTTCTTTATTACTCAATACTCACCGGCCACCTCTTTTTTTATTACTCAATACTCACCGGCCACCTCTTTTTTTATTACTCAATACTCACCGGCCACCTCTTTTTTTATTACTCAATACTCACCGGCCACCTCTTTTTTTACTACTCAATACTCACCGGCCACCTCTTTTTTTATTACTCAATACTCACCGGCCACCTCTTTTTTTATTACTCAATACTCACCGGCCACCTCTTTTTTTATTACTCAATACTCACCGGCCACCTCTTTTTTTATTACTCAATACTCACCGGCCACCTCTTTTTTTATTACTCAATACTCACCGGCCACCTCTTTTTTTATTACTCAATACTCACCGGCCACCTCTTTTTTTATTACTCAATACTCACCGGCCACCTCTTTTTTTATTACTCAATACTCACCGGCCACCTCTTTTTTTATTACTCAATACTCACCGGCCACCTCTTTTTTTATTACTCAATACTCACCGGCCACCTCTTTTTTTATTACTCAATACTCACCGGCCACCTCTTTTTTTATTACTCAATACTCACCGGCCACCTCTTTTTTTATTACTCAATACTCACCGGCCACCTCTTTTTTTATTACTCAATACTCACCGGCCACCTCTTTTTTTATTACTCAATACTCACCGGCCACCTCTTTTTTTATTACTCAATACTCACCGGCCACCTCTTTTTTTATTACTCAATACTCACCGGCCACCTCTTTTTTTATTACTCAATACTCACCGGCCACCTCTTTTTTTATTACTCAATACTCACCGGCCACCTCTTTTTTTATTACTCAATACTCACCGGCCACCTCTTTTTTTATTACTCAATACTCACCGGCCACCTCTTTTTTTATTACTCAATACTCACCGGCCACCTCTTTTTTTATTACTCAATACTCACCGGCCACCTCTTTTTTTATTACTCAATACTCACCGGCCACCTCTTTTTTTATTACTCAATACTCACCGGCCACCTCTTTTTTTATTACTCAATACTCACCGGCCACCTCTTTTTTTATTACTCAATACTCACCGGCCACCTCTTTTTTTATTACTCAATACTCACCGGCCACCTCTTTTTTTATTACTCAATACTCACCGGCCACCTCTTTTTTTATTACTCAATACTCACCGGCCACCTCTTTTTTTATTACTCAATACTCACCGGCCACCTCTTTTTTTATTACTCAATACTCACCGGCCACCTCTTTTTTTATTACTCAATACTCACCGGCCACCTCTTTTTTTTTACTTTAGTTATCATTATTAAAAATGTCTTCGTTTTCTTAGTTACTTTCTAGAAAGTTCAGTTTTATGATAAATCGGTTTTAAAAGGAACAACAAGACACAAGCTTGTCACATCTGTTAGGTCCTTCGAGACGGATAATACCCACAAACCATACAAAGCTTTTTTCTTCTGCCCTATCTTAATTTATTTGGGGTCGGCGCAGCATGTCTTTGTCTTCCATTTTCTCTATTACTCGTCATATCATCAGGCACTTCATCCTTTCTTGCCATATCATCCTTCACTCTACATCAATCGTTTCTTTGATCTTCCTCTACTAGTATACCCTCTGTATTCTCATTTTGGTTACTAAAAGAAAACTGCAATAATAATTGTGCTTAAAATACCCTCAAATGCACAGTTACATAAAAGTAACACAATAACACTACGTCGTAGCGCCTCTACAGCCTGCTACGAAGGTTGTAGACACGCTACGCCGTAGCCCATGCGCCAAACTAGATGGGACTGCGCTCTGATTGGTCGATTTGCGCTTACAACCTTTCTGCTTTAGGGAGCAGTTGGGTCAAGAGCTGCCTACACAAATTGATTCAATTACATTCATACCTACAGTTTGTTGTAGGGCGAGCTTCGTATTTACTAGATTGTATACAATTGTACGAGCCCTTTAATAGTAATTTCGCAGTGGTTATAAGACCTTGAAATTGTTGGTCTTGAAAACAGATGAGATTAGATTTTTATAACGCTCTGTTACTTTCTCGTGAAAAGTCGTCCAGATTCCGGTATTTTAGTACGATAACGACCTTCCGACGGTTTCGCAAGCGATGTCAGAATTAGACCAAAACAATACTTTTAAATATCATGTAGCGTTTGTTTGTTAATATTACATTGAAACACAATGGTGGTTCAAATCTTCAAGTTGATTTGTCGAAAAAAACTGAGACGTCACGGATAAAAAGGAGGAATATTTACTTCAGTAATTACCTGTGCACCATATCACTTACTACTCCTCTTTACACTTTTATGTGCTACAGAGAGATCATGTTTAATGGATGTAAAAGACCCCCCCCCCCCTTATTCACCCACGATATTTTTATGTAAATATTGGAGGTCAAAGTTCCAACTTTTTCACAACAAGTTTATTTTTAAGCCCTCCAGGACCTCTGTGCTAATCAATACATCCATCAGCACAATGTTTTGAGTGCGTTACAATGACTTTTACGGTAAAACGTGATTTTTCACCCTAAAAAAAGTCATTTCCTAGCAATATTTTTCTCATCATATCTACAGAATGCTTTGTTGACGTAACTAGTTCGTTTACACTTTGTAGAATAACCACTTTAGGGATAAATCAGTTGATAGATAAACACCAAATCTTAAAAATACAAATCTATCCTCTTTATAATATTAGTATAGTTATATTATACTAGCAAAAATTAAACCCACGGCTTCGTACGCGTAAATATTTTTTATGTGAAACATCTATAGGCGCGGGTAAAACCAAAAGATCGCGTCTTCAACTGTCAAATTGTCGGCCTGAAAAATCCCGAACATTACCGACCTGTTGAAGCAGCATAAGATCTACTATTCGCCATGGTTTACAACAAGCCAGCTGGTATCGGGGCACGGCGCTGGGTTACAATCTCGTGTGGAGGGTTATTTTATTATAAACCATTCAGAAGTAGGCCGTCGACCGGGACTCCCTCGACTCGGATGCAAGAGCGAGCGATTCAAATTTCAAAATATCGCGCCCTTACCGGATGTGCAAAAAATTTAACTGGCGCGAGTAAACAATATATTACTTGTACAAAATAATTTCGAAGTTTCACATCTGCCAGGCGTCCCGTGCCAGCTCAGTTTTTTTTTTTTAATCAAAATCTGTTCTTTAATTTTGCGTCTAAGAGTAGGTAACAAGCGTCCATCTATCCATCCTCACAATCTTTTACGTTTTATAATAGTAGTAAGAAGTAAGATAATTAAGATAAAACTATCTTAGCTTGAAACTACCAATTTGCTCATGAAATCAGTGCTTTCATTCATATGGTTCTTAGCTAGAATACAACATTCGGCCTAATGTTCCTTCATGCAGTGTTGTTCTACTGCCTTTTTAAGGTCAATATAATTCTAAGCAGATAGGATGACTTATTCGATAACTTAAAATTATGAGATCACGTCTCCAGTTCTGAAACATGTACAGTGTACAGTTGTACACCCATATTTTGAAATTAAACCAAATCAATTTTCCTAAATCCTTTCGTTTAAGTTAAGTTTCCAGTTTAAATGACAGTTTCGGGTGTGCGTTATCTGTCAATGTATTAATTAACGTCGTTAAAATTGTATGTATTATGTAGAAGATCTATACAGGCGCAGTTCTGGAATCTGGGCAGCTGCTGAGAAATCAAAAATAATGTCATCAAAGAAATCAAATCAATCAACGATCAACATCAACTGTATTTTGACCATAAGACCTATGAAGCGGACAAATAATCGTCATGAGTAGCTGGAATCATCGCATCGATGCGATATAGGATGTCTTAGTTACTAAAGTGCGATTTAGTCGAGCAAACAGTTCGCCATTGTACCACTGAGTGTGAGTTCATTAGTCAAGTTTAATTGTACTACGACAACAAACAGAATATATTTGGATCACGGCAGCGAACTGTCACTATCGCCATTCATTGATTCTCTCAATTGCATACCAATACCGTTATTATCTCAAGACCGATCGCTTCTAAATATCTGTCAGTATCGTCGGTTTTGGTAACCACTGATAACTTGTTAATGCATTCACCAAGAAGTTGCTCGTGATGCGGGCAATGTATGTTGTCCAATAAGATACGGTTGCAGTGGTTAGAATGTGGTGTTAAAGGTATGATGCAAGTGCATCGGGTGCATTGGCCGCGTCTATTTGTGGTAACAGGTGTGAATCGTGTAATCATTGCGCCGATGCTCGGCTGTTAGAACATGCTCTGTATCTCAGAGCAAGTTGAAATGGGATGCAAACCGATTTCGGTGCGGCGCCCGGCGGCGTCTAAAATAACTAGGGAAATCGCAAGTTACGGTAGTCTTGTAGGTTCGCTGAAATACAGTTAGTATTTCAGCGAATCAGCGAACCGAAGTCAAATTCTTTATAAAACCTGTTAACATGATCTCTATAATTTTCTACACGGGCTATAACATTGGTACCTACTGTTGAACTATTCATTTCTGAATCAAATGATTTACCAGTTATATTCTATGATAATGTCATAATACAACATAGGTTTCAATCTGTTTGGCGTCGTTGCCTTTCCATTTTCAATCACTTATGTGTTTTCTCTGACGCCTCTTTTATGCGCCTCATCTTCTCAGTCACATTGCACGGACCCAATTATAACCTGCAGTTTTTAAACCATTAGTATCGCATCGTACTATCACGCGTCATGTAGTTGTAGGTTCAGTACTTTCTATTTGTGTTCCGACTACAAAAGATCAAGCGCGCTCTTATAAGCCGCGATTACAAATAGAAGCCAGATATTTTTAGAAATGCATTGTTTGACATTCAGAAATGCGAACTAACTCTTTCTTTGCCTTGCTCGTATGGTTGAGTAAGCCGTACATTGGAAATAAGCCAGAAGTTATTGTCCGTAGACGTCAACTAAAGACCGCAGAAGAAGTATGCAATTATCTTGGTGATAAGATTAGTTAGCGAAGCACGGAGAAGAAAACATACTGGCCATCCTCAAAATACGTCCATAATAGCATGGTTACTTTTAATAAACTCGTCAAAATTAAGCGCACTTTTTTATGCATCCGTAGAGTTGCAGACTAAAAGACGACGACTGGAGACGGAACACATTTTCAATACTAGACTGTAATATTTCCACAGCGGGCTCTCATATCTCTCAGTAAAATAAAACACCAAAGTGAGTCAAATAAAATACTCAAAGAAAAGTTATTAATATCCCTCATAATATCAAGCAGCCCTCGTCAATGAAAGTCATGCTGAAAATATTGTAAACACAGATCATATGGTACAAAAAACGTTGTTTTGACACCAGCACATTTGTTTGCCGGCTTCATTGGCAAAGCTCGCACGTTACTACGGAGCTACAACGGTCGATGTGAATCACCGCACACTCTCGCTGTTAACATGTTACCCGTAAAAGGAGAGCTTGTTGGGGTCTACCCACGCATTAAATGTAACTCACAGGAACCCCATGAGAAGATTTTGCAGCCAAAGTTCTAGTTAGTTTTAGTTGACATGAAATTGTATTGGCGTATACCATGGTATACAGATATGACCTGAGTTGCTGTTAGGTCATTTTGAGATCTTCGACTTTGAGGCTTACAAAATTGATTCAAGTGGTGCTACAACTGGTAAAACAAAAAATATAAGCTACTACCATACGCTTTCTGTGAATTTCCTGTAACTCGTACGTACAATATCATTATTAGCTAGAAATAGATCGTCGTCAGTCTACCTGTTGCACCAATTTATACTGTCAAATTACATAAACTATTATTAACATACATTTAACAATAGATAACCAAACTAGCCATCTATGCTAAAGTTGTTTTAAATTTATGGTCTGTCCAGGTTTCCTCGGAGTAAATCCCCTTCGGTTCAAAGCTCAAGTTTCTGAATTACGGCTGCAACAATGTTACATCTCGTAAAACACAAGTATCGGAACGTTCAGTCGGCTGCCCGATCAGTATCGACGGCGTAATGTATTTATTTCAGGCGCAGTAGGGAGGATTATAAATAGGAGCGCAAGTTCACTGCCGATTCGTACGCATTGTGGGGCCAGAGAGGCAGCGAGCGCAGACTGAAACACGTGCAACTTGCGTCAAGCGTCACTCTCACTTTTCAATTGTTCCTTTCATTAGAGTACCGTATCGCAACTCGCGTCGTGGTGTCTCGTGGCATGCTCTGCATAACTGATGGCATGATCTTTCATTTGTTTTATCCGAAGTTCATGTCGCTACACGCGCGTGTCACTTGGGCGTGTAGCTCGGGGCGAAACGGTTAGTCTGTGACAGTAAATGGTATCCAATGATTAGACACGCGACAAACAGTAATATAACATAACTCGAGATGTATTTCTGGCAAGACCCTGACCTCACGATTAACAACAGACGACAATGCCGAGTAACTTTTTAGGGATTAAACTATTTAATTCGTACGTACCGGACGTACGAATGAAATAACTGGTATAAAGGATCACTCATGTGTCTGTCAGTCTGTCACAGTCAACTTGCTCTGAATCTGCGTGACCAATGAAGTTTAAAGATACACATAATTATGAGTTTTTGTGACCCAAACGATTAATTTTAAATGAAGCTTTTTTATTTCATTTATTTTGAATTTGGGGGTCACTAACATGAAATAATTTCAAATAAGGTAAAGTATTTGTTATTAGGACGTTACTTCTGCTATGGTTATTCTCGTGGCCACACGCGGCCGTCGGGACCGGTCGCACGTCGACTGCGCACTTCGTATCTATAGGCACAAGCCAACGCGAAGAACATCTGTTGCTCGCAAGAACAAGTGTATTGTTTACTAGCTGACTACTAATTGTGATATACATTAAATTATATTGTGTCGTTCACAAACTATTTATGTAAAGCAAGTACAAGTACGAGGGTTCAATAATAACAGCGCTGGTCGATCTTCAAGGTTAAGAAATCTTTTGCGAGGTTGATCTGTGAATGGGTGACCATCTATTAAGTAACGGATTACTCTCCGTGCCTCGGAAAGCATGTCAAACCCTTGGTCCCGGCTGACTTTTGTATATCTTTGACAGTCCTTACGGGTAGTCTGTAGCCAGAAAGTCTGACACAAGTCTTACCAAGGGGAATCGTATTCAAAAGTAACTATAATAAGATAATATATAGATAGGCAGTCGTTTCATGTAAAATACTAATATTCAGATGCATCCGATTAGACTGGAAACCGACCCCAAACTACTTGGGGTAGACACAGCACACATGCCTAGCCGGTAAATGGGGACAAACTTCACGGAAGTACAACTTCTGAACGCTACCACGGCAAGCTGTAATAAAAAGCTAAATCACTGCAAGGAAAGCATGTATTTCTTTTAAATGATAAGACGTGTATAAGCACGTGTTTTTATGAGCAGAGTAAATCTGCTTGGTTCGTTAATCAGAATAAAATCTCTCATATCCTTTTAAATCGCAAAAGCATTATATTTTTTACCATAATTCAAAAACATACGGGAATAAATTCGAGATACAATTAGTCACAGTAGTATTAAAGCAGTTAAAGTTCGCATCGCTGATCCACGTAATTGTTTCAATGAAAACGTTCGCGTCATCCCCCTAATTGGCGTACAAATTGATTCGCAAAAAAGTTTAATCTACGATATTTGCCGGTTGAGTGGTCGGCGCACCCCATCCGACGATCTTTTTCACTGGGATTGCAAAACACTTATCAATCATACTGACGCCCGTTACACTGAAATATCAACTTTATAATATGCTCCTCAAAGTCAACTTCCAACGTGTTTCTTTGGAAGTTATGTCATTATGGCATGGAGTGTATCTCGGATGCATCCCGGCCATTGAAAGTTATTAGTTTTATCTGTACGCGTGTTATTCGATAGTCACGAGACGTCGAGTGCATATTGTAAGTGATCGCATCGGCATGGCGATGGCGGTGAAACACAATGACGTGGGACTGCTGCCGATGCCGCGATAACAACTATGAATATAATTAGCGGGATATAGAGATGCTACACATATTGGTTAGAAACGCCCTTTGTGAGTATGGGTTTAGATCTTGATAATGAAGTACGGATTTTAAAAATTTATGAGCACAAGTCTCAGAATATCTCGTTTGTTACTAGAAGAACAGGGTATAAAAGGAAAAGTAATGAACAGTGGATACATTTTTCACCTTACGCCCATGTGAATGTAGCGAAATGGCCAAGCCACATATTTTGACTAAGGTGTAGAGTTTGTGAAGTTAGACCTTGTAGAGTTAGGGCGTGTAGAGTTAGAAGCTTGGCTCTACATGAGATCTGATAACTTTTTGACAGTGCGTGTCATATGGTCTCGTCTTGGCAATATTTTACATGAAAATGTTTTTGGTGGGATACTTTGTTTCTGAAAATCATTAAGTCTCTTAGCACATCTTCATTTCTACCTTTCCAATATGAGAATACGATGTGCTGTAGCAAAATTAATAAACTCTGATTTGTGCAGAGAGCACAGATCAAATAAGTGAGCGTATTAAATCATAAGTCGAGTCACACGCACTCGATGCCACAGACTATAATTTACTCCGCTTGTTATGTTGGCAGAATCGACACCTTTTAAAGGGGTGACATATGTAGCATCATTAGTATTAAATGGTGCACTGAAGTTTCTTCGTTTTTAAGGTTCCGTAATCCTGAGAAGAAGACCTTATAGTGTTGTCATATCCGTCTGTCTGTCCGAGGTTTTGCTAAGAGACCGTTAGTAAATCAAAATATTGTCGTGTAAAAGTGATTTAATATCCTAGTTGCAAAATAAATCATTTCATTTCATTTCAGTACTAGAAAGCTGTAATATTGTAGAGATTTGAATATTAATATCGCCGACAAAACGGAAAAAAATAATTTTGGAAAATATTTTTTTTAGGTTAGCTCCCCTACATGTGAAGAAGAGATGATTTTTTTTTTCGTCGTCTAGAACATCGTGTGGGGTATCGTTGAATAGGTCTTTTAAAATGACTAAGGAGTTGCTAAACCTACTTTTCGATTTAATGCTCCATTTACGAAATATTAATAGTAGGGCGTCCCCCCACTCCAAAAGCTAAATTCTTGGCTCGACTCCAATAGCTAAAAAAATCTTGAAAAATCTGAAAAAATTCATGATGATAGTGCATTTCATGAACTATAAAGAAAAGCTATAGTGGTTAAGATAACTTTATTACTTTAGCAGTAATCGTCGTTGAACTTGGTTGTTGGATAATTTAACCCTACACTACGCGTGGCCCGACACGCACTTGGCCGGTTTTTATTGTTTCATGCGAACGTAATTGAATTCTGCAATCATTTCTTCTCATTCTTTCAGTGAAATAACTTGGAAACTAAAACCCAACTTCGATAAAAACGGCAACTAAAAGTTTGTTACTAGACATTGGTTTTCATATTACTGCAGTCACACAACGACTGATACATACATTTACTGCTAAAATCATTTACCCCTTCCTTTTGGCTTTGCCGTAGTTTGTTATTTTAGTTTTTTTTATTTTGTGCTAACTTACTTTAAATTTACCTTACTTACTTAATAACACCTTACTTTAAACTCAATTCTACGTGGCTAATAATTTTCATAAGATTTTTCGACCTGTAACATCGAAAACATTGAAAAACTAAGAACCACACAATTTAGTTATTTTTTATTTGTTTAAGACAAAGCCTATTTATTTCTTCCCAAATTAAACTTGTAATTTGAACTGTTTTGTATTGTCATGTCTGCTCTCGCTTGGTCTTTGCCGTTGGATGTATCCCACAAGGGGCGTCACAAAGTGCACATCGCCGGTCGCGTGCTGCGCTGCAATCATAGCACTAATTGACGATTTGCTGCCCAGTACACTGCGGGACCGGGGAATGGGCACAGTGGCGTGCTATTGGCGTAGTGGGAAGATAGCTAACTGTGTACCTCAATGCAATTTAGATAGTAAGTCAGTTTAATGGAACTGATAAAGAGGTGAAAATGACAAGCAGAAAGGAAAATGTAGTTTAGTGGTACAAAATTTAAGTTAGTAGTTACATGAAAGCTATAATTTATTATTTTCTGAGATTTCTTTACGTGAAACGAGAGTACCCACTAAGTTCAGTTGTGTAATATTACCCATAGTAATTTCGGAGAAAATCACGCCACTTACAAAATATACGAGTGTGTCCATGTCCAAGCCACTTTTGATGGCTTCAACGTTATTTACAAAAGTATTTCTAAATATTACACATAACAGATTTTCTGTAACCAAAAGTACAAAACTAAAATTGGTACACTAAATCGTTAACTGTCCAGTTTCCGTGTCCGGGCGTGTACAGTGCGCACACGTCATTAATCCCCCGCGCAATGATCGTCGGACGGGGGCCGTGTACTTAATTTGTCCTTTATTATGTTGATTCTATCCCCGGATAATAAGCGGTCGTTCGCGCCTCGTTTGCTCAATTAATTGGCAATATTTCCTTTGGGACTCCACTAATGTAAATTTAAATGTGACAGATTTATCGTAACATGCTTATTGGCCTGACGTATCGGGTTTATTGAGCTTATCGGGGTGAATGTTGCAGTCCATGAGGTTTGTTTATTCAGGTAGATCTGTCTGTATTACTAATATTGAAACGTTTCGTGTTTTCTGAAAGACCTAACTTCGCAGTGTTGCAATTTTTACCCGACTACGGCGAAGCCAAAAGGAAGGGTTATGATTTTAGCAGTCTATGTATGAATGTATAGTGAATAGCTTAAAACTAGAGACCACGGACAAGAGGAAAGATCATAATTGCTATTTCTTCAACGTAACTACCAAACTCTTGATCCAAAGACGCACAGAACTTATAAAAACCAAGAACAAATCGCAAGACATGAAGAAAGAGTTATCATTCCTATTCAAACAAAGTAGCAAGTCAATAAGAAATGATTATAAGCTGCACAGGCAAAACATACTAGAAACTAGTTTAACGCACTACAGAAGCGCCAAAAGAGCTCACAAACAACTAATCACTCAATACTGAATGGATCAAGGGCTTAAAAGTGGGGCAAAATGAAACAAAGGCAAGGAAAGATATAATATCCTGCGCTACGGAATTCTATAAGGATCTATATGCTAATAAGCTACATGACGCTACACCGGTCATAGAAACAAACAACTCAGAGACAAACACTAACGAAACAACTATTATAAAAGAAACAGACGTCCTGGAAAATATCAAAAAGTTGAAGCGAGAGAAGAGCCCTGGGCCCGATGGTATAAAGAATGAGGCATTAATAGTAGGAGTAAAACTACTGACCGGGCCATTAACACGCATATTTAATATTGTTCTAAGTACAGGAATAATACCAGAGCAATGGCAAAAATCAGACATAATACTGCTATATAAAAATAGAGATCCACTCGACATCGATAACTACCGCCCGATAAGCCTGCTCTCAAGTGTGTACAAGATATTCACTTCAATTATACACAACAAAATCAGTCCACAAATAGACAGTATGCAACCAGTGGAACAAGCAGGCTTTCGCTCCAGTTTTTAGACTATGGACCACATTCACACGATAGAACAAGTAATAGAAAAATATACAGAGTATAAATCATGATCTGTCAAAGGACCGATTTGTTCGAGACACCATTGTTTAACTATTGTGTCTACTTCGTGGACAGATCAAGGGCAAAAACCTGTATATAGGTTTCATCGACTACACAAAAGCATTTGATAGTCTCCATCATAACTCCATTTGGCAAGCTTTATACAACTGTAATATAGATCCAATTATCACAAGAACCCTTAAGAACATATATCAGAATAGTGCGAGCAGAGTCAAACTAGAATCTCGAGGTGCTGAGATCAGAATAGCCTGAGGCGTCAGGCAGGGAGACCCGATATCCCCAAAACTTTTCATAGCGGTCCTACAGTGCATATTCACCAAACTAAACTGGGCCTCTGAAGGCGTCCCAATTGACAACACACGACTCACCCATCTAAGATTTGCTGACGATATCGCAGTCTTCGCCGAAACCCATAAGAAGCTAGAAAACATGATATCCCAACTAAATGAAGAAAGCAAACCGCGTGGGCTTACATATGAATCTAAGCAAAACAAAAATAATGTCCAACAGTATAAAAGAAAAAATCATGTTAGACGATGTTGAACTAGAGTATGTTGAGAAGTACATATACTTAAGAAAGCAAGTATCTTTTTTAAAAACAAATAATGAAGACGATGTCAACAGAAGAATCACATGCAGCTGGAACAAATACTGGGCGCACAAGGAAATACTTAAAGGTACCTAAGACCTACATATGAAAAAAACTGTAATGGACACTTGCATTCTGCCTTGCCTGACCTATGGCTCCCAAACTTGGAACTTTACAAACGAACTTTACGAACTTTTCAAGATCATTAACAAAATAAATACTTGTCAGCGAGCAATGGAAAGAAGTATATTAAACCTAAGGAAAATTCACAAAATAAGAAGTCACGAAATAAGAAAGAAGACAAAACTCACAGATGCGCTACATCAAGCACTAAAACTAAAATGGAACTGGGCCGGCCATGTAGCAAGATACACCGACCAGAGGTGGACTCTCAAGTGTACCACATGAACCGGTCCACAAGGAAAGAGACTTACCACAAAAACGATGGGTGGATGACATAATATCGGTAGCGGGGAAAAACTGGACCAGAACTACGCAGGACAGGGAGAAATGGAAGAAATTGGAGGCGGCCTATACCCTATCAAGGGATTCCTAAAACAATATATAAGAAAAAAAAAAAATTGGTACAAGTTGTAAAACTAACATTAGAGTGTCTTACTAACATTAGAATAAGTATTGTGTAAAGGTTTTTAGGAAATAAAAAGGCTTTATTATTATTATTTGTTTTTATACTTTTACGTATCTCGGCTTTATTGCCGGATTTATAGAATAGTACGGGCCGAAGCCAAGTATTACCCTGGGAAAGTGGTGTTATGATGAGATGATGATATAATGGAATTTTGTGATGATGAGTATCTGTGCCTGGTGAACAGTGTGTGTGCGGAGACTCGAGGTTGTGTGTTTGTGGTGGTGACTACAGATTCATTTTCATTTTGCAAAAATTTTCTGACAATCCTGCATGTATTCAGGATTGCGGCTTTCTGAAGACTTTGGTATGTGTATGGTGGTAAGTCAAGAGTTCTTAAAGATTGGTGGAGTTGTTTAGGAATAACTCCTGTTGTTGATACCACAATAGGGACTATGGCGACATTGCTAAGACACCACATTCGGCTGATTTCTATTTTAAGATCTATATATTTTGAAAGTTTTTCGGCTATTGTATTTTGTAGATTGTGGGTGTTTGGTACGGCGATATCTATAATTTGAGCGGTTTTGTTACGTTTGTCTAATAATGTGATGTCTGGTCTATTGTAGTGAATTGTTTTATCTGTGAAGATTCCTCGGTCGAAGTACAATTTGTGAGTGGCGTTTTCAAGAACAGTTTCAGGCTGGTATTTATAATAAGGTACTGGTGGTGTGGAGATGAAGTTATATTTGATTGCTAATTTTTGATGAATTATGTTCGCTATTTGATCATGTCTGTGCTTATAACCAGTCTGGACTATTGCTTTACACGCACCTGTGATGTGCTGAATGGTTTCCGAAGAACTATTGCATCGCCTACATATGTCTACTGTTTGAGGAACTCTCATTATGTGTTTCTGGTAATTTCGGGTTTCTATGACCTGGTCCTGAATCGCTATCATAAACCCTTCCGTCTCAGGGAACAGTTCTCCACGCTTTAACCATTCGTTCGACGCTAACTTGTCGACGTTAGGTAGATTAAGGTCGTGTCGGTGTCTCCCATGCAATGACTTTTGAGTCCATTCGGCGATTTTTGTCTGTCGGTCAGTCTGTTGTTCATTAATTTGTGTTGTCCTGTCATACATGTTCAAAGGGGTAAGTTTCTTGTCATTATACGCTATTGCTTTATGTAGGGTTGAAGTAGAGCTTTTATTGTAAAAGTATGTTCTCAAAGTTGTTATTTGTTTGTTATGTAGATTAGTGATATCTATTATTCCCCTTCCGCCGTCGTTTCTTGGTAGTGTGAGTCTCTGTACACATGACCTATTATTATTATGTATGAATGTGGGTGCCTGAAGACGGTCGTCGTCACCGAGGCAATCCCAAAAAACGCTGTCGTGACGATTTGGACTCGTTCCGGACTGATTGGCCGAGGAGGCAAAACACCGGGGGAGTTGGAAGGAAATGGGGGACGCCTTTGCCCAGCAGTAGGACAGAACAGGCTAATTAAAAAAAAATGTTTGGATTTATGTATGTTCCTCCGTAGAGCCTAAACTATTCATCCGATTTTGATGAATAAGGTGTCAATCGATTTGTTATTATGGCTCGGGTAACATACGCTACATTTTAACCGACTTCAACAATAGGAGCAACCAACATTCAATCAAAATTTCTTTTTACTGTTTTAGTAGTTATTCTGATGTATGAGTTATAAAGTTTTATCAACATGCGTTCTGTAGTTTTTTGCGTTTATTTATTTCAGTAGGTTATGATACTCTAAGGATACTTTTTTTAAAACAAAGCTAGATATTACAAAGTCCTGGGTACAGTTCTATATTATAGGCTTACTTGAATATTATTAGGCTGGTAAAAGACCGTCACTGTTTCATTACAACAAAAAACAAAACATAAGTAAACAAAACATAAGTATGATCATTAATGAAGATAAATATTATGTTGCAGTACAGCTACGTGAGCAATCAGTTTAGTCGTCACTTTACTGTTCCCAAAGCAAATGAGTTCGTATTGTTAATTTATTGTCAATTATTTTCTACGTGATGAACGCGAATTAAAGGAACAACAGAATTAGGCGTGACAAATAATTTGGCAATCAGTACGCGTTCCCACCGGTCGCGCGGTCGATACAAATAGTACAAATAGTTCCCCAGTTAATGTTATTGTTGTCATTGTTCGGAGGGAGCCGTGATTTCAATTCTCTTATTTGGTTTCCCTTCTTATTTATTTTATAGTTTAGTTCGAATCCCGTTACAGAATTATTTTATTAGAATTTTGAGTTCAAGATCACGTTAGTAGTTTTCGTTTTAGTTACTAGTAGTTAGTTAGAGGTCAAGTTAGTTCTTTGAGTCCTCATTAAAGGACAGCTTTTTAATAAATAGTACACCAATATCGAGATCTCAGTGCTTTATGGAGATGAGAGACGTTTGTATAAATCCATTTCGCTCTAAAAGCCCCGGTGCATTTTGCTTAATCGTTTTTTAGCAACCCCACTTGTTCTTGCAAACTGAACGTATTGAATATCACGTAGTACCGTGCCGCTATATATAATGTGGTGCGATTCACATTTTCCCACGCTCCCGAGTGGGCGGTGCTTCACTGACACACTGAGCTCGAAACATTTCTTCATAAATATCTTCAACTGATGCTAAATTACATTCCTGTCTTGATTTTAATCCTCAAAGGGATACTTTAGCAATAGTGTATTATTTATGATAGATTTCCGTCTCAATGAGACATTTAAAGTTTTGCTTCGCATAGCGAACTAACTTTGGTGACCGTTGCAACCAGCACGGAAAAGTATTGTCGTCAGCCTAAAGCATCGTGCTCACCGCGAACATTCACTAATTAGTTAACACATAAGATGGAGCTTATTTATTTTGCAAATACACCAGCTTCTGGATGCTAAAGTGCTGGAATTTGAAAGGAATCTAATCAACGGACGGAACATTAACATTACTGGACAGGAATTCGTTTATAACCTAGTGAACCTTAAGAGATTCGCTCTCAATTCAATGAAGTGTCTCTAATTGAAGAGACACTTGATCTTAAAGATATAAGGATATTAATTTGGTTTCAAACAGTTGTTTTGACAGATTAATGGAAAGAAAAAACAAGTAACACTAAACTAAAACAATTCTTCTTCTTTATTAGAATCCAGGTAATTGAAGCCAGGTGAGAAAGTACTGACTCACAGGTTTTAAATAGAAATGGAGGAGACAATGAAGTCGGTCACAACCCACTTAAATCTAAACACATTTGGACGTAGACCGAAGAATGCCAAATTATTTCTTTAAAACATTGTTCAGATATCGTATATAGTCAGTGTAATTATCTCCCGCTGATGTTTATTACCTTTGAAATAACGTTTGAACAACAAATAGCTCATGGCTAAATTTAAAAGTTAAGCCGTGCTCACCTAAGTTGGTCCGTAGATGGGTGACCAACCACCCATACCTCGGAAAGTACGTTAAACTGTTGGTCCTGGCTCCTGGCTGTCATTTGTAGATTTTAAAGCTTGTTTTAATTCCTTCATTATAAATCACAAAACAATGGATTCACAAAACATTCGCCGGTTATGTGCCATCAACCGGGAACAAATCTAGAATCCGTGGCTGGTACTGAGAAATAATATTTCTCATTATTAGATATTATCTAATGGACAATCTCAACAACCCTTTTCCCGTTCCGGGAATGATTACCAGGACCGAATGCTCAGCAATATGCACTTGGTACCATTAGACCAAAGAGGCCGTCAGAAGTGCTTAATTTAGATATTAATATTTCTGTCATTCCTTTTACCAGCAAATCAATAAAGACCAAAGCTGAAGACTTCGCTTATTTGTAACTGTCATGTTCATTCAAGATGTTCATAACTTCGCCGTATTTGTCTAAGCCATATTTGCCCAAACGATTCCTTCTGTTAAATCTAACGAACAGCATTATTAACTGGCTAAGAACACAAGTGGGTGTGAACCGCGAGTAATAAAACACTTGGCCAGCCAACTGTCTCGACGCAGAACGTCACGATCGTGGGACGTCGCCGCGCTCTGAGCTTTGATGAAACGAAGTGTGTTCTAATACGACGCGGTTGTCCCATCATTGCGCGAATTTTGCGACTGTTGAGTGTTGTATCCTGGGTTCGCGCCCCAGGTCGGGTGAAGTTTTTTTCATCAGGATCATCCCAGTAGCAGCTACAAAGTTTGGATTTGTATTTGATGGCGATATGCTGGCCCCCTTTGCATGGGACTTAAACATAACTGTCAATGTGGTCCTCAATTTTCGAAGTAAAAATCTCAAAATTTATTATCTTGGTGTATGGTTGGAAGCTAACACAACGGTGTTGTTAGAATTTCAATCCTTAATGGGCTGAAAAGGGGGATGAAATTTTGTTTTTAGGCTCATTGTGAGGATCGACCAGAGGACACGGTGGAGCACACTGTGGAGGTGTGCCCCGCTTGGGCGGAGCACCGCCGTGTCCTCGAAGCGGCGATCGGCGGCGGCGACCTCTCGCTTCCGGCCCTGGTCCGAGCCATGGTCCGGAGCGGGGACGGAATGGGACGCCGTCACCTCCTTCTGCGAAGCAGTCATGCTAGCGAAGGAGGTGGCGGAACGTGAGAGGGAGAGATCCTCACGTCCAGGCCGCCGCGGGAGATGCCCCGGGCGTCGGGGGCCACGTGGCGGCCATCTTAGGCGCGGGCCTGTGGACGGTGAGCTATGGGCTAGCTCACCGTCCGTCCGTCTCATGACGACAGGCCGTGTTGACGGCGCGTTCGTGTTCAACAAGGAAGGGGTCCGCAAGGGCCGAAGCCTGCCGGGGCTGCGGGACTATTCTAAAGAGATACCGTGGCCCCGGAACACAATGGGCGATGAAGGAACATGGATGGGTTTGTGTCAGTAAAAGTCTGACACTCCCTCCTGCTTGGGAGGAGTCATTTGATGATTACCCATCCGAAAAAAAAAGAAAAAAGGGTTCCGTACCGCAAAACGTAAAAAAGGAATCCTTATAAGATTACTTTCTTGTCCGTCTGTCTGTCCATCTGTCACCTGGGTGGTCCTAGCAAGTTGAAATTTATACCAGATACTGAGGATTATAGTCCCCATTAGGTGTATATCAAGGTCTTAAGGTGGATGCTCCAGGGTAGCCCGCGACACGGTGGAGGTGTGCCCTGCTTGGGTGGAGCACCGCCATGTCCTCGAGGTGGCGATCGGCGGCGGCGACCTCTCGCTTCCGGCCTTGGTTCGTGCCATGGTCCGGAGCGAGACGGAATGGGACGCCGTCACCTCCTTCTGCGAAGCAGTCATGCTAGCGAAGGAGGTGGCCGAACGTGAGAGGGAGATATCCTCACGTCCCGGCCGCCGCGGGAGACGCCCCGGGCGTCGGGGGCCACGTGGTGGCTACCGGCCACCGTAGGCGCGGGCCTGTGGACGGGGAGTTATGGGCTAGCTCGCTGTCCATCCGTCTCAGGACGACAGGCCATGTCGACGGCGCGTTCGTGTTCCACGCGCGCCTCAAAGACAGTCAGCAAAAGTGAAGGGGTCCGCAAGGGCCGAAGCCTGCCGGGGCTGCGGGACTATTCGAAAGAGATACCGTGGCCCCGGAACACAAAGGGCGAGGAAGGAACATGGATGGGTTTTAGTCAGTAAAAGTCTGACACTCCCTCCTGCTCCGCCCAGAGCGGGAGAAGTCATTTGATGATTTCCCACCCAAAAAAACAAAAAAAAGGGTAGCCCGCGAAATTCAATTTTCTTACGTTTTTTGCAATTTGCAGATCAGTGACAGGTCGTATGTAGGCCCTCCAAGCGCATGAAGGTGCAGGAATGACTTTGACCTTGAAAAAGTAAATTCATACACCTTTATGAGCTTGGAAGGTTGTATTGATGATTTTATGATTATAATTTCTATAACTACATACGTGTTACAGCCGCGATTCTTATTTTAATCAACATACAACCTGACACTGACCTGCAAATTGCAAAATACGTAAGAAAATTTGAATTTCGCGGGGTACCCTGGAGCATCTACCTTAAGTCAACACGATAAAACGATATGGGCAAATTTAGATATTCGCGAAAACTTGTAAGTACCAAATTGTCTTATTTTTTGGACTTTCCCTTTACATGTGCTGTAAGACCTTGCTTTTAACCAAAATTGACAATTCTAGGTCAACCGGAAGTACCCTATAGGTTTTGGGTCGAAAACCTATGGTAGTTCCCGTTGACCTAGAATCACGAAATTTGGCAAAAAGCAAGGTCTTACAGCACATGTAAAGGTAAAAAACTGAAAACCGTAAAATGTAGTTTAATAACAAAAAAATGGATTTTACTATTACAAACTTATAATTTGCGGTTGGTTTCTAGGGATCGAACAGCAAAGTTAAGTTTGTCCTTTAAAAATTTTGTACGGAATCCGCGGTGCGCGAGTTCGACTCGCTCTTGGGCGGTTTTATGTTAAAATCACTAAATATCATGAAAATTTGTATTTAGCTTTTTGGTTGGTAATTAATAATTACATGTATCAGCGTTTTTGAAAAATCATCCTAGAAGAGAAATAATGATAATTCTGTGATAATAACTCAATTCAATTCATAAAAGTATGTAATTTTTCATGAATGTTTTCATATGACGTTATCACGTGAAATTATCGTCCGTAAACCGACTTTATAGACAACCATTTTTATTTTGCCGTTTGCCTTTAGCATTGTGTAATATGGGCGGTAAGTAAGGAATAACGATCAAGTCAGTAGAAGCCCGAAGTCGAAGACTGAGGTCTTTTTGAGTCGAGGTTCGTAATTCCCGTAAATAACCTTCGAGACATTCCCGTAACATTTGCGAGTAAATAAATAAAATTATAGGGCAGAAAAGCAATAATAATGTAGTGAGATTGCAATAAAATTCCTGTTTAGATAATATTTTAATACAATTTTTTAATTGCGATCTGATGTAAGCTCCTTGCTTGAACTTGAACCTGCATGACCTGTGTGCAGTGCTACAAATCAAACCAAAAATACTTACCGACCTTGGGCTTCATGAGAAGAAAAAGGCCTCGACCCTTTTTCTTCCCATGAAGCCCTTGATCGGTAAGTAGTAAGTAATTTTGTTTTTTTCGGGGAGGGGGCGGGGGGGCGGTTCTTCGAAAATCAGGTTTTTGCCCATTACTTTTTTCCTATGGAAAATTTTTGAACCTTTTAAATTTTTATCGTTTTACAATTTATACCTTTTATAATTTATACGGACAACTTTTAAATTTAAACTTTTTTGATGCAACCCCTAACTTGGGGAGGGGGTTGTAATTTTCATATTTTTGGAATAAAAAATTATATCTCCGATACGGTAAACATTTTCACCGTCGATAATATATATATTTTTTTGAAAGCAAGTTGTTTACTCTACAATTTTTAATTTAAAAGATTTTTTTCCATGCTAAACTCTTATGGTAGGATTTTAACAAGGGGTTGAAAAAATATGGGTGGAACCTTCTTTGAAATCTACCTCCTCCTGCAGCTGAAGAGAATTTTCTGTTTCAATGTATTTTAGACAGCATTGAAGGTGGTTTCATCATCTGACGACCCAAATAGCGCAGCGGTAGTGAGGCTGCCTTACGTTCTTAGGGTCCCGGGTTCGAATCCCGGTAGGAGCAAATGTTTGTGTGATGAGCATGGACATTTGTTTCCGAGTATCTATGTAGTATATCAACTATCTGGTGTCCACGACACAAGCCTCGTTGCTTAGTGTGGCACTAGATGGCGCTGTGTGTAATGTCCAGCGATATTTATTTATACATATAATAAAATCGTTGAGACCAAAAAATCTGTTCATTGAAGATTTTAAAAAAAAACCAGCCAGGGTGACTTAAAATAAGTAACTGAACATATTAAATCCATTTTAAAAAAATTTGTTTGTTTGTTTGTTTGACCGCGCATCACGTAAAAACTACTGAACCGATATTGTTGAAATCTTCACAAATCTATTTAAATAAATTCAGAATAAAAGAAATATATATATTTTTTGTTTTTTTTATGTAGAGATTTTGTTTTTTTTTAAAAGGGGGTGAAAAGGGGGTTAAGGTTTGTATGAAAAAAAAACTTTAGATTGTTCTAGAATCATGAAACTCAGAGTAAATACTTATTAATAAAAATAAAGAAATACCTGTTTTAGCATTTTTTTGAAATCTCATCCAGAGACGCAAAAAAGAGGGTTTTGTGTTTAAAATTAATAAACTTCAAACACCTATACAATCAAAACCAATGAAGTGTAACCTTTTTAAAGTTGCTACATATACTTCATATCTAATACAGGTAAATATAATTTCTCGGTTTTCTTGAAATTTGATTTTTGAGGTGAATACGCACAAAATAGTGGAACTCAAGAAAATCAACTTTCTTCGGTAAAAGTAGTTGCTACGAAATGTTTGTGCGCGCATCACGTCAAAACTACTGCATAGGCTTCTTAAATATTTATGGTATATATTATCACGCTACTTCCTTAAGGGGGTAGGCAATTTAACATTATGTCCGTATACTTCAATTGTATGACGTTTCAGTCATGACGTAAGTACATGTGAACGGCTATTTGTAGCTTATGTCGTCGAAGTAAATAGCCTAGCGGTTTCATGACCGCTCTGCAAACTACGGGGTTGCAGGTTCTAACCCCGCAACATTAATTTCACTTTTTGTGATTTGTTAATTTATTTTATTGAGGCTGTTATATTGCCTATATTTCTTTTTGTATTTAAATTGGTTGCATTTCTATATTTCTTACTTGATCGTGATTTTTTTTCCAAAAAGTAATAGAGAAGTATGGAAGAAGAATACAATCATGCTGCGCCGACCCCAAATAAATTGGGATAAGGAGAGATGATTATTTCTCCAAAAAGTAGTATAGCGAACGGAAGCCTGATAAATTCACGTGTTCTTGACGTGCAAGAACTGTGCTGTGCATACGCAGTTTATGTAGCTTATATTTACAGCTATATTGTTATTGGCCTCATTCCATGCATCTTGGTGAGAATTTAAGACCTGCCTGGACTGTCATCGAAGGTCTGACGGTGGAGACAAAAGTCAGTTGCAAGAGGTTCGCAACAGTTTGCAGCAGCTAAATCGTGTTTGGGCTCATTTCATGGACCTTGATGAAAACTTTAAACTTAGCTAGAGTATGACTTTCATCGAAGGTCGACGATGGAGACAGAAGACAGTTGCAAGAGGTCATCAAGAGTTTACAGCATCTATATCGTGTTTGGGCTCATTTTATGCACCTTGATGAGAACTTTCGACGTAGATGGAGTATGACTGTCATCAAGTGTCTAAGGATGATAACGTAAGGCTGCCGCGGCAAATTGTCGCTCAGCGGACGGACTTCCGGCGGGATCTCATGGCGACATGGAGAGAGCGACTATCGCAACCCCGTGCAGGGCACGCCACAATAGTGGCAATAAGTCCCCTCTTTGAGGAGTGGCTGGAGAGACGCCACGGCGTCCTCACCTTCCGCCTGACGCAGGTTCTTACCGGACACGGATGCTTCGGTAAGTTCCTGCACCGAATCGGGCGGGAGGAAACGCCCGGGTGTCACCATTGTGAGGGTCGACCGGAGGACACAGTGGAGCACACGGTGGAGGTGTGCCCCGCTTGGGCGGAGCACCGCCGTGTCCTCGAGGTGGCGATCGGCGGCGGCGACCTCTCGCTCCCGGCCCTGGTTCGTGCCATGGTCCGGAGCGGGACGGAATGGGACGCCGTCACCTCCTTCTGCGAAGCAGTCATGCTAGCGAAGGAGGTGGCGGAACAGGACAGGGAGAGATCCTCACGTCCCGGCCGCCGCGGGAGACGCCCCGGGCGTCGGGGGCCACGTGGTGGCTTCCGGCCACCGTAGGCGCGGGCCTGTGGACGGGGAGCTATGGGCTAGCTCGCCGTCCGTACGTCTCATGACGACAGGCCGTGTCGACGGCGCGTTCGTGTTCCACGCGCGCCTCAAAGAGAGTCAGCAACTGTGAAGGGGTCCGCAAGGGCCGAAGCCTGCCGGGGCTGCGGGACTATTCGAAAGAGATACCGTGGCCCCGGAACACAAAGGGCGAGGAAGGAACATGGATGGGTTTTAGTCAGTAAAAGTCTGACACTCCCTCCTGCTCCGCCCAGAGGGGGAGAAGTCATTTGATAATTTCCCATCCTAAAAAAAAAAAAAAAGGCTGAGGAGGCTGGCGAAGCAAGCCCTTATTTAGAAAAACTGAATATTTTAGCGATTAATGCAAATATTTCAGAGAAATTAAATTGTTACCTACTTGATTCTATACTATACCTAATATTATAAAGCTGTGTTTGTTTGGTTGGTTGAACACGCTAATTTCGGGAACTACTGGTTCGAGTTGAAAGTATCTATTACTGTTGGATAGCCCATTAATCGGGGAAGGCAACAACGAACAACAACGTTACAGCGTCAGAGCATCAATGAAAAATGTTGCAAAAAAAGGAAAAAAATATTCTTTTTGAGATCTTTCGTTGCGTGCGCTGCGTAAACGGTTAAAGTTACGCAACAATCGTGTATGACGGAAAAAAATCTATAAAAATCCGCGATAGCATTACTATGTCTATTTTCTAAGGGTGTCTCACACTCTCTCTAACCATCTCTCTGTCTCTCTTATATAACGCAGACGAAGTTGCGCGGGTCAGCTAGTAATTATATATTTGGAAAGTGTTTTAATATATTCTTCTTCTTCTGCTTAGCGTATCGATAGCAACAACTTCAAATGTGTTTGGTCCAAAATCAACTACGCAAACTCCGCTCACTGACGCAGTAACTATGTATATCATCAAGTACTCAAAGACAATATTTATCGCGTAATAGTCTAATAATTTTCAGATTCTTGTAAGATTTCATTTGGTATGTGATTTTTGCTTGCACAAACATAGATTAGGAATTAAGGTCTTCATCATACCCTGTCGACGGTAATCTAAATTGAGGCTGCCTAAAATACACCTACGAGTTAAGCGTCCATCAGTGAAGCGCCCAAAACAAACTAAACTAATACATGTACTTAGTTTACAATTAGAATCCAATTAACAACCATTCAGTTAAATTCCAATCAATGAAACAATCCTTTGATCACAAGCACAATCAATTTTAATGTCCAATCGATTGCTGTTGAAGTGATTAATTTGTCGTAATATAACAACAGAGTCTAGTGCGAAAACGCAGTGTGGCTGCCAAAATCGCAACACCTGTTCATCTGTTTGTCATTTGTTTGTAATCAGTGTGTCCAATTCTAATTGACATACGGAAGAATAAGGAACTATTCTGAAATGTTCAACTTACAGTTGACGTTAGCCTTTGAACGCAGCGCCACCGAGATGTTTCAAGGTACACTGGCCAACAGTGCACAGTATATGCGACTGTGATCTTTACTCAGTGGCAATTAAAGTCATGATGAGTTATTGCAGTTATTAATTGTTTATAGAGTGGTGAGACGTTAACGATCGGCAGGACAACAACGAGTGAAAGGTTTGAGTATATTTAATTACTTTGTATTTTGATGTCATAGAGAATGCAGTCTTCTCCTATAATTGTTATATTCAGTTCCTCGAAACTTTCCAACCAATAAAACTCATCTATGGGCTTTTCACATTATAAGCAAGCTGAAGCAGCAATATGCTGGCTATATTAGCCATAGGACCGACGACCATTGGAAAACACCTGTTCTTGATTGTAGACCACAAATCGGCGAAGGTAATGTGGGACGCCCTCAGGCTGGGTAGAGCGACGGTCTCCGAAGGGCTGGTAGTAGCTAAATGAGAGTTGCTGAGTCGTGTTGACTCGCGTGCAATTGGAGAAGCGTATGTCTAGCAGTGGACTGCTGTAAACAGATGATAATGATGAAGTTTTCCTATTAGAATTCGACCTCCTTTCTCAATGCGTTCCTTTAACGGTTTAAGCCACTAAGAATCAAGACAGACAGAACATCAAGAAGACTGACAAAAACGTTCTTCTGTCTGCTAATAACAATATACGGCAAAGACTTTCATACTTACCATGTCTGTAAATATTCTGATCAGATATCCAACAGTGGTGATTATGGAAATAGTCTTTAAAACCATTCAAAATAGTGCAATTTATTGCTAACAATAAATTGCACTATTAACGCGTCAGCTTCTAACTATCTTCTTCTACAACTGTAGGCTTATGACTGTTCATCTTTGGTACAAGGTTTAGGTTTACAAGTAAATATAAAATAATTAAAGGCAGAAAAGTTATAAATGTTTAGAATACCTACAGATATGTATGTATTCCATCGATAACCTCGCACAAGAATACACTGTGTGCTAGGGATGCACAATACTTGCATTTGTATCGATAAGTATGATAATGATGATTATAATTATTCTAGAATTGTGTGGAATGGCTTCAATCCGATTTTCCAAATATCAAATAATATCGTATCGTGTTTTGGAATGTGCGATACCTACTTGAATTATTATCGATAGAAATGCATTTATCGTATCGTTATTTCTTAGTAATCCTTCTAAAAGCCTAGACTAACAATCCAGGAACACTTTTGTGTCCTCCGTTTATATTCATTTGATCCATTAATAAAGATTTCGTTACTCTTGTTTCGATCCAAGCTTTTATCGTTTGTTTCGATCGAAAATATCGGAGTATCGCATCCTGTTGTATCGATACTGTAAAGTGTTGGATCGGATCGTGCATTACTACTGTGAGCCCATTCTTTTGACAACCTTTTAGCCTTTTAAACGCTTAAAATCCCTCCTCAACAATCTGAGCTGTTAAATGCATACCCTTTGTCTTATTCCTACTTGAGCTATCGAAGTCCATTGCGACAACAAATCGTATAGCGCTCTAGAGCACTCATGCCGTATGGGGTAGCAGCCGGAGCAGGTTCGCGAGTTAAAGTGCAAGCATTACTCGATACAGAAATGAGGTTCCGGTTTGCGTAAGTAGACGGAATAAAAGCAATTCTGTGAGTGTTGGGTACGCATTACGGAACTCATTGTGCTTTCGACTGAATGGTGCTTCGTTGATATTTCGACATATTGAACAATTGTTTTAGAAGGAGCGTCTGGCGATTGTTTTCAGGACTGGAATAAATAGCTGACTTTCTGCATTATATTGTATTTGTTCTTGTGAGCAAGAGGTCAAGTCAAGCACGTCACTCTTCAGTCTTGAGATATGACCAGTGGCTTACCACAAGCTTTTAATTTACTTGCACTGTTCATATATGTATGTTGGCCGCTTCAAAATTTGCAAACCATTGTTCGACCTTGGTATTTATTAATTAATTTTAGAAATTATTTTTAGAAATACATGCAAGGTTGCTAAAGCCCTGCACATTAGCAACAAGATCAAAACAGCAGAAAATAAAATAAAGACAGTTTGGAAAGTCATAAATAACGAGACAAACAGGAAGAAAATACGTAACACTAGCTACACATTAGATACAGCATATGGTCCTAAAAGCTCTGATCAGGAAGTAGCTCAAGAATTTATAAATTTCTTTACCGATGTACCATTAAAAACTACAGAGGCTCTTATTTCCTCACCTGAACTCTCAATTGGTTTATTAAAGGCGAATGTGTCTGGCTGCCTGGCTGAATTTAAATTTAAACACATTAACCCTATGATAGTTATTAAAGCTTTCCGGCAAATAAAAATCAAACTGACCGAAGACCTATGGGGAATGTCTATCAAAGTTTGTACATCCATACTTGAGACTATAGCCCCTTACCTAGCTTTAATTTTTAATTTATGTGTAGACCAAGGAGTTTTCCCTGATTTAATGAAATACAGTAAAGTCATACCTCTTTTCAAATCCGGGGACAGTAAAGACACTAATAATTATAGACCTGTATCGGTTTTACCAGCTTTTAGCAAGGTTTTTGAAAAGGTAATGCTTAATCAAATGCTCTATCATTTTAACACCAACAGAATCTTACATGATCAACAGTATGGTTTCACCAAGAGACGTTGTACAACTGACGCCGGTGTAACCTTATTAAAGCACATATTTACTGCGTGGGAAGAGTCTCAAGACGCCATAGGAATTTTTTGTGACCTCTCCAAAGCGTTTGATTGTGTAAATCACGACACATTACTTTTGAAACTTGAGCATTACGGACTGGGTAAACTTGCACTTAGTTTGGTAAAATCTTATTTGAATGATAGACAACAACATGTTCAAATAAATGGTGATAATTCACAGGGTTTAAAAGTAAAAATGGGGGTTCCACAAGGCTCAATATTGGGTCCTTTCCTTTTTCTAGTAGTATATATAAATGATCTACCCTATTTATTGAAAAACCAACCTCAAAATATGGTGTTATTTGCTGATGACACTTCCTTAATTTTTAAGATAAATAGGCGGGCCCAAAATCTAGATGACGTAAATAATGCCCTACTTCAGGTCCAAAATTGGTTCACAGCAAACAATTTGGTATTAAATGAAAAAAAAACCAAATGCATAAGATTTGCTTTACCGAATGTTAAAAGTAGTGATTGTGATATAGTACTGAATAAAGAGAAACTTGAATTCGTAGATAAAACGGTTTTCCTGGGGATTACGCTTGATTCAAGGCTACAATGGGGTTCTCATTTAACATCTCTTGCGGGGCGACTAAGTTCAGCAGCATATGCCATTAGAAAAATCCGTCAGTATACTGATGTAGATACCGCTAGACTGGTTTATTTTAGTTACTTTCATAGTATAATGTCTTATGGCATTTTGCTATGGGGACGGGCTGCAGATATTGAGTCTATATTTATTCTGCAGAAAAGAGCCATCAGAGTCATATATATTCTTCGTAGGCGCGATTCTCTAAGGGAACTGTTTAAGGATATTGGCATCATGACAGTACATTGTCAATACATCTACGAAAACATAATGTACGTCAGAAAAAATCTGCACCTTTTTGGTAAAAGGGGTGACAGACATAATTACAGTACTAGAAATAGGGACCAACTAGTTCAGACTCGCTAAAGTAGACTCATCTTTCATGGGGTACTGTTTGAGATGCTATAATAAAATTCCACAAAGTATTCTTGAACTGAATGAGACGAAATTTAAAACATGTATTAAACGCACACTATGTAAGCAAGCATATTACAAGTTGAGCGATTATATCGCTGATAAAAATGCTTGGCTCAATGCTGGTCCTGCTCCACAAGGACAGGGGCGCTTAAATTGATAGCATTAAATGGTATTGTTGGAGCTGCTGAAGATTGTACAACTATCTTTGCATTGTATGGATTCAATCTCTTTAGTATTATATAATCGCATAGCCCATATTGTGTGAGTACTATGTACTAGAAAGTTATCATTTACTGGAAACCTACGTCTTTTCTTGACTTGAATGTGCCCTGGCGGTTGAGAATATGTCATGCTCACTCAAAAGTCTCGCTGATGGTGGCGCATGTGTCGGATCATTTAGTTCCCTTCAAAATGGTTGAGTTGAATGGTGCTGATCTATGCGTCATGTCCGTGAACGGGCGCTGTCGGTTGTGACTGGTCATCTCTCAGTTGCCATGGCTTATTTTAATGAATTATTTTAGTTTTTGAATTGTTTTTTTTTTTCTGTTTTGTTTTACTGTGGACACTTTTAACGTGCACATCTTGCTACATTGTTCTCATAATATACCATCTCAACATGAATGATGTAACCAAGATTTTGTAACAATATTCTGATTTAAAAGAGTGTCCATGGAGTTTCTTGCCCGTTCTTCTCCATAGAAATCTACGCTAGGGAATAGGCAACTACAGTACTTTCACAGTTTTTATATCTTGTGACTGGGACTGTAGCTACATTTAATTTTCATCTTTGTTTCGACAATTCAAAAGTGCCTGTAACTGGCTTACTTGAAATAAATGCTTTGATTTTGATTTTTGATTTATCTGAGTATATTTATAGAGTTGAAATTTTGCACACACCCTTGATTCTGGTGACAATTTTTTTTATGACAGACATGACTTGATCCTGCAGCCAGGATCGCCTCCTCATGACAAAACTTGTCAGCGTTTAAAATAGCATGGCCACGAAACTTCGCATACGCGTTCTATGTTGATACATAAACCAAATTCGTTTAATTTTAATAAAAGCTTGTATATTTTTTATTTTATTCCGGTAACGTACAATTAAAACTTCTGCAGTAGATTGCTTTTCAGTTGTTTTTGGTCGTATATCACGCGGTGATCCCCGCTACTATAGTAAAGTAATGAACTCTGCCCACCAAATCGTTCGTAACACGATCTCAATTCATAGTCTCCGTGAAGCCGGCCAGTGTTGCCATTTTACCTACACGAGTATTAATAGTTCCCGTTTAATGAACAACTCCAAAACGTAAACACAAACTTATCCGCGGTACGCACTCTCAAAATATTCTATTGACTAAAACGAACACGTGCCCACCAACCAATTTAGCTAGACAAAGACAGATATAATTTCAGATGTAACTGCGTATTAGTAAGAAAGAGATAAAACCGCTGCAGCGCGACACCATTTCAGGCGAAACCCACAGCGTGTCGATTCTAAATACGGCTTAAGTTCTATAAACTTATGTAATTGAATTTAAACTGTAATGTAAAGTCATAAGGCGGGAAATGGTATGAGCAATTTCAGCCGAGTTATTTCTGGATTTACACAGCACCGTTGAACAAATTTCATTTCAACCGCCGAAAGTTTAAAGTGCAATATAAATATTGCAGCGGTGGAAGTAGGGGCCGCTGTATTCACAATATTTAAGGCGGCTTCCGCGATGACGACACAGGCAGCGTCTGCGACACAGTGTGTGTCATATCCTACGAGGACCCTACACAGAAACTGTTGCTGGAAAACGCTCTTATGCCCATGAGATACAATTTATAATAACGCGACAGGTAAAAAGAAGGTTTGGACCCGTCGTGTAAGCTGAAATAGCTTCTATGTAGTGTTGATAAGATTGTTTATAGGGTGTTGGGATAGGTGGAGGGAGATATTAATAGAACGTTGCAGAATGCGCGCGAGGACCGTCTTATTTGGTGAGACAGTCTAAACAGGCTCGCAGTGACGTACAGAAGCAATCAGAAATTTTGATTTCGATTTCATTTGAAAGTCGATAGTAGGATTTTGTTTTGCAGTCATTTATTAAAATGCCTTTAATTTTATCTGCACTTTCCAAACAGTTATTACAGTCTCGACGAATATTTAAGTGATAAAACTATAAAACTTGAAAAATAAATGTTATTTTTTTTTGAATAAGTTAGATTATAAGATACTTAAATGTTAAGTCCTCTCCACATTATCTTACTTTTGCTGTGCCCGACTACGATTGTTTCCAAAGAAATATTTACCACTTAAGCCTACATTGTGGAATGCAATAACGAATTGAGCTCGTATTGAGACTAACTTAATTTTGCTAGTTTGTCGATGCTGATTGGAGCTTTCTGAGTAACCAAATTAATTATTTGCCATATGATACTTCTCATTGAACTTCTGAAGTGAGCGGCCAGTTTTAGCGTGTTATTTTCTGCTTCAACGGCTTATCTGCAAGCTACTCCACACCCGTTCTTAGATCTTGATTTAAATATTGTATTGTATAACGGGCTGGTGTCCTCAACTCCACGTCCAAGCGCGTATTGTAATAACGATATGCAAGAAGTGAGCGTTCTCATCAGTAGTGCTAGGTGGAGATAGAACTGAACCGATAGAACTGTTAGAACCTGTTGCAATAGGGTATTTTACTCTATATGAGAAAAAAAAATGTTATTGAGATAGCTTAGGCAAAAAAGCAGTCGGAAAACGCTAGTTTTAGTTCATAAAATAGCAAAATAAATTTTAAAATTCAATTCAAAGCTTTCAGCTTTTTTAATCTGTTTCATTACACCAATAAAGTAGTCACCATGTTATTACGTCATACGGCTATGTAAACTTAGAAGTGTCAACTGTCAACTTCAAATATCACTGCATTTGTTTACACGGCCAACAGACGTCATGACCACAGAGCAATATGGCGTACACTGCATCTAGCGTTTTCGTAAAAAAAAAAATTAAATGCATTTTTAGGGCACTTAACGATTGAATCAAATTTTTGTGACTTTTTTTGTGGTTCATTATCATTAAAGAATCTAATTGAGACACTTTTCAAAAATGGGTGTAATACCACCGAACCTCAACTATTGCCGCTTCAGCCAGGCTAACGCCTTAGTAGTCCGAGTTCCTTTAAGAATTGACAATTCAAGCCTCACTACTAACCACCAAGAACGTGTAATTTTTTTTCTTGTCGTTCCTCTTAATATTTTTCGGGCCCATTTTCTACATTGGCGTCGGTGCCAGCTAGCATAACAAACAGGATAGGAGGTGAGTCATAAGTTCATATACAGTTCTACATCCGCACCCTGTAGTTATTTTGTTAAAGAAGCGGGCTATTTCACCAGATTGGAATGATTTAATCCTGTGAGAAAATTAAAATACTCATGACCGATCGATCTCCTGATATTTAAGAGTTTCGTAGGCAACCGACCAGATCGTTTATTTATCAACAAAAACTTACGACAAAAATACACCTTCTAAGCTCCCCATTTAGAGTCTCTGGCGTTACGACTTACGACTTGAATTCCGACAAGCGAAACTATTGTGTCACCGGTCTCCGTTGTGGCTCCACAAGTCGCAGTCGCATGGAGTCGTGCTATGCTTTATACAACTTCTTTTATTTGTTTTCTACGCAGTCGCTGTCACTTGAGCATACAGGTCGTGGCCAAGAGGAAAGTCTAGTTAAACGAGTTCAAATAAACGTTATAGCGTGGTAGGTTACACGTGGAATAACATCAACTGCATTAATTAAGCGGACATTTCTTAAAGTGTTTCTTTACTTTCATAACATTATAGTGTTTTTAAAACTATTTCATTACCTTTATTGTTTCCTCAAGGAGAACTGCTCTTCATAATAGAACAGCGTTCCAGATTATCATTCTAGATTAGGTACTCCTTACGTTCCCGTACACTCCTAACTCTCGTACCACTCTGATTTTGGATTGTGAATAGGTATGACGACTGCTGAAGATTCCACGATGATTTTGTAACTTTAGATCGGCGTATAATTTTTTATGCCATTGGTAAATTGAAGCACGTCATCTGATCCAGCATGGACTGCATTTTGAACTTTTATTGAAGTGTTTCAAATTGATTATAAAATATGTTTGGCATTTTATTAAGTTAAGCGCCTTACCAAAAACTTAGACAGAAATGTTCAACTCGTTTTGTCATATGTATAGTACATAGTTTGATATACTGAATATCAAACTCCATAAAATAAATAAAAGTCGTGTTTTACAGTTTTTCGTTTAGCCTATCAATACACTTAGAGGAATCACTGTTCACCACTGCTCAGCGACAAGCTGAAGACAGAGTTGCCATGAAACAGCTCGTCGACGACTCTGTGAAAGCATTTCAAAATGGGCACGACCTTCAATAATTAAGAAACGAACAAGAATAATAACCTTAAGCCACTTATAAATCTGGGGACACGGTAGTGGCCCCGCCAAGACGAGTCAAGCGAAGCGCAAGGGCACTACCTACCTTTTCTCAAAGAGCTGCGTTGTTTTTTTGAACCCTTATAACTTGGGTTTAATTTAATTTTTAATTGCATAGCTCTTATACTAGTACACAAACAACAAAAAAAATAAAAAAACTTGTAATAAAAATGTTTTTGGTGGGTACATTTCTGTAAATAATAATAATAATAAACCATTTATTTCAGGTAACAAGACCCATACATAAAAGTAAAGTCTAAACTGGTTCAACAAGAAGATCTATGTGTAAATGTGAATTTGTCGAAACTTATTGGTAATTGCTATGGTTTTAAGCATGCAACACAGAACCCTTTTAAGAAGTAACTTCAAATTCATAATTTAATTTTCTAATCGACTCCTCTACTGCACCGCGAGCCTCTGAAAGTTTTCTCGCGACCACTAAATAAGGTGCGTACGCGTCTTACTACAGCGGCGCTGAAGCCAACACTATGACCAATAGAACAAGACCTCTGAAACTACCAACATCTTCCTTGCACTCGTTTAGTAAGAGAACTGAGAGAAGGGGGCGGGGGCTCCAGGCAATCTGGTCTGTACGCAGCTGTGTTTGGTAACATGCGCGTGGGCTATCCCCACGTGTGTTGCGTGCCATTAACATGTGTGGGTGGATTTGTCTGTGTGTGTATGAGTCAGTTCAACTGTTTTAGGTTATTGTACTTAATCTACGGTTAACTGATAGTAAAAGTTAACGATTTGTTGCTTATTTAAATGAACAAGTGTGCACTCGGTCGAAATTCGACAAAAAATCGTTAATTTTGAGTTAAAAAAAATTGTTTCCTTTTCTTCTCCATAAACTTTAACTACCTATGTCAAATCTAACAAAGCTTTTCTTCACGTAGTAATATAATTTGTAGATACCTATTAACTAACCAATACCACATCTTAACAATCATGGAAACGAATTCCGAAGTTATACTTAACCGTCAAGTTATTTGAATGAACAATAAGAAATATCTTATTTACTTAAATTCTTGCAAGAAACAAGAATCAAATAAGTACATAAAAACTTTCTAAAGAACAAACTTAACTTTGCTGTTCGATTCCATGAAACGGCTATTGCACCAACCTCAAATAATAAGTTTGTTATAGTAAAATCGTTTTCTAGGGTTCCGTAGTCCTAACAAGGAACCCTTATAGTTTCGTCATGTCCGTCTGTCCGTCTATCTATCCGACGTTTTGCTAAGAGAACGTTAGTACTAGAAAGCTGCAATTTCGTAGAGGTGTGTATATGAATAACCCCAACAGTGGTAAAATCAAATTTTGGAAAATGATTTTTTAGGGTCCGTACCTCAAATGGAAAAAACGGAACCCTTATAAAATCACTTTCTTGTCTGTCTGTCCGTCTGTCACCACCGATTTTCTCAGAAACAGGTCCACCCGTTCACGACTTCAGTTTATGGTATAAATTTCAACTTGCTAGGTCCAACTAGCAAGTTGAAATTTATACCATATACTGAAGTCTATAGTCCCTATTAGGTGTATAAAAGTCAAGGTCCTGAGTCAACACGATAAAAAGATATGGGCAAATTTAGATTTTCGCGAAAACTTGTAAGTACCAAAATTTACCAAAATTTTCAACTTTTTTTAACCTTGATTTTAACTAAATTTGACAATGCTAGGTCAACCGGAAGTACCCTATAGGTTTTGGGTCGAAAACCTAATTATGGTAGTTCCCGTTGATCTAGAATCACGAAATTTGGCAAAAAGCAAGGTCTTACAGCGCATGTAAAGGGATAAATCTGAAAACCGTAAATATGTAGTTTAATAACAAAAATAAATGGATTTTACTATTCCAAACTTATTAATTGCGGTTGATGCAGTAGCCGTTTCTAGGGATCGAACAGCAAAGTTAACTTTATCCTATAAAAAGTTTGTACGGAACTCTCGATGCGAAAGTCCGACTCGCTCTTGGCCGGTTTTTTTTTAAGGAATAAATTGTCAGAAGCCCGAAAGTCTGACAAACAGTCTTACCAAGGCGAATCGTGTTAGCAGTCGCTCCCCGTAAAAAACTGGTGTTCAGCTGCTTCCGGTTAGACTGGAAGCCGGTGTTATTGTGAAAAGGCTACAGGAAAATGGTGATAATTAATGTTTCAACAATTCTGCAAATCTAATGTCACTAAAAACCTTATTCATAACTACCGTTAACTAATCGGTGCAATCAGCCAGTCTTGCGTCATCCGAGAACTCCCGCGCATGTTTCAGAATTCAGTAATTTCAGTATAGTTCCCACACTGGAGCTAAGCGCACGTCAGTTTTGCTTGAAATATTTTTGTTGTATTTACAAATATTTTGATGTCTACGTCGCATCTGTTCTAAATTAGATGTCCGCCGAACCCTGGACTGCGTTAGAAAACATTACTCTGGATTATTTTGGGGACGTTCAAGCGTTTTCTGATTACAATATTTTTTGTGTATTTCTGGTTGTGCTAGAAACTTGACCTGTCGATGTTGAGTTGCAGCTAAAACTGTGCTAGTCCATGTGCTGTGTGAAAGGAACCTTATATTCGTTTCGATGAAAATGGAAAGATCTGCGCTGACTGTGCTGCGTACATTTTCTCAGACAACGTTGTTATTTAGAGGATTGATAGTGGATTGGTGACGTCATAGTGTCGATCTATTCTGCAGAACGGATGTAAAACCTCAATAGCCGGAGTCGTGACGACGACATGGCGTCTGTTTACGGAGTACTTTATTTCATTGTCAACATTTCAAGAGTTTGAACGCAATATCCCCTTTCAACATAGAATGCCGCTCTATTAAGAACCGCATGACTGCATGAGCAGGCAGGCGGTTCTTAACAGAGTGGAAAAATAAAATTACAGCTTGCGTTTAAAAGTTATTTTCATTGCTTGTTTGTATTAATTATGTTCAGCGATTGGCAGTTGTTGTAGAACATCATTAGTGGACTCAGTTGTCGGAAATCATTTTGTTTAACGTGCTAACCTCACTTCTAACAGCAGAATCGTCAACACATTTATTTCCTTTCAGACTAGTATTCAAATTTGGAAAGTTGTATGTGAGTCGAGGAGATCACCGTGGTATCAAACGTCCGTGGATATAATTATCTGTTTAAGGAGCGCCCACATGATGTTAATCAGGTATTTTGTCAGTGTCAGATTTAGTTAGTGTCCCGTTAGTAGGTACTTAAGAGACATGACAAAATTTTCAGCAAAATCTTGGTCATCTTTGCCGTTTCTTCCTGTGTCGCCGTCAGCATACCAAGCAGCAATTTTAAATTACAGTTCAAAGGATTTGAAAAGTATCGTGTTTCGCATCGAAATAGCAGCGCTGTAGGTTTTGAGCGTCAGTGAACCAAAAGTGTTATTTTGTGTCGTAATAGAGAAATTGTGTGGAAAGGATAAACGAATGTCTATTTGTTAAAGTAAATCATTTAAGTCAGTTGTCATGAAGAATGGTAATTCATCATGAATTATGACAGTGGCGCCGGTGACTGATAAAGAGTGTGGTAAACGAGTGTTATGATATGGGCATGTGGTGCGGATAAATGAGGAATAAGTCGTGCCAATGTGGATGTGGAGTGTCGATGGATGGACTACGTGTAGGATGATAATATGGCTGTGGCGGTGGTGACTGTTGAGATGACGATATTATAGAAAAGCATGGAAGAAGATGAAATGGTGCGTCGACCTCAAATAAATTGGGATAAGGGTAGGGGAATGATGTTCATCAAAGTGCGGCGGCTGTAGCAATATGTACAATGAACCAAAACCTGTGGTCAGTATTGGATGAGAGGCAAACAAATTTATGAAACCGAGTAGTTGTTGGTTGTTGTTCTTAGTCAAAACATAAGGTCGTTTGCCACCAGCTGTACATGAATGAATATACAATCTGTCTCTATAAGTTCCATAGGCAACAATAGAATAGAATAGAATATATTAATTGTAAAAACATGAGTATACATCAAGTAATATGTGCAAGGTCTTAGATAACAGGGAGATGTGCATGTTTTGCCATCTATGGCGTACAAAATAACGTATTTTTGGTTTAGAATAAACCATAATAAAACTTGAGTCTGACAAGAAAACTATGAAATTAATAAAATATTACTAATTCTAATAAGACTTATGGGTCAAATTGTGTTTTAGTTTAGTTTAATAATTCAAGAACACATAATAATTTGTAGAAATACATTCAAGGTTTCCGGTAGGAAATAGGCGATTAGGAATTGGAAACCAGCCAGAGTTTATTATCAAATTGAATCTACACCAATATTTTAAAGAAGTAAAGCTAGAAGAAGGTATGTGTGTAAGTTTGTATGTAGGGGGTAATTTTCGGAACTACTGGTCCGATTTCAAAAATTATTTCAATAATGAGAAACTACATTATCCTCATATGCCATATTTAAGTTCCCGTGGAAAAAAACAGTCCATAACATGACCGAAGTCACAGGCAAAATTTAGTTAATTAAATTTTCTTAGTTTTTTGATAGCAGACTACCAAAATAATATGTCTGCTTACCTATTTCTTAGTCATGGAGGTTCCTAAGCCATTTTGTAGTCAACGTTTACTCGACCACAACTACCTTTATAAGGTCGTGTTCAGACTCACAACAGCACGTTTCCGCCGCCCATTTACAGCAAATTAAACTCCGCTTAACGCTTTTTGGTGAATAGTAGGTGAACCTCAGCGACAATACGAAACTTAATAATAATGTCAACTGGCAATTGAGCAGTCTTTACAATAGCTTCGAAAAAAATCGCACAATGTTACACGGTTGAGTAAACCAACACTAGGATATTGTGGGGGCGAGTTGTGGGTGATACCTGACAATTCCTTCAGCGATTTGTCGCAGCACAGCGGGCGACATCGATACGCGTTTTTTTTTCGTTTGTCGGTGCGTGTGAATGCGGTTTGTGGGTCATTTGGGCGTACACTTACGTGCAATAATAAGGACTAAGTGTAGTATTATGAAAATAGTTATATAAAGAGTTTAGGCATGGTTTAAATATTTTGAAACTGGTACGCGGTACAGACAAAGAGCGCTATTAATTAAAATTTCTTAGGAAATCGCAAGAGAAGAAATTACCCATAAATTACTACCTTATTATCATGCTGCATGCTTGGAGTTCATGCAGGCATATTAGGCTTAAAAAAAATGTTAAGACCTTCACAATTTCAATCCAATTTTTCAATTTAGTCACTAAAAACCTTGCTCACATATTATTGCAAGGAAGTGTAAGCGATATTTTTTTGTAGGATTTAACTAAATGTGTCTATCAATGACTTAATAATGTATTACGAACACGTGAAGCGTGCTATCATGAACATCAGCACTTTTATTACATTTGAATGAATGAGTGAAATCAATTGAAATGTTGATATCTCATTGTACAATGAAACATCTTGAGAGGACGCCTTGTTGAAAGGACGTAACTGTGAAATGTCACAGGTACGTCCTTTTTACCCGACTGCTACAAAAAGGAGGAAAATTAATTGTTTCTTTGTGGCGCTCTAGATACCAAACGCGTTGGCCAATGTTGATGGTTCTTACGTCAATTGATTTGTCTTAATATTGCGAGTGTCACCAATGACATGATAACACCAATCAAAATTCAATATCTAAAGTTAAATGATCTGTGAAATCATTCACTTGAAGCTGGTAATAAAATAAATATTTTTAATGTTGGCAGTACCAACACAGACATAGTAAGAATATCATGAGGTAAGTCTCGAAGGACCATTAGAAGCCACATTTAAAGGTCTTGACTCGGAGGACCTTTTGTTACATTAAAGAGATGTTAAAAACTGTTACTATACTGATATCAAGGCAAAATCTAAACCAAAACTCACGAAGATTTTTTTAAATGGCTAGCTACTCCATAACAATGATAAAACGTTGCCTTCCTCTTCCTATGGATGCAATCGTTTGGCGCCTTCAGTTGCAGTAGGCTCTATCAGTTCTTGTAATGAACAAGTGTAACATACTAGCGGACGTTACGCGGTTTCACCCGTGTAGTTCTCGTTCCCGTGGGAGTATGGCGATAAAATATAGCCTATGTTACTCAGTGAAGACGTGGCTTTCTAATAGCGAAAGAATTTTTAAAATCGGTCTAGAAGTTTTTGAGTTTATTCATTACAAACATGCACATACACAAAAATACAAATTTTTTACTTTCCTCTTTATAATATTAGTGTAGATTACACATACTATCTATATTCCAATCATTTACGTAACTATACAAGCTTTTTCTTTTAAATAAATACAGAACTGTTACCATGATAATTATACCAGCCGCAGCACACATTCAAAATACTACTATAATTATTACTCAAAATCTTAAAAGTAAAATTAAACACAAAAAAAAAACTAATAACCCGTTTACACGATCCCCTCAATATTGATATTTATTTATTTTACCACGAGTATTGTTGGAACATTCATAACCGCAGTAATGATGGCTGATGGGTTTACAAGCAGTTTTTATGCGCGCACGCACAATGTGTGTCGGCGGGCGGTCCCTGTGCGAGCACAATGAGGACGGCAATTTGTGTGCTCAAGAGTTCTTCTATAGCTTGGGGTGATGCTGGATACGACATGTGCGGATATTGATTTTATAGTAAGGCTTATGGTGACCTCTCGTGGTAACACGCTGAGATGAGAGCAGTAGTGGTCATATAAAACTTCCCAGCAGATCTATGTTTTGAGAGTATTTTGATGAAAATACGCGAACCCGAACTGCAGTCCCCAGATTGCATGCCTTTCATATTTTGGCCATTATACCTAGCACACAAAATTTCTTAGCTAGTGCATACCAGTTGGTACCCACATTAATTGTTTTTAAAACTGCTTAACTGTGTTTATCTTGTTCAAATTTACATTCACCTATAAACAGGCCATTCGATTTCGCATATTCGTCGTACCGATTACACGTCTGCATGCTATTACAATTCCTAAAGGCCTTACACGCACTCTACGTATCACGTATAACGACGAATATTACACACTCAATGATAAGTGATTCAATAAGTATTATTCTAGGTTCAAAGTGGCCCGAGCGGGTCACTCTTTCATCATGGATCAGGACAGATGGGCTATAAAAATCACACTTCTTAAAAACGGGCGTCGTAACCGAGGCAGGCGTGAAGTCTCAATCTTAACTCATTGACCGGAAAAGACAAAACATCGGAGGCCCTTGCCCAGCATTGGGACAGAACAGACTAACATACAGAATAACAAGCTAATGTAAGTACATTCTTGAGAAAATCTTTAAGACATGTCTTTTTATTTTATTTTTATTTTTTCGGATGGGAAATCATCAAATGACTCCTCCCGCTCTGGGCGGAGCAGGAGGGAGTGTCAGACTTTTACTGACTAAAACCCATCCATGTTCCTTCATCGCCCTTTGTGTTCCGGGGCCACGGTATCTCTTTCGAATAGGTCATAACATCTTGTAGCCTAGTACTGCCGAGAAGATTCAATTCAGTCGCATCCATTCTAACTACATCCTTACTCTATGTATACCTACTTAAAGGAAATATTATCGCCGAAACTGTTGCACATTGTGGTAGTTTCCGGTCTCATACACGTTCATACAATGCCATACACTCATTCATAGTAATGTGAGCCGCACAGTCATTTCGTGATCATTGTGTGACAGTTTCCGATACAAATGTCGTAAATATTGTGGGTATGTAATTGATATTTCAGGTAAGTAAGTACCTTTATTCAATCAAACAATTCATTATCTTTGAAACGAGCTAAGTTATGACATTTGTAAATTTAGAGGAGTTTATTATAGGTACATTAATTTAGTAAATCTTCTTGATGTTTGCTCAAATTTTCCACTCGCAGTAAATTCATCAACTTTGTTATCTCTCCACTAGTAGCAGACCACCACCCTTCGTCGACTGGTAGAAAACGCGTAAAGCATTAAGTCCGCCTTTGTACCTTTTGTGTGTGAGTGTGAATAACTAATAAACGATTAAAACAATCACAATAATTATGTCTATCTCCTTTACCCTACATAAGGTGCCAAGCACGCACTACACGCGCACGCACCCGAGTTGGGCATTTATCACATTAAACATCACTATGTAGGTATACCAAAAGACAGAACATGTTTACGGGGCTCAAGAAATCAGTTAAGAGAATGTTCGCCATGGTTGGGTAAACCACATCTAAAGCGGACCTAAAGACCAACGTTTTTACTTCAAGTGGGCTTAGCTACAATGTTTCAAGTCTACAACCGATTCTGAGTAATTATTTAGTTCTCACACTTCTGATTCTGACCTTATCTCAAGTATTTAACAGAATGCTACTTAACTACTGTATTAAATGAAATATACTTTTTAATCTCTGTAAAAATATTTTAAAAACCCCATTCAAAACACTTTGCAAAGACCAACAAACAAAGAACTTCACTTTCATTACAAAAATAACATCCGAGAGTGTTATCCAAATTTTTTAGGCTTACAACGAACTATCTCACGGTAGTCAATGATTACTTCCTATAATCCTTTTTTGACCACCCACCTTGGTCTGCCTAATCACTTTAAATGAATATGAACCTTATTCAAGCGGCATAAGCTTGAGCGGATTTAAGGGTATCGGAAATACAGATGGATGGCTGAATGATTTGCGTAGAAGTAAATATTTGTGTCAATTAGTAAGGTTTCAGTGTAGCGCGGACATTCAGTTCAGGTATGGCGGCAAGATCAGTAGGGTTGTCAGCCGTAATTAAAATGTTTTGACGATGAATGTGATGAATAAGCATAACATCATGTCCGTAAATGTTAAAGGTACAGTAACTATTAATTATTATGCTTTAAGGAAGGATTTCCGGTACGATGTTGACTAGATTTCAAAATGGAAAGAGTTGCGGTTCGATGGAGTCTTTCAGTTTTTTAATGTGCTTGTAATTTCTGTACGGTTGGTTGTTTCTTGTGTGAACGTAACAAGTAGCTACAAAGACGGAGTTTTGAGTTGGTAAGCCTTTACAACACCCAACGTTACGATCTATTATGTAAATTTCATAGAGTACAGTTCGGTACAAGGTATATCTAGAGCACAGTAATTCTAGGTCTTTATGTAGCAAAATTAACAAATGAGTGTTAAGAAAAGAAAACAAAGCCTGAGTCACTTTTATTAACATTAAATTACATCTGAGTGAATTACCAGCAGAGCTGATAGCTTCATTAGGAACCGAGGATCAGGAGAACTTGTGGGTATCGACCAAACTGACGACTTTCAGTAAAACTGATAAGAAGAGCAGAACTGCTAGTAATTACAAAAAATCCTTTCACAATTATTTTACCCAATATTTGGCAACAAAATTTCAAAATATCAACTTACTGTTTATTCTCGTTGTTATAAAGTCGAAGTTGGGTTGCTTCCAAGTTGATTGACAAGTCCGTCATAATCACAATGACGTTCGTAATAAGGGCGTTGTTGGGTTGCTGCTTTAAGAGATAAAATAAGTGTGAAAGAACTGCAGTGTGACGACAGCTGTCAGTAGAACTCGCCATCGCTGAGCTTCATCGCGTACAGGTAGAGGGAGCGGAACTCGCAGTACTGGTTGGTACACCAGCCGCCGTGGCCGTCCGTGCAGCGGCACGAGTCGCACTCGTCCATGTACTTCTCGCCAGGACTGCACTTGAAGAACGGGTTCTTTATCACTGGAAGAAACAAGAACATTGTATTTCTAAACACGTTATTATAAATGAACTGTGTCTTTGTCCTGAGTAAAATGAGCGTATTTAAACACTGAATACAGAGGCGCCTTTAATGCCATAGGCATTTTCTACCAGTTAACCTTTGGGCAATGCCAAGACAAACTGTGTTAGGTGAAAATCTATAAATTGAAGAAGCAATTTTTAACTAAGAATCTAGGTACAACAAGTTTTATATTACTTAGTAGAAGTTTAGTGTCATTAAAACCTGTCCATTGATACCTACTTCAATCTTAAAATAGCTTTGCTTCTAAGAACCTATGCCAAAAAAATATAATATACCTACACCTGTTTTCACGACTATGATTAGTTCTGAAAATTGGCATGTGAGTTGGTATAGATGATGAGAATTTGTTCTGTAAACTAATAGCAACGTCAAAAAAATAAGCGGGAAATATCACCAATACTTTGAACTCGAAAAAATATTCAACAATATTTCGACTGAAACGGATACCAATTTCCCTGAAATGAATATTAGATAGGTATCAATCAACATTTGTTTTCGTTGTTAATCCGACAAATAAAGTACAGTTTCAGGGATTTAAGGTTTATTAACAATAAGATCATTAATTATTTCAATTTAATATTGCGATTGATTAATGTAAAACTATTTATTCCGTATTTCGAGAAAAAATATTGTTCGAATGGGAGTAAATTGTTGACGCCTAACGAAAGAGCTTTAGCAAGAAAACACAAATATTCATTTGATGCCGCATACATTATTAAGTCGACTTGCAGGTCCGTTAGCCCAGCAGGTGTTTGGGCTTTTGTTAACTACCGGTATTTTTCCGGCCGTCGACGGTCATGTATTTATTACATTATGCAGGCTTGCCGAGAACGGTGTCGCGAAGATAAGCCGGAGCTAGCACCGAGTACGTACCAACTTAGCTCGGCACACGTTCAAGTATGAAAACGAGCGCTTGGTTACGAGACGGGACCTACGCACGTCGCTTGCAAACAATATCGCGTCCCTCATCGAAGCCGAGTACGGATCGAAGGTTAACCCAGCTCAAAACCGGTCGTCAACAAGCGCATTGTCCTTAGATTGCATACCAGTACAGAGTTTACCTCTGTCGTTGCAGCACAGTGATCTTTATTCTTGTTACCAGAAGGTAGCCATTAGATTGCAGCTGTCACGGACCGCAACTGTGAAAGACTTAGATTCCTTACCAGTACATCTAAGGCAAGGCGTGCTCCTCTCGCACAGCGCAGTGACGGTGGGCTCGCAGTACACGCACGATGGCATGGCGCGGCAGGCGCCCGTGTCCTGCGCCTCGCACAGCAGGCAGTTCTTGTTCTCGGGGACCATGGTCAGCGACGTCTCCTCCTCCCAGTACTGGTGCGGCGGCTTCGGCTTCACGAACTGGGAGACTACGTACCTGTGTGAATATATGACATTATAAAATGACGCCTGTAATCCCCAACGGGTTAGGCAGAGGTGTACAATTACCCTACGGCCTACATCATTTCATACGTTTGTTTGGATTGGGATTGTTACTTGTGGGTCCAAAATAATATATACTTACACGGCGTGATCCACTTTCATTCTACTAACTGAATGGATTCTGAAACCGCCACAATTAGATTGCTATTCAATCAGTGATATTGAGCTATGATGGCCGTAGGCTGTAGGATTGAACTCCAGTAGGCACGTCACTTTGAATTAAGCCATCACTACAGCTCTCAGAACAATAAAAGAAAACAGTGGTGTGTCATAACACAAAATCAAAAAATCCAAGACAGTCACGTCTACCAAAGGATATCGTATATTACGTAGTAGCTGGGTTGTGGGGGTCAGATATTAAGTCGCTCCATGTAAAGTATTAGTAATCAGCTGGATCCTGTAGACTGAAATCCCATCCCAACATAGTTGAGAAGTGGCTATAGGCAGATGATGTTATTGATGAGGCGAATATGCAGATAGAACACTCACGCCTGGCTGCCGGGCCGGTAGATGGGGGGCGACTCCTCGCCGCCGCCGCCGACCGAGCTCAGCGTGCCCGGAAGGGGCGCACTGCGCCCCCTCCCCATGCGAGGATCTGAACAAATCAAGCAATCAAACAAACGCGAATTTAAAGCTTGAGATCTTGACTTCGATTCCCGGTCGGGTCAATTTTTCTTAGGTTTTATCCTCAAGTATTTCCCAGTAGCATAGCAGCCCAGAGCTGGATCTGTGCCCTGTTGATGGTAATAGATTCACCATTTTTTTTTTCGGGTGGGGAATCATCAAATGACTCCTCCCGCTCTGGGATAGATTCGCCCCTAATGCAAGGCACTTAAACATAACTGGCAAAATGGGGGTGTGCTATTGGAACACCAAAGGTGTGTTTACAGGCGTGATGTAATGTTATGTTAAGATTCTTATGGGTGGCCAAACTAGTACGATCTTATTTTCCTGCTAATTATCCTCTTACCTTCACCATAACCCACAACAGTGGCCACTAACCCAGCCAAAGACAGAAGACGCCGTATCATTGTGTGTCACAAAAACAAATCTGTTTCCTTATCCAGTTCACGCGCTGGTCCTTCGATCGGCCCTCTAGAACGCCGCTACGATGTGATACTGCGGACGTGTCGCAGGGAGCCGGCTAATTGATCCTTATACGCCAATTATTTCGATTCGCTTACTAGAGCGCCAAATACAGGGTGATACTCATAAGTCGACATTGATTTATGATTCTTGTTTAGGTGAACGAATACTACGACTACAAAGCCGTAGTTATTCGTTGTAATTGTACTCTTAGCACCTCCTAAATTTTACGAAATGCTTTTTTGCACACTTCTACCTGAACATTCGGGGATTACAAGCTATCAAGCTTGTTGTCAATTTTGTTATGTTTATTTTACACAAACTTTTGTTCTTATCGTTGTTGATAATATGTACCTTCAACAGCGTCTTGATTTTGTTTGATTTAACGACGCAGCATATACATGACGACTTCCTACCTCCAGAATATTCATCCAAAACATACATGTGATTTCAACAATGTCGTGCATTGGAAGCTGAAATTCTCGCATGCATAAAAATAACGAAATTTAAACAACTCGCTTTAAAAACACTCTGTACACGATTTGGTGTATCTGTCCAATTAAGCGCTGTATGCCTCTCGTTACTGTTGCAGATTAACTGCACACTTGCTGCAGGTTTAGCCGACAGTGTGGAGAGGGGTCATGGAAGCATGTATTGGTGTATCGACGGCCGAGCTTGATTTTCCGAGCTATAACTACCTAAGCTATTTTTTTCATGCTTGCTTTATAAATTTGCTTATATATATTTCAACGAATAAAACTTGTTAGTTCTCATATTCATTTATTTGCTTCCCTCGATGTAGATAGATGGACAGAAGGTTCACTAAAGTTTCAACAAAACTCCATTGACAAATTTTCATTTAACAAACAACGTTTCGTATACTATTTATTTCGCAAACAACATATTCGACAAATGTTTTATTTTAAAAACACTCGTTTTACAAACATTTATTTGGCAAACATTTCTTTTATCAAATGCGTCATATGATATTTAATCATTTATACATTTTTACCCGACTGCGCCAGAAGGAGGGTTATGTTTTTCGAGAGTATGTATGTATGTATGTATAATTGTTTGGCACGCTCTGCAGTTTGATTTTAGCTTGAGAGGTGTCGTTAGATTCGTATTTACTGTGAGAGTGACACTTGTATATCAAATTATATTATAGATTTAGTTTTTCAACGAAAGTCTTCACCCGTTATAAACAAGCGACTACTTCATCTTAGTCACTTTATGGGATTTATTCTAAGGATTTTGTATTTGGTACAAAATTATCCAACACGCTAGTTCAACGACTATTACTGCTAAAGTAATAAAGTTATCTTAACCGCTATCGTTTTTTGTTTCTTTTTTTAGTTTTTTTTTTCCTTTAGAGTTCATGAAATGCACTATCATCATGAATTTTTCCTATCATCATGAATTTCTCCAGTTTTTTCAAGCCAGCAGTTTAGCTTTTAGAGGACGCCCTTCTGGAACAAAAATGTGTACTTTAAAGTTTAATATTTCGTAAATGGAGCATTACATCGAAAAGTAGTACTGGCAACCCTTAAGTCATTTTAAAAGACCTATTCAACGATACCCCACACGATAGGGTAGACGACGAGAAAAAAACATGCCGACTTCACATGTTGGGGAGCTAACCTAAAAAAAAATCTTATCTAAAATTTTATTTTACCACTTTGTCGGCGTTATTGATATACACAATTTTACAAAATTACAGCTTTCTAGTACTAACGGTCTCTTATTTTCGGTCGGCATTGAAAAATTCCACCCTGTATAATGATGGCGGCAAAAGTAAGTCAGTTTCACATTCAGTATCTTACTAACTATACTAATCAATTACCTACTTAACATAATCTAATATGTACTTAGTAGATGTTGATAGGCATAATTATGCATGAATATCAATTTTAATAACTCATCTACTACAATAGGCGAGACGACAAAAAAAAACGAATTAGGCCGTCACTTAAATTATCAAAAAAAAAATGACCCGTGCTTTTTTATTTTGTTACTTAAACCAAAATTGACGAAGATACGACGCTTTTAAAAATCTCAATACGTCACGCCATGGTATAATTTTTAGCTAGTTCTGACGTCACGAGCCCCCACTCCCGAGTTTAGATGCGTTTTATCTTTGTTACAGAAACAAAAAATACGTGTCCATTAATTTCCAATACTCTAAATGACGGACTAAATAGATTTGCAATTTTTTGATACTGTCGTCATGCCTATACTCTTTACGTTCTGGCCCTTTTACATCAAGACACCTAACCATCGCCCTCTCTCGCCAACATTTATGCCAAGGGAATCCGATGAATCGGTACAACTATAAAGTATTAAGTAAAGAAAGAAAAATAAGTCGGTATATTTAGTAATACATGTCCTTGGGCTAATGAAAAACTTAAAAAGATGTGTATGAAGAGAGATTTGTTATTTAATATTTGGCGCAAAGATGAAAATAACCCAAAAAAAAGATTGTTATACAATAGATATAGAAATAAAACAAACAAATACACAAATTACATTAGAAATAAACAAATAATGATGGAAGTTTCTCAAAATTTCAAAAATAGCAAAAAGATTTGGAGCATTGTAAATTATAGTTTGACTGGCAAAATTATGCAATGTATTGAACACGTTTTACTTATAACTTTTCGAACAAATCCATTAACATTGGCCAACACTTTTATGACTGAATTTGATTCTAATATTAAGAACATAAGCAATTCTTGCAATGTTCCTCTTTTACACAAATCTTCGTACGAGATAATTCCTGATAGGTCGATAAGAGTGAAACCTGCTCGAGAAGATACGGTTGAAAGAATTAACAAGCAAATGAACGATAGAAAAAGCCCGGGTTACGACGGGATACGTGCTAAAGATGTCAAGTATATATCAGCTAAACTAATCCCAGTTATTACACATCTAATTAATTGCTGCTTGCAGACTGGTACGTATCCCGATATTTTAAAAATAGGAGTGATACGTCCAATACACAAAAAGGGTCCTCGTGATGACGTCAACAATTATCGTCCTATCACTATTTTGTCCTGTATAGACAAGATCTTAGAACGTTACATAAGTAATGAAATAAATAACTTCTTGCATACACACAGAATAATCAACAATAAACAATATGGATTCCAGAAAAATAAGAGTACGACACAATTATTACTAGAATTTACTGATGAAGTTAATAAACATTTAAATGATAAAAAACACGTCTTGACACTTATTATAGATTTTAGCAAAGCTTTCGATTTGCTCCGTTGTGATACACTCTTTGACAAGTTGTCGCGAAATGGAATACAAGGACCACTATTGGAACTATTAAAAAACTATCACACCAATAGATACAACACGGTTAAAATACAAAATGAGTATAGTACAAAGCTTCCATCCACGCAAGGAACGGCCCAGGGTTCAATTATAGGTCCGACAGAATACTTACTTTATGTTAATGATATGATAACGTTGTAAATTCAGGTTCTGTGTATCAATTCGCAGACGACACGTGTATATTAGTCGCTAATAAGAACATTCATGATGCTGAGGAATCCCTACAACGTAACTTCGACCAAATGTGTAAATGGGCTCATGACGTAGGATTAGTAATAAATGCAACAAAAACAAAAATTGTTCACGTACATTCATCACACAACAAATGCTCCAATATACCTACAATTATAGCACACGAACACACTTGCCTGCATAGCTCGCCACAGACTTGCAAATGTCCGTTAGTAGAAGTAGTCGATAAACACAATATGTGTATCGGTCTAATGGTGGATAGCCGATTCTGTTGGGGACCGCATAAAGATTACGTATGTAACAAACTGAGGTCTATTCTAGGTAAGTTCAGAATACTTAAATATAAACTGCCTTACAAAACGCTTAGAATGTTATATATGGCCCTAGCAGACTCGGTTATCAACTACGGACTTAGCAGTTACGGGAGAACTTATCATACATACCTGACAGATATTTACAAGCTACAACTAAGAATATTAAAAGTAATTACGCCTGAACATATTAAGAAGAAATACAAAAACAATGACGGCGACCTCTTTAAATATTGTCAAGTTATGAATGTGTTCAATACAGTCGTTTTTTACTCTTGTGGAAGTCAATAGACCTGCAGGCCTAGCCAAGTTACAAACGATTCGTATCGATTCTCTTTCTACAATCGTAAACGTTAAGTCACGTGGTCAAAACAAGCGAATATAAACTTTCGTAGACAAGTTTACATCGATCAAGATGATAGAATGAAATGTATTCGTTTCTACAATCGTGATCCCTACATCCCATATAAATCGTAGCCAACTTACAGTTTTGACTAAACTTTAAAGTTTCCATTCGTTTATTTTGACCACGTGACTTATCGTTGATAGATGTCATTCCCATACATTAGGTTAGTTTTCTATTAGCGTTAACGATTGTAGATTGTCAACTTGGCTAAGCCTACTGAGCTGCTAACCGAAAGAACACGACCAGACTTTCTGAGAACGATACCACATACAAATAAATACATCCTACCAACATTCAATAATGTGTACGGGATGAGGGTTGCAGAATATTTGGTACCTTTTTTTCTTAATAAACTTCCTGAGGACTTGCAAACGCTATACAAAACGAGTTCGAAAAGTACACAAAACTCACTATGAATTATGTATAAGTTTTGTAGTTGTAACTTTTTGTAAAAGTTAAACGAACGGCTCGCCAGCACACAGATAAGCCCTGAGAGGTTTTCGATGTGTGGCTAAAACCAAACTGTAATAGATTAAGTTTTTTATATATTAAAAATAAAATAGTAATAAACGTATTATTTGTTATAATTTAAAGATAAATTTAAATTTATTTAAATAATTACACTACTTTTATACAAACTATAACTCTAAATAATAATAAAAATATGTACAAGTAACAACCTGTAACCGTTACAGGGCGTCAAAAAATTCGTCCACATCGCGTCAACAGGAAAAGTGCCCAGAAGGCTGGATGATTTAAAGATTATTCTGTACTACCTTTCATAATGTAATAGTTAATACCTAAATTGAAATAAAAGTATCTTATGATTGTAATTTTTTTTTGCATTTAATCATTTCCTCGCTGAGGTGGGATGAAAAGTTACGTGTTGCCCTCAATGTAAAGATTTTTCACCTCGTGCTCTTTTGATTTCCTCGCTAACGCTCAGGATTCTAATTTTTTAATCAGATTCAATTTTAGAACCCTTCGGTTGCTCGGTCATCAAAATTGAGCTCGCAGTTAAAATGCAATTTTGCACTCTTGTATAACAAATAACTATTTAAATATTAAAGTTGGTGAACTGACAGATCACCTCGACGGAATACTTACTCTTTCTTATGGACACCGTACAAAATTACTACTATTAAATGTGTAGCATAAGGTTTAAAGCCTGTTAGCCTGGTAAGGCTGTTTTGATGACATCAAACATTGAATATTTTCATTGATATACTCTAGTAACTTGGCTATTGATCCTTCAATACTGGTTCGTTTATCGTCATTATTATTCTCCTGGTATTACCTACCTCAATAATGTGCAGCATGGCCTTTTTCTTCCATATAGGTACTTCTCTATTACTACGTCGTATCAGCAGTCACCTCCTTTCTAGCTATATCATTCTTCATACAGTCGTTACTCTCCCTCTACTCTTTTAGCTGTTCACGTGTTTTCCTCGCCAGATTTTCCTTATTCTCCGCATCACATGCCCAAATCATGACGACTTATAGTTTTTTTAGTCACCAGCGCCACTTTTATATGCTCCTAAGCACCTATAAACTCAGAACAGGTTTCCAAATACATCACGAATTTTGAGCATTTATCTAAGTATGTAATTATGAGAACAGTATATAGTACTCACGGCTATCTCACCACAACATAAACTTCGTTACATTATTATCCGAAAGCGATTACTCATAAAGGCCAATATACACAATATGGCCCTAAAACAATAAACGCAATATTAAGGACCAATTACACTCCTATCGCGGACGTTATCACTGGAGTGTAATGAAGCTCATTTTCTGATAATTTGTGACGTCAGAGAGGTGTAAATTTAATATAGTGATAATGGCGTTATTACACCATCGATCATGAGCCGGGAAACGACACCTGATGCCTATCTATTGTAGGCACAATAGTCGTAAATATATATATGTATCCTACTAAGTTTCTTTTAGGATATTTGAATTTTTATTCCTTAAAGTCAGGCGTGCTCTTGGCCAAATAACAATTGCGTATAAAATTAAACATGGTTATACCGACGCCTAGGAATTACATGCGGAGCTGAGTCAATTATTTGTTCCAAATAATTATATTCACTCTACAAAACATAAATTGTTTAATGTTCCACTGCACTGTAGCTCGATTAACTTCCCTTACACCGCGTATGCTTACGATGCTCGCTGGCTGGCTATCTGGCTCGATGAACGCGCTCGTGGTGACCAACCCTGGATTGGACTTGCTTGCTGATGAATGGAAGACGAAAATGTTAGAATGTTTGTGGTTCTGCGAGAAGACAGAGTAAAAAGATTATTTAATTTAGTGTTAATGGTTTATGCTTTACTAAATAAATACATAAATATGTTAACGTACAGTTTTTGTGTTCATATAAAAGGTAATGGCGTTGATAAGTTACTGTTAACCAAATATTTAATGCATTAGATCGTCAATCACGGGACGTTCGATGGAACAAATCGCCGCCGCCGCCCGTCGAGGTAGAACGGTAAAACAATAATATAAAAACCGGCCAAGAGCGAGTCGGACTCGCGCACCGAGGGTTCCGTACAAACTTTTTAAAGGACAAACTTAACTTTGCTGTTCGATCCCTAGAAACGGCTATTGCTCCAACCGCAAACAATAAGTTTGTAATAGTAAAATCGCTTTTGTTTTTGTCATTAAACTACATATTTACGGTTTTCAGACTTTTCCCTTTACATGTGCTGTAAAATGCTCAGTATGTAGATGACATTTTTACATAATCACAATACACAATTAAAATGAATTTTCGAAATTGGAACCGTCAAACAAAAACAAAAGACATAAAAAATTGTTGGCTTTAGTATTACCGACACCAAATAAAAGGGTTATAACATAAAAATAAATATGAGCAGGAGCCCTCTGCCTTTCCTCAGGTGTATAAATAGACAATCATCATGATTATCAGCCACGCGGCGAATCTCACACGTCGAGTGCCCACGTGCTGGGCGATAATATTGTGCATATCGATATTATGGTAATATACCTATCGATAGTGGACTCGATTAACTGTATCGTGTTGCTCGCTAATCAACTGGGGACTTACCACAACCCTTCTAAGAACAAACTTTTTGGTTTGTGCTACCATTATATGAATTTGTCGAAAACTATTTTTATTTATTTTTTTATTATTTATTAAAACTTTATGCACAAGTAAAAACTGTACAAAGGCGGACTTAATGCCTTGGGCATTTTCTACCAGTCTACCTTATTTTTCCAACTTGACAAAATTCACCTAGCTTCAGCAACATGCAAATTATAAAATCAAATCGATTTAGATCCGAATTCAAACTCTACATCGCAAAACTATTATCAAAACCCTTTCAAAATTAACCATTTAACGAAATTATCAGCAATCACTGCGCCATTGACATTCAAATAAATTAACTATTTACAATACAATTGCATTGGAAACGAATTAATTGGTACACAAAGCGACCCTTTTCCCACGCCAAACTATTGGCACAACATCACCATTACCTCTGTTCGCGTTACCCGGGTAATTCGCGAGTAGTCCGCACAAAGCGCCCGGTCAGACGAACAAGCGCATATTTGCACACATTAACTACAACTCACTGAATATTGACTTTCGTGAGAAGTCATTGCTGATTCATTTATTGGTCCTTGGGGACGGAAGAATGTTTAAAACCAGACTCATTATAGAAATATGACTATTTAATGCAAATGAAAGAAGTAGGCATCGTTTTATTTTCAAAAGTTTCCTAAAGGTGGTAAAAGCCACCGAATCAATTTATTTTATAAAATTGAGGGTGCAAACTTAAGTCGTGAGGATAGGTTTTACAACACTTTGCACATTTAATTCCATGCACCAAGACAGACATTCGTTGGATCACTTTAATCGATGGTCCCTATTAACAATGTCAGTTCTACAAAAATACGACTTTTCAGTAGAGCAGTTCAAAGTTTGTTTTGATGATAAAAAAAATAATTTAAAACTGACGATGTTCAAATTTGCACTGATTGTTTTATGTATTGTTTACTAAGTACTGACATTGACAAAATATAGAATTAATTGATGGTTATGGAAATAAGGTATTACCGACATTTTAAAATGGACTATTTCCAAGGTGAACTGTCGATTGTGACACAAAGGACAGTTATTTTCGGATATTTAAAAGTCATTTAAGCAGGTAGTGATTTATTCAACATTTTCAAATTTAGATTTAGAAATAAGTTTGTCGTATGTTTGGTTTGCTTGCGTAAATTATAAAAAAAAAAACACTTTATTTAATCAACTTTTCCATGCATTTATTGAACACTTAAAAACTTAAAACTTTTACTATCAACTTATAACGTCATTACACAATTTATATGTTATAAAAGCTTGTCGCGAGACACAACTCGATGGGGTTATATCGTTTTTTATCGGAGTTCCTATGACTACCTTCCAGCTCCATCATCAGACCCTAGATACTATCTAAAGACAAAGTACTCATCAAGAAAAATCAAACGAGCCCAAATTCAATGGGGTTGCGTCGTTTCATTACAGAGTTCCTATGGCCACCTTTTAGCTCCATCATCAGATCAGCTCCATGTTATCATAATATTGCATTGGCCCCCGATATACATATGCGTGCAAAATTTCAGCTCAATCGGTAACCGGGAGGTGGATCAAATCTAACTTGCAAGATTTGATTACAGACAAACATCGGGACAGGTCAAACTAAATAAAAGCTTGTAATAATAACCCATCGTTCGGATTCCATAAATCTTAGATCCCTCTTAGCAACTGAAACCTTTAAGTATTTGGATATGTCGGAAGCGCTGGGCATTAATGTTGCCGTCATGAAACAATCGTTGAAGGAGCGCTTCTTTGGCCGCCTGAAAAAAGTATTGAATAGTCTTTTATCAGGCGGAAATGAGGTCTAAGGCCTTCAACGGCTGGGACCTGCCGGTTTTGATCTTTCATACTCAAATGGACTCAAACAGAACTAGATGCCTTGGATACGAATGTCCGTAAATTGTTGACGGCATATTTTATGCATCACCCACGTTCTTCGGTTTTGAGATTGTAGATCCCGCTGAAGTGTGGGGGTCGAGGCTTTTCAAACGCTAAGACTCAGGGAATATTTCCTTGAAAACGACGTTAGGATACGAGGTTTTTTTGTTATTTAACTACATGTTTACAGTTTTCAGACTTTTCCCTTTACATGTGCCGTAAGACCTTGCTTTTTGCCAAATTTCGTGATTCTAGGTCAACGGGAACTACAATATTATAGGTTTTCGACCCAAAACCTATAGGGTACTTCCGGTTAATCTAGAATTGTCAATTTTGGTTAGAAGCAAGCTCTTACAGCACAAGTAAAGGGAAAATTCGGAAAAATAAAAAAGTGGAAAATTAAAGTAAATTTTGGTAAATGCTAAATTTGACCATATCTTTTTATCGTGTTGACTTAGGACCCACCTAATAGGGACTATAGACCTCAGTATCTGGTATATTTTTTTTTTCAACTTGTTAGGTTCGTTCTTGAGAAAATCGGTGGTGACACACGGACAGACAGACGGGCAAGAGAGTGATCTTATAAGGGTCCCTTCTTTACCTTTTGAGGCACAAAAACCCTTAAAGTTTGCTCCATAGCTGGCTGATTAGACTTTGAATTTGTGGAAAAATTCGACTGCACACTCCACCTGCCAAACGTAATCCACAATAATTTTGACGGCCCGTGTTTATCAGTCAACTTAATAATAAACGTACTGGTTGAAATGAAAAGAAGACGAATAACAGCATTCATAGCCGTCATATAAAAATTCAATGAATCGTTAATCCACCGCTGAACACATAAAGTCTATTGAATATAATACTGTAATAATGAATATAAGGTGAGTTTGGCCGATCAGCCGCGGGCGTGGAACTAATATCACCAGGGGAGGGGCAATTGACCCAATAATAACGTTCACCAACTGAGGCTTAGGGAGCATCGCACACTGGGAGGAAAATACGTCCTCAGGATTATATAGCTAGACTGTATTTTTTTACTGGCCTTTAAATCAGTTTTTGTCTAGAAGCTTTCAGTCAAAAAGCAGAATTCAGTGTAGAAGCAGCTCAATCAGTTTTTGTGTTTTTGGCTTTGAATCATCTGCAGTCTATGAAATGCTAACTTTCGCAGACGGTAGAGATATTTTCGAGTCGATCCAGAAATCGAACGCCAATTTTTTTTACATAGTTTTGATCGAGATATTGAAGAAGCTTGACTTTTGACTGTGATACTGTAGTTGCAGCACACAAACTTTTCGTACAGAGCTATTAAATTATGATGTTTATTTATTTAACCCTTCAAGCACAAAGTATTAGTATAAGTTTGTAATGACGCTGTAATTTTAGTTTCTGCAAGATAATAGAATTTTGGGACTCATTATATTCAGCATAGTCTTAGTAACCAATTTAAAAAACCGGCCGAGTTGAACTCGCGTGGAGAGGGTTCCGTACAATGCCAAAGTCTTATATTGAGTTTACCACTTTATTTACAATTGTTATAATTCTTATAGGTTTTCCTGTAATCTACAAGCAATGAACTGTATTTTGTATTTTTTTCAAAATTTTAAGGTCAGTGGTTTCGGAGATCAGGTCAGGACAGAAGACGAAAATTGACTATTTGAGATCAGGGGGGGGGGGGGGGGCTGATCTAAAATAGTAAATTTTCGTCTTCTTTCATGAATAAAATTAAAACTATTTATTTTACAATAATAGCAAATATATATTTGAGATCCTCGACAACGACGAGCCCTTTCATTTGATATAGGTATGACACGGAAAGGTTTGCAAAACATTTTTTTTTAAATTTTCTAATTTGTCCCCCGAAATTGACCCTTGTTTTAAAAAAAAAAATATTTCCTTTGCACATCTGTGTTAGGGTCATAGGATTACATCATTCAACCAAATTTCACCTGATTTGGTCAAGTAGATTCAGAGCAAATTGGCTGTGACAGACGGAGGGGTAGACAGACGCCAGAGTGATTCTATAAGGGTTCCGTTTTTTCATTTCTTGTACAGAAACCAAAAAAAGAATACATTTCGCATCACATCTTGACAACAAAGCAGGCACAAAATCTGAATACTTAAGTCTGGACAGCATTTCTAGATCCTTGTGCCCGCCGCTCCGAAACCTAGGCCGGTGTAAAGAAGGGTACAAATCGCTGTATAAACTTAATATCGGCTAAATTGCCGGGCGCGGGGCGAGGGTGACGAGCTCGCAGGGGGAGGGGGGTGACGGCAAACATCTAGCTTTTATTGCCATCATCACGTATTGATTCCGGTCATAAGCCGCTGTTACAGCGATAATTTCATCTTGGATCCGTGGTTTGCTGAGCTTTTGAAAGAAGGCGTCTTGGATTCAGTCTGGCTTAGCGGTTTGTTTCTTTTACTCTGTTTTAAGATGACCGAAAGAGGAAATAATTATACCTCGTGATGAAAAGGAGTCTGGCAATTTAAATTTCGAACCCTATGGCTCCTTCATACGCTGTTCTATGACTTCATTCGTTGGAGTTGTCAGGATAACCCCTGCTTCATGTAACGACCTAACCCCACCTAGTTTAACAGTAACCTCTTTTTCAACTTTCACGAAAATTATTTCACATTCATCCCAAAACCCACAAACTAATATACATTTAAATGTTAAATATCAAAACCCAATAACAAACAGAAAATTCAAACCCTTCACAGTAATTCTCTTCGACAATATCCGAAAAATAATTACAGTACCCAACATTTTGTTTAACCTTACCAAGAATCACTCGGAAATTCTGTGAACTCTCTTTAATAAAATTCTACGACATTATTTGCAGTGGGGTGGCATTCAAAATGTAATTAGTACGGGGACAAGGATTACTCCGTACCCGTATGTTTGTGAGAGAGAATAAACGGTATAAAACTAATAATGAGGCGACGAGTGAATCTGCGAGCTGCGAATTCGATCGAGACCTACTTTGCTTGTCAGTTTGTATACCTAACGACATTTAATTTGAATTCGTTACTCCTATTGAACTTTGGAGACGTAAACGATTTTGCGGTAGAAAAGATTAAGTTTAGTGATCTTTGAATCTTAGGGGCTCTCGATAGAATTTTTCGTTGCAACCTTTTTTTTTATTTTAAGATTAAGTGTACCGGTATCAGGTTATGTCTACGATGTATCTGCGAAGATGAGAGAAAAACTTAGCAATTGTCGTAACGCCCCTTATGGACCAGTCCGAGCGTTTGACGAAAGGACCATTTTCAGCATAATGTTCAATGGCCGCTGGTAATAATCAATATCTGTAACTATTAATAATCTTAAACAGTTACATTACCAGTTACAAAATTAAAAGCTTTTTGAGACGGTGCGTAATCTTTTAAAAAAAAAATTTTTTTGCAAAAAATAAAACAGACTTCAAAAAACACAAAAAGTGAAAAATAACTTGTTTTTTTTCCACAAAGATTTTTCCATTTTATTTTTTGAAAACGGTTTTAGTTTTTGCAAAAATGTTTTTATTTTTCACTTTTTAGTGGTTCACATGTGCTTACCCCTTCACAGCGTACCGGCGTGATGTTATGTTATGAACTGGTGTAAACAATAGACACATGAGATTTCAGCAATCCCAGTTCATTTGCTATCATGTATTGTGGAGTTCCGTTGCCTATCTCCAAAGTTCTTCGTCAGATCTTTACCAAATTGAAATGGGACCACTCCGGAAAGTACTCTTCCAAAAACTACCCAAATCGCTTCAAGTGTGCCTATGAAATTTGAAGAGTTCTCTCTATTTCTCCAGGATCCCATCATCAGATCCTGACTTGATGATCATGGGACCACCTGGAAAGTATACACTTTCAAACAACAACAAAAAATCCAAATCCAAATCTTCGAGTAATCGGGGAACATACATAAAAAAAATAAAAATAAAAGGTTCTGACCAATTGAGAACCTCCTCCTTTTTGAAGTCGGTTAAAAAGCTTCCATAATTCCCCTCATCTCAATAATAACGAGTTCTTTAAAAAGGTATTTATTGTGTTCCGGTAAGTTATTAAAACATGAGACAATGGACGCGTGTCTGCGACAGGCTCAACGGTGAAGCTGCATTGTTTTCACGACCCGGGAAGCAGACACAGCGCAGGGGTATAGCAGTAAGTTAAAACGAGAACCGAATGAGAATTATCGACTACTTTGGAAGATTTTACACGCGTGGTAATAAGGAAAGTCAATATCCGTTACTGAAAGAACTATTGTATAACAGAAAAGTAATGAACAGTGGATACATTTTTCACCTTACGCCCATGTGAGTGTAGCGAAATGGCCAAGCCACATATTTTGACTAAGGTGTAGGGTTTGTGAAGTTAGACCTTGTAGAGTTAGGGCGTGTAGAGTTAGAAGCTTGGCTCTACATGAGATCTGATAACTTTTTGACAGTGCGAGTCATATGGTCTCGTATTCGCAACATTTTTCATGAAAATGTTTTTGGTGGGATCACTAATACATAACAATTTCAAATCCTGCATGTCAGAGAACTAAAAATGAAAGACATACCAACCTGGACTGGGCCCACAAGGTGGTTTACGTAATATAGCCCATTTTCTATCGTAGAGATGAAACCTTTGTCCCGCCAGTGGGAACATTAAAAGCTAATTATGCTAATCTCTAATTGCGAATTGGATTAAATTCGTAAACTTTGTGGTACTCAAGGCTGGCCAAACACCAACTAACTACATGAATTGAGTGAAGTATTAAATAAAGCTGAAATAAAGTTTGCTGATGATTTCATTGTCGCTGGATAATAATATGTTTTTGATAGGCTAAGAGTAACTCAACTTGAAACTTCTGTTGTAGATCTACTTCGGTGCGACTCCCGACATCTTGCAGAGCATTGTGCGTCAGTTGATATTGTCAATTACGACAGATGTTTGTGAAACCCATCCTCAGCATCTACTATTCACTTTCAAATTATGATTTAGCCCTCAGATTATAGCTTTTAATGGGTTTAAGTGGAAGTAGGTACCCTAGGTTTATTTAAAAATATGTTAATACGTCGTAAGTGCGGAGTAACAGTGTTTGACAATACCAAAATGTTAGGTACTTAAAATATGTGCCAAAATCAGTTACTGTTCAAAATCATATTAATTATGTACAACTAGAGAGGATTTGTTGACCGCAAATTGAGATTTAGATAATACTGCGCTCCTAATTCCATCTAAGACAGCCTAATAACATTCTGCTCCCTGTCATGTGAGAGTAAGTAGCACGCAGCGTCTGATGTAACAGTGGTATACCATTATAACTACGATATGTTTGGACGTATTATGTTATAAAGTCACCCCTACTAAGTTACCCACCCACTATTAAGTCCAGGTATGAAGATAGGATGTACTATTATTATTTATAACCTGAAACAGGCTTACAAGAGCAACTCAACCTCAAAATGAAAGGATCCTTAAGCTTTTTACAGCAGCCTTCGTTATTAATCCGCTGAGCATACGATGTTGTTACCCAAGTCCATCACGAAGTTAACTGCGTTAGGAACGGTCCGACGTGATACACGGACCAATATATTCGACATCTTGTTGGAATTCGTTTTCAATTTCGTTACCTTTTACCAAAATGCGTACTTGCTGTGTATCTGGTATAATAGGCATGACGACAGTATCAAAAAATTGCAAATCTATTCAGTCCGTCAGTTAGACTATTGAAAATTAATGGACACGTGTTTTTTGTTTTTGTAAATCAATGAATATTGACAAAAGATAAAACGCATCAAAACTCGAGAGTGGGGGCTCGTGACGTCAGAACTAGCTAAAAATTATACCTAGGCGTGACGTATTGAGAATTTTAAAAGCGTCATATCTTCGTCAATTTTGGTTTACGTAACAAAAGAAAAAACACAGGTCAAATATTTTTTGATAATCTAACTGACGGACTAAAAAAAACTAAACTAACTAACTAAACTAAAGGTTGACTGGTAGAGAATGCCTTGTTATTTAAACGTCATATACATGAAGTTTAAATAAATAAATAAGTGCTTGTCCTTACGTACTTGTCCCACTTTCTAGTGGAACAACTCTTTACTCTTAAAGTCAAGAGTGTAGAAAGTCTCCACACACAAATATGTGGAAAATCGTTATCGTTTCTGAATAGTTGTTCTGTTACTGTCTGAGTAGTTAGGAATTAGAACCATAATAAACTTTGACATTCAGCCTGTTCGATGATTTGCCCTTTCTTTTGTTGTATTATACCTACAATCTACATGCACCTATACTCGATAATAGAGAACTTCCACAGCATGATGCAATTACGGCGGGGGCGGTTTGAACCCCCTGATAACTTCAACGATCCATCAGCCGTGGCTGTCTTAGAAATATCTAAACAGGCTTCGAAGTCGGCCGGAGCAAAGATTATCTCTTCAGAATCTGGGGGTTCATAGACAGCTGTGCATATGCGGCGTCTCTCCGCTGACAATGACCCACCTTCCATCTTGCACCGCATGCACAGTTACCTGCGCACTTGATGATCTATTTACTGCATCAGTGAGCGGAGTTCGCGTTACTGAATTTTGGGCGTTTGGCCCTACTTTTGAACTTATACGCTAAGAAGAAGAAGTAAAATAGTACTAATGGCCGACTTGCGTACAGTTCCATATAAAGGTTAGTTAATATTGTTCTATCAACAAGGAAGATCTCCAGATAATTTAATTAAACTTTACCGAACTAGAATATGAATGATTATAAAGCCGCATGTTTAGTGATATTAATTCCTCTAGGCGAAGGAGTCCTAAAGCAGTGAAAGCGATTGATTTATTTACAAGGATAAAGATCTTCTTTATCCTGCTAACGAGAGGTTTTCTCCATGTAACTCCTCTTTGATGAGTGAATAAAAATATACGTGTTGCTTAGTAGACTAAACTTTAATTGGTACAATTGAAATAAATTCTAACTTTATTATTACTATATGAAAAAAATATTCAAAGCGAAGCACTTTTTCTTTGAAATTTCGTAACTACTCAAACGGCATTAAGTTTTAGTTTTTTTTTTTTTACACAAATATTTGTTACTTTTTTCTTCCAAAGTGTACAATTGTCATTTTGATTTAATGATTTATTAGGCTTCAATTAAATAAAAACCACTCATTTTGCACTATTCGGCCCGCAATGTCTGACGTAACAACCACTTTGTAGTGCAAACTGATTAGAACTTTGTTCTAACAGTATTTCAAACGAAGTTTGAATCACCACAAATAGAGCTGCTAATTTAGCAGATACCCCAGCCTTCACCAAAGCCAGTACTGATGCAAAGGCACAAAAAACATTTAATCACCACTCGCATATTATGTACGAACGCTCGTAGGCACATAAGTCTCATACAATCCTACCGAGCACCTCTTAATTAGAATTCTACCAAACTCATTTCACACGAAGTATCTTTGAAAGTGCGAAATAAATGTGTCAGATGTTCACCAATTACAGGCTCGTCGAAGACATTTGCGGGGTGGGCGTGATCCTCCCCCCTTCCCCTCGCCCAACCCCTCGCCTCACTCCCTGCGTCGTCGTGAACAATAAGTAACAGTTTAAGGAGATTACGGGAGGGCTGAGCGCCGCTAAGCAGATCGACGCAACGCCGCGCCGGCCACGCTCCGACCGAGTTAAGAACTCCTTAACTATTGAATGCCTATGTAAGTAGGTGGGTGATGTAATTCAGATCCGTATACTGAATTTAATTATGAAGTTTGTATTGTTCTCTTTGAGTTTGAAGACAGGTTGAATTGTTGGGTTGTTGTGAAGTTTTACAGGCAGCTGTTTCCTTTTTGACCAGCTGTGACATGAAGTAAATTATCCTCTCATTGTGTAAGTGCATTTTTGGCAGAGATTAAGTAAGCCTTCAGCACTATTAGTCAGAAAAAGTCACGTTATTGCATGCACTACTACGCTTTATCGAGGTTTGAATATAAATATTTACGACAGCAATGATCGTTGTAGCATACAACCATCATTGCTGCTATGCGACTAATTACTTCGGTATAGTTATCGTACTTTGGTTGTATCAAAACTATGTGATAACTCCCAAAACTCTAATATATATAAAACAATCAAATGCGTGTCCCGCCACGCACAGGGAAGAGTTCCGCAGCCAGGGTGAATATGTGCTAAACGCAGCGTTAGCTGTTTTTCATAGTATTTTTCGAAAAAACTTTGAAAATCAAAGTTATCTCTGCGGTTATAGAATAGATCTCAAAAACTTACGACATTGTAGCATAATCTACTAATACTTCATACCACGGTTACCTGTTATGTATTTACCCCTAATTATGTTTTTAGTACCTATTATTGCTATTACACCATTGCTGAATATCGCCTTCTTTCCAATTTTTAATCGAGATAGAGCAAATAGCGTCTGAGTCTTTCCAATTTTAGGATGGATGGACGGACGGAAAAACGGTTAAGACGAAATTATAATGGTCAATTTTTCAACATTTCGCTAACGAACCCTAAAAAATTGTGTAGCGAAAATGGCTTAGCTAGTACCTACATCGACATGTGTGGCCTGGCTTAATTCGCTCCCCGGCCCGGTACACTGCCGAATTTTTTCCAAATTAATCTTTCTTCAAACACTCGAGTTCTTTGTGGAACAATTGACGGAGGAGCTGATGTGCACACCCTAACGTGAGGGGGTGAGGGGAAGGAGGTTTCAACAAAAAGTTACTGGTTAAGAACGATTTAGCGATCAGTCAATAGAAAGGTGGTGACGTAAGTTTCATGAGGCTTTGTTTCAAAAAGTAAACATAGTACGCGAAAAAGGGTTCATGAAACTTACCTCATTCAATAACTTGCAGAAAATATAAAGGGGGTAAAAAAACTCTAGAAGCCGAAAGGCACTTGTTCCGTACCTCAATAGGTAAAAAAGGAACCCTAATAAGATCACTTTCATGTCCGTCTGTCCGTCTGTCACCACCGATTTTCTCAGGAACGGGAGGACCTAGCAAGTTGAAATTTATACCATATACTAAGGTTATAGTCCCTGTTAGGTGTAAAATCAAGGTCCTGAGTCAACACGATAAAAAGATATGGGCAAATTTAGATTTTCAAAACTTGTAAGTATCAAAATTTACCTTAATTTTCAACTTTTTTTAGTTTTCAGACTTTTCCCTATAATTGTGCTGTAAGACCTTGCTTTGTAATTAATTAATAATTTTTGCGTAAAGTTTTTAAGCTTGATGTAAACAGAATGCTTGGTTGACGGCTTCGAGATGAGTCTGTTTACACCCTGTGGATACTTATGATCTAAGACATTACTAAAATCCGCAACTATCTAAACATTTTTCACCAACTCTTGTTTCTACGTTGTAACGGCTTATTTAGGAATGGGAGAAAGATGTTCACACAAAAACAAGAAATAGTTATTTTCATTGTATTTATTAACACGACTACATTGACACATTATTGCAAACTGACTACTTCTAATCGTTCCAATAAATATTAATACATCGGTACATACGCGTGTAAGTGCGACTACTATGTATCACTAAACGCTACCATTTACACTATATACAGAGAGCAGCGTCTGACAAGAGAGAGAGGGGGGGGCCTCACCGCTAGCGGAGGAGGTGCTGGTCTCACAAACAAGAGATGGGCTATATATAAGAATATCGCTGTTTATTATTTTTCCCGAGAACGTCAATTTGAACGTCACTTTACCAAATATGCACACTTTGACGGGAGTTTACGTACACTTTGGGAGTTAGACACTATTGCTAGAAACAGAGTAATAAGCAAATGGAGTACTAAACATTCATCCTATTTGACAGATGATAACACACACCAACTAGCACAGAGCCAACAATTTTGATTGCGTATGATTTTTCATTCGAATTTATGCCAGTATAATTTCAAGTATTGGTGAAATTACAAGTTTATCCTCAAACAGCTTGACTCTGTCTATTTTCAGACGCGCTTATATACGCTTACTTAATAAATATTTACATGATCTAAAACACATTTTCATACATTAACCTAATGATTGTAGTGAAACTGCACGTATTAACAAAAGTATTCATGAATACGGTAGGTACTCCTATCTGAACACTCATCTTTGAATCAAATTATTTCGATATTATGTCTACACAAATATTTAATTAACTAGAAATATCGAATAAAAGATAATTAAACGGTGGGTCACATCAGTCAAATAAACACACTAAAAAACTACTACAATATTACAGAAACCCATTCTGATCAAATCATGTCTTAAATAACGGTAGATTTTATCTATTTACAAGAATATTCCAATCTACTTGACTACAATACAATAATTTTAATGTTGAGATCTAACGTTTACACCAACGGAATGTTAAGAAAACGACAGTTTCGTCGAATACAATTATAACGTCGAACGTTAAGGCACATGTCTTAATAATAGCATGGTCCTTTACACAATGGCATAATTATGAATATTTTACATGTTCGAACACCAAACGAAAGAAAATTTACCAAATGGTAAATGGCATTAAATTCGTTCATTGCCATTTCAGTTCGTCGAACGACGCTTGTTATACATTCGACTAATTTTACCCCAAGAAATTAATAAAGCTCTTTGGTGTTTCATTTTGTCACATTTTGTCATTAGTATGTCATGTGGTTACAGTCTAACTAAAATATAAAGCATATTAATATTCTTTGAAATCAATAATTAAGTCCTCCAAGGGATATTATTGAAGCTGTTTTTGACTTGTGGAAACCACTTAAACCGTTTGACATGGCCCGCCACATCATCGGTACCTACAACAGTACTGTAAGCCATTGCGTACAGGACCCATTGAAAATACATTGCTTTTCTAGCAAACCCATGGAAAACCAACATGAAAGACAGTACATAGTCGAAATTAGGTTTGCTGTAAGAAAATCCAGATCTGGGTTAAGCTCGCGATTGTAATAACTTATATTATTGCAATTTGTATGCATACATTTCTTCATATTGTGTGTAATAAAGAAAAAGGAATAGTACAGGAAGAATTGAAGAGATCTGCAGGCCTAGCCAAGTTACAAACGATTCGTATCGATTCTCTTTCTATAATAATCGTAAACGTTAAGTCACGTGGTCAAAACAAACGAATAGAAACTTCGTAGACAAGTTTACATTGATCAAGATGATAGAATGAAATGTATTCGTTTCTACAATCGTGATCGCTACATCCCATATAAATCGTAGCCAACTTACAGTTTTGACTGAACTATAATGTTTCTATTCGTTTGTTTTGACCACGTGACTTAACGTTAAAATGATGTCATTCCCATACATTTGGTTAGTTTTTTATGCGTTAACAAGTGTAGATTGTCAACTTGGCTAAGCCTACTGAGTTTAGAAGATGTGCGTCATATGTCGAATGGACACTTTTATCAATTTCTAGTTTTACAATTCGGAGTAATAAAATAGATAAGTCAGATTAAATAGGCTTAAGAATTAGTGATAATTCTTAGGCCTATAAATAATCTACTTTAATCATGTGCAATATACAAATTATATTATTTCCGTAATACCGAGATACACTTCACTGTAGCAAAACTGTGCGGTCACTAATGTTACTCGAACTATGTTGAACCATCAATACTGCTACAGAATGGTCGATGTTGGTGCGTTCAATGTATGTTGATAAGATTCTTAGTTTGTTGCTTCTAAGTTCTACAAACCGTCTTTAAGGTAAAACTCGAGTTGCCAGTATCAGTATCACAGACTGCGCAAGGCGCCATGTTCGTGTTTCGCCGATATTTTGGACGCTAAACTTCTGGTGGGACTGAGTCATGAAATTCTAACCAACCCAAGGTAATAAATAAAAATCATACTTTATCCCGAGCTATTACACCTTGTTAGAACGATTTCACAAAATAGCCCCTGACCCACCAACATACACAAACCCACCAACACTAACCGTTACAGCAACACACTTAAGAATGTCCAGGCGCGTACACACAGGGGTCGAGCTCCCACGGGCTCGCAGGTTACGTGTGCACCTTGTTGTTGTGCTGCAACGCCACGCGCTCCTGCAGCAACGCGTCGTGCGCGCGCAGGCGTAGGGCCTCGGCGCTCGCCAGCCTGGCCAGCGAGGGGGACGGCGAGGGGGGCGACGGGGGAGAGGATGGCGACGGCTCTGGTTCAGGGGGGCGCAGCGCTGGCGGGGGAAGAGCGAGGACATACCTGTTGGACGAACAAACATCTTAAGTAAAAGATATCTTCCTTTGATTTGGTTGGGTCCAAGGCCCAGCGTACCTGCGGAGACCCAACACGGTGCGGTTTTAGACGCAGAACACGAATTCCTGGAGACTCCGAGCGCCACTAAAAGCCATTGACATCACCTGTACGCAGCGTTACGCGATGACTAGAGCAGTTGCACCGGCTCTCGTGACAGCTTGACAGCGCCGCATGTAGATCGCCAGGTATTTAATTTAAATTTATCTCGAGCATGTCATTTTCCAACCGCTTGTAAAAGAAATTAACGTTTCTTCTCAGTGTCTTCGCCGCGCCTCCGCAGGTGTGCGAAGTCAACAAATGGTGGATTCATCAACGTGTTCAGATTCATAATATCCGTTCTGTTCGAGGGATCATACACACCGATGCAGCAGCGCCCTGAAGGCGGCGGCGGGCTCGGCATCGTGCCACAACGGTGCGGGCACGCCGAGCGCGCCTAGCCCCGCGCCCAACCCCAGCGCCCACCACTCGCCACCGGCCGGCCCGCCTCCACCCCACTCGCCTACCACTGAAACAATACTCATCGTTAGCATTCTATCCCCAGATGACAAAATTGATCAATTTCCTAAACTGATCCTTTTTTTTTTTTTTTTTCGGATGGGAAATCATCAAATGATCCCGCTCTAGGCAGAGCAGGAGGGAGTGTCAGACTTTTACTGACTAAAACCCATCCATGTTCCTTCATCGCCCTTTGTGTTCCGGGGCCACGGTATCTCTTTCGAATAGTCCCGCAGCCCCGGCAGGCTTCGGCCCTTGCGGACCCCTTCACTGTTGCTGACTCTCTTTGAGGCGCGCGTGGAACACGAACGCGCCGTCGACACGGCCTGTCGTCAAGAGACGGACGGACGGCGAGCTAGCCCATAGCTCCCCGTCCACAGGCCCGCGCTTACGGTGGCCGGAAGCCACCACGTGGCCCCTGACGCCCGGGGCGTCTCCCGTGGCGGCCGGGACGTGAGGATATCTCCCTCTCACGTTCCGCCACCTCCTCCGCTAGCATGACTGCTTCGCAGAAGGAGGTGACGGCGTCCCATTCCGTTTCGCTCCGCACCATGGCACGAACCAGGGCCGGAAGCGAGAGGTCGCCGCCGCCGATCGCCACCTCGAGGACACGGCGGTGCTCCACCCAAGTAGGGCACACCTCCACAGTGTGCTCCACCGTGTCCTCCGGTCGATCCTCGCAGTGATAGCACCCGGGCGTTTCCTCCCGCCCGATTCGGTGCAGGAACTTACCGAAACATCCTAAACTGATCCTGGACTCGTGTTTTTAGGGTTCCGTACCTCAAAAGGTAAAAAAAGGAATCCTTATAAGATCACTTTCTGGTCCGTCTCTCCGTTTGCCCGTCTGTCACCACCGATTTTCTCAGGAACGGGTGGACCTAGCAAGTTGAAATTTATACCAGATACTGAGGTCTATAGTCCCTATTAGATGTAAAATCATGGTCCTGAGTTAACACGATAAAAAGATATAGGCAATTTTAATTTTCGCGAAAACTTGTAAGTACCAAAATTTACCTTAATTTTGAACGTTATTTACTTTACGGACTTTTCCCTTTACTTGTTCTGTACCTTGCTTTTAACCAAAATTAACAATTCTAGGTCAATTGGAAGTACCCTATAGGTTTTGGGTCGAAAACCTATGTGATAGTTCCCGTTGACCTAGTATCACGAAATTTGGCGAGAAGCAGTCTTACAGCACATGTAAAGAGAAAAATCTGAAAACCATAAATATGTAGTTTAACCCTAGAAAGATAACCATATTTTGACTGTCACAAAAGATAACCATGCGCTTCGGAGGCGCACGATATATTAATATTTTTATTTTAATGAAATACCTATTTATTGTATTTATTTACTTGATTGTTTTGAAATGTGGTTAATGAACTAATAATAAAAAGCTTTTTTTAGTGAAATATTTTATATATTTTAAACATTAATCTTAAATCAAAAAACCTCTAGAAAAATTCAACAAAATTAGCAGTCTTCTGTTTACAGGAACACAGTATCAAAAATAATATATTTTTTTATTAAAAACGAATTATATTATTTCTTACTAACTAATCAACTAAAAAAAAAATCAGTCAAAACTATAATCGTTTGGCTCAAATTTGGTTTGATAGGCATTCAAAACAAACATCATTTTTGTGTTCGCCGCAAACTGTTTTCCTGCATTTGATGCAAGTCATCTTAGACATTCTTCTCCATTTTGTGTATCATTCAATTGTTGTGGGACCTCATCATCTATAAACTCGTCTTCGAAATCACTCTGTATGTCATCTTCACTCAAATTATCTTCTATCTCACTGTCACTTCCTTGCTCTCGTTCATGCTCGTTCTCTTCCTCTTCAGCGATAAACCTAGATATTGCATCATCAGATGAGTGTTCTCCAGCTCGTCATGATGAAGGCGAAAAGATTTTATGCTAAAACAAAGAAATACACAATTATAATAAACATTTTATGTAAGTATAAACAAATTCATACTTTCACTAAAAGTCACACAAAAGATAACCATGCGCCTTTGGAGCGCAACACTTAGTCATAACTGCAAAACTATGGTACTTACCGCGTAAAAACGGCCGTCCTGCGACTCTGTGCACCGAAAACTGAGCTAACTTAAAAGGACAGGTAGATACGTGCGCTCATTAGAAAGAGACAGCGATGTCAAACCGACGCGGGCGCCTCTGAAGCGTAGGTTATCTTTCTAGGGTTAATAACAAAAAAAAACCGGCCAAGAGCGGGTAGGACTCGCGCACCGAGGGTTCCGCACAAACTTTTTAAAGGACAAACTTAACTGATTCTTACATCAAAATTCATGAATTTGCGGAAATTCTTTGGCTCAATGATAACTTTACCGTATTTATTTGTTCGGGTATTATAAACATGCAGCCCTTCGCGATGCTACAAAAGCAACAAGGGTTTACTTATGCAGCAGGTTTTACGTCTCTCCTACGCCCGGCCGTGATCACCGATACATCTGGCAACTAGTTATTATGAAGACTTTGTGAGATAAACTCTATCAAACCGAACTAACGGTCAGGTTTTGATCAATGCAAGAGTTCCAGTTAACTTACGTTTAATATTTCTTTCTAGTAACTACATAACTATTACTACGTAAATATTTACCTGGGGTTATCAATTTGACACCGTGCGTGTGCAAGGGAGTTCTTTTCACTATATGCACAGCCAAGTAAAAGCACCCTTTGACAAAATCACGAGTACAGTTTATAGATAAATAATTTCGATGTTTATTCAGTATAATGCGGTTAGGCAGGTGATAGCGCGCCGATATCTCCACAATAAGCCCCTTGTGTACTGACTGCACCTGCCTTAACCATTTACTTCTAAATTAATGACATCAACTAGGTCCTGAGTTCGATTTCCAGGTCGGCCAAAATGTAAATGGGTTTTCTCATCAGAAATATCTCAGTTGCAATTACGGATTTTAAATTTGTGCCCGGTTGATGGCAATAGGGCTGCACCCATTACATGGGACTTAATTATAGCCGGCGAAATGTCGGTACACTATTGAGTACACCTGTACGTAATCCCTCAGGGATTAGCATGCTGGGGACAGGCATGTTATTATAGCATAGCATGTCTGTCTTTCCGCTCAGGTTGAAGACTATAACAGGTTGAAGTTTTTGCCAAAAAAAACCAACTTCAAAAAACACAAAAATAAATTTAGCTTCAGAAGCCGGTGACGTTTGTTTGATTGATTTGGTTTTGTTGTCACCGACTGGGGTTAGATTTTTTTTCCAAATTTTACCCCTTAACCCTTACCAATAAAAAAATATGAAAAAAAAAATATGAAAAAAAAAAGAAAATGATTATACCTATAACATTTGAGGGTTGCCCTCGATTTCCCTGGGACTGTATAATCAGATCCTGAGTTGGTGCCAATGGGACCACCTCAGGAGAATAATCTTTCAAATAAAAAAATCGAGCGAGTCGGACTCGTGCACCAAGGGTTCCGTACAAACTCTTTAAAGGACAAACTTAACTTTGCTGCTCGATGCCTAGAAACGGCTATTGCTCCAACCGCTAATAATAAGTTTGTAATAGTAAAATCGCTTTTTTTTAACTACATATTTACAGTTTTCAGACTTTTCTCTTTACATGTGCTGTAAGACCTTGCTTTTTGCCAAAATTCGTGATTCTAGGTCAACGGGAACTACCATTAGGTTTTCGTCCCGAAACCTATAGGGTACTTCCGGTTGACCTAGAATTGTCAATTTGGGTTAAAAGCAAGGTCTTACAGCACAAGTGAAGGGAAAAGTCCGAAATATATTAAAGTTGAAAATTAGGGTAAATTTTGGTACTTACAAGTTTTCGCGAAAATCTAAATTTGCCTATATCTTTTTATCGTGTTGACCCAGGACCTTGATTTTTATACACCTAATAGGGACTATAGACTTCAGTATATGGTTTAAATTCCACCCGTTCCTGAGAAAATGGGTGGTGACAGACGGACAGGAAAGTGATCTTAAAAGGGTTCCGTAGTCCTGACAAGGAACCCTTATAGTTTCGCTATGTCCGTCTGTCTGTCTGTCGGAGGTTTTGCTAAGAGACCGTTAGTACTAGAAAGCTGTAATTTTGTAGAGGTGTGAATATCAATAACGTTGACAAAGTGGTAAAATAAAATTTTGGAAAATATATTTTTTTAGGGTAGCTCCCCTACATGTGAAGGAGGGATGTTTTTTTTTTTTTTGTCGTCCACCCCATCGTATGGGATATCGTTGAAAAGGTCTATTAAAATGACTTAAGGGTTGCGAAACTACTTTTCGATTTAGTGCTCCATTTACGAAATATTAAACTTTAAAGTGCACATTTTTGTTGTTCATGATGATAGTGCATTTCATGAACTTTAAAGGAAAACTATAGCGGTTAAGATAGCTTTATTAGTTTAGCAGTCATAGTCGTTGGACTAGGGTGTTGGATAATTTTGTACCAAATACAAAATCCTTAGAATAAATCCTATAAAGAGACCAAGATGAAGTAGTTGCTTGTTCATAACGGATGAAGACTTTCATTGAAAAACAAAATCTAAAATATAACGGGCTACTACGGAACCCTACACAGCGCGTGGCCCGACACGCACTTGGCCCGTTTTTTTCCTTTTGAGGTACGGAACCCTAAAAATGTAAGGTGACCACACTAAGCAACGAGGCTTATGTTGTGGACACCAGATAGTTGATATTCTACATAGATACTTTTTGTTTGTAAATACATGCTTATTATACATATGCATAACTCGGAAACAAATGTCCATGCTCATCACACAAACATTTGCTCCTACCGGGATTCGAACCCGGGACCCTAAGACCATAAGGCAGCCTCACTACCGCTGCACCATTTGGATCGTCTAACATTCGATTCATTTAACATTCGACAATTCATCTTATTTATTTTCAAACACACATTGTCATTAATAAACGTACTTAGTACACCCTCACGTCACACGTAGTACAATCACACACAAAAGTGCTAACAGTCAATATTTCAGCCGGTAAACGGATTGCCAGTAATTGTTGTTATCGGGGCATCGCGTAAACGGCGCGCCGTCATTATACGCGCATTAGTATAATGACACCCTAATATCGTTCTATCGGGCATTATAAACGAGTTTCCGTAACAATTACTTTTACTGAATTGTCACTTTGAGCCAACTTTAATTGTGGTTCACAAGAATTTTGTATAATATTATGATAATTAGTACCTGTGTTACACCATTAATGCTTCCTGCATTACAAACCATTCATGCTTTCTCGACTAAAAACGCTAATTAACCTGTCATTTGGCAACCGGGCATGTTGCGATGCATGAATTTTTAACCCTGGTGTTATGTTTGCATGGGATAATTTCCAACCTACCCACGGACGAAACTGCGGGCAAGAACTAGTCAAATCTTAAAACAGCCAGTTGAAATTTAAAGAAAATACGAGAAATATGAATAAATAAATCCAACGCAACCACAATTAATAAATGTAAATCAATATGTAATGTGCACACGTTTTAAAAGTAGCACGTTTTAAATCAGGGGGCGCGCAGTGTGTAGGGGTGCCGGGGCAATTACGTCGGAATTGCTACTAATTGTCGGTGATTTCGGTGTGAGTGACACCCGCTCCGTACCGCGACATAATGCCTATTAGGGCTTACACATAATAAAACAGACCCTTCGCATTTGATTTATGACGCTTAGTGAGTGATGAAGCAAGTCGCTGTTGGCTGAATTCTCACGTCAGATATTTATTTAGTTTAATAATTTATTAGTAGGTACTATAACTTAAGTACTTAAAAAGGTTTTAAGTTTATACCCAACTGCGCGACGCAAAGGAGGGTAATGTGTTAATCAGTCTTTATTTGTTCTTTTGTGCCGCTCTAGAGACCAAACGCGTACGCCGATTTTGATGATTCTTACGTCAATCGATCGGTCTTAATATTGCAAGTGTAACTAAAGACATGACTGGAATCAAATTTCAATATGGCGACAACTAGATGCAATATTTTAAGTCTGGTTAGTCTGGTTCTGGTATCATTGAAAATCCCCATCCGCAAAATTCCCATTTTTCATTCTGAATGACTAATAAGGATCTATAACGATTTAATGTTGGTTATTCAAAAAGAAAAATTAAAATAAAATATTAAACTGAAAAGCTGGAAATAAAAAAACCCGACTGTGTAAAAAATTAACTGAAAGAAAAAACCGGCCAAGAGCGAGTCGGATTTGCGCACCGAGGGTTCCGTACAAACTTAACTTTGCTGTTCGATCCATAGAAACAGCTATTGCACCAACCGCAAATAATAAGTTTGTAGTAGTAAAATGGTTTTTTTTTTTTGTTATTAAACTACATATTTACGGTTTTCAGACTTTTCGGCCAACGATTCTAGGTCAACGGAAACTACCATATAGATTTTCGACCCAGAACCTATAGGGTACTTCCGGTTGACCTAGAATTGTCCATTCTAGGTCAACCGGAAGTAATCTATAGGTTTTTGCAAAAAGCAAGGTCTAACAGCACATGTTAAGGGAAAAGTCTGAAAACCGTTAATATGTAGTTTAATAACAAAAAAAAAAACGATTTTACTATTACAAACTTATTATTTGCGGTTGGAGCAATAGCCGTTTCTAGGGATCGAACAGCAAAGTTAAGATTGTCCTTTAAAAAAATTGTACGGAACCCTCGGTGCGCGAGTCCGACTCGCTTTTGGCCGGTTTTTTTATATTCAGTTAGGGCAGTTATTTTCTCGTGTTTAATACACAAAGCTACAAAAACCTTGTTAAACTATTTTAACTCTTAAGTGGGCAATTACGAAAGGTTTCCAAACGACCATCAACCCTAGTTTTTGTACAGATTGCTTGCTCACACGGCCGATAGCGATCGGTAAATGATCGGTAAACATCGGGTGCAATCGCTTTCGTATTTCATTACCGCGCTGCGGCCGATAAACGAGCACCAATAACGTGAAATATATAACTTGTGAGTTTTGGTGATGACTGTACCTTGTCATTATGGAGGGATGTGTATAGTTTGACAAGGAAAGCATTTTTCCAATGTAATTACGTGTGTTTGTTTTGGGCTATTAATGTTTTTTTGGAAATAATAGGAAACATTTCAAACTTTCAGAAGTCTGTGGAATGGATAGAAATAGAAGAAACCTGAGGAGACCAAAGAGCAACACGTAATTATTTTGTTTTAATCTGAAAAGTTTACAGCCACAATACAACCAAGGAGTTTGCCTCGCGGCGGCGACCTCTCGCGTCCGGCCCTGGTTCAATCTATGGTCCGGAGCGAGACGGAATGGGACGCCGTCACCTCCTTCTGTCAGTCATGCTAGCGAAGGAGGTGGTGGAACGTGAGAGGGAGAGAACCTCACGTCCCGGCCGCCGCGACAGACGCCCCGGGCGTCGGGGTGTGGGGGCCAGATGGACGGTGAGCTAGCCCGTAGCTCACCGTCCGTTCGTCCGTCTCATGACGATAGGCCGTGTCGACGGCGCGTTCGTGTTCCACGCGCGCCTCAAAGAGAGTCTGCAAAAAGGAAGGGGTCCGCAAGGGCCGATGCCTGCCGGGGCTGCGGGACTGTTCGAAAGAGGTACCCGTAGCCCCGGAACACAAAGGGCGATGAAGAAACATGGATGGGTTTTAGTCAGTAAAAGTCTAACACTCCCTCCTGCTCGGCCTAAAGCTTGCCTCGAACACTATGGCATATAGGATTCATGACACATGGCCTTTCTTGCAGTAAGAGTGTCCAGAAGTTATTATCTACTAAGTGTAAGTTAATGAGCTGAGGTAGAACCGCTACACAACGTTGACTGTGAGGTTGAACACTTGGTAACAGTTAAATAATGAACATTAGTGTGATGTGTTTTCTTACCATGATCATGGTGCATAAAAGGCGCGTGGTCTCTGCCGAGCGCCTTCTCGCGTTTGCGCCACTTGGCGCGTCTGTTTTGGAACCACACCTGTAAACAATACCATAGTTTAGAAGTCAATTCTCAAGAAACTTCGTGGCACATGCGTTTGGTAGGAAGAATGTCATGTGTAAATCTTCTAACGTAATACGTAAAAATCTCTTGTGACAGTGTTTGTTATCGAACTCCTCCAAAACGGCTTGACCGATTAAAATGATTTTTTTTGTGTATACACTCGAGAGCAATGAATCCGGGTCACTTAAAGAATCCTAAAAATCTCGGAAACTAAAAATGCTAGGTTAATGCAATAAATTATATTTAATAGACAATGTAATACTCCTTAAATGAAGGTATTAAAACTTCTTAGTTATTGTATAGTTATATCATAAAAAAATCAAATTTGAAAAAGGGCCACTTTCGAAGATGGAACTACGAAATTACAGCATTTGGTTTTGCTTTTGTTTGTAATCTGTCATTTATGTGGGTACATAAACCATGTTGATAGTGCTCTATATTCATTATTCAAGCTGAAATTATGTCGCTTACGCCTGAAGAATGCACCAGAATACTTACAATGCTGGAAACCGGCCGGAGTCAGCGCGATACAGCCAGGACTGTCGGTGTGTCGCTGTCAACAGTACAAAGAGTTCTCCGACGTTACGAAGAAACTCGTTCTAACCTACGCAGACCAGGTACGGGCAGAACCAGGTGTACCACAGCACGAGAAGACTGATACTTGGTGAACACCATGCTTCGAAATCGCTTTCTCACAGGAACTGAACTCACAAATCAGTTTCGACGCCTCGGAGGAAGTAACCCAAGTGCATGGACAGTAAGACGTCGGCTTGCTGAATCTAACTTAAAACCCCTTAGACCTGCAAACGGCCCTAAACTGGAGCGTGGGCATCGTATTTCAAGACTAAGATATGCCCAGAGCCACGTAAATTGGAGTATTGAAGATTGGTCAAAAGTTATGTTCTCCGACGAATCAAAATTTATGCTCTACAAGCACGATGGAAGACACAGAGTGTATCGAAGACCAGGGGAAAGATTCAAGCAAGCATGCATCGAAGAAAAAGTAGCCTACGGTGGTGGGTCTGTACTTGTGTGGGCCGGAATTTCTTCTGAAAGTCGCACAGAGCTGGTGATCATAGAAAACGGCTCTTTAACTAGCGTAAGATATGTGGAAGAAATCCTCAATGATCACGTTGGTCTATTTATGGTCAATTTAGGTGAGGATGCTATATTTATGCATGACAATGCCCGACCTCATACAGGTAGGATTGTGAATGACTACCTTCAAGAGATGAACATTACTCGTATGGAGTGGCCAGCGCGCAGCCCGGATATCAACCCGATCGAGCATGCTTGGGACGAGCTAGGCAGATGCGTAAAACAACGAAACCCTCCCCCAATCACGCTTCATGAGCTCAAAATTGCTCTCACAGAGGAATGGGAGAATATTCCCCAAAATCGTATAAGGAACTTGGTGTACAGCATGCCAAACCGCGTAAACGCAGTAATGGAAGCACGAGGAGGCAATACGAAGTATTAAAATTCAAGAAAATCGTAATAAAGTTCAAAAATTTCATGTTTCCTATTTTTGTTTTAAGGAGAGATCAGCAGTTTTTTTCTTTATGTAATTTTGTGTTAATAAAATGTATGGTGACTCATATTTTTTTTACTATCATTTAAGGAGTATTACATTGTCTATTAAATACAATTTATTGCATTAACCTATCATTTTTAGTTTCCGAGATTTTTAACATTCTTTAAGTGACCCGGATTCATTGCTCTCGAGTGTATTTGGTAGGTCTGAGAATAGGTTGTAGGATAAATTTTACAACACAAGCTAAGTGGCGCTCGAGGTGCCTATACACATTGTTAATACAATGTGTATATTATTATGCACCACAGGCGTTTCCTCTACCAAATAAAATATAAATATTAAATAAAAATAATAACTTAAATCGAACCAGTTATAACGGAGAAATCGGTGGACCTGTACAGTGTACATACATGAAAAAAAGTGAGCCGTCGCGGGATGCCTGGCAGATATTGTGAAACATCGAAATTATTTTGTACAAGTAATGTGCTTAAAAAAAGTCAATGTAAAAACCGACCAAGAGCGAGCCGGACTCGCGCACCGAGAGTTCCATACAAACTTTTTAAAGGACAAACTTAACTTTGCTGTTCGATCCCATAAAACGACAATTGCACCAACCGCAAATAATAAGTTTGTAATAGTTAAATCGCTTTTTAGGGTTCCGTACCTCAAAAGGTAAAAAAGGAACCTTTGTAAGATTGCTTTCTGTTCTGTCTGTCCGTCTGTCAGCCTGTCCGTCTATCCGTCTGTCAGTCTGTTCGTCTGTCACCACCGATTTTCTCAGGAACGGGTGGACCTAGCAAGTTGAAATTTATACCAGATTCTGAGGTCTATAGTCCCTAATAAATGTATAAAAATCAAGGTCACATGTATCTTTTTATCGTGTTGACTCATGACCTTGATTTTTATACACCTAATACGGACTATAGACCATAGTATCTGGTATATTTTTTTTTCAACTTGCTAGTTCCACTTGTTCCTTAGAAAATCGGTAGTGAAAGACGGACGGACAGACGGACAAGAAAGTGATTTTATAAAGGTTCTTTTTTTTACCTTTTAAGGTACGGAACCCTAGAAACAAACACATAAAATAAAAGAAAATGGAAACAAAATGACTCGATTAACAAAAAGAAAATCCTTATGCTGGAATTGAACTCGAAGTCACGAGATTGTAACCCAGCACTCTGTGCAACGAGGCCAGCTGGCTTGTTGTAAATCGTGGCGAATATGTAGATTTTATGCTGCTTCAACAGGTCGGTAATGTTCGGGATTGTTCGGGCCGGGTTCGATCGCCACGCTCGCCAGGATTTCTTTAATTTGTTGTTTTGTTTTTACCCGTGCCTATGGATGTTTCACATCAAAAAGATGCTGGATGAACACATAAAGTCCTCGTTTTTAGAAGTCGGTTAAAAAGCAGATCTTCAGAGCACTAGCTAAGAGTTCTAACAATTACTTCTAGTCGTAATACTATCTAACGAAACCACCAAATGCGACAAGTTTGCTCGTCAATCATCCAATGCCACCAACATTCAGCTACAGCCCCAGAAATGCCAAATACGAACCAAAAATCAGACCTTCGGATTTGCGGATTCTTTCCGCATAATGGTTCAAATCCGAGTTGTGGGCGATGTTAAATTTTTTTATTGTGTAATTGTTGGCAATTTGACGCCCTCCCCGCTTTCCCCACCCCCCACTCGTCCGCACCTCTCGACTACAATGGAACCGTAATGAAAAGCAATTACGCATACGTGGTTTCCATTCCTTCACTTCCATGTAGCAGAATGTACCTTCTAGCACTGCCGTAAAGTCCACTTTTGCACGTACTCGAATGGAGAATAGAAACAAATTGAGCTAGTCGAGCCACATTGCGCTAATAAAAAGACATTGTAGAAGGAAAAATTGGTGTAATTTCATAATTTTCAAATGAAACCGTTTTACTGAGTCGCTGCATTCTTACAATGGGAGTCGAGTCGACAATTATGGCCGACTAAACACCTCACGATGAAAGTTGGGATCAATGGACTGGATTATCAACAAAATATACAAGTATGTTATCACGATCCACTGCCCGCTAACCTAAATCTTTAAATTCACGAAACATCCTAAGTCCTTGGCACAACAGTTTTTTGGCACAAACTTTCACACTTAACATTTTTTTAAGAAATTTTTACGCGCACCATATTAAAGATAACATAAGTATTCCTTTTAGTTAGCTCCCAAATTTATTCTCATTATAGTTGCACATTTAACATCTCAATGGCGCAGACCAGGGTGTGGAAGACGTAAGACTTTATTTACATCAGTACCGACTATAGGTACTGAAGGTAAGGATGTGGTAAATGACGATATTAGTGCATAATTTATGTCCGTTGCTGACTATATTTCTTTTTAAGAGCCTTACCCATTATTATAACAATCTTTGTCAAAGCCACATTTTTCAGCAAAATATCATCATTCGCCCTTATCCGAATATATTTCACATGTCATGTGCACATGTGGCTGACCTAGCATGTCTTCTTCTTAGATATTTCTCAACTATTCACCATTTCAGCAATCACCTCCTGTCTACTCGTGTTATCCTTCATACAGTCAAACACTTTACTCTGTGGCAAATAATCTAGTGAGTTGCATTGATTGAGTTCCCAAGCCAGCAGTGAAATTCATCAATTAAACATGGACTTAATTCGTTCGAATCGCCAAGTACCACTCACAGTGAATAGAACGCCTCGTGTCGATTACATACAGCAATCACTAGACATTTTTATTGAGACCTACTCCATTCCATTCTAAATTTCATCTTAAAACTTCAAACAGCACACTGCAAGACGAACCTTACCGCGGTGAAAATAAGGACCACTTGAAAATGGCGAGTATGAATCTAAGTACAACGTCCTTTGTCGGCGAACGGCATCTATAGAGTGGATTAAAAGCAATTTGCACTGCGTTGAGTGTGATTTAAGAACTGTGTGGCACCCCAATACTTAGCTACCAATAGGGTTGGTACTTAAAAACTGCAAATACGAATGCTCTTATAAAATGTCTTTGGTATTGAGTTCGTACGGTATTTAAAAGTTTTTGTGAATACTGGTAGTACCTATCTGAATATCGACATAGGCAGACTGATCAGTCGCTTGTAGACACAATGAGGTTCTAGTCTCACAACCCATGGCACCTTCTTCGTTATCATCATTGATAATGATCTACCTTGGTCATGTCGATTTTACAGGCATCCCGATACTCATAGACATAAACCACTTTGTATCAGAAAATTGTGGTCTTATAAAAGAGTGTACAGACCATCGTACATAACCACTTTCTCTTTCGGACCATCATCGTTGTCGCGAAAAAATATTCACCTGTCCCGTACAAAAAAAAATGAAAAATATTTTATTTAAACAACAATGCTTCAAATACAATGAAATAAAATACCTCGGTGTATGGGACCATCACGTCCATGGCGAAAATTAACAGTTTATTGATATAAATCCTTAGATACTATGACCACACCTTTCGGATAATGCTGTTTACTACTTTGAGCAAGCTACTTATTCACAACGTACTCTGGAAATCAATTCTCACAAAGTAACAGCGCAAGACTTCTACAGTGCAGCAACCACCTAAGTTAACGAGAACTTTCAACAAATACTCTTCGCGGACTTCGGCCCTTTGACAGGGTTTCTCATAATTGAAATTATCTACTATGTCTCTTTGGGCACATAGGTACACTGAAGCTCTTTTACACATCAGACTGACAAGTTAAAGGATCATCATCTATTGTACCCACAGACACCTAAGTCATCCGAAAGTTCCCACAAAATCCCTCAAGTGTGGTGTCTAATACTCGCTATTATACTTCCCCCCTCCCCTGTAGACCCTTCCCTCCCCCTGCCGCCCTTGCAGACCGCATGAAGTCCCTAATTACCAAATTGCAGGCGCTCGCTTTAACTGCAGCTAAAGAGCACTCGGTGCCAAACCACGCTTAATTTAACCATTGTTACTTGAGATTACGAGTAATTACAGAACACTGGGATTTGATTAGGCTACCTATTAGCTAATCGGTATCATATTGTTAATTAATTAAGCCTCGTAGCTTAGTGTGGCACTAGATGGCGCTATGTGTAATGTTTACCCGTGCCTATAGATGTTGTTTTACATCAATAATACCAACTTCCATCTGTCCATCTCCCCTTACCCCATGGTATGTAGGCCTGTTCCGACTATACATAATTATAATGTATACCACGAAAACATCCAAAATAATATTAAAAGATAATGTTTTAATGACACGTCTGCGACGTCGCGACAGTGAATGGGTGTAACGAGCGAAGCCTCTTGCATGTGCTCGGATTAGGCAACCCTATACGATGATGCTGAATTGTCTGCACAGATAACCCCTAAATACGGAATTTAGGAACAAAACAAGAACCATAATTATAAAGAATTCTCGTGCATTTTTGAATCTACGTTCGTAGCATCAACATTCTATATTAAATTTATGTTGCTGACAAACATGTTCAAGCAGGCTTGAAGATAGAAGCTCAATAGTTGGTAGAAATGCAAAACAGGATATTAGAAACAATTGATTATACACAGGTATACCATCATAGCAAAATGTTCAGAACAGATAGATACACTGGCAACAACAAGAATTTTAGTCGAGGAGCATTAATAGCTAGCAATGGAGAAAACAATTCCAGCTACAGCTTCCACTCGCAAAGTAGAAAAGAACGGACGCCGTAAATGCACATTGGCTATTATTATCTTTTAACGGAACTTAATAATTTCATTCTTGTACAAAACGCAGCAGTCTGCAAGAGGCCTGATTACAATATCTGCGAAGGAGTCGCAGTAATGCGGTGCTGACGACGCTGCAAACATTAGCGCTCTCGCGACGAGAGCGTAATGACGCAAGAATTAGCGCGCATTGTGCCGCAAGCAGTCGGCGCCGAGGCGACTGTGACGCAACGCGGACGAGTACTTAATGCGATTAACTGTGCTCTTATTTTGTGTAATTGTAGGTTGATAATTACACAAATTCATATTGTAGTTCTTCCAAATGAAAAGCCCAAGTTTGGGAGCTGTCACAACTTCTTATCTGTCAAGAATTGTTCGTATGTGCTAGTCAAGGAGTGGTTTGTGTGCGCCGGGCCTTAGCAGCTTTGGTGGCGCGTTGCGGTGAACGCGGGACCATCGACAATTTGCGTGCATTGTGCGCCGCGCGATGAGAATGGAACTAATTTTAATTACCCTCGCACTTCTACGGACAACTCTTTGCAATTTGGTTAAACATGCGGTTAGATATATCTATGCCTGTGTATTGTGTGCCTACCGTGAAAAGCATTTCATAATATTGGGTGCTAAACTACACCCCAGCATGAAATTTCAGTTTCACATGAGACTATAGTATTTTAATCACCAAGGATCAACATGAATGTAGATTCAACCAAAAAGCTGGATTAAACGCTAGTGAAATATTATTAATTTAGTTAATTAAAATGCTTAATTGGGTACTATTAGCAGCATTCATTTAGGCAAATAATTCATAGTTTGCGATGAAGCAAACATTTCATATTAAACGTAAACAGAATTGCTCTTGATATTAACTAATTTAACTTAATCAAAGTTAATAATGTCACTAGTTAGTTAATTCATATTTTGTCAAACCTGTACTTTAACTTTAGAATATAACCACAATATTGTGTTCATTAACTCTAAGTAAAACGTTATAACGATAGGTTAAATGTGTACCAGAATATAACGGATACAGATTTGTAAATGGTATAGTGAAATATTATTTTAAACGTGATCGAGCAACAATAGTAGCAAGGCTGAAAGAATAATTGATTTGAAGACGCAAAGAATGCGCCCTTTGGCCAGACAACATCCATGCTATAGTGCAGCTTGTCACCATTTCATGCTTTACCAGATTAAGATGGTACATAGGTAGACTATGGCGGTTACTAATAACATAGGACATTAACGGATTACAAACAAGCCAATGTGGCATTAGATCCGCTTCACCGCATGCCGCGTCGGAGCGCGTTGTTGTGTGAGAATCACCTTACACTTGAGTTGGAACTTTTATGGCGGAAATATGTTCTCGTGGGATAACTTCAGACTAGCCAATACTTGAAATGTCAGTGGAAGTCTAAAAGTAACGCTGCTTCAAGTGACAGAGAAGTTGTGTGGAAATTTGATGGCCTGGTATTGACCTATGATTTGAAGGAATAAGAAAATTATTGTGAGAAACATTTCGAGAAAAAAAAAAGAAACTTTTTTTACTCTTAATAAAATAAAATTAAAATTTTATTTAAATAAAATCTTATTTTAAAGTTATTTAGCTTTCTTGTAAGCTTGTCGCGCGAATGGTAAAGGCAAAAGAAAAACTATACGCGACAAGTTTTTATGAAAGCTTTTCGTTTTCAGATCCAAAGGTGTGTGCAAAATTTCAGCTAAATCGGTTGGGGGGAACTTGGTTTGAAATTCAGTTGCAAGATTTGACCAATACGTACTGGTAACAAACAATGGCTTATGGTAAGGTTGCTGACGCTGCACGGTCCCCAAATAAACTGGGCAATCGGGTGTTACCGCACACTGACTGGTCAAGTCGTTCTTGTGCAAAAAGTTGTTACTGTCCTGTCATTGTTATTCCTCTAATTTCACAGCACAGTGGCCTTTATTCTCACTGACTTACGGTTATTGCTAGAACTGTGAAAGGTCGGTAAAAAGGTTGTGCTCACCTGTACTCTAGCCTCGCTCAAGTCCAGCCGCATGGCGAGTTCCTCCCGCGTGAACACATCGGGGTACTGCGTCTTGTCGAAGGCGCGCTCCAGCTCGTGCAGCTGGTACGTGGTGAACGTGGTGCGGCTGCGGCGCACCTGCTTGACAAACAGCATACAGGTCGATGGGAGAACTTACACCACACACTTGGAGGCAAAGAAACCGTTTGGCAGGCAATATATTTATAAGTCATCCTTATCATCCACAGCCTGAATTCAACCAATGCTGGGTACAGGCCTCTATTTTTTGTACCATTCTTCCTGTGTAGCTTAAGCTGAAGTAAACTTAAGTTACTTACTTTTTATACCGTATATCATCATCAACATCTAACCTAGCCTTTTCATAACTATAATATTGGGGTCGGTATCCGGTTTATCCTGATGCAGCTGAATACAAGGATTTTATGTGGACCGACTGCTTATCAGTCTGATCTCCACAACTCAGTTAGTAATGTCGTATATACAATAAAGACAATAAATACTTAATGTTTATACATTGCTGGCAACATGCTTCACACTCTAAATATATGCAAAGTTTTTGCTTTATAGAATGAAAGCTAATGTATCATGCATCATGATGATGAATTTGAACCCCAAATACGAGGACCTCTTCTGAAAAAGACCATCAATTCAGATCAAGTTACCTTGCGTGGTCGGCCAGCGTCCATCGCTTCCAGGTGCTCACCGTGCTCACTGTGCTCGCCATGGCCGTGCTCGAGGTCATTGTGCTCACTCAACTCGTGCTCGGTTTCGTGCTCGTGCTCCGAGTCCGAATGTGCGACGCTTTCGCTTTTCAGTTCTATTCGATCTGTAGGAACAAAACGAGTTATTGTATCTGGTTGACGGGTGTGTAATATATGGCATAATAACAGATAGTATATTATCACTTGAAATAACGTTCACATGAAATAATTTTCAAAAACAAATAACCTAATTTCATGTGATCTTATGATACAACAATACATGGGATCTGGCGCTAATGGTCACTGTTCTAACCTAACCTAACCAATCTGGCGCAGATCCCCTCTAGTAAACAAATAACCTAATTGATAACCCAGAATATTCTCCAACAATAGAGGGGGTCGGAGAGGCGGGAGCACGACAGTGGCACGCGTTTATAATCCAATCAGTTTTTGCAAATAAATACAGAACAAAGTAGACGTTTCAAAATTATATTAAACGTTACTATAGATTTTTAATATTATACTAACTAAAAACTGAATATTAGTTCAAATGCATTAGAGAATATTTAATTAAACCATATAAAATTAGGTAAACTGAAATAATATCAATAATTCATTATATCATTTAACTAAAACTAACCGTATATGGAGAGGAGTCCGGGAGGATTTTAAAATTGATTATAACCATTTTTCAGCCATAAAACCATAATCTGCCCGTTAATTAAAATTTTAAACATGAACAAAATAAAAGTTTTTTGATCCAAGGGGTTGAAAATTCGAAATCTACCTCCTCCTGCGGCTAGCCGAAGAGATTTTTTTTCTTGTAACGACTCGTAGAATGTGTTACTGTTTGTATGTTTTCTCGTAGCCAATTTAACAGTTTACCCTAAACTGGGCTGTTTAGCCAATTGTATCCCTCTTGCTTAAAAAGTCTCGTAACTTTCGTGGGCACCAAAATGTCAAAACAGAATATAATCTCTGTAGTTTATGCACCGATTTACATATATAATAAAACTTGTATTTATTGTTTTTTTTAGGCTTAGTGGTTTTGGAGATCAGGCCCCCCCCCCTGATCTCCAAAACCACTAAGCCTAAAAAGGTCAATTTTCGTCTTCTTTCATGAATAAAATCAAAACTATTTATTTTACAATAATAACAAAAAGATATTTGAGATCCTCATAATCCTTTCATTTTATATACATACATACTGTATAGACACACTGCACAGTAAGGATTGCAAAACTTTTTTTTGAATTTCCTAATTTGTCCCCCGAAAATGGCCCTTATTTTAAAAAACCGGCCAAGAGCGAGTCGGACTCGCGCACCGATGGTTCCGTACAAACTTTTTAAAGGACAAACTTAACTTTGCTGCTCGATCCCTAGAAACAGCTATTGCACCTTACCGCAAATAATAAGTTTGTAATAGTAAAATCGATTTTTTTTTTGTTATTAAACTACATATTTACGGTTTTCAGACTTTTACCTTTGCATGTACTGTAAGACCTTGCTTTTTGCCAAATTTCGTGATTCTAGGTCAACGGGGACTACCATATAGGTTTACGACTCAAAACCTATAGGGTACTTCCGTACAGTACAAATAAAGGGAAAAGTCCAAAAAATAAAAAAAGGATTAAAATTAAGGAAAATTTGGCACTTACAAGTTTTCGAAATTTGCCCTTATCTTTTTATCGTTTTCGCCCAGAACCTTGATTTTTAAACACCTAATAGAAACTATAGACTTCCGTAAATGGTATAAATTTCAACTTACTAGATCTACCCGTTCCTGAGAAAAGCGGTGGGGACAGACGGACAGACAGATGGACTAGAAAGTGATCTTATAAGGGTTCCGCTTTTTCCTTTTGAGGTACGGAACCCTAAGAAAATTATTTACTTTGCACATCTGTGTTTGGGTCATAGGATTACACCATCCTAACAAATTTCACCTGATCTGGTCCAGTACATTAGGAGCAAATTGGTTGTGACAGACAGACGCACGAGTGATCTTATAAGGGTTCCGTTTTTTTCATATTTTGTTCGGAATCCTAAAAAAAAATCGCTACGTGTTCGAAAGTTACGCGGAGAATACTTTTTGAAGAACTACACCCAGCTACAGAATCAGTAGTTCTTAATTGTTATTTTTTGCTATGTGACAGCATTTGCAAATGTCACGTGCGTGATTATACCTCGCCGAAGGTTTGAAAAACCAAGTATTAAAAGTTTTACACTAAATAGTTGCTTAAACCTTTGCACGACTAATTAGTAGACAAAATAGTTAAACAATTGTCATAAAACTCCCGGAGATCAACTAACGGACGGGAGGCTTAATATAAATAACATGGTTTTATGTTGTAATCCATGTGTTCATCGCCGAGTCTAACAAACTGTTGAGATGTTTAAAGTTGCATTAATCGCTCGTTCCCACCGCTTCACATTTGATTGACATCGATCTGGTAATCCGGCGCTTCTGTTCAGTACCAGCCAACGTAAGCCTCATCGCCCCATGTGCACTTTCAACTCTAAACACGCCCAACTGGAAAATTCACCATATTCCATCGACACAAAGTTTAAACTCTCTTGTCGGTGCACATGACCCCTGTTAAACAAGCAGGATTTAACAAAATACGCGTATTGTTAAGCACTTAACGTCGCTCTTTATTCACTATTTATTTATACTAATTCTATTTTTATAAGAGCTTTGACACAATTGAATTGAATTATCAGTGTATGAATACAATGCGATGTAGTACGTATAAGAGTGATTGTTACGGATGTTCATTATGTTGTTACTTGTAAAACGGTCGTTCATAATGGCAGTTCAACTTTATTTAAACAAAAAGACCCTCACCTCATTTGTGATGTGTGACACATTATGAAGAGTAGTAAAAATGAGTAAAAACCAACTTTTTGCTAAAAATAATTTTTTTTTTCAGAAATTTTGGAAATTTCAACCCCCTGCCCAAGTTAGGGGTTGCATCAAAAAAGTTTAAATTTTAAAGTTGTCCGTATTCTTATTTGTAATTATAAAAATGTTAAACAGTCCAAAAATTAAAAGTCCAAAACTGTTACTGCTAAACTAATAAAGTTATCTTAACCGTTAAAGTTTTCCTATAAGTTCATGAAATGCATTACATCACGAATTGTTTTTAAAACTTTCAAGCCAGCAGTTTAACTTTTAGAGGGGTGGAGACGCCCTACCGGAACAAAAATGTGCACTTTTAAGTTTTATATTTCGTAAATGGGGCATTCAATCTAAAACTAGCGTTAGCAACTCCTAAGTCATTTTAAAAGACCTATTCAACGATACCCCACACCATGGAGTGGACGACGAAAAATAAAATTATCCCCACTTCACATGTAGGGGAGCTACCGTAAAAAAATATTTTTCAAAATTTTATTCTACCACTTCGTCGGCGTTATTGATATACACTCCTCTACAAAATTACAGTTTTCTAGTACTAACGGTCTCTTAGCAAAACCTCGGACAGACAGACAGATGGACATGGCGAATCCATAAGGGTTCCTGGTCAGGAATATGGAATCCTAAAAAGTTATTATAGCATAAGGTACTCTAGATTAGTCTACATGATGCTGCTTTGAAAATTAAAATAGCATGATTTCCGTGCATTATATTTTAGCAGTTTCACTGCAGTGCAGTGTTTCAGTTTGTTCATTTCACTCCATTTTCTGAATCGCGGTGGTAAGATTTTCCATGAAAGAATGACCCTCGCCCGTGTCAGATGCCTCAAGTTAAGTTTTTTAACCGACGAAACAAAAAGGAGGAAGTTCTCAATTCGACTCGTATATTTTTTTTATGTATGACCACACATAACTTTTTACAGTCTGTCAGTCTGTCTGTCCGTCCATATGTCACAGCCACTTTTTTTCGAAGCTATAAGAACTATGCTGTTGAAACTTGGTAAGTAGATGTATTCTGTGAACCGCATTAAGATTTTCACACTAAAATAGAAAAAAAAACAATAAATTTTGGGGGTTCCCCAAACTGACTAACTGACACTCAACAATTTTTTTTCATCAAACATGGGTTTGATGAAAAAAAATTGTTGAGTTTTTTTTTAAGACCTATCCATAGTTGCCTACGCGCCCACGCGTATGGACGTGTGGGGTATCTATGGATAGGTCTTCAAAAATGATGAAAAACACATTCAAAAATGTCTGCCCCCCCCCCCCCCCCCTGTTACTTCTAAAATAAGAGAATGACAAAACTAATAAAAATATATGATGATTACCATGTAAACATCCACCGAAAAATGGTTTTAACGAGATCTAGTAAGTAGTTTTTATATATAAATCGCAAACCGCAATTTACTTTTCATTTTACTTACCAATAACTTAATTTAAAAAAACGAACCACGAGAACTTTTATATTATGTTACTTGCTGCTACGGATCCCTTCATGGCCGAGTCCGACTCGCACTTAGCCGCTTTTTTTTTTTGTAAAAAGCGTAGGTATATCTCAAAGGTGGTCCCATTTAATATTGAAAAATTGTGTTTGGTCTAATTTCCTGCACCTTTGATGAGAACTTTCGACCTACTGGAGTATGACTGTCATCGAGTGTCTAAGGATGAAGGCTCTCGGTGTCGAGGCAAGCCCTTATTTGGAAAAACATAAGTAGATTATTTTAGCGATTAATGCAAATATATCGAAGCAATTAAATTGTCTCAAGAGTTTTTTTGTTTGGTTGGTTGAACGCGCTAATTACAGGAACTACTGGTTAAAAAAAATCTTTTAGTGTTGCATAGTCCATTTAACGATGAAGGGTTATCTAACATCACGCTACAACTAAAAGGAGCGGAGCATCAATGATAAATGTTGCACAAAAACAAAATTTATTAATTTGCGTTTTTTTTTTTAAATCAGACGTAAGAAGTCCATAAAAACATTAAAATGTTTTATAGGTTCTCAAATACATAAAACACACAAAAAACGACATACACAAAACAAACAATGAAAAGACACAAAACATAAAATGAAAAACAAAACAGAACATGAAAGAAAATACACAATACATAAAATGAAAGGACACAAAACATACATTTGTATCCGAGACTTTTAGCAGCCCGAGCCGAAGGCGAGGGCTGATAGTAATGTCGAGGATATAATGGTTTTGTAGACGAGTTATAAACTCTGCTTTTCACTTCGATTGCGAGGAAATAAAACAGTAGTTTACAATAACATTTCTTTAATTAAAATTCAAAGTAAAATTAGTACAGTTTTGAATACTGAAGGAAATTGTTTTTCCCGGCATATCGCCGCTTTTTTTTTTAATCTTACGACACTGATATTAGGCTTGGGCTGCAGACCTAGACAGCCTAATTTAATAAATTAATAGATACGTTAATACACTTGTGCACAAAATCTGATTTTGTGCAGCCTATATCCTGCAAAAATAAGCACTTTCAGAGCATGAGAAGTGAAAAAGTGTTTTTTTGACACAATGAACTTTGACGGCAATACCAGCGTTATCGAGGACGGTGTGTTTTGACAGTGCGTTCCGTTTCACCAAAAACATGCTATATAAAACAGTAAATTGTAAAATAAGTGATGTATTGTGGTACCTACACTTGTTTAAGTTTCTAAACTTAAACAAGTGTACCACAATGTTTTTATGCGCCAATACAAGGCATTTTTCATAAATAAAAGAGTTTTGTATTTCGTGCATATTCCCTATTGTGAACCGATTTCGATGATTCTTTTTTCGTTTGGAAGAAAATTAATACGCGGTGGTTACTAATTTGGTGAAGATCTGATGCTGCTCTTCGGAGATAAACAATGGAACTTTTATATTATAGACAGCAAATCGGTCGTGATTGCTGCAATCGCTTGGATGTTTATTGTTTTCACAACATCATAGCATAACATCACGCCTATATGCTCTGAGGGGGTATGCAGATGTGTACAGTACACCCACATTTCGACAGCTATTTTGTTATTTTGTATATTTTAATTTTATGTTATCTCTTACTCTTTTAGTTCTAGTTTTACAGTAAATGGTTTATACAATCGTTGTAATTAATAGTATATTATGCAACTAGTGAATAAAGGACGGATTTAAAGCGAGGGCCGTAGATGAGTCACGAGCATGTGAAGGATTCTAATGATTGAACTGTTAGAATCCTGAACGACGCGAGTGATTCATGGCCCTCGATATAAATTCATAATTTATTCAAGAGTTGCATACTATTCTTTATATCATGACTACGAGAAAAGACATAATTTAAGCGAAAATAGTAATTTAATCAAGAAATAAGAATTGTTACATTTATTGAAATGGACATTAAAATTAGAGCAATGACTGAAATTATGCGTAATTTTCTTATTATTATTATTAGGGTGGTCAACTTGTGAAACAATATTTATTAATCTAATGCCAAACTCCTTGTCGCAAATATCGACCAATCAAATCTCGAGAATTTATTTGCACCAAAGAGTTTTGAATTTCGAATCTTAGCGCAAGGAGTCTGTGTAAGCATTGAAATAGAGACCGGATATATTTTTGTGTTCCAAATTCAAACACCAAAATAGTGAATAAAAACAAAACAGTGAATAAAAGGCCTTTTTATTCACTGTTTTGCGTGAATAAAATAAGCTTTTTAGAGTAGGTATGGTATAAATAAATGTTTGGTTCCATTTTATTGGGGATAGGCCTATTACCATGACATGTATAATATTGTTAACAATAATAAATAAATGACTGCCTCGTTGGTCTTGTGGTGGCGACTACTGAGCGTGAGGTCCTGGGTTCGATTCCCAGGTCGGGAAAACAGTTATTGGGTTTTTCCATCAAGAATTTCTCAGTAGCAGCCAGAGTACAAGAACAGAGTCTGGTTTTGCACCCGCGCTTGCTACTTGCTACTACATGGGACTTGAACATAACTGGTGAAACGTGGGTGTAGGTACTATTCGGTACACCTCAGCCCAACACTTCGGGGATTACAGGCGTGATGTTATGTTATCTATACATATAATAAAATCGTTGAGACCAAAAAATCTGTACATTGAAGATTAAAAAAAAAAACCAGTCAGGGTGGCTTAAAATAAGTAACCGAACATATTAAAACCATTTTAAAATTTTTTGATTGTTTGTCTGTTTGTTTGTTTGTTTGTTTGACCGCGCATCACGTAAAAACTACTGAACCGATATTGTTGAAATGTTCACAAATCTATTTAAATACATTCAGAATAACATTTAGGCTATAGAAATTTTGGATTTTTTTGGAAAAGGGGGGTGAAAAGGGGGCTTAAAGTTAGTATGAAAAAAAAATTTTAGAATGTTCTAGAATCATGAAACTCAGAATAAATACTTATTAATAAAAATAAAGAAATACTTGTTTTAGCATTTTTTTTAAATCTCATCCCGAGACGCAAAAAAGAGGGTTTTGTGTTTAAAATTAATAAACTTCAAACACCTATACAATCAAAACCAATGAAGTGTAACCTTTTAAAGTTGCTACATAAACTTCATATCTAATACAGGTAAATATAAATTCTCAGTTTTCTTGAAATTTGATTTTTGACATTAATACGCACAAAATAGCGGAACTCATGAAAATCAGCTTTCTTCAGTATATACGTAAGTAGTTAGCACGAAATGTTTGTGCGCGCATCACGTCAAAACTACTGCATAGGCTTCTTAAATATTTAGGCTATATATTATCACGCTACTTCCTTAAGGGGGTAGGCAATTTTGCATTATGTCCGTATACTTCAATTGTTTGACGTTTCAGTCATGACGTGACATGAGAACGGCTATTTGTAGCTTATGTCAACGAAGTAAATAGCCTAGCAGTTTCATGACCGCTCTGTAAACTACGGGGTTGCAGGTTCAAACCCCCCCAACATTATTTTCACTTTTCGTGATTTATTTATTTTTCTTTTTTGGTGCTGTGAGATGTCCTATATTTCTTTTTGTATTTAAATTGTTTGCATTTCTATATTTCTTATTTTTTTTTTGTGAAATATTTTTCCAAAAAGTAATAGAGAAGTATGGAAGAATGAATACAATCAAGCAGCGCCGACCCCAAATAAATTGGGATAAGGGCAGGAGTATGACGATTTCTCCAAAAAGTAGTATAGCGAACATCAGAAGCCTGATAAATTCAGGTGTTCTTGCCGTGCAAGAACTGTGCTGTGCTATTCGCAATAATCCATACGCAGTTTACGTAGATTATATTTACAGCTATATTGTTATTGGCCTCATTCCATGCACCTTGGTGAGAATTTAAGACCTGCCTGGACTGTCATCGAAGGTCTGACGATGGAGACAAAAGTCAGTTGCAAGAGGTCCGCAACAGTGTGCAGCAGCTATATCGTGTTTGGGCTCATTTCATGGACCTTGATGAGAACATTAAACTTAGCTAGAGTATGACTTTCATCGAAGGTCGACGATGGAGACGGAAGGTAGTTGCAAGAGGTTATCAAGAGTTTACAGCATCTATATCATGTTTGGGCTCATTTTATGCACCTTGAAGAGAACTTTCGACCTAGCTGGAGTATGACTATCATCGAGTGGCTAAGGATGATAACGTAAGGCTGTCGAGGGAAGCAATGAAGAAATATTTTAGCGATTAATGCAAATATTTCAGAGAAATTAAATTGTTACCTACTTAAATCTCTAAATTATAAAGCTGAAGAGTTTGTTTGGTTGGTTGAACACGCTACTTTCAGGAACTACTGGTTCGAGTTGAAAGTATCTATTAGAGTTGGGTAGCCCATTTATCGGGGAAGGCAACAACGAACAACAACGTTACAAAGTTTACATAAAATCACGCTACAATCAATAGGAGCAGAGTATCAATGAAAAATGTTGCAAAAAAAGGAAAAAAATATTCCTTTTGAGATCTTTCGTTGCGTGCGCTGCGTAAACAGTTAAAGTTACCTACGCATCAATCGTGTATGACGGAATTGTTCCTCTTAAAAAGTTCTGTAAAAATCCGCGATAGCATTATTATGTCTATCTTTTAAGGGTGTCTCACACTCTCTCTAACCATCTCTCTGTCTCTCTTATGTGACGCAGACGAAGTTGCGCGGGTCAGCTAGTGTTAAAATAAATGTGTTATTTGGATATGGCCATGTTCTACATTTAGGTTGGCAACTCCTCTACCATACTGTCTTTTGTACAGTTGGCAACACTGTAATAATTTGTAAGCGTATTTAAAGAGTATTAAAACCAGTCTACTAAAACGGAGTTCCTTTTATTTCAAGATAACCAACAAAATGTATACTCGTAGGATATTACAACTAAAAAAAATATCAATCGAATTGAAAACCTCCTCCTTTTTGTAGTCGGTTAAAAATGGAAAATCGCTGAACATAAACACAAAAAAATAAAAATAAAAATCAGTCGACTTGATAACCTCTTTTTGGAAGTCGGTAAAAATAAAATCCTGAAATCGAACTCGAAGTCGCGAGATTGTAACCCAGGGCTCTGTGCCCCGAGAACAGCTGGCTTGTTGTAATTCATGGCGATAAATCTTATGCTGCTTCAACAGGTCGGTAATGATCGAGATTGTTCGGGTCTTGTTTGATCGCCACGCTGGCCACGAATTTTAATTTGTGTATTGGTTTACCCGCGTCTATGTCACATGAAAAAAAAATGGTTGTCTGTAAAGATAATTTTACGTGATAACGTCATAAGAAAAAAATGATGAAAAATTGCATCCTTTTATGAATTGAATTGAATTATAGTCCGACTCGCACTTGGCCGGTTTTTTAGATATTACAGACTACTTTCGACGTTTTGTTAAAGAATAACGTGTTCCCTCTGTTCGTCCACGCGCGTTCGATATAATCCTGTCAAATTGGCCCTCCATGTTCTCAATACATCAATAAATAAACTAGTCGTGCTACATTTTATGAATCTTATGTGGTTGAGATGTAGTCTAAAGTCGCTTGACAAATCACTGTTATGCCATTACGAGTGCATTCTCCATTTTAGCTGTTGTGTTGTTGTGATGTAATACCTATACCGTTGTAATGTTTATACCGTTTAGTAAACCAAGTATGTATATGAGAATAGAATATCTACACAGGCAATGAAATGTTAATTTCGCATTAAACAGTGCAATTATTATTGGGTTACATTGTAAATCACCAATACAACCCTCTATGTTCATTTAACCCCATTGGATGACTTTTTAACCGAACGTATATACAGGGTGTTAAAGTAATCGCGTGCCATGTCTTAGGGGTGAGTTCAGTATCGATAAAGGAACCCGATTTTTTTTTTAAAAATATATTGACAGACAACCTAATTTAGTACCTACTAACTTCAAATAGCAATATAATAGTACATTATTACCCTAGGTAAGGTAAAGTAACTTATTTAGTCTCGAGACGGGTTTTGGTGCCCGAGGGCAGCGAGGGCGCTAATAGTTCGAGGGACTAAATAAGTCTTTCACCCGAGGTAAACACTGTGCTTTTCATTACGATGTATTCGTAATGAAAAGCACAGTGTTTACCTCGGGTAAGGGGTAGGAAAGTATAAAAATAAAAACATGAATCGACGCGAAAAAACAAATGAAGATCAGATTGCCGCTTTCCCGCCTATTTTGTTTTTTTTTCTGTGGCCGATCAGCTATTCAGCCAATACCTATTTTTCATTTTCATCATCGAAAAAATGGTAAATATTTTGCCCAAATCTATGTTATTTTAAAGAAATAGTTGAAACTTAATTACAATAAAGTTATTTAAAAAATATATATTCTTTAATTAATACTTAACATTATGTTATTTCAATTTTACATCATGGCTGTATCGAAAGTTGGAACATGGTTCAATAGAAAAATGATTTTAATTTTTTTATAATTTAACAGTTGTCAGTTGAAAACGATTCTCCCGAGGGCTGAAAAGTATTACTTTCAACCCGCTCCTCAGGCAACTTCAGACCTACTTTCAGAGTATGGTAATGAAAAATAATTTTAATTCTAAACGATTGCTATTATAAGTTGGCTTCGAATAATCAAGTACGTGGAATCCAGTTTTGAACATGCTCAAAAGTAGCAGCTGGCATCAAAACAGAGACTCCACAAAACCTGGTGATACTGTGAGTGTATTTTGCCGTGACTAGTGTCGAGTTCCAGTAGTGTGCGTAGCAAAAGACAAAGAAAGAGGGTAGACAGATTTATCTGCAACAGCGTCGAAATATCAGGAGCTCAAAATAAATACCAATCACGGCAGATATCCTGTGTCAGTATAAGTTTATTTAAGTAGTATCCGTGGAAAATGTAGTGTTGTTGGATTTATGTTTCGTTAAGTTACAAGTTCATGCAAATATTGTTTTGACGTGGTAACGTCTTATAAATCGATGAACACCAGCTGCACGCACGAAAAAATGTCACACCGTTCCGCGCGCCATTCACGTTTCGCCTGACTCATCAACGCCCAGCCCAAACCCTTGGACCTAGAAAACTGAAATTTTGCAAAGTGGTTCCCTTCATAATGTAGACAAGGAAGAAGAAATTAATTTTTCAAATTCAACCCATAAGGGAGTTAAATAGGGGATGAAAGTTTGTAAAAAAAGTCCGTCAGTTTTAAAGATAGATTCTTAAAATTTTGTGTTTAGGCTGACGATTAAAAATGAATTATATTATATACGTGTCACAGCGTTTTTGACAATTCCACCCCCAAAGGATTAAAAGAGGGGATGAAGTTGTGTATGGAAAGTCCTTAATTTCCGAAGTAAAAACCGACCAAGAGCGAGTCGAACTCGCGCACCGAGAGTTCCGTACAAACTTTTTAAAGGACAAACTGAACTTTGCTGTTCGATTTCAAGAAACGGCTATTGCACCAACCGCAAATAATAAGTTTATAATACTAAAATCGCTTTTTTTTGTTATTAAACTAAGTACATATTTACGGTTTTCAGACTTTTCCCTTTACATGTGCTTCTCGCCAAATTTCGTGATTCTAGGTCAACGGGAACTACCATATAGGTTTTCGACCCAAAACCTATAGGGTACTTCCGGTTGACCTAGAATTGTCAATTTTGGTTAAAAACAAGGTATTACAGCACAAGGGAAAATTCCGAAAAATAAAAAAAAATGAAAATAATAGTATATTTTATATCGAGGGACTAAACGAAGCCATAATATACCAGAGGTGATTTGACTCCCGAGCGTGCGAGGGAGTCAATGAAACCGAGGGTATAATTATTAAGTTGGCGTTTAGTCTCGAGGTGCAAACTGTACTTTTCACTTTGAGTGCGAGAAAAATAGTTAATTTCGTACAAAAACATTTAATAAATATTACACAATAAAATAAAAACCACAAATTCTTATTCCTCCAGTCCATAAAACTTTCGTAAGTTTTTATTATGTCTTTTGCTTTTTGCTCGACGTTAAACTCTTCACTGTCACTGGACATTTTTAATTAAATTTAAAACTGAACAAATTTACACTCGACAATAATTCTGAAATTTTCGCGGTCAGTTTTTTCTTCTAAACCAGTCAGAGATTAACAATTTAAAAACCGGCGGAAAAACCATGGAACTAAAACTCTCAACATTTTCGCAATGAAGATGGTCCACACTCCACAGATAATAGTATATTTACTGGCTGTTTGAGTTTGTCTATGTCATATGAAGGAAATTAAAAAATGAATTACTTTTTACTCCCTAGGGACTAAAGTGGTCACTTTACTCCCGCTTCGTAGGGCTATATTGGCGTACTTTTAGAGCATGAGAAGTGAAAAGGTAAATTTTGGTTGTATTTTATCGTGTTGACTCAGGATTTTTATACACTTATTAGGGACTAAAGACCTCAGTATCTGGTATAAATTTCAACTTGCTAGGTTCTCCCGTTCCTGAGAAAATCGGTGGTGACAGACGGATAGACAAACGGACAAGAAATTGATTTTATAAGGGTTCCTTTTTATAACTTTTGAGGTATGGAACCCTAAAAATAACAAAGGTTGAAAGCTAACGCAATGGTGTTGTTAGAATTTCAATCCTGGTTAAGGGGATGAAATTTTGATTTTTAAGTTAAAATCACTATAATATCATGAAAAATTGCATTTTCACTTCTCATGCTCTAAAAGTACGCTAATATAGCCTTACGAAGCGGGACTAAAGTGACCACTTTACTCCCTAGGGAGTAAAAAGTAATTCGTTTTTTAACTTCCTTCATGTGACATAGACAAACTCAAACAGCCAGTAATATACTACTATTATCTGTGGAGTGTGGACCATCTTCATTGCAAAAATGTTGAGAGTTTTAGTTCCATGGTTTTTCCGCAAGGAAGGTGGCGCCATGCGTTTTAAATTCATAATCTGTGACTGGTTTAAAAGAAAAAACTGTTTTATATAAATTTATTAGAAATGTCCATTGTCAGTGAAGAGTTTGACGTCGAGCAAAGAGACATAATAGATAATCTTTTGCCGCAAAAAACGCGGAAGTTTTACCTAAAAACTTACGAAAGTTCTATGGACTGGAGGAATAATTAATGTTTTTGTACTAAATTGACTATTTTTCTCGCACTCAAAGTGAAAAGTACAGTTTGCACCTCGAGACTAAACGCCAACTTAATATACCCTCGGTTTCATTGACTCCCTCGCAAGCTCGGGAGTCAAACCACCTCTGGTATATTATGGCTTCGTTTAGTCCCTCGTTTTAAAATATAATATTAGCCTCTTGGTGGGTAATTAATAATTACATGTATCAGCGTTTGTTAAAAATTATCCTAGAAGAAAAATAATGATAATTCAGTGATAATTAAATTCAATTCATAAAAGTATGTCATTTTTCATTAATGTTTTCTCATGACGTTATCACGTAAAATTATCGTCCGTAAACTGACTTTATAGGCAACCATTTTTTTATTTTGGAATTTAGAACAAACGTTTTCAATATCAGAATTTAAAAAAATGCACACTGCGACCTCACCGCTGCCATATTTAGCAACAATAATTACCATTATACAATAGCATTATAGTTGTAATCCTCAAAAGATCAGTCAAGTGTGATAATGAACCAACACAAAGCGCGGTATTGTGCCGGCTTTGTGAAAATCATAATATTTCGAGATGAGTTTTAATAATGTTGTTGATGTAAGGGCGCCTCACCGGGGGGCCGGTACGTGTACAACGTCATAAACCCAAGTTCTAATTTTGCTGAGAGTAAATACCTACTCGCTGAGGTACTGGGAAAATTTGGCTAATAGAAAGGCTAATGGTACTCATAATTATTTGAATGTGTCAGAACATTATAATTATGTTGTTATGAAATGTACCCCTTCAACCATTAACCTAAGCAGTGGCGCAGGTATATACCCTGGTGCGTTAAAAATACCAATAATTAAGCCACTTTTCAAAAAAGAAAATAGAGAACTAATGAAGTATTACCGATCAATATCATTAAATCCAGTTATTAAAAAAAAAAATGAAAAGTATATTTATAGGGAACTTTATAAATTCATAGATAAACATGACAGTGACAATGTGAGGAACAGAAAGGATTTCGAATGCACAGGACTATTAATAATGGCTTTATATGATTTTTTATTATTTATAATAACTGAAGTCAATCAAATTAATATGGTAAGTAAATGTGAAGAAATATTCCGGTCTTAGGAGCGTAAAGTATTATTTGGGGTACCGCAGGAGAGTGTTGTAGATCCCTTTGCATTTATTTTATACATCAATTACATACCTAAATCTATTGAACGACCTATAAGACTATTTGCGGACGATAGCACGAACACAATAGCTTGTAAAAATATAGATATGTATGAGAGTGAAATTAATAATAGTTTAAAACAGATGGTAAACTGGCTAGACGCAAACAATTTAAAAATAAATTTGTGTAAAACTAAAGTTATCCATTTTAGACAACAGACCTCTAGTATTAACTTGATTAGACACTATAATAACGATACCATAGAAGAAGTTGAAACTACAAAATTACTGGGTCTCGAAATAGATAAAACCGGCCAAGTGCGTGTCGGGCCACGCGCAGTGTAGGCTGTAGGGTGCCGTACCTAGTAGCCCGTTATATTTTAGATTTTGTTTTTCAATGCAAGTCTTCACCCGTTATGAACAAGCAACCACTTCATCTTAGTCACTTTATAGGATTTATTCTAAGGATTTTGTATTTGGTACAAAATTATCCAACATCCTAGTTCAACGACTATTACTGCTAAACTAATAAAGTTATCTTAATTCCTATAGTTTTCCTTTAAAGTTCATGAAAAGCACTATCTTCATGAATTTTTACAGATTTTTCAAGCTAGCAGTTTAACTTTTAGAGGGGGGGGGGACGAATTGTGTTCGAAAGAGATAACTGACACAGCTCATTTACATATATGAGGAAGAGGGTTGGTCCTAGGACACTGCCCTGAGGGACCTCATAAAACAAAGGTTTTTTTATTGGGAAAGAGTTCTAAGCTAGTGCATTATTATGTATAATAATAATATTTTAAAAACGTATTTAGTGTGTAATAATTTTAAAATTCGTTTAGTTATAAGTTGTTATTTCTTAAATCTTTTGCATGCCTACGTAGTAAAATATGACTGTAAATAATATTATTTTTGGCATCGTTTAAGGTTACCCATATTTGCAAATTATACATTGTTACCCTAGGAGTGAAAGTAGCTTATTTAGTCTGGAGATGGGATTTGGTGCCCGAACGCAGCGAGGACGCTAATAGTTCGAGGGTCTAAATAAGTCTTTAATCCGAGGTAAACACTGTGCTTTTCATTACGAGTACAAGGAAAGTAAAAATAAAAACAGGAATCAACTCGAAAAACAAATGAAGATCGGATTGCCGCTTTCCCGCCTATTTTTTTTTCTGTGGCCGGCCGGCATTAAGCCATTACCTATTTTTCATTTTCATCATCGAAAAAATGGTAAATATTTTACCCAAATCTATGTTATTTAAAACAACTAGTTGAAACTTAATTATTATAAAGTTATTTGAAAATAGTTATTTATCCAACATGTGAGGAAAGTTCGTTTTTCCTATGAGTTTTGATTTTCAACAAAACGAATAGCAAATGAACTTGCTCACATGTTGCATACAAAACTTTTCACCACTCCCAGCAAGAAAGTATTCAGTCATCATAGGTAAATAAATTAAATAGTCACAAAGCAAATTACATTACTTACTTTATTTTACATCATGGCTGTATAGAAAGTTGGAACATGGTTCAATAGAAAATGAACTATTTTTTTTATAATTAGACAACCCTCAGTTGAAAACGATTTTCCCTAGGGTTGAAAAGTATTACTTTCAACCCACTCCTAAGGCAACTTTAGACCTACTTTCCGAGCATGAGTAATGAAAAGTTATCTTTTATCTTTGTCTTATTCGCCTTGGCGCCTAATTTTATCGAAATCCGTTCTGCCATGAATGCGTGAAAGTTAACAAACTTAGAAACCGACTGGCAGGAGGAAATAGTTATTTTCGTATTTATTTTTTTTTTTGGAAGCGCCGCCAACGTACGAACAAGAACCGCTGCGGCACGGCTCCATCGGAGCCCAACGTGCCTATTCGTGCCGCGAAGCCGAACACACCGGTGTACATCTCCCGTTACACTACACCACTACAGCGGAGAACATCGTGGAGTACGTGCGTCAGAAGACCAAGTACGTGGCGAGAGTGCAGCTGTTGGAGTCGCGCCGCAACGTCAACGTTAAGGCGTTCGTGGTGCGGATGCCAACGTGTTATCTGCACCTCGTCTTGGAGGAGGACTTTTGGCCGCAGGGAGTGGTGTTCCGTCGCTCCCACGGGCAAGTGCCACATGAACGCACGGTGACATAGATAGTGCTCAAGTGAAGTGAAGTGATACTAACGTAGTTTTAAGATCCATTATATTAACACAGTTTGTATTTTATCACATATATGTTAGTCTGTAAGGTATTTATCTACGGGCCAAACTGCCTGAAAATAAAGGTTATTATTATATTGATTTGGATGTTGGCACTATTACAAGCCGTGTGCCTGATGGTGTTACCCACCGCCAAAATCTTTTCTTAGTGCAAATATCCGTTCTGTAAGAAAAATCATGTTTATTGTTCAGGCTGTGTTTTGTCTGCTGGTAAATAAATGAGATCAGCCAGGCGACTGGCTAGAATCCTGAGTGCAGTTAATATTCAAGCTCACAACTTTATCTCCGAGGCATAAATATCTACTTTTGACACCTACTACGATGTAATGAAATCCAACATTCAGCTATTGCAATGACATGCTGCCACAGATAATGAAGAAACAGCGTATGGTGAGTCAATTATAATGGGCGCTAAAGTACCCATAACGAAGCCGAAATACACTTGTTTTCCGTCATTGCGATTATTATTTTGTTTCAGACCATACCTGGGAACATTCTAGTTGGTTGGTTTAGTATTGGGGGTCAAAGTTCCGATTTTTTCTAAAGTTTTCTTTTAATACAAGCTTTTAATATTATAATTTTACTTGAGATACCCCCACGACCCTATTATTCATTATATTTATATATTTTTCATTGCATTAATCAGCACAAACTTTTGAGTGCGTTGCATTGGGTCCTAACCGTAAAACGTGATTTTTGTGTGTTCAAAATGATAGTTCCATATTATAAAATAAAGCTTAAATTTAAAGACAACTATCAACAATTATTTGAATATTGTAAAATAATAAATGTCTTTGACAAAGTAAAACTAGCTAAAATATCACAATATGCTAACGAAATTGATAAAATAAGTAAAAAAATAAGACCCAGCAACTGTTGTTTAATACCTACCATTATCTAATCTAAATGAATATGAAAGAAGGACCTGGAGGTACATGTTACCTAACTTGTTAAATAAACTCTCTAAGCAACTAACTAATAATTTAATATCAAAGAAAAGTTTGCAATTAAAACGACTAATAAAATATTACTTACCTCAAATAAATAATTTAATTATCAATTTTTTTAACAATATTTTTAAAACTAAACAAGCGAGACGGCTCACTCGCACATAATCTTTCAAAGATTGTTTTTTTTTAAATAAAAAGTTTTTGCGTAGAGTTACATAGTTTACTGTACAGAATGCTTGATTGACGACTTCATGAAGGGTCCGTTTACAGTTTTACACCTTGTATACTACATCTTTACATTAAATAATCCGGTGTGCGAGTGCTCGTAATACGTCAACAGGATGATTCTAAGCTGTCGTTGAACCCAGTACAAAAATAAAAAGGTAGAAGTTGTCAAATTTATTTTATATTGTGGTTTAGCAGGTGACGACCAACCGGGTTACAATGAAATTCTGTTTATCGTTCTTCCCCGGCCAGAGCCTAGGCTAGGGCAATAATAACTTGCTTTATGAGAGATTTGCATGACATCATAGGTAATTAGACATTTGCGAGCGACTGTGTGAAAAGATTTACGTCATGTAGATAACTAATCAAATATCGTCAAATGCATACCTAGTCTCCCAGTATGTTCATTTATTGTTGCATAGGGGTCTCCACATGAATTTGGGAGGAGATCCACATAATTAGGGGTCACCACCCTTTAATTATATATTTTATATAGTTAATTAAATAGTGTTTCACAAAATAATAAAATAGTCTTCGTTCCAGATATGTTTGTGGTGTCAATCTGGCAGCAGTCTCCGAGTGAAAAGACTGTGACATACAGACGGGCAGGAATAAGGGCTCCGTTAACGCCACTTAGCTACGGGAACCCTACAAACGGTTCCACAAGGAATACCTTCCAACTTAACTAAAACTTTTAGAATCCTTAGCTTGAAAATGTGACCTGCGTTAACTGTTTAATCATGATAACTTGGTGGTTGGTATCACATACCAGGTTGTCTCTCCGTGTGTCCAAGTATGTTATCTATCGTGTAGGCAGCCCCGCGCCGACCAGCTTCCGACATAGCGTCCACACAACACTTCACTTCTTATTCAAAATAAACAGTTTATTCCGTCTTTTAAAATTAGGAAAATAATTTAGCTTCTGTCAAAATAATATATATATTACTTAAAACCACTAATTATCCACTGTTTATCACTTATTGGGTTACATTTATTTAGTTCAGGTTAAACGCGTAAATAGTTAACCCGTAAAATGCGACCGCGAGTTCTTGACTCAAAATGCAAACTTTGACTGACGATTTTGTGAAAAGCGCGTCCAACGCTTCCTCGACGCCCGCTTCTAGACGCAGCGTTGCTAAAATAATCCACCTCTTTCTCACGCATTGCAATGGCGGAATAGCTGTCTCGCTCTTGAGCTCCGCCTCGTCATTGTGATTGGTAGATGTAATAAGTTGAGGGCGATGAATGGATTAGGTTTATGAGTGTCACGCGGTGATTCAAGAAGTATGGTTCGTTCACTGACAATGCGCTATACATTAGTGTAATAGCCGATTTTGTTTTAAAATAATTACTCGGTCAAGTAAAATGCACGATTATTTATTTATGTACTTACAAATCTAGTGGTCAGAAGCACGACTGTTGAGCAAGAGATCCTGGGGTCGATTCCCGGCTCGGGCATAGGTACTGAGATTTTCCATTAAGACTTTCTCAGTAGCAGCCACGGAGTCTGGATTCGCGCCCGGTTGATGGCAATAGGCTCGCCTGCTATTACATGGGACTTAAACATAACTGGCGAAATGTGGGTGTACTTAGTGCACTACACTCTGTGCCTTCGGGAATTAAAGGCGTGATGTTATGTTCTTTAATACGTACTTTTTAGGGTTCCGTAGTCTACCATCACGAACGCGGTGCACGACAGCGGGACAAGCAAACGAGACGTCCACTATGGACCCACCCCGCTGCCGCACACACGTGAAGGTCGACCCCCGATTTAAGACGGCCAGGCCCGTCGTAATGGCCCACTCCTCAAGCACATCGCCTCTCGGGTCTGTGACCGGGGATCCCACGCCGCTGATTTGGCGTTCAGATCACCGAGAAGCAAAATGGGCCGAGGGTGAGACCGGCCGACGACGGCTCCCAACTCGACAAGGAAACTCTCGAAGTCGGCGAGACTCTTGTTGGGCGAGAAATATGCCCCGATCCTGACGATCCCGTTCACAAGGGCGGCAACCCAACCGTGACCCCGGGATACGTCGACAAGAGTCGCGCCGATGATGGCCACCAGGCCGTCCAGATCCCCTGCCCAGTTTTCCCGGGGGGGGGGGGATAAAATACGGCTCAGCGACCACCGCCACATTTATCGACCACTGCGCCATGCTCAGGACCAAGAGATCCTGAGCTCTGGTGCAGTGGTTGATATTCGCCTGGAGGAAATGGAGTGCCATTACTGACACTGCATTTCCTCGCTTCGTCCCACCACAGGCCGGGAGTCGGCCTCAGAGGTGCTAGGGGGTGCGGCCCCCGCAGCCTTGGTCCAACGCTTGCTGCGCTTTCTGGGCGCGCCGCAAGCGTTGCCACCTATTCGGTGCCCCGCGGGCTTTCCTGCAGCTGTACACAGACTGCAGTTTGGCTCCGCGGAGCACTGGGCCGCCTTATGGCCGGGCCGACCGCAGCGATAACACAAATCGCTGCGGTCTGTTTCGCAGGTACAGAGTGCCTGGACGTGCCCTTTCTCCAGGCACCGGTAGCACTGCATGGCCCGGGGTGCCAGGAGTTTTACCCTCGCTGACACCCAGCCCACCAGTAGACGGCCCGCGTCGGCGACCTGCTTGGCCGCAGCCACCGGACAACGCACCCAAATGGTGCCGAGCCCGCCAGCATTAACGCGGACGTCGCCCGCCCGCACATTTTCTGGCGGGCATCCACCGCTCCGGGCTATGGCCGCCACCACCTCGTCTGGGGTCACTGAGTCGTCCCGCCCATCGACGCGAAGCTCAGCCGTCTTCATGGGTCTGGACACCCGGGCCTCCTCAGGGTTGAGGACGTCCCTCAGCTTTGCAGCTAGAGAGTCCGCCCTCTCGGCACTGCTGGTCCCCGCCAACTCAAACATCTTGGCCGCCGTGGCTGCCGTTCTATAACGGAAGCCGTCCGGGGTGCCAAAATCGGCGAAGACCAGTTTGCCCCTCGCCTCCGCCAGTACCTTCTGGTACGTCATTGTCATACGTCCTTGGCTTCGGGCTGCAGCGTGACCACTACAGCCTCGGAGCTGGGGACGCGGATTCTCGGGGCCTGCCCCTTGGAGCCCTTGGCCTTGCGACCCCTCTTCCGCCTCTTTTTGCGGACTTCGGCCGTCTTCCACTCCCCCTCTTTTTCTTTGGGGGACGAGCTGCTCTCCTCAGTGGGATTTCTCGTCCCCTTCCCCACCTTTTTGCCCCCCTCGGTGGGCTTCTTGGGCGCCTGCGTGGCCTTTTTGGGGGCCGGCGAGGGCGTTTTTGGCGCCGATGGTGCTTTAGCCACCTGAGCCCATGTTGGACCAGCCGTTGTTGGAGCGGACTCCGCCTCCTTCCTCCGCGTGTCTGCCGCCAGCGGTGGACGAAGCCTAACGGGGGGGTTGAGCCTGGGCTCTAGGCTGTCGAAGCGGGCGGTCATAATGCTCAACAGCCGGCTGAACTGGTCTTCCCCCAAAGACCCGTTCTGTGGCAGAGCACGACTGTCCGCAGTAGTCGCACCCTGCTGCCGGCTGAAGTCTGCCCTCAGGGCGCTGACCTCCTGCTGGAGCTCCTCCATCCTTGTATGGAGACGGTGATTCTCCTCTTGGAGCTTCACCGTCTCCTCCGAGGTCGTCCGGTCAAGGAGGACGTCCATCGCCTCTTTAATCCCGGTAGCCGCCTCCTTCAGGGCCCGTGTGAACGTCCCCTTCAGGTTGCCTGACTTCGTGGCCACCTTCAGGACGACGTCCACGCCGTCTAAGACCTGACGGCTAAGGGCCTCTGCCGTCAAGCCCTCAGGAGCTTCGGCAGCGTGCGACCGCCTCTCCCTTGCCCGACGAGCCAACTCAGCGACCTCATCGGTCGCGATGGCCTTCCGGCCCTCCCGCCTCGCGGCATTGAGCTCCGCCTTGGTGGACACTAGCGCGATGGAGGCATCGCCTTGCTCCACCTGCATTGCCCCTTCGGAGTTGCTCGGCACCGGCGTATCGGGGGCTTTAGGAAGCGGCCCCGGGAGTGTCGCGACGCTGCCGGAGTGCTCGCTCCGGAAGGCGTCTTGCGTCCTCTGCCCCTCCTAGTTGTCGAAACCTTGGGGGCCGGCAGGTTCTCCTCGCTAGAGGACAAGCCCACCGAGCCCGCATCCGACCCACCGTACGCAAAACTAACCTTTTTTTTGAATCCGTCGCCCCTGGACCTATTTAGGGGGGCTGGAAGAGGGCGTTATCAGCCCTCTGCCGACGCCCGGTGCGTCTGCTGCGGGTCGGGAGAGCGGTCTCGACCTCCCTCAACCTCTCCGCAGCCTCCTTCTGCGACATGACGGTTTCGTAGAAGGACACCACTGCGTCCCAGGACTCTGCACTGCCAACCATCGCGCGAGCGACGGCCGGCAGCGACAGGTCTCCTCCAACCTCTGCTACGAGGGCACGGCGCGGCTCATCCCACGCGGCACACTCGGACAGCGTATGCCGCGCCGTATCCTCCGTGCAGTGGACGCAGTGATGGCACCGGGCGTCCGGCTCCCTGCCTAAGCGACACAGGTACTTCCCGAAGCAGCCGTGTCCCGAGAGCACCTGCGCCGCCCGAAACGTCAGGGAGCCGTGCTTCCTTCCGAGCCAGTCGTCGAGTACTGGCCGGATCGCCTCGATTGTGTCGAGGCCGGCGGTGGGAAGCTCTAGCCTCCCCCGCCATTCCGCCACCATGACCTGTCGGAGCTGAGACCGGTACACCGTGATTTGTCGGATGCAAAACTAACGTATGTGTGTGGGACTCCCCGGGCGCAAATCCGGTATACCCACTAAAACGACCCAGCGCATTCCCGCTTCGTCATAGTGGAGGGGGACTGGGAAACCGGCACAGCCTTTACTTCCAGTCCCCCGCCGACGAACACAAGGCGGACCCCCCCTCTTTCCCTCATGGCACGGGCGTGGAGGAGGGGGTTCGGGAATGACCGACGGAGGTGACGGGTGCAATGCGGGCGGAGGCACCCCCGCGCCTGTCGCCCACCCGTCACCGTGAGGAGGGAGGGCAAACGCCCCTTCCCCCCCTCTCCACCCGCGGAGCAGCGCAGCGAGAGGATCAAGGTCCTCCCGCGCGCGCTCCGCCTCCTCCTTTTGCGAAATCGCAAAAGGAGGCTACCGCTGACCAGGCCTCCGCGCTCCCCAGCATGGCGTCCGCACGGACGCCGGGAAGCGGGAGGCCCAGTCGCCTGCGAGGTGACGGGTGCAATGCGGGCGGAGGCACCTCCGCGCCTGTCGCCCGCCCGTCACCGTGAGGAGGGAGGGCAAACGCCCCTTCCCCCCCTCTCCGCCCGCGGAGCGGCGCGGCGAGAGGATCATGTGCTCACAACATGATCCTCCCGCCACGCCGCCCCGCCACCTCCTTCTGCGAGAACCTCGCAAAAGGAGGACCCCACTCCCCTGCCATGCCCTCTGCTACGCCCGCTGCTCAGAGGGTCACGCAGGGGAACGCACACCGCACTTCGCATGACGGGAGTTGATCATACGAAGTGCGATGCGCCCCCCCCACCCCCCCAGAAAGCGCCTGGTGGTTTTAGTTGCGTCTATTTCTTATGGAATTAGACCAAGAACAGGGCGGCAACCACGTGAAGGTGAACACACCAGACTTGCCTTGAGGATCTACACGACCGTAGCGGTCTCCCTCAAGACCCCGCCACCCTACCGCCTCTGAGGGAGGCAGTAAGGTAGACCTGCATCTATGCTACCATGCAAAGCATGAGCAAAGCATGTCGTTGTGCAACCGCGAAAGCATAAATACAGATCCGCCCCAAAACTAACCTTTTTTTTTTTTTTTTTTTTTTCACGATGTGGAAATCCTCAATGGATGTCCTCCGCCCTGAGGAGAGCGGAGGGGTCTGTCAGACTCGTACTGACTAAAACCACACCGGTGTTCCATCGCACACTTGCGTCGGGGGGCAGCGGGATCTGATGCGACTTCCGCTGCCCCGGACTAGTGCCGGCCCGCTCGACCTGCGGGCCTCGTCCCGGGGGGAGTGAGGTGTAAAACTCCCCCCGCTACGTCTCTGAGAGGCGCGCGTGGAACACGACGCGCCGCCGTCTCGGGTCCAGTGTCATGGGGGCGACGGATGTCCCCGAATCCGTCGCCCCTGGACCTATTTAGGGGGGCCGGAAGAGGGCGTTATCAGCCCTCTGCCGACGCCCGGTGCGTCTGCTGCGGGTCGGGAGGGCGGTCTCGACCTCCCTCAACCTCTCCGCAGCCTCCTTCTGCTACATGACGGTTTCGCAGAAGGACACCACTGCGTCCCAGGACTCTGCACTGCCAACCATCGCGCGAGCGACGGCCGGCAGCGAGAGGTCTCCTCCAACCTCTGCTACGAGGGCACGGCGCGGCTCATCCCACGCGGCACACTCGGCCAGCGTATGCCGCGCCGTATCCTCCGTGCAGTGAACGCAGTGATGGCACCGGGCGTCCGGCTCCCTGCTTAAGCGACACAGGTACTTCCCGAAGCAGCCGTGCCCCGAGAGCACCTGCGTCGCCCGAAACGTCAGGGAGCCGTGCCTCCTCCCGAGCCAGTCGTCGAGTACTGGCCGGATCGCCTCGATTGTGTCGAGGCCGGCGGTGGGAAGCTCTAGCCTCCCCCGCCATTCCGCCACCATGACCTGTCGGAGCTGCGACCGGTACACCGTAATCTGTCGGTGCACCAGCCTCTCGCCCCGATGTTTGGCCCCCTCGCGCCACTGGTACAGTGTCGCGAGGGTCTTCGCCTCCAGGTCCCATGGCGGGGATCCGGCCAGTACGCAAGCCGCCTCGTTCGAGATCGTGCGATATCCCCGTACGACTCTGACGGCCATCGCTCTCTGCGGTCTGCGCAGGACTGCGATAGTGCGGGCCGTCAGGTCGGTCGCCCATATCGGGGCCCCATAAAGGGCCATCGATCGCACGATCCCGACGTACAACCGCCTGCAGGCGGAGCTCGGGCCCCCCAAATTGGGAAGCAGCGTTGACAGCGCGCCCGCCGCGCCCATCAACTTGGGCACCAGCCGCTGAAAGTGGGGGCCGAAGTCCCAACGGCTGTCGAGCACCAATCCAAGGTACACCCCAAAAACTAACCTAACCTAACCTAACTGTCAAAATGTTGGTGTATTGTACACATCTGCGTACCTGCTCAGAGCATACAGGCGTGATGTTATGTTATGATGTTGTGTAAATAAACATCCAAGTGATTGCTCCAATCGCGGTTAATTTGCTGTAATTTTATGAAGAGTTCCGTTGTCTGTCTCTGAAACTCATAATCAGATCCATTTGAAATTTAAATGGGACCAACTTCGGGGTATACCCTTTCCAACAAAAAATAATAATCAAAATCGGTTCATAAACAACGAAGTTATGCGCGACACATAAAAAAAATAATATAAACGGTCGAATTGAGAAACCTCCTTTTTTTAAGTCGGTTAAAAATGTAATTCTACCACATTTTAATCCAACGTTCCACACTTTATACCTAGCTACTTGTTTTTATATTTATTTCCCTTACTTCACAAACAAAAGAATAAAACTAATAACAACTTTTTTTTTGCAAAAAATAAACCGCGATACTAGCCACACGTCGTTTACTCAAACACCTCACTAACCTCACTACAATCCATGTTATTTGATTTTCAATCGTTTAATATTGTAAGCATCCTTATTATTTTGTAACCAAAGTTAGATTACTAATTTAAAAAAAAAAACGGCCAAGTGCGAGTTGGACTCGCGCGCTGAGGGTTCCGTATAATCTTGTAGGTATTTTGTTATTAAGCTACATATTATTTACGGTTTTCAGATTTTTCCCATTACATGTGCTGTACCACATTGCTTCTCGCCAAATTTGGTTTCAACTATGCGTTGAGAGTCTGTCAAAACAAACGATTTTCTAAGTATAGATTCAGACGTAATAGTTATAGAAAAGGTGATTTATACGAAACTCGTGTCCATCTCTTCTTCAAGTCTCGACAGTAACGTTCAAAGAGCTTTGTAATGGGGACAAACAATGCCATTCTTAGTCAGGGAGTAGGATCACTCTGCGGCACTAATTTGGCGGGTTCCTTCCTTCCGGCGAGAGGGCGCTGCTGCCACGTTGCCAGTGATTTAATCGTAGTGTTCCGTTCGCTCTGCACGGGATCATATCTATTATCTGCTAGTCGTAATTACGGATAAAAAGGAACGCTCTTTATAATGTCGTAATTGTTTATGAGCTTTGTCGCGATTCATTGTAATTTCGTCGGAGGAGGGTTTAGGCGGTTCACTTTATGTATGTATCAACGAACCTTTCAATATTTATCGTCTATTAAATAAACAACTTACACGTTATTAGGGTTTCGTTCAAAAAATTAAAAAAAAACCAGTCAAGAGCGAGTCGGACTCGCGCACCGAGGGTTCTGTACAAATTATTTATAGGACAAACTTAACTTTGCTGTTCGATCCCTAGAAACGGCTATTGCTCCAACCGCCAAATAATAAGTTTGTAATAGTAAAATCGCTTTTTTTTGTTATTTAACTATATATTTACGGTTTTCAGACTTTTCTGATTATAAGTAAGTACAATTTACACAATTTATTACGATATACGAGTATTTCACAAAATCAGTGACAATAAAGTTACAATTTAGTTGGTGAGTCAAAGTCCGACGACCCACCGTGCATACATACATGTGTGCGTGTGCGGTGCACGAGCACGTGAGTAAGTAAACGGAACAGAGTATAAGCTTTATACAACCGCGCGAATCGGTTGCACTACTACAAGCACGCGGAGCAGGTGTGCGTGACCACTGGCCACTTGTCGCGTACGCGGCGAGAGTGGAAAAAGCCGGTTTACGCTGTCACAGCCAGTTGACAATCTCAAGGTTGTCAGGGCAACACACGTTGTTTGTTTTGTGACAAGTTTGAATATTTCAATGTTAAAACGTGGTATTTATTAATAATGGTTGTTTTCACTTCTCATGCTCTAAAAGTACGCCAATATAGCCCTACGAAGCGGGACTAAAGTGACCACTTAAGAGGCCGTGCATAATATTCACTCGCTAGAGATTAGGCAAATTCGTTGCGATCCTATGTTTGTGTGCATTGTTCATGCAGATACACGCACACACGGGTGAAGTTCGAGCGTAGTCCTGTAGAGTGTAGACGATATTATTTTATGATACATAATTATAAAGTCAGTACGGCTTAGAAATAAAAGTCTGGAATGTGTGTGAACAGTACATTTATCACAATCAAAATATAAATTTTGTATTAGAAGAATTCAGACACATGAACATTTTACAAAACGATAAATAAAAAAAATAAAAAATTCGGTTTTTCCTTTATGGATGTCGTTTTCGTGGTATATATACTATTATATGTGGAGTGTGGACCATCTTCATTGCGAAAATGTTGAGACATGTAGTTCCATGGTTGTTCCGCAAGGTGGTGCCATGTGTTTTATAATGTTAATCTGTGACTGGTTTAGAAGAAAAAACTGACCGCGAATGAAAGAATGTTTTATGCGCTGAAAGAATGTTTGTCGAGTGTAAATTTGTTCGGTATTATATAAATTTATTAAGAGCGAGCCTAAAGCAAAATCTTCAATCTTTGATTCGACTTTAACAGTAGTAAATCATGTTCAAATCGGAAAAAAAAATTATGTCAGGAAACTTCATTATAAATGTGAAGGATGGCTCTGACGAAAAACATAATACGACAAAATTTTCTCGATAGAAAACCATCACAAAGTTACCTCTAAGTTTCAACATTTTTGGTTTTTATTCTATTTTGGTGCATGTTACTAAACCATAAACTAGCTAAATATTATCACTAATGTATAACCTTGAGCTGACCCTAGCAGTTTTTCAAAATATTTTCTATTTTAATCCTTTCAATAATTTATTATTATATAATACAGCGGCTTGCGTACGTGGATTCAGTCGCCCAGTCGCCCGCCGGGCCTTGACGAGGTAGGACCTATGTCCCTTTTGCTGGCGCACGGCTGATCCGCTGATTTATCGAACGATTTATTCATAGATCGTAGTGTAAATATAATGGTACTTATGATATTTTTTAACCGACTTAAAAAAAGGAGGAGGTTTCTCAATTTGACCTTATGATAACTTCGTCGTTTATGAACCGATTTTGATGATTCTTTTTTTGTTGGAAAGAAGATATTTCAAGGGTGATACCATGATCAGAAAACCAGGATCTGATGATGGCATCCCAGAGAAATCGAGGGGAACCTTTGAAAATAGTAGTGCGACTAGTGCGTTTGTTATTTTTTTTCATTGAGCGTTTTAAAGCACTACTATTTAATGAAGGTCTGGAGTCGATATGATGATGGAACCCGAAGATAGTTGAGGGCACTCCTCAACGATTCACAACAGTAATCGGGTGTTTGGGCTTGTTTAATTTTTATTGATGAGAACTTTATACCTAGATGGGTTGTGGCTATCATTAGGGGTCTGATGATAAAGACGAAGGACAGTCAAGGGAACTCCTCAATGTTTTACAGTAGCTACCTTGTATTTGGATTTAATTCATTTTTATTGATGAGAACTTTGCACCCATATATGGGTTATAAGTGCCATTACAGGTCTGATGATGGGGACCATAGACAGTCGAGGGAATTCCTCAACGATTTACAGTAGTTACGTTTAGTTGAGCTTCCTTCAAATGGTTCAATATGCTAAACTGTTCTGTTCGTACAAAAATAATACCTAATTAAGATTGAAGTTTGCATAGCAAATATTTGTATAGGATATTACAACTAAAATGTAATATCCTATACAAATATTTGAATTGAATATTCTTTTTTCTTTGTTAAAACTACATAATTATTTACTATTTTCAGACATTTTCCTTTACATGTGCTGCATGTGCATGTGCTGCTGTGCTGCTGTTGCTGTGCTGTGATGTGTGTGTGCATGTGTTTTCATGTGCATGTGGCCTTGCTATTTGCCAAATTTCGAGATTGTAGGTCAACGAGAACAACCATATAGGTTTTCGACCCAAAACCTATAGGGCACTTCCGGTTGACCTAGAAATGTCAACTTTGGTTAAAAGCAAGGTCTTACAGCACAAGTAAAGGAAAAAGTCCGAAAAATAAAAATTAAAGTAACCTAAAAGTGACTATAAACCTCAGTATATGGTATTAATTTCAACTTGCTAGGACCACCCGTTTCTGAGAAAATCGGTGGTGACAGACAGACGGACAGACAGACACCGGACAGACAGGCAGACGAACAGACGGATAGGCGAACAGATGGATAGACGGACAGACGGACTAGAAAGTGATCTTATAAGGGTTCCGTTTTTTCCTTTTGAGGTACGGAACCACCTAAATATCACATAATTTATTATCTAGTCGTATGATTGGAAGCTAACGAATTTCTATTCGTTTTGAAATCTATGATCGGGTGTGTTTGTGAATAGTGTGAACTCTGAACCATGAATTTGAGTGGCATATCGTGAACTTAAGCAAGATTAGTAAGACTAGGGTTAAAACGTTTATAACACATTTGCTCGTAAAGGGTCTCTTATTTCACCAATTTCAATATCGTAATGTATCTCATTACGTACTTGTGCTGTAAAGTAAAATGCACGGTTTATACTTTTTTAAGTCTTAGCAAAGAGTTTTTATGTCAGAAAAGTGGTCAACATTTTATGAATAAAATTAACTTTGGGAGATGAAATATAATAAATAAACATTTAATTCTTTAATTTAATTAATTTTGACAATAAATTACAACCATTTATCTGTAAAAAAACACACAAAAATATTTATTTACTTTATTAGTAATACTGGCTGTTTTTTGTATCTTTGCCTTAAAAAAAAAGCGCTGATGCGCGCGCCTCGCTAATTTGTGAACAAGTAAAAATTATTTCGCGCGCTTTTTCTTTTCGCTGTATTGTTTTTATTTGTTTTATTTATTTCCTCGCCAATATGTTATAAAACGTCGTATGACATACGTGCGCTTTGATAATTACAGCCTCTGCTTTTTTATCGCCCTCGCCTACGGCTCGGGCAAGCAAAATATCGCCTCGGCTGTAGTTTTCAACTTACCGCACTTATATCATAATGTACTATTACATATCCAAATACAGTGTTGCAGTGTAGTGTTTGGGGACTCTGTGCACATCAACACCCTACACCCTACGCCCAAGATAGCATCGGGAGCGTAGAACAGCGACCAGTATATCCCGAGCCGTAGCTGACATCCGGTGAACCCGTTTAATTTATATATTATATTGAATTAGCACAGATTATTTGTCACCCAACTAGCGGTTGGTTATGTGTACAAGCCTGAGGTTTCCCAGTCTACCTAGCTAGGAATACTACTTATTTAATCGATTAACTCTCGATGGCAAAGGCAATGGCAAAGGTACAATGTTGTGCATGATAAATACCTCTATATAGAAAACCAGAACACCCACAACCACATAATTGATACGCATATCAACTATTAAAGGCGCGAGTTACATATTTCTATGTTTAGAATCATAATAGCAATCCTGTGGAGGCTACACTAGATCATTTTAAAATATAATTGTGATGGAATTGTAGCCAAGGTGGTACACACCATTGCTAATCACACGACAATCATCGTTTTGCAATACATCAAACGCTCTCTTGAGCTGAACACGGGCCCAGCTCAGAGCCTTCCTCGGCCTTCATACTTACGCCGACCGCACACTAGCATAATACTTGTTAGCGACGCGCTCATGTTCTTTACGAGTAGATACATAGGTAGATTAGTTAGTAAGTAGTAATAACATAATTATAAGAACATATATGTAAGTACAGATGTACGGGCCGCTGGACCCCCACCTAAGCCGCCGGCAGTTCAGTCCGTGCGAGCATTGCAAGCGGGTGCGCTTGTATGTGATTTTACCTCGTTTGTCATTTTTTTCCGTGTCTTTTGAAAATATAAGTTTCTTACGCTACTAAATCGTTTAACTTCGCCGATTACCACCCACAACATCTACAAAGTGGTCAATCGAACCGGATCAACATCAGTTAATGTTTGTCACGCCACCAGTGAAAAAACAAGATGGTGGGCACACGAAGTATGGTGCGACGCGAGGTCGCGCAACGTAAACTTTTCGAAGAACAAAAGGGAGCTCAAGAAGCAGACACTGAAGAATGTCAGTCTTCAACCAGTGCAGCAGCCAAAAATACGGAGTTCAAAACACCTGCGGCAGGGCCGAGCGTCAAAACGGAACACACGTTGCCAAGGTCGAAAGGTCAATCCGACACATCATCGGTTAAAGCTCGAAAGGCGCAGTTGTTGTTGGATGCTGCAAAACAAAAGGCACAGATACGACTGGAGCTCATAGACAAACAGCTAGAAGCGGACTTAGCTGAACTAGAGGAAGAAGAAAAATACAGTCCACACGAAGAACGCACTCACGACGTGGAGCAATGGCTGGAAAGGAGTCACCACGAATTAATGCAATCGGCCCCCGATTATGGCAACCCCTTGGGCAAGTTGCATCCACCTGAGACAGAACCAGCCGCATCTGCTGATGCCGTCCTCTTTACGGCACCAGCAGCACCACCAGGGCTAACTACGTCACCTCAAAAGCCGCCACCTTTAGTGCCACATCTGCCGATGGAGTCGCACCCACACACTGTACCCGCACCGCCACCAACGGCGGAGGCCACCAGTATGCAAGCGACTATTCAGATACTAGCTGGCGCGTTGAAAGACCTGGCTTCTACGAGTGCACCGAATACCAACCTTATAACTCGATTAAGCACGCCGAAGGATCTTCCAGACTTTTCAGGAGACCCACTGGAATTTCTGCAGTTCAAACAAGCCTATAAAGAGTCAACCGAGCTTTGTAAATTTTCTCCTGAAGAAAACCTGTGGAGGTTGAGAAAGTGTCTCCGAGGAGCTGCCAAAGATGCCGTCGCAGCCTTACTCATTTCTGCGAGTCCACCGTGCAAAATCATGTCAACTTTGGAGCTACGTTTTGGCAATGCTGATCTAATAATATCCAAAATAGTGCAAGATATCAAGAAATTGCCCTCAATGTCACAAAACTATCATAGTGAAATCGTGCCATTTTCAGTAAAAGTGCAAAACCTAATACAAGCAGTGCGAGCAGTTGGACGCGAAGAGTACTTACAAGGTATGAGCATTGTTTCAATTATATTGTCCAAGCTGCCTACAACACTGTTATCTAAATGGTCTGATTATAGTTTCCCGCTCATTACTGAAGGACAGAAATCCCGTATGGTCATTTTATCTGATTTCTTGCACGATGAGGCCGTAAAAATATCAGTTACATCAAATATCTATTTTACGAGTCCTCGCACTGACCAAAATAAAAACAATCATCATAAAAACAAAGATAGTTCCGGCAATCGATCTCAAGCAATATTATTGCAAACAGATGATGATACCGATAACTGCAAATTCTGCCATACCTCGAAACATTAATTAACTGAATGTAAACAATTCAAGAAGGCGTTACGTAAAACCAGATGGGAATTCGTAAAACGTAACGGGATTTGTTATAAATGCCTACTGTCGCGCCACGCACGAGACACGTGCTCTGCACCGCCTTGCGATAAGAATGGCTGTGGTGAGGGGCATCACAATCTACTTCACTACGTCGGAAACAAGCCGAAAAATTACGCTGGAAGCAGCCAGATTCCGGAGCCGAGGTCAACGCCTGTGCAGGCACCGACGTCGGCGACGTCGTCGCCGACGTCCTCCGCCGATAGTACACAAACAGTGACGCATATAAACGCGAGTGAAAACAAAGTGTTACTTAAAGTCGTACCTATACGTATACACAGTGCTAACGGTGTATTCAGTGCAAACGCCCTCCTTGATGACGGATCGACCGTCTCACTTATCAGTGCGGGGCTAGCGAAGCGTGCGGGGCTTCGTGGCCGCTCAGAGACGATGCGAATTCGCGGAGCCTGGTCTGATAATGAACTGGTGTGTAAAACAACCATCGCGAATGTTAAATTATCGGGTATGGACAATAAGATGTATAATATAAAACTTCGATGTGTAGACAAGTTAGACTTACCTTTGCAACAACTTTCTATTGTAAATTGTAATAATTATAAAAACCTGTTTAGAATAAATGATAACTTATGTAAACATGATGTAAAACCTGAAATTTTAATAGGTCAAGATAACTGTCACTTGTTGTTACCTCTCAAAGTTATAGTAGGTAAATTATATGAGCCGTCCGCTACATTGACTCCCCTAGGTTGGTGCATGCATGGTATGTTGCGAAGGCAGCACGCTCGGCACGCGCAGGTCGCCGCCGCCGGCGCCGTCGAGGCGCACGCCACTCTGCTGTTGAGCTCAGCAACTAGCACCGCCGCGGACAGGGACGAGCGCATGCTACGGGACCTCCACGAGGAGGTGAGGCATTCATTCGCTGTAGACGCCTTGGGAGTGTCAGGTAAGCCGAGACAAAATATTAATGATACTCGTGCCGTCGCGCAGCTGGAAACGTCTGTCGAACTCGTAAACGGTCGCTGGCGTGCAGGTTTGCCTTGGAAGAATGAGGCCTGCACTATGCCCGACACCTATCCTAACGCTCTGAAAAGGTTAAAGGGGATAGAAAGGAAGATGCACGTGACGATGGTTTCGCCGACAGATACCGCGAGCGTATAAATCATTTATTACATAATGATTACGCTCACAAGATGGAAAATCCACTGCCGGCACCCAGGACGTGGTATCTACCCCACTTCGGGGTAGATAACCCTAACAAAAAATCACTTAGGCTAGTGTTCGATTCTGCCGCTCCAGTTGGTGATAAATGTCTAAATGACTATTTACTCACAGGGCCGGACTTGTTGTCATCGCTGTTTGGTATAATGCTGCGCTTTAGGGAATATTCAATTGCAGTAACCGGTGACATCAAGGATATGTTCCTCAGGGTTAAAATTCGCCCTGAAGATCAACACGCGTTTAGGTTCCTTTGGCGGAACAGCCCTGACGAGCCAGTTGATATTTATATTATGACGTCACTTATTTTCGGCGCTAACTGTTCTCCTTTTGTAGCTCAGTTTGTTAAAAATGTAAATGCGCGTCGTTACGAGTCGTCATTACCAGCTGCTGCTAACGCGATATACAAATCGCACTATATGGACGACTATATTGATAGCCTGCCGGATGACACGACGGCGATAGAAATGGTTAAAAATGTAACTAAGATTCATAGCAGCGGTGGTTTCCAAATCCGTAACTGGACAAGCAATAGTATTGCTGTTTTAGATAGTGTTCCGAAGGATACCTTAGGCACTGCCAGCGTAAGGTTCAAATTTGAACAGGAGTACCATGGCGAGCGCACCTTGGGCCTCATCTGGTATCCTGGAGAAGATGAATTAGGTTTCGACGTGTCTCTGAAACGAATTCCTGAAAATATTATTTTAAATAAAGATAGGCCGACTAAAAGAATAATGCTTCGAATAGTTATGTCGATTTTTGATGTATTAGGATTCTTAGCACCATTCACTATTCAGGGCAAAATTATGTTGCAAGATACTTGGCGCTTAAACATAGGCTGGGATGACGTAGTACCCGATAGTATCTACAATAAATGGTGCAAATGGATCGAGTTATTAAAGGATATAAAACAAATACGTATACCTAGGTGCTATAATAAAACTATTGTGTTACAAGGTGAGAGCGAGACGGGAAGAAAACCGGTCGCCGAGATTGCGATGATAAGGCCACCTCCTCCCGCCTCCGCCGCACCCGCGTTCCCCGCGCTGGAGTTATCTGCTACGAGAAGCTGCTACGAGACGTGTAGACCGTCTACGACAACCGCTACGTGTGCTACGCCGGCAAGTAATAATTATACACGCTTACAGCTACATTTATTTTGCGATGCATCTGTTCAAGCCATGTGTTGTGTGGCGTACTGGCGATGGATAGTCAAAGGGATTGTTAACGTTGCATTTATAGCAAGTAAATGTCGTGTTGTACCCGTTAAACCCATGACTGTACCACGAGCCGAGCTACAGGCGGCGTTGTTGGCTGCACGATTGGCTAATACCGTTCTGAAGGAACACAGATTAGCACCCGAGCGGCGATATTTTTGGTGTGACTCCACCACTGATTTACAGTGGATTAGAAATAACACACGTAGGTATAAAACGTTCGAAGCGAACCGATTGGGGGAAATAGACGAACTCACGCGTATTTCCGAATGGAGATATATACCTACCAAATTAAATGTAGCGGATCTTGGTACTCGTGATGAATTTAACCACACAATGTTTCACAGTGAGTGGTTCACAGGGCCCGATTTTTTATACAAAGTGGAGTCCTTATGGCCTGCTGACGTCGTGAGCCCCGACATCGACAGAGACGAAGGGAGTTTAGAGTGTGTAGCTGCGGTGCATGAGCCTATAACATGTGACTTACCTGTTCCTGAGCCGCAGCGGTTTTCCTCCTGGCTTCGCTTGCAGCGAGCCACGGCCGTCATTCTGAAATTTATTGACAGATGCAAGAGACTTACCGGTGAGGTTGACTGCGATGCGATGGCTCGAGCTGAGATCCTGTTGCTAAAGAAGGCGCAGGTGGAATCGTTCTCCGCCGAAATATCTGCAATCAAAAATGGAAAACACTTATCACGAGATAGTACTTACCTTGTCACCGTATCTAGACGAAACTGGTTTACTCCGCCTCGGTGGCCGCATCGATGCTGCGTCAGACGTGGACCTAGAAATGAAGAGACCAATTATACTGGATGGAAAGCATGACATAACGCGTCTTCTTGTGCTGTACTTTCACATTAAGGCAGCACACGGGAACCAGGAAATGGTCGTCAATAACCTGAAACAGAAATATTGGGTTGTTAGAATAAGGCCAACAGTTAAAAGGGTGGTTTCAAACTGCATGCTTTGCCGCATAAGGAAATGTAAGCCTCAAGTACCCAGAATGGGTGACTTACCTCACGCTCGAGTAGCACATCACCAACAACCATTTTCATTTTGTGGCCTGGACTTGTTCGGCCCAATGGAAGTAACCGTCGGCAGAGGGAGGCAGAAGAGGTATGGCGTTTTGTTCACCTGCCTCACTGTACGAGCGATTCATATCGAACTTGTTCCATCGCTCACGTCCGACTCGTTGATAATGGCGCTGCGACGCATGGCAGCACGGCGAGGATGGCCCTGTCATCTATACTCTGATAATGGTACCAACCTAAGAGCAAGCGACAAGGAACTGAAGCAATCAGAGCAGGCACTTAATATAGATGCTCTCAAGGCCGTCGGCGTGAACAACGCCATGCAGTGGCATTTTATACCCCCTTCTAGTCCTCACTGGGGTGGGGCCTGGGAGAGGCTGATTCGAAGCGTGAAAACTTCACTTCGAGTTATAATGAAGGAACGCGCTCCTCGCGAAGAAGTTCTACTTACCCTGATGGCGGAAGTGGAGAACATGGTGAATAGTCGTCCGTTGACGCACGTCTCCGTGGACCCTGAAAGCTTAGAATCTTTAACTCCGAACCATTTTCTTTTAGGTAGCTCATCCAGCACACCTATCATTGGGACTTTCGATGATTCCGACATGTTTCTACGCAAACAATGGAGAAAGTCACAAGCCTTAGCGGATATGTTTTGGCGTAGATGGGTGAAAGAGGTTCTCCCAAACTTACTGCCTCGAAGAAAATAGAACGAGGAGGTGAAACCTTTGCAGGTAGGTGACGTAGTGCTAGTGGCTGATCCTAACAGTCCTCGTAGTACCTGGCCGAAGGGTGTCATACAGAAGACATGCCCAGGGAAGGATGAACGAATCAGACTGGTCGAAGTAAAGACTAAGACTGGTGTCTGGAAGCGACCTGCGGCTCGCGTCGCGCGTATTTCACTTGTTGAGGAGTGCTGAGCCAGCACTGGGGGGGGGAATGTTAGCGACGCGCTCATGTTCTTTACGAGTAGATACATAGGTAGATTAGTTAGTAAGTAGTAATAACATAATTATAAGAACATATATGTAAGTACAGATGTACGGGCCGCTGGACCCCCACCTAAGACGCCGGCAGTTCAGTCCGTGCGAGCATTGCAAGCGGGTGCGCTTGTATGTGATTTTACCTCGTTTGTCATTTTTTTCCGTGTCTTTTGAAAATATAAGTTTCTTACGCTACTAAATCGTTTAACTTCTAATCGCGTAATTGGTAACATAAACATATTGATACGTAACGTACTGGGACATAAGTCAACAATATTTCCGCGTATACCGTTTAATGGTTAAAAAAAACCACAACATAGCTTGTAATACTGAGTCAACGAATGCTATAGTATCTTCGTGTTTCAGACACTTTATACTTATTAGGAAATATAGTATCTAAATGCTATAGGTACTTACACTTTTACTATCAATCATACCCCTTGGCGGCAACTATTTTTGTTGGCAGTCTTACAATCGATCTTATTCGATTTATTAACTTTGATTTTGCTGAAATAAATTATAAAATCTAATAATTTTTCAATGTTTACTTTTCTTTTGACATTACGTCAGTTGTCAAGCTGTTAATTACTGTTTCTTGAATTTTGTGTCATAGGTTTTCTTAGTGGTTAGGACTAAGAAGGTCACTTTTGGTTTCTGTAATTTATTTTATTTTTATTAATATGTTAGCTCAAATATTGTAATGTATTGTTAATTACTATTGTTTTCTGGATAACAGTATCTTTTCTTAAGTTAATATAATTAATTAACACGCTCACAGAATTCTTCGAGGAAGTTTTTAACTTAATAATACAGGCCGTTTTAAATACAGGACAGTCAAGTTTTTGATTTCAAAAATTTAAATGCGAGAAAGAATAAAGATGTAAAAATGAAACAGTTGATGTGGAAAAAACGCTGAGATTGTGATATAAAAGGGTGGTGAAGCGTCAATGCCTTTTTCAATATAAAAAATAAATAATATTATTTTAGGTTTCTCTCATAGAATATGATAGGTTATTATTTCAAATTGAATATTAACTTCTCAATTGATGAATCCTCGCACCAATATTTGTTACCGCAGCGCCTATGTATCGAAACGTTCTTGAGTGTTCTCTCACCATGGCCGATAGATGGCATTAGCGGCGAGAGACGTCTTCCCGCCGCGCCGCTTTGCGCGATACAAGGTGTGCGCGCAGCGCTCCGCCTTTAAAAATTCAATTTTGGTGAAACCTTGATGATACTCGTAAAACAAATGGACCTGCATCTGTGCTTCAGTAAGAACTTATAGTGCAGTGTTGATTTTTGGAGTTTTAACCAGTCTACCGGTGGATATAAGAAGATTTTGCTCGCCGGCCGGCAGCCCATACTTACAAGCCATCACGCGCATGAACGAGTCATCTTCCCATCTCCCTGGGTCTGAGTGGCATCTCTGGTTTGTCGAGGTACGTGGGCAAGTTTTGCTGCTAATAATTATTAGATATTGGTTACTCGAGGATTCATCAATGGGGAAATTGGTTTTATTATGAGGTCCGCCATTACACTTGAACATAGGTTTTTAGTTCAATTTTTTTTTTGGTTGTTCTTAAAAACAATCTACTCAAAGGTGCAGGCTATTTACACGCCTCATCAAAGGGATTTCTGAAACATTCCCTTCAGTGTATATTTGGATTCTGAACAAGAGCCATCGAAAGGCATTTAGTCTCTCTTTAAGAGCCAACGCCGTCGCGAAGTCTTCAAAAGGTCCCTCTTGTTAACCCTCTGGGTCTGACGTACTAACGTGACCCTATATTCTCCAGGAGCTCTACAAGCCCTGGAGCCACGTCCATTTTCATACTTGGTACTCCTGGCCTCCCTAAAGGACCCGCCCGTGTCCTTCTCGCCTGGTTGCAGAGTCAACCTGACCTGGGAGCTGTTCTTCTCGCCTTACTTCAGAGCAGAATCATCATTGGAGCCCGACTCTGGAAGTCTCCAAGTACTGTAAACCTAAACTTCCTCACTGTAGAGCGTGAGATAGGTAGGCTTTTGTAAATAATATTGTATTTTGTACTCTTCTACCCCTTATTAAATTAAATTGTTAAATTGCTTACCCCTTTTACTGGTTAGGGATAAGTAACACGACAATGCACACGTGCTAATTAACACAAGGTCAGGCTTTCTATTACTTATTAGCATCGCTGAGACCGGCTCCTCCCAGGGTACCAATACCGAACACCGCGCATTTACCTGCCACATGTGGCGTGGTACGTCTCCCAAGGAAACAAAAGCACAAGCCGAACTCTTCAAATCGGACGACAAAAAATTAGTTACGCCATAAAAAATAGAACCTACCCACGGAACAAAAGCGAATTGTATAACTCGACCATCAACGGACAAACAAAGCCACGCTTAAACTACCGATACTACACTCGAGAGCAATGAATCCGGGTCACTTAAAGAATCCTAAAAATCTCGGAAACTAAAAATGCTAGGTTAATGCAATAAATTATATTTAATAGACAATGTAATACTTCTTAAATGAAGGTATTAAAACTTCTTAGTTATTGTATAGTTATATCATAAAAAAATCAAATTTGAAAAAGGGCCACTTTCGAAGATGGAACTACGAAATTACAGCATTTGGTTTTGCTTTTGTTTGTAATCTGTCATTTATGTGGGTACATAAACCATGTTGATAGTGCTCTATATTCATTATTCAAGCTGAAATTATGTCGCTTACGCCTGAAGAATGCACCAGAATACTTACAATGCTAGAAACCGGCCGGAGTCAGCGCGATACAGCCAGGACTGTCGGTGTGTCGCTGTCAACAGTACAAAGAGTTCTCCGACGTTACGAAGAAACTGGTTCTAACCTACGTAGACCAGGAACGGGCAGAACCAGGTGTACCACAGCACGAGAAGACCGATACTTGGTGAACACCATGCTTCGAAATCGCTTTCTCACAGGAACTGAACTCACAAATCAGTTTCGACGCCTCGGAGGAAGTAACCCAAGTGCATGGACAGTAAGACGTCGGCTTGCTGAATCTAACTTAAAACCCCTTAGACCTGCAAACGGCCCTAAACTGGAGCGTGGGCATCGTATTTCAAGACTAAGATATGCCCAGAGCCACGTAAATTGGAGTATTGAAGATTGGTCAAAAGTTATGTTCTCCGACGAATCAAAATTTATGCTCTACAAGCACGATGGAAGACACAGAGTGTATCGAAGACCAGGGGAAAGATTCAAGCAAGCATGCATCGAAGAAAAAGTAGCCTACGGTGGTGGGTCTGTACTTGTGTGGGCCGGAATTTCTTCTGAAAGTCGCACAGAGCTGGTGATCATAGAAAACGGCCCTTTAACTAGCGTAAGATATGTGGAAGAAATCCTCAATGATCACGTTGGTCCATTTATGGTCAATTTAGGTGAGGATGCTATATTTATGCATGACAATGCCCGACCTCATACAGGTAGGATTGTGAATGACTACCTTCAAGAGATGAACATTACTCGTATGGAGTGGCCAGCGCGCAGCCCGGATATCAACCCGATCGAGCATGCTTGGGACGAGCTAGGCAGATGCGTAAAACAACGAAACCCTCTCCCAATCACGCTTCGTGAGCTCAAAATTGCTCTCACAGAGGAATGGGAGAATATTCCCCAAAATCGTATAAGGAACTTGGTGTACAGCATGCCAAACCGCGTAAACGCAGTAATGGAAGCACGAGGAGGCAATACGAAGTATTAAAATTCAAGAAAATCGTAATAAAGTTCAAAAATTTCATGTTTCCTATTTTTGTTTTAAGGAGAGATCAGCAGTTTTTTTCTTTATGTAATTTTGTGTTAATAAAATGTATGGTGACTCATATTTTTTCTACTTTCATTTAAGGAGTATTACATTGTCTATTAAATACAATTTATTGCATTAACCTATCATTTTTAGTTTCCGAGATTTTTAACATTCTTTAAGTGACCCGGATTCATTGCTCTCGAGTGTATATAGCAAAAAAGTTAAAACCCAGACACCCAAATTAACGAGAGATTAATAAAAATCTTAATAAAATACCATTAGGTAATAAGCTCTTTCCTCAGGAACGCTAATAAATGTTGTCCACAGAAGCAGTAATAAGCCTTTCCCGCAGGCTTGTGCTACAAAGGTACCCTACCCACATTATAAAGAGCCGCAAAAAGCAACTCATAACGAATCCTTGCGAAGCCCAACAATGAAATCAAAAACGGAGCAGTATAATAACAAACAGGACCCATTATCATCAAATTTAAGCATGGATATAGTCACCAAGGCCAGCCGAACATAGCACTAGCGCTTGCAGGAAACCTGCCTACTACCACAAACCAAGGAAGAGCAGCTAAGCAAAGGAAAAGTATCTCGAACAACAATACAAAGATGGCGTCTGGGGTGGTGAAGATATCGTCATTACAGCAGCCGAGTACTACTTAATTAACATTACAATACACCAAACCGGGCCTAGCGCTCCCATTACGTACCGCCCCAGATCTCCACAACACGCCGTAGCTACTATTAGCTTATTATATCACAATGACTACTATGACAGCCTTCTTAGCGCACTTAATTCTCAAGCCTCTGCAACAGAATGTACAACACACAATACGTCAAATGTAAAGCACAACGTTATCGCCTGCTGAACAACCTGATGCCACCGGATATACAATAATAAGACCTCCACCCTTTTTTTTTTTTTTTTTTTTCGAATGTGAAATCATCAAATGACTCCTCCCGCTCTGGGCGGAGCAGGAGGGAGTGTCAGACTTTTACTGACTAAAACCCATCCATGTTCCTTCATCGCCCTTTGTGTTCCGGGGCCACGGTATATCTTTCGAATAGTCCCGCAGCCCCGGCAAGCTTCGGCCCTTGCGGACCCCTTCACTGTTGCTGACTCTCTTTGAGGCGCGCGTGGAACACGAACGCGCCGTCGACACGGCCTGTCGTCATGAGACGGACGGACGGCGAGCTAGCCCATAGCTCCCCGTCCACAGGCCCGCGCCTACGGTGGCCTCCGACGCCCGGGGCGTCTCCCGCGGCGGCCGGGACGTGAGGATATCTCCCTCTCACGTTCCGCCACCTTCTTCGCTAGCATGACTGCTTCGCAGAAGGAGGTGACGGCGTCCCATTCCGTCTCGCTCCGGACCATGGCACGAACCAGGGCCGAAAGCGAGAGGTCGCCGCCGCCGATCGCCACCTCGAGCGGGGCACACCTCCACCGTGTGCTTCACCGTGTCCTCCGGTCGATCCTCACAATGGAAACACCCGGGCGTCTCCTCCCGCCCGATTCGGTGCAGGAACTTACCGAAACATCCGTGTCCGGTAAGAACCTGCTACTGCGACCGGGGTAGATGACGGCCCTATCCGTCAGGTAGTCCCCGACCACACGACGAAGGTAGGTCGGCACCCGGTGATACCAGAGTGCCTCCCTTATGCAGCTCCAGGGTATGGAGTTGAAGGCGTTGGCGATGTCGAGAGACACCGCCAAGACAACCCCACCCCTGGACACCGCATCCCCCGTCGTGAGGGCTCTCACGCGCATGATGGCGTCCACCGTAGAGCGCCCCTTGCGGAAACCATACTGGTGTTCCGCAAGGTCCGGCCCCGTCCCCGCAAGGTGCTCGGCGAGGCGGTTTGCAATGACTCTTTCAAAGAGCTTGCCCACCTCGTCGAGCAGCACCACGGGCCGGTAGGCGGACGGAGAGTCCGCCGGGCGCCCCGGTTTCCGGATGAAGACCAGCTTCCCGGTCTTTCAGCGAAGCGGGAACCAGCCTCTCTCCAAGCATGCGCTTAGGAACCCCTCCAGTCGGGGACCGAGAGCCTCCGAGGCCAGGACCCAGGCTTTGCCAGGCAAGCCGTCGGGTCCCGGGGCGGTATTTTTGGCACTGTGCCTGCGTACCGCCACTCTCAGTTCTACCCCGGTCACTTCCGGAGCGTCGTCGTCGTCACTTTCGAGGAAGACCTCCACCCTGCCATAGTAATATAACAGATATTAATAGTGTCAAAATCGCAACCTAGAAAGACCGCTACGTATTTCAAGAAAAATAACATTGACAAAACCTTGAAAGATAAAGGGATACACATAGCATGCTTACACAGGCAACAAACCTGAGTACCGGTTTATTTAATTTTAACTTAAAACAAAAGAAGCAGGGAGAAGAAAAAAATCCGCCACTGCATATGCTGAAATCCAACGAGAAACCAATGCGCAAAGCTGAGCTTGAATTCAACTACAAAAATTAAGACTATAGCCGACTCCAAAATGATAATTAAAGAATATCAAAAGGAAATTAACAGCCAACCTCAGGTATTAAATCTACAAAACAAAAAAAAATTGCCAACTATTCTACCTTGGAAACTACCAAGCAGCTTTTCTTCGCAATAGATCGACCGACGACCATATGTACACACTTAGGACAATTCTTGACGAAGAATGGAGAGCAGGCTCAAAAACCTACGTACTGGCGTTAGACATCGAAAAAGCTTGCGATACGCTGAACATAAACTCTCATTTTAGTTACTAGAACTAACAAATATCTTAAAAATAGAATTATTAAGGCATGCATGAATGACCTCACCTGGACAAAGGCAAGGGAGTCAAACAGGGATAGCGTTTTAGTCACGTACAAAATGGGGAATTCAAAGTTTTCTTTATTACAGAGAAAACAAAAGTTATATTTGAGTGAAAGTTTTATTTATTAAAAAAGTACACGTTGAAATTATCTATTTAAATACGAAGTTGCATGAAATGAGCAAGCAAAAGGTACATTAATTTATTTGTACTATTGAACACGATCTTTTTTGTGTTGTATACCAATGAAAAAAAAAAAACTCTGTAACTCACTTGTGAATAATAGCAATGAAAAAGTCACAATTTGATTACAGGTGTCATTATGTGCCTAATTGCGGTGAAATTAGAGCCATTTTATGAGTAAGTGTGTTGAAATAGTACATTTTGATACAAGTGGAGAAAGTTTGTTATTGCATCCGAGGCGGAATGAACTCCTGAGCCGTAGCTACGGCTCAAGAACACCCTCGCCTACGCGTAGGCGAGGGTGTTTTTGAGCCGAGAACTGCAATAACAAATGTCCACGTGTATCAAACGACGTTTTTCAATACACTTTTGAAGAAATGAAATAAAATAACGAAACAAAAACAACCACTGCCGACTATAGGCATTGCACCCATTTGTACTAGTATAGGTATCAAAGGTGGGTCAGGTGGGTTATCTGTGGCAATTTTCCAACACCCGCGTGCTGTGCCGCGTGCGAAATTGGCTCCTTTCTGCACGCGGCACAGCACGCGGTGATGGAAAATGAAAACAATCCACGTGTGTGAAATACATGGCATGTTGAACCAAATCATAGTGCGATAAGGACCCGTTTTCGAGGAAGTGTATTGAAAAATAATAAAAAGCACGTATTTATTATAAGCTACATTCTATTGCAAGCTAGAATCTTAACAGTCCACCGAAGTGGACAATTCGGTTACATAGTGGTGGAATAAAGTAAAAAAAAAAAAAAAACTAGTAAATCTGTTACAGTTATGGTGTAATACGTTTCGTTTACTTTATTATTATGTAAAATTAAGACGCAATAATTAAAAGTGTCTTAATATGATTCGTATGAACAGTTTTTTTTTTGGGTTATGACAATGACCCATTACCATGGCATGTATTGTTAACAATGTAAATGCACAGCAAATATTTGTATAGGATATTACAACAAAAAATGGTAAAAAAAAAACTTTTTACAAAATATAAAACACTTCAAAAAACACAAAAAAGTGAAAAACAACCAGCTTCAGAAGTCGGTGACAAAAAAACAAAATTAATCAAACAAAGGTCACCGACTTCTGAAGCTAAAGTTATTTTTAACTTTTTTGTGTTTTTAGGGTTCCGTACCTCAAAAGGAAAAAAACGGAACCTTTATAAGATCACTTTCTTGTCCGTCTGTCTGTCCGTCTGTCACCACCGATTTTCTCAGGAACGGGTGGACCTAGCAAGTTGAAATTTATACCATACTAGCTGACCCGCGCAACTTCGTCTGCGTTACGTAAGAGAGAGAGAGAGGCTTAGAGAGAGTGTGAGTCAACCTAAAAAAAATGCAGATAATATGCTTTAGCGGACTTTTTAAGAGGAACAATCCCGTCATACATGTATGATTGTTGAGTAACTTAAAACGTTTACGCAGCGCACGGAAAGGAAGCTCTCAAAAGCAATAATTTTTCGCTCTATTTGCAACAATTTTCATTGATGCTCCGCTCCTATAGATTGTAGCGTGATGTTATATAACGTATAGCCTTCCTCGATAAATGGGCTATCCAAGACTAAAAGATGTTTTTAACTGGAATCAGTAGTTCCTAAACTTAGCGCGTTCAACCAACCAAAACAAACAAACTTTTCTCCTTTATAATAAGTATAGAGTCAAGTAGGTAACAATTTAATTTCTCGGAATTATATGCAATCATCGTTAAAATATTGTACAACGTTTTCCAATTTGGGGCTTCCCTCGACAGCCTTAGGTTTTCATCCTTAGACACTCGATGACAGTCATACTCCAGCTAGGTCGAAAGTTCTCATCAAAGTGCATGAATTGAGCCCAAACACGATATAGCTTTTTTTTTCGGATGGGAAATCATCAAATGACTCCTCCCGGAGCAGGAGGAAGTGTCAGACTTTTACTGACCAAAACCCATCCATGTTCCTTCATCGCCCTTTGTGTTCCGGGGCCACGGTATCTCTTTCGAATAGTCCCGCAGCCCCGGCAGGCATCGGCCCTTGCGGACCCCTTCTTTTTTGCTGACTCTCTTGGAGGCGCGTGTAGAACAGAAGGAGGTGATGGCATCCCATTCCGTCTCGCTCCGGACCATGTATTGAACCAGGGCTGGGAGAGAGAGGTCGCCGCCGCCGATCGCCGCTTCGAGGACACGGCGGTGCTCCGCCCAAGTGGGGCACACCTCCACAGTGTGCTCCACCGTGGCCTCCGGTCGATCCTCACAATGGAAGAACCCGGGCGTCTCCTCCCGCCCGAAAACACGATATGAGGCCAATAACAATTTAGCTGTAAATATAATCTACGTAAACTGCGTATGGATTATTGATTATTGCGAATAGCATAGCACAGTTCTTGCACGGCAACAACACGTGGATTTATCAGGCTTCTGGTGTTCGCTATACTTCTTTTTGGAGAAATCATCCTCATCATCATACTCCTGCCCTTATCCCAATTTATTTGGGGGTAGCATGATTGTATTCTTCTTCCTTATGTACTACTCTATTACTTTTTGGAAAAATATTTCACGAAAAAAATAAGAAATGCACACAACTTAAATACAAAATGAAATATAGGAAATGTCACAGCATCAAAAAAAAAAATAAACAAATCACAAAAAATGAAAATAATGTTGGAGGGTTTGAACCTGCAACCCCGTAGTTTACAGAGCGGTCATGAAACCGCAAGGCTATTTACTTCGTTGACATAAGCCACAAATAGCCGTTCTCATGTACTTACGTCATGACTGAAACGTCAAACAATTGAAGTATACGGAAATAATGCAAAATTGCCTACCCCCTTAAGGAAGTAGCGTGATAATATATAGTTTAAATATTGAAGAAGCCTATGCAGTAATTTTGACGTGATGCGCGCACAAACATTTCGTACCAACTACTTAAACCAAGGAAAGCTGATTTTCTTGAGTTCCGCTATTTTGTGCGTATTCACCTCAAAAATCAAATTTCAAGAAAACTGAGAAATTATATTTACCTGTATTAGATATGGAGTTTATGTAGCAACTTTAAAAGGTTACACTTCATTGGTTTTGATTGTATAGGTGTTTGAAGTTTATTAATTTTAAACACAAAACCCTCTTTTTTGCGCCTCTGGATGAGATTTAAAAAAAATGCTAAGACAGGTATTTCTTTATTTTTATTAATAAGTATTTATTCTGAGTTTCATGATTCTAGAACAATCTAATTTTTTTTTTCATACTAACTTTACCCCCCCTTTTCACCCCCTTTTTCCAAAAAAATCCAAAATTTCTATAGCCTATATGTTATTCTGAATGTATTTAAACAGATTTGTGAACATTTCAACAAAATCGGTTCAGCAGTTTTTACGTGATACGCGGTCAAACAAACAAACAAACAAACAAATTTTTTTTAAATGGTTTTAATATGTTCAGTTACTTATTTCAAGTCACCCTGGCTGGTTTTTTTTTTTTAATCTTCAATGAACAGACTTTTTGGTCTCAACGATTTTATTATATGTATAGATAAGTACTGAAGTCTATTAAGTGTATAAAAATCAAGGTCCGGGCAAATTTAGATTTTTCGCGAAAACTTGTGAGTACCAAAATTTACCTTAATTTTCATTTTTTTTTTCGGACTTTTGCCTTTACTTGTGCTGTTAGACCTTGCTTTTAACCAAAATTGACCTTTCTAGTTTGAAGTCGGTTAGTTTTTGCAAAAAAGGAATGTACTCTTTCGGCAAACTCAAATGGGCTCAGACACAACTCGACGCCATGGATAGAAATAAGAGTTCGTACACCGCTGACCGATAACCAGATGCATCACTCACGATCATCGGTGATGTGATGAGACTGTACATCCCGCGGAAGAGCGGAGGTCGAGGTTTCTTAAACGCGAAGACCCTCCACAACCGCGAGGTGTGCAGTCTTAGAGAATATTTTTTTAAAGCCGAGGTGGGTATGCACCGAGATGTGGTCGCAGTGGCCAAGGGACTCACCCCGCTGTCCATGGCTAAAGAGAACTGGCGAAAACCTGAAGTACTTACCACCGATGACCACAAGAAAGTATGGCAAGGCAAAGAGCATCACTGGCGCTTCTACTGGGCTCTTCATGAGCCCGATGTAGATTTTCTAGCGTCCGTGTCCTGGTTTACGTTTCGGCGACCTCTTTGGAGAAACTGAAGGTTTTGTCTGCGCGATTCTGGACGAAGTTATGTTGACGAACAACTACCGGAAATATATTATGAAGGACGAGACGGTTGACATGTGTCGGGCATGCCACCTTCTGAGTGAGACCATCAGACATATTATTTCTGGTTGTTCTCGTCTGGCTAACGGCGAGTACTTGCACAGGCACAATCAAGTAGCCAGAATTATTCACCAGCAATATGGTAGTTCCCGTTCACCTAGAATCATGAAATTTGGCGAGAAGCAATTCTTACAGCACATGTAAAGGGAAAAATCTGAAAACCGTAAATATGTAGTTTAATAACAAAAAATAAGCGATTTTACTATAACAAACTTATTAATTGCGGTTGGTGCAATAGCCGTTTCATGGGATCGAACAGCAAAGTTAAGTTTGACCTTTAAAAAGTTTCGCGCTCTTGGCCGGTTTTTTTTAAGCATATTATTTGTACAAAATAATTTAGATGTTTCAGATCTGCCAGGCCAAAGTACAGCAACAGCGTTCCTCTATTCGCCTGTATACTACAATTACCCGCCCTCCAACACAGAATTCTTTGTAGTGAATTAAGGCAATTTTACGAACGGAAAATAAAATAATAGGCTTCCCATTAGAGACGCTCTCAAAGACATTCGCTAATAGTCGGAAATAAATTTGACGTTCGCCTGAGCCACTTTGAGTTCGTTCCGGATCATTTAACGGCAACGGTAGACTGCCATCAAACAAGTTACAAAATCTATGTGTTGCTCGACATTTTTGAAGTTTTTACCTTTATGCACGGCGTTCACGTGATCTGCATGAATCATTTGATCCTGACAGGCTCTTGCCTGTTTCTATAATTCTTGTTCTAGAACTCGTAGTAGTGTTCCGTATTTAGTCTGTTCCTTAAGACAATAGTCTCCCCGCAATGGGTGCCTGAGAATGGACGGTGCCGCCAAAGTATTAACCAATAACGAGATGACCAGTAGGCAGTAGGGCTATTACGTATCTCTGTTGACAGTTCGAAATGATAGTAACTGGGCTCAGTATCCATCAATTAACGGTCAAAAGGTTAGTTTCGTATTATGTATGACCCTGTTAGTCACCGTAAAGTGATATCCACTCAGTGTGATACGTAATACCAATATTATGACATTCACGGTTGTCATTAAAGTTCAGTGTACAACTGAAGCTTGATAGTCACTGGATATCAGAAAGATACGAAATAGCCCTGCTGGACGCGTACCGCGAATACTTGTTCCGGTTCGAAGTAGCGCAAGAAAAGAGTATCTGGAAAGACATGGACTGTATTGAAATCGAACCAGCCATTTGGGAGCAAAGATACCACAGACAGACACACAGAACGAAAGAACGTTCAATCTTACAACATCCCTCTTTCAAAGGGGGGGGGGGGGGGGGTTTATAAATGCCTCTAGTTAACTAAACGAGCATTCAGTGATAGTTTTTACCCAACTACGCCAGTTTGGGGGTATGAAGAACAGGGTGTAAAGCTCTTCATACCCCGTGACTGGTGACCCCGAAATGGACGTCAGCGCAGCCTTCGAGCAACGTCACGTCATCATCATCATCGTCGAGATCACTTCCTCAAGCATTCGAGCAGTGAGACATACAGCCAGCCAGCTTCAAACGGGTATTCCTGACCACCAGCATGCAGCGGAAGCGCATTCCTGGTCAGCACCCTCAGCCTAGCGACTTTGGCACTGCACCTACGGCCGGTCGGGTGCTGATCCTCCCGGTCAGCGCCAGCAGTCAGCCACATCGTGGCACACCTCTCTACGGCATCTCTCTACAGCACATCATTCTACAATTGACTCTGGTTTCCGAGGGGGAGTGATGTAGTGGCATTACAAAAAGTAGTACAGCTACATTGAACAAAAAGTACTACAGCGCCATCTATGACAAAGATGATGAACTAATAGCGAAATACGTCAAAGTCCTACATCGCGCAAGCAAAGTTATCCACGACATAAGACTATATACGAGAAACCGAGAACAACTGTCGGGCAGTGGCCCACCAGACATAACACCCGTCTAGTCGGAGGATCCTCCCTGTTCTACGGGATATGATGAGCTTTACACCCTGTTCTTCATACCCCCAAAGACACATATTATACGTCCTATATTATACCTTATGAGAAGAGGTTTCAGGGGAAACGGAAACAAGCCTCTGATAAGAGTTAAGATCAAAAGCTTATTCGCTAGTTTACACTTTTAGTCTTTTACAGTAAAATAGTTCGGAATCAAGGTATTTCGCGGACAATATTTGCGCGTGGCGTCACGTAACGACTTGCGTGGGAGGTTGACAAGATCACGTACATGTGCCTTGCGCGTAAGCAGCGGACTGGCGGCGCCGCGCGCCGCGCGCCGCGCGCATCGGTCACACGCTTGCAACCGCCACGCGGGAAAGAGAAGAAGCGATATCATTCGTTGTATCGGAGCGGCACGCGACCGCAGGACGATCTGATTGGTCGACTCCTAGGTCTCTGGGTTGCTACATACTCCCCCTCCAGTTCTGGAGAACGCCCTCGCTCCTGGACTGGCATACAACCAACATCAGCATTAGCTGGACGTCCGCGTTTTCGTTAAGGATTAACGGGTTTTGGTAAGGAGTCGTCGCTACGGTAAGCGGTTATCCTCGTGGAGCTGGATTTTGTATTTTTTATCGAAAACGAATTGTTTTGGAATCCGATCGTTTGTTGCTTTCGCCAAGGGAAACTCCTTATGGAATCTCTCCAGTACCGCAGTGTGCTGTGTTTCTTTCTTACCCCAGCGTTGAAGTGTATTAAGGCGAACAGCCGTCATCGTCGCTTCCTGCTGTATGAACAGATGGAGTGGTCGGAGGCCCAACATGGCTTCGAAAGCTGCGGTCAGGGTAGTCCTCTTGCATCCAGTGATCGCCATGCAGGCAAGCCTTTGCATGCGTTGCAGCTTGATGGACGCTGTAGTTAGTTTGCCACCAGACCACTGCCCCATAAGTGATCATAGGTCGAATTGCCGCGCAGTATAACCAAAGTATGATTTTAGGGGATAGGCCCCACTTCTTACCTATCATCCTCCTGCATTGCCAAAAGGTGATGCAGGCTCTGTTTATTTTATTGTCTAAGTGACTACTCCAATTTAACTTACTGTCCAGGATTACTCCCATGTATTTGACCTCGTCGGCTAACTGGAGTTCTGTATCAAAAAGTTTGGGTAGGCGATAAGGTCCTAGTGTTCGTTTTTGGGTAAACATGACTAGTTCAGTTTTCGTGGGGTTCACTGAGAGATCGAACTCTCTGCACCACCGCTCAACGATGCGTAGCGCTTGTTGAGTGAGGTTGCAAATTGTACCCGTCACTTTCCCTGAAATGAGGATAGCGAGGTCGTCGGCATACCCTATTGTGTAAAAATGGTCATTACCATAACTAAGGTTGAGTCATCCTTGACTGCCGAAGCAAACAATAGTTACGTTGTGCTCTCAGCTAATATCTCTGCGCAAGCGCATTCGCATACGAGCGGCACAGGCGACATCCTGTTGTCAACTGTGTTAGTTAGGTGCTACGATGTCAATAATAAAGAACACAAATGTGTTCTTTATTATTGATATTATTGATAACGGTATCGTTCGAGCTCTTCTTGATTCTGGTAGTTCGTCGTGTTTAATGACAGAGTATTTATTAAACAAGTTAAATCTCCATCATTTCAACACAGATAAATCTATACAAGGCATAAATACATCCATAACGCTTGTGGAGAAAATGTGTCGTGTGCACATTAAATCGTTGCATGAATCTTACGCTAGTGATTTAATATGTTTTGTCTTGCCGACAATAACTGATAACGTTCCCGCTAGACATAACGAAAATACCCTCAAATATTCACTTAGCTGATCCGTATTTCCACACACCCGCTTCTATAGATATTATTATAGGAGCAGACGTATTTTGGAGTTTATTAGGATGTAATAAGATTTTACTAGGTGATGGGAAACCAACACTTTAACAAACTAGACTTGGTTAGCTAGTTTGCGGCCCAATTAACGGTGGCTGTAGTAATATTTGATCTCAATTTTCATCAATTAAATGTAATTTTACAAATATTACCGATCCTTATGAAAGTTCTTCCAGTTCGATTGAGTTAGATGACATCCGAAACCAATTGACGCGTTTCTGGCAGCTCGAGGAAGTTTGTCATGAGTCATCGACTTATTCAACTGAAGAGAAGATGTGTGAAAAACCCTTGAAAAAAAAACACAACGCGCTCAGCAGATGGCTGCTTTAGCGTTAAATTACCGTTAAAGGAGTCTTCGAACAGTTTAGTTAGGCGATTCATATCATCGTGCAAAACGATGTTTTCAGTCACTGGAGCGCAGAAATCTCAGCCAACCCTCACTCGATAAAATGTATAAAGATTTTATGACTGAGTAAATTATTCTTTAGGCCATATGTTGTAACAATTAAAACGTGTTGTATGTACGTGTGTAAGTGTGTACGTAGTAAGTATGTACGTGTGTAGTGTGTAAAAATATGTTGTAACATTACATGTATAAAGGTAGGTAGCGACCTCTTGCGCACACTATAAGACCTTATCGAATCTTACGTTCCTAAAAATGTGCCTAGATGTCGTTATTTTCAACACGATGGAATTCATTTATTTTTGGGAAAACAAAATTATTATTCATAAAATACTCAATTAGTTAATAAAATAAATAGATATTTGCAATAAAGTAAATTAAAAATAATTCGATGGGGCCGAGTGGATAAAAAGGTCGATTTCTGTGTGGCCATCAATCAAAAAGAGATTGACGCGTATGGATTTTAGGATAGCAACTTTTTACGTGGCGTCCCTTGGAAAAAGGGCGCGGGACACAAGAAAGCGTAGAAAAAAACTAAAAATCACGAATTTATCTATTCTTATCAGACACTATGTGGTGTAAATAACTAAGAAGAGCCAGCGTATAGCTCGTGTGCGTTACCCCAGCCAGATCTTGTCGAAAATCGTCATCTAAGTGCAATAAATAATTAGAAATACAGCTTCTGCAATTGGTACAGCTGATTTTTAAATTTGGTATGCTGATAGTTTTTTAATTATTTGTTAAAAACACTTCCGGCTGGAGTAACGTTACCCCAGCCAGATCTTTTGTTTTTTAGTGGATATTTTGAAATAAATCTTATACAGTACAAAATTAGAAATCAATTTGAAATAAATGGTATAACTTAATTTGTGTTTGTATTTGCTATGGTTGCGAAGATATTTAAAATCCTGCTGGGGTAACGTTTTACACGATGGCTGTATCTCGGAATTGACTATACGGATGCTTGTTATATTTTGTACATGAGATCTGGCTAATTAGTTATAATTTGGTACGCAACAAACGAATCCACTTTAATGCACCGTTTTGAAGTTATTTAAGTAAATAGAAAATATGCTTTAGTAGGTCCTAGCACTTGCAATAAGCGCTCCAAAGACTAAACTTAAACGTTATTATATAGGTAATTACTGTCTATGAATCGTACCGAAGTTTCATTAGTATACTATAAGTAATTAAAAAGTTATGAGGATGTTCCGGCCACGGCGCGCAGCTGAGTTATTTGACGACCAATTAACCGAGTTTACTGTAGTAGCGGTAATTGAATCTTATATCAATAATTAGCAATACAGTTCAATTATATACATGTGAAATTTCAGGCTTGTACACTCATTAATTAACGAGATAATCGAAAAAAATGATGAATGCGTGGTAACCCGACCAAATCTAGAATGTTATAAAAAAGCGGCCGCACTATACATTATACCAACCTTCTAAAATTATTAGCATAATAGTCCTTAAAAGTTGGTACAGTGACGAATAAAATTAGTTTGATTGAAAAATTAAACCTACTACCATACTAAATGTTTGAATAAACTTTAAATTGCTCAAAGTAAGTGTCCACTATGCCATTCTTATATCCACCTACCTACGTTTAACCATCCTACCGATGAGGTAGGTAGGTACCTACTTACTTACCAATTTACAAGGTACAAATAGCGCTTAATTAGTTTTTAGTTAATTTTATATTATGTATTTAGGTAAAGGAATTTATTATGATATTTTAATATGGCAAGGTAATGATAATATTTATGATAGGATAAGGATATGTAATAGATATGATCTTCGTGGCTTTAATTAAATAAATAAAACGAATAAAAATTTCCTTTACGACAAATTATTGCCAATATTCAACTTATTTTCTTATTTTTATTGAATTGAGTATTTATTATCAAGATTTTTTTGTTTAATATGTTTGGGTAACCAACAGTAGATAGATAATTAAGAATAACTGAATCGATAAATTAATATTATAATATGTTAATAAGGGTAGGATAAGTACATACCTATATTATATATATTATTACTGTTTTCAAAGTCAACGTTTTGTAACGAGCCGACCTTTCAATATGTAGATGTAGACTATTGTAAACGATGGTGCATCATGCATGCGGGCAGCGTCGGGCGGTAGCGCTATCATCGGTAGATAGAAAGAAAGAACATTGGAAACAGTCGTCGTCGCGCGCGGGATGGGCCTAACGAAGGGGGGTACTCCATAGCATAATTTGCACATTCATTCATGACCGACCGACCTATTAGTGAGATAATTGATCTTGTGCAGTGCGTTTGTGTTAACGTTTTATACTTTTGTATTGGCTGAGTTGTGCATCGGTATATAATTGTGCTTTTGTATCGGTAACTTGTGATTTCGTTATTTACCAAAACTGTTGTAATCAGATACAGGCAGACTTACTGCAATGAGATGTTATTACATTTTATTATTGTAGATCTGTGATTTTTTACAATAACACTTAATTTTATACGTTCCGAATAAGTTATTTTACTTTAACTTATTCGGAACGCTAAGCATAACACAGTGAAGAAGTGAAGCAAGCGACGTCTTTGAAGTTAATTTACATACTTACTTACTTACCTTAGTTAAAATATCTGCATATGATCATCATCATCTACATAGGTAGGTACTCCATATTTGTTATTACCTACGCATTATTATTTTTGAAATGAATATTCCATTATAAATATGTTTTACTTTACCACTTGTTTACCCGTCTGTACTAAACACGTTTTATTCGTTTTTTTTTTTTATTATTTTATTCGTTTTATCTTCTACGACACCGTGGCCGAGCACGGTGTCGTAGAAGAAAAACGACTACGTCATCATTACGAAGGATTTTGTAAAACACTAACAATGAAAGTCGCAAATTCGTAGATTCAATATTCAGAAAGTTATAAAGGAAAGTTATTAACCATGGCCGCGCGGTCCGCACATGGAGAACCGCGCGGCCACGCAGTTCTCTTAAACGGAGTTTAGTAGAGGTCCCATTCTTTTTGCTAACCACTGATACGATTTCGAAGAAAATGTAGACAGTATGAATAAAGCCCTTTTTTTTTTTCGGATGGGAAATCATCAAATGACTTCTCCCGCTCTGGGCGGAGCAGGTCAGCAAGAGCGGAAGAAAATGTAGACAGTATGAATAAAGCCCTAATGTTTGGATTTCACGACCTACAGCACTTCTAACCTATAATACAAGTTAGAAGTAGGGTGACCAAGATTTATGGTGCGTCAATCAGACATTTTCAATTTTACTAAGATAAATATGTAAGTACTTACCTTTTATTGTAAAAAGGATTAATGATTGTCTATTCGATTAGTACTTACTTAATACAGAATGCAATTTCTGAAAGGCTGAATCGTACTTTAATGAACAAGGTACGGTGTATGCTGCAGCATTCAGGTCTGGACCGGCGTTTTTGGGGAGAAGCGGTGACAACCGCCAAATATCTTAAAAATAGATCTCCTACAGCAGCTTTAGGAGGCCGAATTCCAGAGGAAGTGTGGACTAGGTCGAAGCTAGACCTTAGCCATCTTCGTGTTTTTGGCTGTGTGGCGCATGTGAAGGTTCAGAACGTGAATCGCAAGAAATTGGATGCAAAATGTAAGCCATATGTATTTGTGGGATATTCAGAAACTTCTAAAGGTTACAGATTGGCTGACTGTGATGACCCTAGAAAAGTTGTTATGTCTAGAGATGTTGAATTCTTAGAGCAAAGTTTTTATAATTTTAGACATAATAGTAATATTATTAATAATGTGAATTATAATTTTGAGTTTTTTAATGATTTTAATAATATTGACTATGCACAGTGTGTTATAGGACCTGAGTTGCGGTCATGTCTCTTTTATGGGTCCATTCGATAGATCTAGCCATGATACAGCCTTGCTAAAAATACCTACAGTATTTTTTTGCTTAGTTATTTAGATATGATTTTTTTAGTGAAAGGGCAATGACCTTAAGAAAATCTTAATTTCAAGATTACTCAAAAAATATAATTTTTTTTTTTTTTTTAATTGATAATGATGTTGTAGGATTTTATATAACTACATGTTAAATTAGAGGGTTGTAGCTTAAATTATTGAAGAGTAAGGATTTTTTTTCTGAATTTCACATTTATTTATTTTTTTATAAAACTATGGCGATGTAGCATTTTATTTTTTCACATAATATACTCACCACTGTTAGTAATCATATTCCAAAATTTCACAAACTAAACTCATGGGGCAAAAGAGATAAATCGTTTCTATGTATTTTAGGAATTTCTATGGAAATAGGGTTGTACGTAATAATAATTGTGACATTATATTAAATACCTAGTACATTTATCGTATCGTTTGTTATTGCATTTGAGACGAGATTCTCGCCGAGTCGTACAGCGACGAGGGTGATAAGGAGCCGAGAACACTTAAAACAAAAATTATAAATAATAGAACGAAAAATAGTCTTGCCATAATTATTAGCAAAATATGACAAATTTTCTTTTTATTCGCGCTTTGATTTCGCAAAGGCCACTAATAGTCTAATATAAAAAATATAAAATTTTAATAATTTTGTATTTAGAACACAAATAATAATTGTTCATAAAAGTATTTCTTAACAAATTTAATAACACAATTTAAATACATATTCAGAAAACATTAACGCCTCTTTGCTGAAATTTTAAAACAAATCAAACATTGCCGACTATAGACATTGAAACAATAAATTTAAAGTGTTCGACATAGAAAAGAAAAAAACACGAGTGTGAAATACGTTGCATGTTAATCGTAGTGCAATAAGTGCCAGTTTTCGAGGAAGTATAAAATGTTCGAGAAGTATTAAAAAAGTATTATTCCATGATGTCATCATCAGAAAAAGTTCAAAGTTTCTTCCGATGGCAGTGAAAGAGGTTCATTATCTGTTGCCATTTCCCTGGTATCACCTATGGAACTTAATAGTAATTGATCATGAAACGTAACATTTTGCATTGACGGTTTTAATAAGGAAATGACTTTTTCGGGGAGAGTTAAATGTTTCGTTTTCTTTTTTCGTGTTCCAAGGGACTAGCCGATATCAATGGATCTGATGATTCTCAAAAATCAAAATCAAAGCATTTATTTCAAGTAAGCCAGTTACAGGCACTTTTGAATTGTCGAAACAAAGATGAAAATTAAATGTAGCTACAGTCCCAGTCACAAGACATCAAAACTGTGAAAGTACTGTAGTTGCCCATTCCCTAGCGTAGATCTCTATGGAGAAGAACGGGCAAGAAACTCCATGGACACTCTTTTAAATCAGAATATTGTTACAAAATCTTGGTTACATCATTCATGTTGAGATGGTATATTATGTGAGAACAATGTAGCAAGATGTGCACGTTAAAAGTGTCCACAGTAAAACAAAACAAAAAAAAAACAAAAAAAAACTAAAATAATTCATTAAAATAAGCCATGGCAACTGAGAGATGACCAGTCACAACTGACAGCGTCCGTTCACGGACATGACGCATAGATCAGCACCATTCAACTCAACCATTTTGAAGGGAACTAAATGATCCGACACATGCGCCACCATCAGCGAGACTTTTGAGTGAGCATGACATATTCTCAACCGCCAGGGCACATTCAAGTCAAGAAAAGACGTAGGTTTCCAGTGAATTATAGCTTTCTAGTACATAGTACTCACACAATATGGGCTATGAGATTATATAATACTAAAGAGATTGAATCTATACAATGCAAAGATAGTTGTACAATCTTCAGCAGCTCCAACAATACCATTTAATGCATTAATAACCGACTGCTATTTGAACTTTCTTCTAAAATATTGATATTGAAATCACCACAAATAATTGTAGATTTATTACTGGCTGCAAGTTTTGCCAGGACATCTTCCATTATTAATTCAAATAAGGAAAAGTATTGATAGTTTGGGGGTCTGTACACACACACAATTACATGCTTATCTAGCTCAACACAGGACAGTTCGACGCAATGTTCAACTGAGAGACCTACTATGTCATTACGTTGCTTATATTTAAAACATTTTTTTATTAATATTAGGGAACCTCCACGAAGCATAGTTTTACGGTTAAAGCAGCTACCCACCATATAGTTCTCATAATTGATAAGCATTTGGTAATCCTTTAGCCAATGTTCAGTAAAACAAATAATGTCAAACTTACTATTTTCTAAAAACAATTCAATTTCTAATAATTTGGAAGAAATGCCTTGGATAATTTGGTGGAATAATTTCAAAGTGTTCTGCTGAGGCCCTTTTTTACTAACTAATTGAGTGCAAGAAGATACCTTGCTGTTGGTAGGATTAACAATATTGTTAATGGTACCTTCTGTTGTCTCACTTTCTAGTTTAAATTAATATTTGGAGTGAGACCGGAGACTCCCGTGCCATCCTCATACAACAAGACCCTACCACTAATAGACCCTAAATGAGACTCTAAATGAGAATTCTCCACGGTGACACATGGATCCTCCTCAGTACTACAGTATTCTAATGCTCGATGTAACAAGTCAAGTACTGTAGTTTTACGATCTAACTTACGTGTGTGGTGTGCTTCTCCGGACATCGTGTATGAGTATTGGGTTTTAGCATAGCTTAACGAGGGCGGACCCCTTCCTAATACCACACGATGCCCATCATAAAAAAAAAAAAACATAAAATGTTACAATCACTTACTTTGTTGACAACCCTAAGAAAATCTTTGAAAATCGATATCTCTGGTGCCCAGCCTTTGTAGCCTCGTGTTTTTTTTTTTTAATATACATAAACATGTATACAATATAAATACACTAAAAGAAAATACGACCATGCAAAGTTTCGCCAGAAAAAAAAAAAGATTATGAAATGATATAAAAAATAAAAAAAACTGCTTACACGAGTTTGATTAACCAGTTATTTATACGTTAATTTGTTGCTTTCGTCATGTTCTATTATACCGCTTTTAATAAAATAATAGATAGAATGGAAGTAATCACTTTTTTTGGTTTCTATGGACTTTTCTCGATTTTTTTAAATTCTCAAAAACTACTATAGGTAAAGTCACCGGGATTTTTTTAAACGTTATTGTGCCGGACGGGCGTGATCGCTGGGCGCGAGGATGTATGTGTGTACCTAACGGACTATGTGCCTATGTATACTGCACTGTGCGCACGTGTTCTTCGCTCCTAGACGGCGCTGACGTCCTACACCTGTAGGTTCAGGCTACCTCAGACATTGTTACTTGGGAAAGGGGGTTACTGGGAATAATAACACTGATAAACTTTCATAACTGTTCAGGAAGCGATTCGGAACTTCAGGACTTTCTCCGCACTACTTTTTACTGTTTGTTCACTGTTATAGAGGCATATTTGCCGTACTGATGACTACGATTCTGTCTAAATTTTGGGTCTCTATTATACCCCGGGACTATACTGTAACGAGAGCCATGAATCGCTTCCCGATTTTGGAAATTTTTATTAAATTATTCCTCTATAAATTTTTACAATTTTAACAAAAAATATAACTTTGTGCTTATATCTGATCATATTCAAGATAACACAAGTTATTAGGTACAGTTACCTATCTACTGGTACAAAAATAAAATTATCTTTATTGTCTGTAATCAAATAAAACTAGAAACTATACAATCTTTCTAATTTTGGCTGATTGAAGGATCTTTTCAGCTGAGTTTTCATGAAAACCGTCATTGAGACCGTAAGCATATAATTGCCATATACTAGGAAAGTATATGACCTATCGAGTTTTACTGTTTATAGTTACGAGTCTATGGTTTTCAGCCTGTAATGATCCTTCAACTGTCAGTCTGTTAGACGAAATTTACACGTTAAAATGAAGATGGACGCGTTAGACTGTCACATTCTCTGCAAGTGGTTTTCCTGAAGGGTCTAAGTTGTTCTAAACAAAAATACTATATCCAGGCCTAGGTCGCAACCTAGGCTACCCGGATAGCTCGCCGTCCGTCCGTCTCATGACGACAGGCCGTGTCGACGGCGCGTTCGTGTTCCACGCGCGCCTCAAAGAGAGTCAGCAATAAGGAAGGGTCCGCAAGGGCCGAAGCCTGCCGGGGCTGCGGGACTATTCGAAAGAGATACCGTGGCCCCGGAACACAAAGGGCGATGAAGGAACATGGATGGGTTTTAGTCAGTAAAAGTCTGACACTCCCTCCTGCTCAGCCCAGAGCGGGAGAAGTCATTTGATGATTTCCCATCCGAAAAAAAAAAAAAAAAAAAAAAAAAAAGGCTACCCGGATGACATTAAATTATGACTTTAAAGCTCCACTTGCGAGTACATGTGAGTCTAGCGCGTACGTAAATGACTGTTTTGCTTATTCTAATGCACTGTTTCACTCATTTACTTGTCACTGTTATTGCCCATATCACTGACTATATGTTTATGGTAAAAACACTATGTACACTTGGATTTGGCGACGCTCGTCGCGAACATTTCTCCCGCCGTGTAGTGCAGTGACGACTCGCTGTGATGTCGGCGCAGCGCTGCACCATGCCGGCGAGCGACGACCGTAGTCGTGACTCCCGCCGTCACGATGCTCGCTGCCTCGATGTCCCGACGTCTGGATCACTTGGGTAGTGGGACGAGTTTCTTCACCGGACGCTTCAGGGTACCGCCGAATGTGCGTACCTCAGCTGTCCGGACTTCTCCGTCGCCCCCAGGGAAGACGCTATTATGCGGCCTCGTGGCCACGTGTTTCGTGGCAGCTGACCGTCCGCTATGAGGACGGGGTCATTGACCTGTAGTCTGGGCCCGCGGCTGTGCGGCTCCCGCCGGTTCTGAAGCTCCGGCAGGTACTCTCGCACCCAGCGGCGCCAGAACAGGTCGGCGAGTATTTGTGAGCGCCGCCACATCTTTCTGCTGTCGATGTCTTGCTCGGTGAACGTGCCAGGGGTTGGCAACCTCGCTGACCCCCCGAGGAGGAAGTGATTTGGTGTGATGGCTTCGTCGTCATCGCTGTCTGTTGAAACGTGCGTGAGCGGCCGACTGTATACGGTGTACTCCGCCTCGCATAATAAAGTGGACAATACCTCTTCGTGTGGATGTCTCTCGAGGAGGACGGTGTACAGGGCTGACTTCACGTAGCGTACGAGGCGCTCCCAGGCGCCCCCCATGAAGGGCGCTGATGGCGTTATGAAGCGCCACACGATGCCTCGGCGACTGGCCTCCCATCGGAAGGCGTCTCGGAGCTCCTTGTCGGCACCGTGCATGTTGGTGCCGTTGTCGGAGTGTATCTCGGCGGGGCAGCCCCTACGGGCTGCGAATCGGCGCAACGCTAGTATAGCGGAGTCTGCGCTGAGGCTGGCGGCGATCTCGAGGTGGACTGCTCTGGTGGTGAGACACGTGAACAGCGCCACGTATCTCTTTTGATGCTGACGACCAACTGTGACTGACAGTGGGCCGAAGTAGTCGAGCCCGGTGTAAGTGAACGGCCTCTGATGATGTGGTAGGCGCGTTCTGGGGTGGTCGCCGGTCGCAGGCACGGAAGGTTGTGCCTTGCGAATACGACACTGTAAGCAATGTGCCAGTATCTTCGTGGTTGGCCGCATCCTGATGACCCAATAATGCTGTCGCACCTCGTTGATGGTGAGCTCGGTACCGCTGTGCTGTAGGCTTCGATGCGTCCAGTCGATATTACAACTGGGCGATGCGATGGTCGCCGTGTAGAATGGGTGGTTGCTTCGCGTCGTCGGTTATTTCGCTGATGGCGGCGATACGACTTTTCAGCCGAATGACATTATCTATGATTTCTATACGAAGCGGCCTCAGTCTACTGTCCTTTTCTATGGGTTTCTGTTGCTGTAGATTCGCTATTTCTTGCGAGAATGACTGTTGCTGTGAGACCTGTACGAGTAGTGTCTCTGCCTTTCGAAGGAATTCTGCTTCTATGTTCTGTTTCTCAATCCGAGCACCTGATGTCTTCGCTGTCGCCTTAGGTATCGGTTTGGTTGCCTTCCTCCGTTTTCTCCAGTCAGGATCCTTTTCTGTTGTTGGATCTATATTTTCTAGCACTTCTGTGCTGTTTGAAACCCATTTCTTGAGTTCAAACTTCGCCTGTAGGTGTATGTTCTTCACCGCTATTGCTACACGAGTCGCTTCCTCGACGGTTCTGTAGCTGTCGAGGTAGTCATCCATGTAATGGCTCTGTATGATGGCTTCTACTGCTTCTGGTTGACTGTCACTGTGCCGTTTGGCGTTCCAGTTTTTTGCGTAGATGGCCGTGCACGGTGAGCTTGCCGCGCCGAAAATTATGGATGTCATGCGGTATTCTTCGGGGGCGCCTTGTCTTCTGTCGTCCCTCCAAAGATAACGAAGGGCGTCTCTGTCCTGTCTTCGCACCTTTACCTGCATGAACATCTCCGCTATGTCGCCGGCGACTGCTATCGGGTGTCGGCGGAATCTCATCATGACGCCGGGCGACTGTAGTAGGTCTGGATCTGGGTCCCGTGAGTAGGAAGTCGTTCAGTGACTTTCCTCTCGATTTGGCTGCGGCGTCATGCACTATACGGAGTTTTTCTGGTTTCATCGGATTGAACACGTCAAAATGGGGTAGGTACCATGTCCTACCAGCTGTGCTTGTCTTGGGCGCTTTTTCGGCGTATCCCTTGCTCAAGTACGAGTTCATCTGTTCTGTATATCTGTCTCGAAGAGTGGGATTACTGTCGAGTTTTTTCTCTGTTGAGACGAGCCTCTTGAGTGCTGTCCCGTAACTGTCTGGCATTTCGAAATTTTCGCTTTTCCAGAGCAGGGCTGTTTCTATATGTCCGTCTTCTGTCTGTATAATAATAATAAATAAAAAAAAATAAAAATCGTTTATTCTATAACCAAAACAGGACAACAAGTTGATGATTGGAGCCTCCTTTTAAGCAAAGAAAAGCCTGTATTAGGAGACTCCGCTCTTTCATAGCTAGACAATAATTTTGCAACAGAACAGAATAATATATTATATATAACATAACATAACATTTTTCACGTGTAAGTTTATGGGGATGGGGGGGGTTGTGTGTGCTTAGTGCGTGTGTGTGTATGTGTGTGTAGGTGAGTGTGTGTAGAGAGAAATGGGTGAGTTAAACTATGTGTTGTAAGAGCGCCTCAGTATCATCATAAGAAAGAGGTTTTATCCAATTTGTTACCATTTTTTTACATTCATGTAGTTGTTTCGTGTATATGTATATCTCCTTGTTTACCCTATTATAAAGCTGAGCAGAGCGTTTGTTGTATTGTATAGCAGCGAATTTTGATTTAGTTTGTGGGATTTGAGCAATTATATCTTTCCGTCTCTTTGAGAGTGTGTTTGCATTATAAGGAAGTGTTTTATGTTTTTTTAGGATGTTGTTTCTGTATGGTGTGACGGTTCAGTATGTCTTCCGCTTTCTTCTCGGGATCGGAATCGGGTCGGCGTGGATTGATGACTAATGATTCAAGCGCGAAAAATTCACGCAGCTGTTCGTCGAGATCTTGATCATCTGCTCTTAGCCTGTTGACATAGTGCACCTGGTGACCCAGGGTTCTAGTGTGCGCTCCGTGTAGAGTCCAGCCCATTGCGGTGAGTGAGGCTACAGGTTGATTCTTGGGGCCTCTGCGGACCTCGGTGGCCAGCAGTAGGTGCCAGTTGTCTTGGCCTGAGTATTTTTGGCGCGCCACTGTTGTATATCAGCTGTGGTCTGAGGTCATCCAGATGTTTGCAGTGAGCGATGTCTTCTTCGCTGACAGTTTGCGCTGATTTTGGTTTGCGAGATTGAGCTTCGGTATGGTGCGCGCTCTGAAAGGCATCTTGTCCTTCATTTGGCTGGAGAGGGTGACTGTTACTCTCCGTGACATGGGAGTATCTATCATCATGTCGCCAATCGCGCCTATCTTCAAGGGTTCGATGCGGCCTTCTGCTCCTACTCGCTGCGCTATTTCGTCATCGATCAGCGAAACGGTTGATCCATCATCGAGGAGAGCGTATGTGGAGGCTTCTCCCGCCGGTCCGACGACTCGTACTGGTACTATTTTGAGATAGGCTTGACTCGCGGTTGTTCGCGAACTGGTGACTATCTCCTGTGCCGCTTCCTGTTTCGGCGGTTGGTTGACATCCTCTTCTGGTGTCTTCCTTTTAAAATGTAGCAGTCGATGGTGCGTGGTTTTGCACCCCCCTATATTGCAATTTCTCGGTTGGCATTTGTGACCAACTCGACGACTTCGTAGACAGCGGAAGCACAGGCTGAGTTTCTTCGCAAGTTCCCATCTCCTGTCGTTGGTAGCTTCTTTGAACTTTTTACAGTCTGACTCGTAATGACCCTCTTTTTCGCAGATTCGACATTTCGTGGTCGGCTTATCTGTTGCTGTATGCGTTCTTTGTATAACGCGTTTGCCTATTGCATTTTCGCTTGAGTGAATGTTCTCAGACGGTGCGAAAGCGCTGCAAAAACGAGCTTGTTCGGTTATATAGTCGCTGAAGAGAGACAGGTCCGGCAGCGACTGGTACTTTTCTGTGTAGGTTCTGTACCACTGTACGCGCAGTGAGCTTGGCAGCTTCTCTGTTAGGGATCGCATTAGCTCGGCATTGATCAAGTAGTGCTCCTTTTTTAGTGCACGTAGAGTTACTATGCCGCTCCTGACCCGGCTGGCGAATGTGCAGATGTCCTTGGGTGCTTCGCTGCAGCGTGACAATCCTTTTAGCCGCTCTGTTTCGGCTTGCGCTATCGAGTCCGGACGGCCGAACTGTAGCTCGAGTTCCCTCATGATGTCATCTGGCCTGGCGTGCCCGATGAGTTCTGAACTCACTGTTTCCAATGCTCTTCCGTGTAGGCATCTTCTGAGTCTTGCTGTATTCTCGACATCGTTGAAATACGCTCGAGTTGTTTCATATATGGCGCGGAACGAAAGCCATTCTGTATGTGACCCACTGAAATTTGGTAGAGTCATGATGATCTTTGACGCCGAGAGTTGGTTCGATGTCCCTGTTTCTGTTTTCTTGTCGGCAAGCGACGCTATCGCGGATGTTAATTCCGTTATAAATGGACGTAGTGAATCTTCCCCCCTGCATTCTCCGATCTTCTGTGTTGGCACTGTATTGCTTTGCACATTCTTTACTGTAGGATGTAACGATGGTGCTTGTTTCTGTTTTGCTATATCTGTACTGTTGATGTCCGCAGGGGGGTGTGAGTTCTGTATATCTGTAATGTTCCCCTCGGCGTCATCTTCTGGAAGCGGCGCGGTTTCGGGCGCTTCTTCCAACCAGGAACGCACGTATTCATCGTTTGAGTTTCTGTCATCCATGTATTCAGCTTCAGAGTTCTCTTCTTCGGCCCTCTGAAGCGCTATTTGTGCAAGCTCCAACTTAATCTTTAATAAAGCCTCGCGGGCTTGTGAAATTTTTCTATGTGATCGTGTCGTCTTGTTCGACGGCGATCGGTTATGTTCGTTACGGGCGTCACCCCGGGTAGTCATCGGTACGACGCTCGATGTTTCCTCATCCTGATTCTTCCTTGTTCTATCTGTGGGCTTCGCTGAAGGTTTGACTGTCTTGTTCGAAGGTTTAATTGTTTTATCTGAGGTTCCCTCTGATCTGGTTCTCATAGTAACAGCTGATTGTTCGGGTGCGTCTTCACCCCCCTGCGGGGCGGGGGGGCGAGTCGCCCGCTGTTCTGCTCCCTCGGTAGATGACTGAACGTGGAGGCATCTGATGACGGATGGCCATGTCCTGACGTGTCTCAGCTGTACGTATCTGGGCTGCACGCGTTTCAGCGGAAGATCTGCCTTGCGATCTTGTTACCGGATCTTGGTTTTGGGATTTTACTATGGAATCTTCAATCTAAACTTCAGTATAAAAGTGTAGTCTTTACTATATAAGCTTTACTTATATACTTGACTTGCTGTTATATACTTGTCTTATATACTTGCTGTTATGTACTTGCTGTTATTTACTTGCTGTTATATACTTGACTTATATACTTGCTGTTATATACTTGTCTTATATACTTGCTGTTATGTACTTGCTGTTATTTACTTGCTGTTATATACTTGACTTATATACTTGCTATTATGTACTTGACTTATATACTTGCTGTTATGTACTTGCTGTTATATACTTGACTTGCTTACCTTCGCTGTGTACTTCCCTTAAGTATTTGTTATATACTTCACTGATTCACTGTAACTTATGTACTTGACTATGTACTTCACTGTAACTTATGTACTTGACGTTATATTCTTGACTGTTCACTGTAACTTATGTACTTGATGTTATATACTTGACTGTTCACTGTAACTTATGTACTTAACGTTATATACTTGACTGTTAACTGTAACTTATGTACTTAACTATGTACATAAGCCTTGATGTATATAACGTTAATGCACTTCACTGTAACTTATGTACTTGATGTTATACAACATGTAACGTAATTAACACACACCCTCAGACACCCCAATTAGTTTATTATGTTATAATCATAATACATGCACTGAATTTTTAATTAAACATGTCTAGGCAATGATTATTTAATAAATTAGTTTTCCTAATTCTGGAAGAATGTTGTAGTCACAGTACAAATCAACGAACGCACACAGTCGCATACGTAGGTCTCATACCTACGTATGCGACTGTGTGAGTCTTGCTAGCCTAGTAGGTATTCGCTCGCGTTCGAGACAGCTGTTAACGTCGTCGCTCGACTCAACTTCAATGGAAAAGTTCAATACATTTTAATGCCTGTTTTCTTAATTGATGTTTTAATTTAGAAAGCACTTCGTCATTTTTTATCAAAAGCGTTCACTATCCTATTTTTTGCACTAAAATAAACTAACGATTTAATACGTCCCCACAAAAAAAAGTCAAGAGGCGTCAAATCTGCTGATTCTCGGGTACTGGCATGGGGATTCTCATCGAAATAGTCCAGTATTTCGTTTTGAAAACGAGTACTTACGTGTACGCCAATCGGCTCCCCTGTCGATGGCCGTGTTCGGACGGAACGTTCCGTGGCCAAGAAGCCGCTGAGTAGCAGCTAACATAGCCCTGCGGTCTACTCTTGTACCATGCCTTTGGTTGAATTTTCTGTCAACTAATAACCTAGAACCAGACTATCACCACACCGCACCGTGCCCAAGTCCTCATTGCACATTTTATTTTGTTTATTGGAAAGACAACGCGCGTAAAACAATTTGCATACACTTTACGGAAGTAAGTACCTACATCCCACTTATAATGTCCGTGCGTGACTAATAACATTTAAGCTTTCATCTAGCGCCCGCGCACCCGGTGCCCGGTGTCATGGTGGCTATCTCGCTCTATCCCAGGTTTTTAATTTGCGCGAGAAAGGGAACGAAAACAAGTATGTCATATTTCGCATTTTGTTGGTATGGGTAACTATTGTTTCCTTTGTATCCAGTGCCTGTTAGTGTCTGCGTGCGGTTAAATCGCCAAGTTTACTTCAACTGTTTTTGTAAAGACTTTAATTTGCTTGAAATAAGGTTCATTTTCCTTTATTTTTTATTGAATGGCGGAATTTGTTTTAATACAAATAAAACTAAACTTTTAAAAGTCTTATTGCCTTGAGTTACGGTCCATTTCACTTTGTTCTGACTGTACAGGGGTATTGTGACTATAAATTACATATTTTTAATTATTTTTGGGATAAAAAATGACCTATATTAAAAATTATAGAAATCGATTCAGTAAACGATTCTGAACAAACTATTTTCAGGATGTGCGTTAATTATGTTACATGTTGTATACTTGACTGTTCACTGTAACTTATGTACTTAAGTTATATACTTGACTGTTCAGTGTAACTTATGTACTTAAGTTATATACTTGACTGTTAACTGTAACTTATGTACTTGACTGTGTACATAAGTCTTGATGTATATAACTTTGATGCACTGTTGACATAAGCTTTTGGTATATAACTTCGATGCACTGTTCACATAAGCTTTTGGTATATAACTTCGATGCACTATTCACATAAGCTTTTGGTATATAACTTCGATGCACTATGTTCTCGAGATTTACAGGAGTAACTATGTCTGAGGTGGTCGTTATCACGGCTCGAAGGACCAAAAAATGTGCCGGACGGGCGTGATCGCTGGGCGCGAGGATGTATGCGTGTACCTAACGGACTATGTGCCTATGTATACTGCACTGTGCGCAGGTGTTCTTCGCTCCTAGACGGCGCTGACGTCCTACACCTGTAGGTTCAGGCTACCTCAGACATTGTTACTTGGGAAAGGGGGTTACTGGGAATAATAACACTGATAAACTTTCATAACTGTTCAGGAAGCGATTCGGAACTTCAGGACTTTCTCCGCACTACTTTTTACTGTTTGTTCACTGTTATAGAGGCATATTTGCCGTACTGATGACTACGATTCTGTCTAAATTTTGGGTCTCTATTATACCCCGGGACTATACTGTAACGAGAGCCATGAATCGCTTCCCGATTTTGGAAATTTTTATTAAATTATTCCTCTATAAATTTTTACAATTTTAACAAAAAATATAACTTTGTGCTTATATCTGATCATATTCAAGATAACACAAGTTATTAGGTACAGTTACCTATCTACTGGTACAAAAATAAAATTATCTTTATTGTCTGTAATCAAATAAAACTAGAAACTATACAATCTTTCTAATTTTGGCTGATTGAAGGATCTTTTCAGCTGAGTTTTCATGAAAACCGTCATTGAGACCGTAAGCATATAATTTCCATATACTAGGAAAGTATATGACCTATCGAGTTTTACTGTTTATAGTTACGAGTCTATGGTTTTCAGCCTGTAATGATCCTTCAACTGTCAGTCTGTTAGACGAAATTTACACGTTAAAATGAAGATGGACGCGTTAGACTGTCACATTCTCTGCAAGTGGTTTTCCTGAAGGGTCTAAGTTGTTCTAAACAAAAATACTATATCCAGGCCTAGGTCGCAACCTAGGCTACCTTTTTTTTTTATTATTTTTTTTTCGGATGGGAAATCATCAAACGACTTCTCCCGCTCTGGGCGGAGCGGGAGGGAGTGTCAGACTTTTACTGACTAAAACCCATCCATGTTCCTTCATCGCCCTTTGTGTTCCGGGACCACGGTATCTCTTTCGAATAGTCCCGCAGCCCTGGCAGGCTTCGGCCCTTGCGGACCCCTTCCCTATTGCTGACTCTCTTTGAGGCGCGCGTGGAACACATACGCGCCGTCGACACGGCCTGTCGTCATGAGACGGACGGACGGCGAGCTAGCCCATAGCTCCCCGTCCACAGGCCCGCGCCTACGGTGGCCGGAAGCCACCACGTTACGTGGCCCCCGACGCCCGGGGCGTCTCCCGCGGCGGCCGGGACGTGAGGATATCTCCCTCTCACGTTCCGCCACCTCCTTCGCTAGCATGACTGCTTCGCAGAAGGAGGTGACGGCGTCCCATTCCGTCTCGCTCCGGACCATGGCACGAACCAGGGCCGGAAGCGAGAGGTCGCCGCCGCCGATCGACATCTCGAGGACACGGCGGTGCTCCACCCAAGCAGGGCACACCTCCACCGTGTGCTCCACCGTGTCCTCCGGTCGATCCTCACAATGGAAACACCCGGGCGTCTCCTCCCGCCCGATTCGGTGCAGGAACTTACCGAAACATCCGTGTCCGGTAAGAACCTGCGTCAGGCGGAAGGTGAGGACGCCGTGGCGTCTCTCCAGCCACTCCTCAAAGAGGGGACTTACCGCCACTATCGTGGCGTGCCCTGCACGGGGTTGCGACAGTCGCTCTCTCCATGCCGCCATGAGATCCCGCCGGAAGTCCGTCCGCTGAGCGACAATTTGCCGCGGCAGCGGAGTTTCCCCTCGGCGTAGCGCCTCCGCGCGCCACTCGTGTAGGCGCGCGAGGACTATCGCCTCCAGATCCCATGGCGGCAATCCGGCAAGGAGGCTCGCCGCCTCGCGGGATATCGTGCGGTACCCCCGGATCAGCCTTACGGCCACCACCTTTTGGGGCGCGTTCAAATGGTTGGCAGCTCGCTGCCTCAATGAACGCGCCCACACCGGGGCCCCGTAGAGGGCCATGGACCGCACGACTCCCGCGTAGAGCCTCCGGCAGGAGGCGTTTGGCCCCTCCAGGTTGGGCAGGAGCCGCCTGAAGGCAGCCCCTGTCCGCTCCAGTTTAGGGGCCAAACGTCGGAAGTGCTCCGCGAAGTTCCACCGGCTGTCGAGGACGAGACCTAAGTACTTTAACGTCGACTCGACGCCGATGGATACCCCTCCCGCCGTCACTGCTGATCCCGGAGGTGGCGCATTCCGAGGCCCATGAAAGCACATGGCCTCGGACTTGTGCAATGCCACCTCGAGACCCAGTTGCCGGATCCTCTCAACGACAATCGCAACCCCGCGTGTCATTATTTCGGCCGCCGCCTCGTGCGACCTCCCCTGTGCCAGCACCAGCGTGTCGTCTGCATAGCAGACAACGCTGACGCCGCTAGGGAGGTCGGCGCGTAGCACCCAGTCGTAACCGATGTTCCACAAGGATGGGCCTAGAACCGATCCCTGCGGAACACCGCACGACATCTCTCGCCGGTTCCAGTCTCCACTGCGACCGGGGTAGATGACATACCTGTCCGCCAGGTAGTCCCCGACCACTCGACGGAGGTAGGTCGGCACCCGGTGATACCGGAGTACCTCCCTTATGCAGCTCCAGGGCATGGAGTTGAAGGCATTGGCGATGTCGAGAGACACCGCCAAGACAACCCCACCCCGAGACACCGCATCCCCCGTCGTGAGGGCTCTCACGCGCATGATGGCGTCCACCGTAGAGCGCCCCTTGCGAAAACCAAATTGGTGTTCCGCAAGGTCCGGCCCCGTACCCGCAAGGTGCTCGGCGAGGCGGTTTGCAATTACTCTTTCAAAGAGCTTGCCCACCTCGTCGAGCAGCACCACGGGCCGGTAGGCGGACGGAGAGTCCGCCGGGCGCCCCGTCTTCCGAATGAGGACCAGCTTCCCCGTCTTCCAACGAAGCGGGAACTGGCCTCTCTCCAAACATGCGCTAAAGAGCCCTTCTAGTCGGGGCCCGAGAGCCTCCGAGGCCAGGACCCAGGCTTTGCCAGGCAAGCCGTCGGGTCCCGGGGCGGTATTTTTGCCACCTAGCCTTCGTACCGCCACTCTCAGGTCTACCCCGGTCACTTCAGGAGCGTCGTCGTCGTCGCTTTGGTGGTCCGCTTCCGGCACCGCAGCCGGCGGAGCCATACGCGGGGGCGGGTGTTCCCCTCGCGAGGGGAACAGAGCGCTCACCACGTCCTCCACGAGCTGAGGCCGGAGACTCTGCGTCAGCGGGGGGGCCCAGGTGCGGAGTTTATCCCGCACCATCTTGTAAGGGCGCCCCCACGGATCTCTGTCGAGAGCCCCCAGCATCTCCTCGCGGGCCAGATCCCTGGCCCGCAGGACAGCCTCGCGGAGGGCAAAAATGTGGAATGCTTCACGATTTTGCGTGTCATCCTTGCGCAGGGGCCATGCTAATCCTCTCTGTATCGTTCCAATTTTAGTATATGTACTGCCGAAGCAAGTACAACCTAGGCTACCTGGATTACATTAAATTATGACTTTAAAGCTCCACTTGCGAGTACATGTGAGTCTAGCGCGTACGTAAATGACTGTTTTGCTTATTCTAATGCACTGTTTCACTCGTTTACTTGTCACTGTTATTGCCCATATCACTGACTCTATATGTTTATGGTAAAAACACTATGTACACTTGGATTTGGTGACTTTCGTCGCGAACAGTTATTTCATAGGAATGTCTTTCTAATAAGCATTGAAATGGTGATGACCGCAACTCGGCTCCCATAACACACTGTGCTATGGTAGTGCGAATGATAGTAGCACGGAGTCTACTGACAGGAATGAGAGTACTGTCGATAACAAAAGTGTGAATGATAGTAACACTGACAGGAATGAGAGTACTGTCTATAGCAAAAGTGTGAATGATAATAACACTACTGGCAAGAATGAGAGTATTGCTAAGGATTTTGTAGGGAATGATAGTACCACAAATTTTGATATGAATGACAGTAACATCAATGTTGTGAATGAAAGTAACAACGATCTTGGTTATATCCGAAATTAACATTATTCTATGACATTTCCAGGATCAGGAGATGAGGAGAACTACTGCACGGTGAGCGAGAGTGATTCTCTTGTCGACTGTCCTACTGATGACGTGGACTGGTCACCGGGCTCGGACACCGTTCGAGGGGAAGCTGTGACGCAGCTGCTTGCCCCCCGCCGTCGACATCTACAGGTTGTCCTGTGCGTAGTACACGGTCGGTTCCACCTAAAAGGTATTGTGACACTGATTGGTCACTTATGGTCAATAATGGTTTAGAACCAGCTTCATACAAAGAAGCTATGTCTAGTCGAGAAGCCGATGAGTGGCTGAAGGCTATGAAAGAAGAGTATGATTCATTAATGGTTAAACAAGTGTGGAAATTGGTGGATAGGCCGAAATATAAAAATGTTGTAAAATGTAAGTGGGTGTACAAAGTTAAAAATGATGCTTCTGGTAATTTTATATGTTATAAAGCACGTTTGGTTGCGAGAGGATTCACACAAAAGGAAGGTGTCGATTTTCATGATACATTCTCGCCTGTTGTACGCCACTCTACAATGAGAATATTATTTAGTTTAGCAAATGAATTTGATCTGAATATTGATCATGTAGATGTAACCACAGCTTTTCTTAATGGTAATCTAAATGAAACTATATACATGGAACAACCTGAAGGTTTCAGTAAAAATGATGAAAAAGTTTGTTTACTGCAAAAGAGTATAATTATATGGATTAAAACAGTCTAGTCGCATGTGGAATGTTCGTATACACAGTGTTTTATGTAATATTGGCTTAATTCAAAGTAAAAGTGAACCTTGTGTATACTACATGATGTCACAAAATGATTTTATGATTGTAGCTCTTTATGTCGATGACTGCTATTTGTTTTACCGTAAAGATAGCCAGTGTAAAAAGAAATTCATAGTAGTATTGGAATCAGAATTTAATATTAAAAATCTAGGTCAGATACAGAGCTATCTTGGAGTACGTGTGACTAGGGATAGGAAAAATGAAACATTAGCTTTGGATCAGTCTGTTTATATAAAGAGTATATTAAAAAGATATAATATGGTAGACTGTAAAGCCGTATCTACTCCCATGGTTCCCAGTAACAAATTGTTAAAAGGAGATGAATGTTTGAATGACGAACAGTATCAGTACAGACAGTTAATAGGCTCTCTTATGTATCTGTCTGTTTGTACTCGTCCAGATATTGCGTTTGCCTGTAGCCATTTAAGTCAGTTTAATAATTGCTTTGGAAAAACGCATTGGTTAGCTGCTAAGCGTTTGCTACGGTATCTAGCAGGAAAAATTAATTGCGGTTTACATTTTGTAAAAAGTAAGGAATTGATATTCCATGCATATGCAGATGCCGATTGGGCTAATGATTGTTTTGATAGAAAGTCATATACAGGTTATGCAATTAAATTAGGAAATAACATTGTAAATTGGGAATCTAGAAAACAACGGTCTGTGGCCTTAAGTAGTACAGAGGCAGATTATATGGCAATTGCTGATGTATCTAAAGATCTTTGTTTTGTAAAGCAATTGTTGTCAGAATTAGTACCTAATGTAAAGGTGCACATCATTGTGTTTAATGTCAACCAAAGCGCTCATAAGATAATAGAGAATAAGGAAATTAGTCACAAGCGAACAAAACACATTGATGTGCGCTTCCATTTTATTAAAGATTTGGTTTTGAAAGGTACCATGTTGTATGTAGAGCCATGTGTATGTAGAGTCGATAGTTTTATTGTAACTTTACATAAGTTTTAAAGGCATAAGGGGAAGTATTAAAGCAATAGTAATTATTGTCTATGCCTTTAAATCTCATCGGTTTGTATGTTGTCTACTTTATTTGTCTATGTCATCTGTCACTTCTCTTCTCTTTGACCTGTGAACGTGTACACACTTAATTTATTAATGTTGATTGCATTTTATATTATCAAAGTGATCCATTGTATTAATAAGCATCAAGTATCGATAATAAGTTGGATGTATAAGACGATCGATTCATGTAATATATTTTGGAAGAATATACGTTGTCTATCGTGCTGGCTGGTTTCATTTCTCAAGCTGTCACCATCACCATACTGCTGTAAAGGTTCGAATCCCCACGGGTTCCTCATCGGTGCCTGGCTTGAGCACCAAAAGTTGTTTACATGTTTGGTTTTTTGTTAATATTTACTTAATGCGAAAGATTCCAAGCTGAATATTTTCACCATATATTTTTGACTAAGGGCACACTAGTTCCTTAACACCTACACATCTGGGATCGAGCTGGTTCCTTGTATTTTTGGCGTCAAAGTTATGACACCATCTTTTTGAGTTTTATCAAGATAATTCAAAAACGCATGCATGACCAGTTTTGAAACTTTGTATGGTTATTAGTAGCGTCAAGGCGGACCCAATACAGTTTTCAGCGAGCTTATACCTTGTCTCATTTAGGCGCTGTGATGGTTTTTCGAGTTTTCATAAAACCGTGATAACTTGGAAATTATAAATATTTTCTTAAATCTAATTGGGGCACTGAGGGGCACACATGAAGAGCTACGCGTGTATGTTTATTCTACAGGGGCACATGCAATGGTTTTAGAGATATACGATTCTGCAAAACGTTACCCCAGCAGAAAATGCAATATCTTGAAAACCTGAAGGGGCACACAATTTATTTTTCGGGGCACACTTTGGCACTACTATAAGCTACAAGGCCATGCACAATGTTTCTCTCTCTGATCATTCGTTTAGAATTTTCCTGCTAGAAAAACGTTACCCCAGCAGGAATCGTTTTTTCCGTTTTTTTCCAAAACGACAGGGGGCACACATTTTTCATGTGGGGGCACATTTACAGCAGTTAGGGCACACATTATACGTTCCACTCATATAACTCTAGGAGACACTTTCCTGCTGGGGTACCTATAGAAATGAAATCAATTTAAATGCAATAAGAAATATAAGAAATCACACAGCACCAAAAAAAAAACAAATCACAAAAAGTGAAAATAATGTTGGGGGGGTTTTGAACCTGCAACCCCGTAGTTTACAGAGTGTACGTTAGGTATATACAGTGTGTTAGGTTAAACGAGGGACATATTGAGAGAAGGTATTCAGTATTCGATTCTCGTCCCAAATATGTAAAAAAAATATAACCTTAATTTGTGACGTAATTGTCCAATAAAATACACTATTCATGGCAATAAGTGAACTTGTAAACAGTAAAATAATCACGCGGCAAAACACGCGCCGATTCTGCCGAAAAAGAAGCTCTTGCGCAAACCCCGCCCCTTTCCTTTGTGTTGTCCCCGATGTACCGACAGGGCACACTCCCGCGCCACCCCGCGCTGACCCCAGCCAGTCTAGGCGCGCGCGCCGCTAACTCCGCATGTGCGCTTCCGGGTATCGCGTAAACAAGCCCGGTTACTTCGCGATAAGTGTGAGTGTTCTCGAATAACCAAAAATGACGTCTTATCAATATTCCAGTGAAGAATATTGGGAAGTGGTTCGTGCCTACTTGTTATCTTATGAAAGTGTGCGAGGAGCTATTGATTTGTACTGAGAGATGTTTCCCAACCTCCAGATTCCGTCGTATAAACTTATGCTAGGTATCATCAACCAACGACTGCGAACATTCGGTCAGTACCTAGTAACAGTAGCTAGATATTTTTGCCTGTCGTAAGCCAGGTTTAAAGTATTAAAGGGAAAATGGATTATACCTAAAAGTCATTGACCCGCGCACATGTTCTGCGTTAGGCGCAAGGGTGTATACACGTTGCGAGACTTTTGCGAAATTTTTGGTATGGTTCTATCTGTTACCTATCAGTGTTTTTTTTTTTGTTCATATTTTTATTAGTATCATGTAAGCATGCACTATTGCGGGTTTGAATATGTCTCTCGTTTAAACTAACACACTGTATATATTTTTTTTCGTGAAATATTTTTCCAAAAAGTAATAGTATATGGAAGATATTTAGGGATATATATATAGATATTTGGGGTAAGGGCCTGAGGAGTATGATGATGATGATGATTTCTCCAAAAAGTAGTATAGCGAACATCAGAAGCCTGATAAATTCACGTGTTCTTGCCGTGCAAGAACTGTGCTGTGCTATTCGCAATAATCCATACGCAGTTTACGTAGATTATATTTACAGCTATATTGTTATTGGCCTCATTCCATGCACCTTGGTGAGAATTTAAGACCTGCCTGGACTGTAATCGAAGGTCTGACGATGGAGACAAAAGTCAGTTGCAAGAGGTCCGCAACAGTTTGCAGCAGCTATATCGTGTTTAGGCTCATTTCATGGACCTTGATGAGAACTTTAAACTTAGCTAGAGTATGACTTTCATCGAAGGTCGACGATGGAGACGGAAGGCAGTTGCAAGAGGTCATCAAGCGTTTACAGCATCTATATCGTGTTTGGGCTCGTTTTATGCACCTTGATGAGAACTTTCGACCTAGCTGGAGTATAACTATCATCGAGTGTCTAAGGATGATAACGTAAGGCTGTCGAGGGTAGCCCTTATTTGGAAAAACAGAATATTTTTGCGATTAATGCAAATATTTCAGAGAAATTAAATTGTTACCTTCTTGATTCTATACTATGCCTGATATTATAAAGCTGAAGTGTTTGTTTGGTTGGTTGAGCACGCTAATTTCAGGAACTACTGGTTCGAGTTGAAAGTATCTATTGGTGTTGGATAGCCCATCTATCGGAGAAGGCAACAACGTTACAAAGTTTACATAAAATCACGCTACAATCAATAGGAGCAGAGCATCAACGAAAAATGTTGCAAAAAAAAAAGGAATAGTTATTTATCCAACATGTGAGGAAAGTTCGTTTTTCCTATGAGTTTTGATTTTGAGTCTTGAGCGAGCGAAGGATTGAAAAATAGAATCACGAGCGTAGCGAGTGATTATAAATTTCAATCCTGAGTAAGCGAAAGACTCAACAAAACGAATAGCAAATGAACTTGCTCACATGTTGCATACAAAACTTTTCACCACTCCCAGCAAGAAAGTATTCAGTCATCATAGGTAAATAAATTAAATAGTCACAAAGCAAATCAAAAGAATTCTTTATTATAAAATAAAAAGAGCTGCGATTCATGAAAATTATTTATTTTTTAAAATATCTTTAAAACTTAACATAAAAAAATCAGCTAAGGTTCGTTTCTGAACGGGATCATTACTTTCCTCACTGTTCAAACAGTGAGGCAAAACCAACTTTCCTCACTGTTTTCGTAGAGGAAAGACACTTCTTTCGTGCGGGAGTGGTGAAATAGTTATTTATCCAACATGTGAGGAAAGTTCGTTTTTCCTATAAGTTTTGATTTTGAGTCTTGAGCGAGCGAAGGATTGAAATATAGAATCACGAGCGCAGCAAGTGATTATAAATTTCAATCCTGAGTACGCGAAAGACTCAACAAAACGAATAGCAAATGAACTTGCTCACATGTTGCATACAACTTGTCACCACTCCCAGCAAGAAAGTATTCAGTCATCATAGGTAAATAAATTAAATAGTCACAAAGCAAATCAAAATAATTCTTTGTAATAAGGATAGCAAAAAAGCCAAGCAAGTCATTATAACCAGGGTGAAAAATTGTAGGAAATACAAAATATTAAACTTAAACTTACTTTTACGAGAAAAGTATCATCTGGGGCATCGTTTAAAAATTTCTCAACTTGATTTGCTGTAAAAACTTTTGATTTCTTGCTTTTGAACCCAGAAGACTGTATTTTAAGAAATTAAATCAGCTTATGATATTCTTCTATATTTATGTTATGTTTTGTTATCAATACTAATTTTATCATAGAATAAATACTTCACAATATACTGGGTTGCTTCGTGTTTGAAATTTCCATGAAATAAGACAGCAAAACCGTTTCGGAGAAAGTTTTCGCATTTTTTAAAAAGTCTCCAGTGATTGAAGGTATCGAACGTTTTAAGATATCTTTCCTTCGATTTTTTTGGGCAAAAAACTTAGTTCGGCATTTGAAACAAGGTTTTTTAACTCTTTTGGAGTTAAACTTAAATCTTCCTCACTAGAATCACTCATTTTATTTTCAAAATCGCACGTACAGTACCCGGCAATAAATATTGCACATCGACCTTTGGAAAGAGACAATCGGATAATTTCGGCTTCGTAGAGCGCTATCTCTCTCGCACGAAATACAAACAGTCCGGTATCTATTAGGAGCTGTTAAAACAATTATGATTGGCTTCTTTTGATAATTATTATTTGTATAAAATACACCAATTTTTCTATAGTGATGGCTTTAGGTTGGGGTAAAATAAAATAAAAAAAACATGTTCCCATTATGTTTTCGTATTTAATTATTTTGGAAAATTACAGCTGTAGTGTACATAGTAAACAACATTAATCATATTGTTAAAATGAGACATTGTAATAAAAATAATAATAATTCTAATTCTCAAATACTTCCATTTCACTATCTGTGCTCTCAAAGAGATCAATATCACTGTCACTGTCAGCCGTATTTATCACTAGTCTATCAGTGTAATTGTCTAAACCGTGTTGAATGCTTCTATATTCATTCTCACATTTGATTGCATGATCGCAAACCTTTTTCCAATCTTCAGCCCCGATCATGTTTACTTTTTCAGTCAATAATGTTTTTACTGTAGTTAAATTCATACCCACATTTCTAGAGGCTACATAGCCTTTCAGTAGAGATATATTTTCTATTGGATTAAAATTCGGATGATATGGTGGCAATCGCAACACAGTGTGCCCATGTTCGGCAAGTACTTTGTCCACGGAAAACTCTGTATGCCTCTCCTTGTGCTGACATATAATAGCGTAAATCTGGGTTTTTGTTAATTTTGGATCTACTGGAATTTCGTGTCTGTTTAACCAGTGGATCATTTCCTGTTTAATGGTGTTTGAGTTGGGGGGTCTTTCAACATATTTGTTGTGATAGGGTGCGTTATCGATAACTAGAACAGAATCACTGGGTATATTTGGTATTAATTGATTAACCAGCCATTTTTCGTAGTTATCGTTATTCATTTCATTGTGATAGTCACCTGTAGTGTCCGTGGATTTATACGTTAAAAAGGCACCGGGTACAAAGCCTTTTTCATTACCCGCATGAACTATTATCAAACGTTGACCTTTTGAAATTGGCTTTTTTACTCCTTTTTTCTTGTCATCACTCCAAGATTTCCCTTTAGTGTGGGATGTATGTATGTAAGACTCATCCATGTAGACGATATTTTTTCCTGATTCGCGAAATTTGCGTATTTTATCGAGGTATTCCATCCGTTTGAGACTTACATCGTGCTTTTCCATTAGAAGTTTTCGATTATCTTCCATTTTAGTGAACCGAAATCCCATCTCGTGAAGTATTTTTCTCAACGTCTTTTCAGACCCATTGTAATTAATAGCTTCAGATAATTTAGCTTTTAATGATTTTATTGTTGGCAGTTCATTAAATCGTAAGTGAAAATCATACACCATTCTTCGAACAACATCATAATCAAAATCGTCCATATGCAAACGAAATTGCTTTTTTGGTCTCCCTTTTTTTGGAGTGCTGAACTTTATTTCAGTAGAATGTGTTTCAGTACTGACTTCGTTTAATATATTGTTCAAAGTTCTTCTTGAAATTCCAGTGGCATTTGCAACTCGCTCTTGAACCTTATTAAAATAACAACTTACATTTTCATCTTCATTTTTTTTAAATCTGTCAGTTTCGGTTACAAAATATTTATAAACATTGTAGATAATTTCGCGTGACTGACCTCGTAAAGGTTTCCCTCTTTTTCCTAAAGATGCCATTGTGCAATTTTAAATTATTTAAATTTGGGGGTGTTAACAACTCTTAATATATATTTTGAACTGGACGCGACCGCACTTTATCGCACTTGAACAACGACTGACAAACGTCACATAGGTAGTGTGCGACAGAGATAACGCTCTACGAAGCCGAAATTAGCCGATTGTCTCTTTCCAAAGGTCGATGTGCAATATTTATTGCCGGGTACAAAACTTAGAATTTTCGCGCTTCTAATGTACTTCTTTCACAGGCTTCTTTCTTTGAGTGCGTTCAAAAATTATAATTCTAAATTTGAATGTTTCTGAACTTATACACTTACAATAATTTGATAAATTTTATAAAAAACATTAATCTTAACATATAAATATTTCTATTCTAAGCATGAAATTATTTATTTTTTTAAATATCTTTAAACATAACATAAAAAAAATCAGACAAGGTTAGTTTCTGAAAGGGATCATTACTTTCCTCACTATTCAAACAGTGAGCAAAAACCAACTTTCCTCACTGTTTTCGTAGAGGAAAGACACTTCTTTCGTGCGGGAGTGGTGAAAAACGATTTTACTAATACAAACTTATTATTTGTGGTTGGAGCAATAGCCGGTTCTGGGATCGAACAGCAAAGTTAAATTTGTCCTTTAAAAAGTTTGTACGGAACCGTCGGTGCGCGAGTCCGACTCGCTCTTGGCCGGTTTTTTACTACGAAAATTAAGGACTTTCCATACCTATATACGATTTATCAAAAACACAGACACGTATAAATTAATTTTCAACTTGACAGTTGAAAATTAATTTATACGTGTCTGTGGTTTTGTGCCTAAGCACAATTTTAATATCCTACCTTTAAAACTGACGGACTTTCATACAAACTTTCACCCCCTATTTAACTCTCTTAGGGGTTGAATTTCGAAAAATCCTTCCTTATTCCTTGTCTATATTATAAAGGGAACCACTGTGCAAAATTTCAGTTTAGGTCCAAGGGTTTGGGCTGGGCTTTGATCGCAGGATTCGTGACACTTTTTAGTGCGTGCTGCCGGTGTTAATTAATTTTTAGGACGTTAGCACGTCAAGACATTGTCTTTAGATGAATAAACGAAATACGAATTATACACTCAATGTGCACAATAAACTTCGGTTACTAAAAATATCTTCGGTTCTATTCTTCGCAATGAAATATCGCCATGAGTTAGATTCAGTGAAAGCGATAAAGTCGTGTGTCGTTGTCGCTGTTCTGCAGACTCATTGGAGGCATAATACAAAACCACTTAGTGGAAAACATTCAGGTATGAGTCTCTTAGGCGTGGATTTGAACAATGAACGGTATTACCATTAATGTTGCATTAGGCACACAATGAAAGGTCGGGACGCGTCGAGTTGAAACCGCATTCGATACCAAGCATTCACGATTTTAGTCTCGATTCGAATCAACCGATTCAAAACAAAAAGAAAATTACTTTACCAAATGGTTACATCATTCATGTTGAGATTATACATTTATGTAAGAACTAGCTGACCCGCCCAACTTCGTCTGCGTTATATAAGAGAGACAGAGAGATGGTTAAAGAGAGTGTGAGACACCCTTAAAAGATAGACATAATAATGCTATCGCGGATTTTTAAAGATTTTTTTCCGTCATACACGATTGTTGCGTAACTTTAACCGTTTACGCAGCGCACGCAACGAAAGATCTCAAAAAGAATATTTTTTTCCTTTTTTCGCAACATTTTTCATTGATGCTCTGCTCCTATTGATTGTAGCGTGATTTTATATAAACGTTGTAACATTGTTGTTCGTTGTTGCCTTCCCCGATTAATGGGCTATCCAACAGTAATAGATACTTTCAACTCGAACCAGTAGTTCCTGAAATTAGCGTGTTCAACCAACCAAACAAACACAGCTTTATAATATTAGGTAGAGTATAGAATCAAGTAGGTAACAATTTAATTTCTCTGAAATATTTGCATTAATCGCTAAAATATTCAGTTTTTCTAAATAGGGCTTCCCTCGCCAGCCTCCTCAGCCTTTTTTTTTTTTTTTTTTAGTATGGTAAATCATCAAATAACTCCTCCCGCTCTGGGCGGAGCGGGAGGGAGTGTCAGACTTTTACTGACTAAAACCCATCCATGTTCCTTCCTCGCCCTTTGTGTTCCGGGGCCACGGTATCTCTTTCGAATAGTCCCGCAGCCCCGGCAGGCTTCGGCCCTTGCGGACCCCTTCCCTATTGCTGACTCTCTTTGGGGACGCGCGTGGAACACGAACGCGCCGTCGACACGGCCTGTCGTCATTAGACGGACGGACGGCGAGCTGCTAGCCCATAGCTCCCCGTCCACAGGCCCGCGCGTACGGTGGCCGGAAGCCACCACGTGGCCCCCGACGCCCGGGGCGTCTCCCGCGGTGGCCGGGACGTGAGGATATCTCCCTCTCACGTTCCGCCACCTCGTTCGTTAGCATGACTGCTTCGCAGAAGGAGGTGACGGCGTCCCATTCCGTCTCGCTCCGGACCATGGCACGAACCAGGGACGGAAGCGAGAGGTCGCCGCCGCCGATCGCCACCTCGAGGACACGGCGGTGCTCCACCCAAGCAGGGCACACCTCCACCGTGTGCTCCACCGTGTCCTCCGGTCGATCCTCACAATGGAAACACCCGGGCGTCTCCTCCCGCCCGATTCGGTGCAGGAACTTACCGAAACATCCGTGTCCGGTAAGAAACTGCGTCAGGCGGAAGGTGAGGACGCCGTGGCGTCTCTCCAGCCACTCCTCAAAGAGGGGACTTACCGCCACTATCGTGGCGTGCCCTAGCCTCCTCAGCCTTACGTTATCATCCTTAGACACTTGATGACAGTCATACTCCATCTACGTCGAAAGTTCTCATCAAGGTGCATAAAATGAGCCCAAACACGATATAGATGCTGTAAACTCTTGATGACCTCTTGCAACTGCCTTCCGTCTCCATCGTCGACTTTCGATGAAAGTCATACTCTAGCTAAGTTTAAAGTTTTCATCAAGGTCCATGAAATGAGCCCAAACACGATTTAGCTGCTGCGAACCTCTTGCAACTGACTTTTGTCTCCACCGTCAGACCTTGGATGACAGTCCAGGCAGGTCTTAAATTCTCACCAAGATGCATGGAAGGAGGCCAATAACAATATAGCTGTAAATATAATCTACGTAAACTGCGTATGCACAGCACAGTTCTTGCACGTCAAGAACACGTGAATTTATCAGGATTCCGTTCGCTATACTACTTTTTGGAGAAATCATCATCATACTCCTGCTCCTTATCCCAATTTATTTGGGGTCGGCGCAGCATGATTGTATTCTTCTTCCATACTTCTCTATTACTTTTTGGAAAAAAAAAACACGAAAAAGTAAGAAATATATAAATGCAAACAATTTAAATACAAAAAGAAATATAGGCAATCTAACAGCCTCAAAAAAAAATATTAACAAATCACAAAAAGTGAAATGTTGCGGGGTTTGAACCTGCAACCCCGTAGTTTGCAGAGCGGTCATGAAACCGCTAGGCTATTTACTTCGTCGACATAAGTTACAAATAGCCGTTCTCATGTACTTACGTCATGACTGAAACGTCAAACAATTGAAGTATACGGACATAATGTTAAATTGCCTACCCCCTTAAGAAAGTAGCGTGATAATATATACGATAAATATTTAAGAAGCCTATGCAGTAGTTTTGACGTGATGCGCGCACAAACATTTTGTAGTAACTACTTTTACCGAAGAAAGTTGATTTTCTTGAGTTTCACTATTTTGTGCGTATTCACCTCAAAAATCCAATTTCAAGAAAACTGAGAAATTATATTTACCGGTATTAGATATGAAGTATATGTAGCAACTTTAAAAGGTTACACTTCATTGGTTTTGATTGTATAGGTGTTTGAAGTTTATTAATTTTAAACACTAAACCCTCTTTTTTGCGTCTCTGGATGAGATTTCAAAAAAATGCTAAAACAAGTATTTCTTTACTTTTATTAATAAGTATTTACTCTGAGTTTCAAGATTCTAGAACAATCTAATTTTTTTTTTTATACAAACTTTACCCCCCCTTTTACCAAAAAAAAAAACAAAATTTCTATAGCCTATATGTTATTCTGAATGTATTTAAATAGATTTGTGAAGATTTCAACAATTTCGGTTCAGTAGTTTTTACGTGATGCGCGGTCAAACAAACAAACAAAAAATTTTAAAATGGTTTTAATATGTTCAGTTACTTATTTTAAGTCACCCTGGCTGGTTTTTTTTTTTAATCTTCAATGTACAGATTTTTTGGTCTCAACGATTTTATTATATGTATAGACGATGAGAAAAACGTGCCCAGAGTAAAATATTAAATCAACAATTCAAAATGAAGCTAAGAGATGACCAGTCCCAACTGACAGCGCCCGTTCACGAACATGACGCATGTATCGGCGCCATTCAACTCAGATATTTATTAAACTACATATTTTTGATTTTCAGATTTTTCCCTTTAGTTGTTCCCAAACAAGTCGCCATAAATTTATTTTTCACCACTCCCGCACGAAAGAAGTGTCTTTCCTCTACGAAAACAGTGAGGAAAGTTGGTTTTTCCTCACTGTTGTGTGTTTGGAAGTAATGATCCCGTTCAGAAACTAACCTTGCCTGATTTTTTTATGTTAAGTTTTAAAGATATTTTAAAAAATAAATAATTTTATGCTTAGAATAGAAATATTTATAAGTTAAGATTAATGTTTTTTATAAATTTTATCAAATTATTGTAAGTGTATAAGTTCAGAAACATTAAAAAAGTTTAATAAAATATTGAAAAAATTACATCGTCAAATTTAGGATTATAATTTGTGAACGCACTCAAAAAAAGAAGCCTGTGAAAGAAGTACATTAGAAGCGCGAAAATTCTAAGTTTTGTTTACGTGCGATTTTGATTACTAAAAAAAATGAGTGATTCTAGTGAGGAAGATTAAAGTTTAACTCAAAAAGAGTTAAAAATCCTTGTTTCAAATGCCGAACTAAGTTTTTTGCCCAAAAAATCGAAGGAAAGATATCTTAAAACGTTCGATACCTTCAAAAAAATGCGAAAACTTTCTCCGAAACTGTTTTGCTGTCTTATTTCATGGAAATTTCAAACATGAAGCAACCCAGTACATTGTGGAGTATTTATTCTATGATAAAATTAGTATTGGTAACGAAACATAACATTAATATAAAAGAATATCATAAGCTGATTTCATTTCTTTAAATACAGCCTTCTGGGTTCAAAAGCATGAAAACAAAAGTTTTTACGGCAAATCAAGTTAAGACATTTTTAAACGATGCCCCAGATGATACTTTTCTCGGATTGAAAGTAAGTTTAAGTTTAATATTTTGTATTTCCTACAATTTTTCACCCTGTTAATAACTTGCTTGGCTTTTGCTAGTTCTAGCAAAAATTCACAGATGGCGCTGATTTAATTATTTTGCTATACTTATTACAAAATTTATTTACCTATTATGACTGAACACTTTCTTGCTGGGAGTGGTGAAAAGTTTTGTATGCAACATGTGAGCAAGTTCATTTGCTATTCGTTTTGTTGAGTCTTTCGCTTACTCAGGATTGAAATTTATAATCACTCGCTGCGCTCGTGATTCTATTTTTCAATCCTTCGCTCGCTCAAGACTCAAAATCAAAACTCATAGGAAAAACGAACTTTCCTCACTTGTTGGATAAATAACTATTTCACCACTCCCGCACGAAAGAAGTGTCTTTCCTCTACGAAAACAGTGAGGAAAGTTGGTTTTTCCTCACTGTTTGAACAGTGAGGAAAGTAATGATCACGTTCAGGAACTAACCTTGCCTGATTTTTTCATGTTAAGTTTTAAAGATATTTTAAAAAATAAATCATTTTATGCTTAAAATAGAAATATTTATAAGTTAAGATTAATGTTTTTTATAAAATTTATCAAATTATTGTAAGTGTATAAGTTCAGAAACATTAGAAAAGTTTAATAAATATTGAAAAAATTACATCGTCAAATTTAGGATTATAATTTTTGAACGCACTCAAAGAAACAAGCCTGTGAAAGAAGTACATTAGAAGCGCGAAAATTCTAAGTTTTGTTTACGTGCGATTTTGAAAATAAAATGAGTGATTCTAGTGAGGAAGATTTAAGTTTAACTCCAAAAGAGTTAAAAAACCTTGTTTCAAATGCCGAACTAAGTTTTTTGCCCAAAAAATCGAAGGAAAGATATCTTAAAACGTTCGATACCTTCAATCACTGGAGACTTTTAAAAAAATGCGAAAACTTTCTCCGAAACGGTTTTGCTGTCTTATTTCATGGAAATTTCAAACACGAAGCAACCCAGTACATTGTGGAGTATTTATTCTATGATAAAATTAGTATTGATAACAAAACATAACATAAATATAGAAGAATATCATAAGCTGATTTAATTTCTTAAAATACAGTCTTCTGGGTTCAAAAGCAAGAAATCAAAGTTTTTACGGCAAATCAAGTTGAGAAATTTTTAAACGATGCCCCAGATGATACTTTTCTGGGATTAAAAGTAAGTTTAAGTTTAATATTTTGTATTTCCTAGAATTTTTCACTTGCTTGGCTTTTGCTAGTTCTGGCAAAAATTCACAGATGGCGCTGATTTAATTATTTTGCTATACTTATTACAAATAACTATACCTATGATGACTGAATACTTTCTTGCTGGGAGTGGTGAAAAGTTTTGTATGCAACATGTGAGCAAGTTCATGTGCTATTCGTTTTGTTGAGTCTTTCCCTTACTCAGGATTGAAATTTATAATCACTCGCTGCGCTCGTGATTCTATTTTTCAATCCTTCGCTCGCTCAAGACTCAAAATTAAAACTCATAGGAAAAACGAACCTTCCTCACATGTTAGATAAAAAACTATTACATTATTAACAACACTTGTTAGTAATGTAAAATAAATTTTATTATTATAATTTTTTGCATTGGGGATAAGCCTATGCTTGAATGTGGTCTTCTTTGGTATCGAGGAGACAGAATCATCATATGATAACCTGCAAAACAATATCACCAAATTCATAAAAGATTACTTTTCCACCAACATAGAACTTACAGATATTCAAGAGGTAAGAAGAGTAGGCGTAAAAGGAGACAGACCTCGTCCAATAATTGTAACTTTTGCAACTCTTGGAATAATAATTCAGATTATGAAGCAAAAAGGGATATTAAAAATAAAATAAAATAATAATAATATATATAAGTAATAATATAAAATACTTTTAAAAATAAGGAAAGAATTTTAGTATTTAAGAAATACTCGGTCTTAAAACAATTACAGATATTTTAATTAGAAATTTACAAAATTACAAGAAAATTAGCACAGACTAGACAGAGCAACTGCCAACAACCGCCCCGCGCACCAGTCGAGCCCAGGCAAAAAAGGGCGGCAAAAAGGGAGGCAGCCACGTTGGTGTTGCCCTATTCGCCGTCTTGCCAGATGTCGAAGCTACCAAAGCGCCCTCTGCATTCTTAGTTTTTCTCCAACACGGCCTCTCCTGACCGAAGAACGTCCTCGTTCTCTATTAAACGGCCATCAACATCTTGGTTCTCTTCATCAATAACTATGACGACAACAGATTCTTGATCATCTACACTGGGCTCTAATGCATCCTGGTTTTCTGATGTAGATTCGAAAACGCTTTGGTCAACCGAAGGAGACTCGGAAGTTCCCTCATTTGGAGTGTTCCCTCATTTCACAGTGGACTCGGAAGCGCATTGTTCAGTGGTAGTCGACCCGGAAACACACTGGCCTGGCGAAGTGGACCTGGTTTCGTTCTGGTCTGCACCTGCATTACAACAAAAGACAGTTAGAACAATAATCACGCGATGCATACTATTTCTTTTTCTTTAGAGGTCTGCTCATTAGAAAGAGAAATCAGTAAAATAGTGAGGTCTGCTCACATATGGGGTCTGCCCATCATTAGTTATGATTTCTGTTGACACAAAACACTAACAGTGAGGTCTGCTCACACAGTAGCAATATGGTCTTCTCACACAAAAACAGTAACAGTGAGGTCTGCTCACATGCGAGGTCTGCTCGCAATTGAAAATGAGCTCTGCTCATATGCGAGGTCTGCTCGCTTAAAGTCATAACAAAAAAGTTCATAGCTCACTCTCAAAAAAGGCAGTACAGATATCCGGAGTCCACTCGCCTCTCCATGGTACCATGTACTCGGCCGCAGCTTGGGTCGACTTCCCATAGGAGCCAGCAACCAGCTGCAGCTCGTATCTCCCATGGGGCAGCGCTTTAACTACACGGTACGGACCGCGCATTCCAGAGTCCAGTTTTCCTGTGGATTGTGCCATTTTTATTACAAAAACCAAGGAATCAACCTTATGTGCATGTGGAGAACGTCTGTTCTGATTTACTGAAGCATCTTGTTGCTCCCTATTTTGCCTCAAGCGTGCTGATACTCGTTGCCTTGTCAACTCGCGAAGTGCTTCTCTATTCTGGTGAGTACCTTCTATGGCGACATCACGCACAAGATTGCGGATAACAGGTGTCATAGCGTCAACACCAATCAGCAGGTTAAGCGGTGAGCTCTGTGTAGTCTTATGCTTTGTCATGTTAATGATGAGTTGTAACTTCCATATGACAGTTGACCATTCGTCATGGCGATAATTACTTTGAATTCTGATCATATTCATTAAAGTTCGGCAATAACGCTCGACCTGACCATTTGACTGATGCATCTCAGGGGTAATGAGATGCATCTCACTCCCTAACTCAGAAACCCAGTTAAGGAATTCGGTACTTTGGAACATTCGTCGTTTAAGCTCATTGGCGTCTTGACGAATCATTGGGTACAAGAGGCAATACTTGGTGAAAGCATCGACAATGATCAAAACATAACGGTGCCCATTCGATTCTGGTAGGGGACCTAAGGCATCAACATGAATGGTCTCAAATGGGCAGTCAGGTTTCTCATAAGAATGAATAGGTTGGAGCGGATTCCGAGGCGATTTCTTGTGTGCCAAGCACACAATACAGTGGGACACATATTTTTGAACAAAGGCACGTAGGCCAGGGAACCAAAAATGTTTACGAATGAGGTCACAGGTCTTATCTGCACCGACATGATCGTGTTCGTCGTGGAACACGCGGAGGAGGCCGAGTCGATGACCCTTGGGAATAAAACACAGCAGCCGAGGCTGTTCTCCAGTTGGACAGTAACGGAAATACAGAAGATCATTCTTCGTGACATATTGATTGGGATCTAATTGTCCATCTTTTAGCTTTTGCATGAGAGACTGGGTCTCTTCATCCGCGGCTTGGGCTACTTGAGCCCAATTTTGAGGCTTCTCAATCCGAACGATATTAACCGGATTCCGACTTAAGTAGTCAGCGTGAGTCATGGATGTACCCTTCCTGTACTCAAGCGAGAAGTCAAAGTCCTGCAGGTATATCCACCATCTGGCAACCCTTGGCAAGAGATCTTTCTTTTTTTGAGTAAGCTTCAAAGCGTTGCAATCTGTCACGACAGTGAAATGTACGCCAACCAGATAATGTCTAAAATGCTGCAGAGCTTTGACTACCGCCAGGGTGTCCAATTCATATGAGTGGTAGTGAGATTCAGCGCCTTGGGTTAATTTAGAAAAATAAGTAACTACCCTTCTGTGGCCTGAGTTATGACGCTGAAGCAACACCGCACCATACCCTACAGAACTGGCGTCCGTGTGGACTTCAGTAGGTAGCGTTGGGTCATAAATAGCAAGCACAGGCTCACTTGTCAAACGACTAATAATTTCTTTCCTAGCTGCTTCTTGCTCGGAACCCCACACAAAAGGAACATCTTTTTTTGTAAGCCTAGCAATGCAAGCTACTTTCGAAGAAAAACCAGCAATATATTTCCGAAAGTATCCGGCAAGGCCAAGGAACTGACGGACCTGGTTTCACATTTTTGGGTACAGGGGATTCTGCTAGGCCCTTCACTTTATGTACGCTCGGCTGTACCTGACCCTGGCTAATAGTGCGGCCTAAATACTCGACTTTTCTTGACAAAAACGAGCATTTCTTTAAATTTAAAGAAAACCCGGCGTTTGTGAGAGTCATTAAAACTTCACGTAGAATAGTAAGCCCTTCATTTATTGACTCACTCATAATGAGTACATCGTCAATGTACACCAGGACTTTACCAGATTCAATGAGAGGTCGTAAAGTTTTTGTGATGATTCGTTGATAAACCACGGGGGCATTCGCTAGGCCATAAGGCATTTTTAAATATTCGTAATGCCCTTCTGGCGTCACGAATCCCGTCAGCGGAATAGAACCCTTTTCCATTGGAATCTGGTGAAATCCCGTTGCCATGTCGAGACTAGTGAAAAATTTATAGCGCCCTAACCGATCTATATGATCGTCTATTAGCGGGAAAGGGAATCGGTCTTTTACGGTGATCTCATTAAGTTTCCGGAAATCGACACATAAGCGATCTGACCCATCTTTTTTTGTAACGAGCAGTATAGGACTAGAATATTCCGATTCCGACTCTTGAATGACGCCTTTTTCTATCAAGTCTTTTATAATTGTCCGAACACGTAAAGTTTCTGCTTTTGAGAGCCGGTACGGTCTATAATTAACCGGTGTGTTGCTGTTGAGTCTGATGGACATGCTTCCGGTATTAACGGTTGAAATCGCTGTACCAGCAATAAAATGTGACGAAAATTCTTTGATCAAATCTAGCAATTTCTCCAAATCATCACCAGTTAATTCTGTATTTACAGGAAGTTGTTCACTTGACTCAACCACCAAAACAGTAGCCTGATCACGAGTAATATATTGGCGCTCACGAGTACGTGTATATGTGACATCCGAACGATTTAGGACGTCCGTGCCCATTATTATCGGTGTATTCAAATTTACAGTGTCAACCACAAACAAATCAACTTCAAGAGTAACATCGCTGAACTCAATTGGTAATGTTACGAAATGTGTGGACTCGACCTCTTGACTACCAATACCTTTTAAGACGCAAAAAGCAGGTTTCCGCGGACAGTCAAAATGTTTTAACAAAGACGACGATACAAGTGATATGGTTGAACCGCTTTCTATTAAAACATCAACCGGCACACCCTGGATCACAGCAACAACTATGTCACTATCACGTCTACCTTCGATCTCACGACAAAAATTCACATTAGCTTGATTGTGCATTTCGGATTTCATCCTAGCAAAACATGTTTCCACTTGATGTCCTGGCTTCTTGTAGAAAGAACAAATTTCTGTTCTAGACGTTGCATTACTAGAAGCGCTAAAGTTTGAACTACGAGTGTTATCAGTTTTAGGCTTCTTGCTGCATGAAGCCTGCACATGGCCAGGTAAACCACAAGCAAAACATTTTCCGGTATCAAATCGTCGCTTTCTGTTTCCGTCAGAGGGCCGCTTGAATTTAGTATTATCGCGTTGATTTCGTGATGATGTTGTAGATGACGGACTCTTAGCAGAGCTTGGCTTAACATAAATCGAAAAGAATTCTACTAGGTCGTTCGGCATTAATTTCGCGTTAGTAGCTGCTGCTCGAATTTGTGGGTCGGTGATACCTCGAATAATAATGGCAGAGATCAATTCCTCACTCAAGCCAGCCACGACTCGTAGACGGAGCAATAATAATAATAAATTCATTTATTTTCTCTTATGCATAAACAGTACAAAGTCAATTTTCACTACAAAGAGACTGGTGTCTGTTTTAGGTAAAACCTGTATTACAGATCACCAGGCTGACCCTCCGTCGGACATTTATCTTATGACATTTAACTGCATTCAATTTTCATACAAGATGAATTTAACTTATGTAATTAAGTAAATTAAAATTAGCAAATAAATTAACAATTTTATATTCAATTAATTAATTCAAAGATTAATAAGGTAAACATTTCAAAATAAATAAAAGTAGAAGTAAAAGTAGACATTTGAGATGACAAGAATGGGTTATATTTGGTTTGGTGGAGCGTGTGTGTAGGTGTGTGTGTGTGTGTCAGTGAGTGTGAGAGAAATGATTCTTCGCATAATAATCAAATAGTGTGAAGAACAACTCGTGTATGAGTAGTATATCGTTCCATGTATTAGTTCAGGGGTTTCAACAAACGTTCTGTTGCACTGTAGTCAATGCCTTGAAGCCACGAAAACACTTTCTTTTTGCACTCTACCCTGGAAAGAGGATAGATGATCAATGTTTTGTTCATATTATTATATAAATACGAACCCAGAAAACCATAAAAATTATGTGCCAGACTGGTCCTATATTGCGTTGTCGCACAGACAGTTGTTTTTCTCCTTTTCCCTGAAAATGTTTTTGGGTCGTACGGAAGTTCAGCATGCTTCTTTGTAACAGTCAATAAAATAAAAAGTTGCCGAACAGTCAGTACCTTACAGCGTTTATACAAGTCCACTGTAGGATAGCGCATGGGAAGAAAAGAACTCACTTTCAATATGGCTCTTTGAGCTCTCTCCAACTTTAACAGGAGCGTTTTAGCGGCCCCACCCCAGGAAGTTATACAATAGGACAGTAAAGACTGACACAAAGCGAGATAAACTGATTTGATTACAGAGGTGTCAGCAATGTGTCGAAGAGATTTAAATATATAAATAAGTTTACGAATCCTGGGAACCAAGGCCTCGATGTGTTGTTGGAAATTTAGTCGGTTATCAATTACAACGCCCAGATACCTAATAACGTTCGTTTTTGACAAACGTGGACATTCACAAGAGCTGTTGTTCAATGGAAGGCTACAATTGTGTGAGATAATTGTGAGGTTTGGTACGTCTTGTTTCCTGATTGTGTAGGTCATGAACTTTGTTTTATCTACATTTAGTGTGAGGATGTTGTCATTGAGCCATTTAGAAACTTTATTGAATCCATTTTGGGCGTGCGTATAAACTTCTTCCCAAGTGTCACCATGGAAAAGCAATGCAGTATCATCGGCGAATGTAATCACTCTCCCATTAGTTAGGTCTGTGTTACATAAGTTATTTATGTACACCAAGAACAAGGTTGGACCAAGGATACTGCCTTGTGGGACGCCATATTCAATAGGTAGCTCATCACTTACCCATTCATTCACTTTAACTACCTTTGTCCTCCCCTTTAGGTAATTCGCAAACAAGTTCAGTGTTTCACCCCTAACACCCAAGTGCTCTAATTTGCTTATCAAAATGGGAATAGATACTGTGTCAAATGCTTTGGCTAAGTCCAAGTAGATTGCCAGAGTCTTTTTCTTAGTATCTAGCTTAGAAATAATAAAATCCGTCAATTGTTGAACGGCATCTGAAGTTGATTTATTAGCGCGAAATCCAAATTGAGATGATGATAAAAGCCGATTTGTCTCCAAGAACTTAACCAGTCTGATATTCATTAAGCGTTCCAAAATCTTAGATAGTGTTGGAAGTATAGAAATAGGCCTATAATTGTTAACACAGCATCTATTCCCACTTTTGAAGACGGGAACTATTTGTGATTTTTTATAAGCAGATGGGAATACTCCTGAGGAAAATGATAAATTGCAAATTAAAGTTAGAGGAGGGACAATAACGTCAATGAATTGTTTCAAGAAGTTTCCTGAGATATTATCTATTCCTACTGCACAATCATTTTTGAGGTTAAATATTAATGATTTTATTTCGAACTCATCTGTAGGTAACAGTACCATTGATTTTTCGCAGGAACTAGTTGATTGAGATGAACTAGCCGTGTTAGTGTATGATGTTTTTACGTTATTGGAAGTTATTTTTTCGGCTAATGATTTTCCAACACCCGCGAAAAATGTGTTTATATTATTGACAGAATTGGATGGATTTTTGGGGCAAATTAACTGGGTTGACTTTTCATTTTTCTTAGAGGTGTACGTGATATTTTTAATGGTTTCCCACAACTTCTTATTATTATTTCCGGCTTTCTTAATCATATCCTTTTCATAATCAATCTTAGCCTTCTTCAAAATATTATTACAAAAATTCCGGTATCTCCGATATGTGGTTTGAATTGTTTCATTCCCAGGATTTTTTTTAGACTTTATGTAAGTTTATCGCGGTTTCGCATACATCTTAGAAGTCCCTTCGTTATCCAGGGCTTTAGAATTCTTTTGCGTCCAGTACTTGATACGGTTACCGTGTTATTTTCAATAGCTTTAGATATCGATCCTGTGAAAAAATCTGCCGCCAAGTTAGCATCAGTCATGTCATAAATAGGACTGAAATCAATACTCCTCATGTTTTCATTCAAACCTTTGGAATCGATTCGATCGTAGGTTTTTTTAGTAATTCGCTTGGGTGGTTTAGTGTTCAAGAAAAGTATAACGGAATCATGATCAGTAATAGATGTCTGCGCTACGTAGCAATGTGCAGTCAGTTTAGTTCTTAATAATACATGGTCCAAGCATGTACGGCTATGAGTGGGTATTGCATGGGCTGGAAGCATCCCGTGAAACGTAATCATATCAAGATAGGCGGATGATCTTTGGTCTTGGGTCCCAGGTGAAATATCAATGTTGATATCACCCACTAAGATAACATTCTTGAACGAAGTATATTTACAAAGACAGTCATTTAGCGAAACCAAGAAGTTGTCAATATTTCTATTACCTGGTGGACGGTAAATGGCAATTAGGATAGTGTCTGGATCGATCTTTAACATGAGAGTGTTCGCATCTGAGAATTGTGATTCTTCAATCGTTGGAGAATAATGGTTCTTACAGTAAATCACCACACCTTCATTTTGAGTTTGGTTGTTGGAAGTGGAAAAGGACTTGTACCCGTCAATGAAAGGAATAATGGGGTTACGTGTCAGCCAACACTCAGTCAGAGCAATAATATCCCATTCAATATTAGATCTAGTCAGCAACGTTTGAAAGTTTGGAAAGTTTCGATGAATACTGCGTATATTTTGCGTAATGACCTTCAAAGTAGTTTCAGAATGTCGCAACAGATTTTTGCAGTCCTCTATTTCACACGTTGCTGACTGTGCCACAGCCACAGAGTCCAGTTCATTGTTAAAAGCCATAGCAAAATCAGCCATAATTCGATGTAGGATATATAAATGTGCACTTTAGAATTTGCCAGTATAAAAGTGTAGTTCTGATGGTGTAAACCTGATTTACGAACGTCATGTGCACATTGAACTTCAAAATGAAACGATAATATAAGTGTTTGGAGGGAAGCATGTTGTATTTTGAGTTTCTGTAAAAAAAATAAGTGTTGTAAGTGATTGTTATGTGAATTAAGTTGCTCAGAGTAGTAATTATTAAACCCAGACAATGCTAATAGCTGTTTCAAACAAGAACATTTTTTAAAAGAATACAAAATAAACGTAAACATGCAACATCTGATAATATTCATGCAAAATCTAACGAAAACAATAGACATAATTAAGAGAAAAATAACTAGTCATATTTTCCGTTCAGTCTTTAACTTATCTAGATCAGCTTCTGTACTAACACGCAGGTGTCGTTCTCCCTCTCTTTTGCGAATAAAGATCTTCCCTCCAGCTGTCCAACAGTATTTATACTCATTAGTGCTCGCGAAGTCACGTGCGAGGAAAAACAGTCTTCTAGCTTTAGCCGTAAGATGTTCAGATATGTAAATATTATTTGGTGGACCACTGATATGCAGGTGTGTAGTGTTTAGTTTATTTTCTCTATGCTGGTTGTTGAACTTTTTACAGTGTTCTATTACACTATCCTTCGTTATAATAGAAGTAAAATCTACGATTATGGGCTTATTGCCTTCTTTTTTTGTGTTTATCCGAAAAACATCTCTTATATTATTTGTTTGGATAGGGTAATTTAGCGCAGACCCCAGATTGCTAATAAGATCTAGAAGATCTTGTTTCGACTCCTTTTGTTTAGGTGGAATATTTTTAATTTCAATACAAGAACTTTTATGCGAGGTCTCTAATAGATCAACTTTATTCTCTAACACCTGTATATAATCCATATTTCTCTTTCGTTCATTTTCCATATCTTCAAGTTGTTTTCTAAGATCCTTATACTCATTTGATAGGAACTCGACGGACTCAATAATACCGGCGTTCTGTTTTCTAATGTCATTGATCGTAGACTGTAATTCATCCAATTTGTGGTTCTGTTCTTCCTTTAGATCGGTTATCATCTTCGTAATATCTGACATAAACATGTTCAATTCATCGTCATGACCTCGTTTTCGGGATCTCGAACGGTAAGCTGCGTTTCGGGTATCTTCATTCTCAGTATCTGAGGCAGCCGTTGAGCTCATTTGAGCATCAGAATCACCGCTTGTTTTCGGAGGTGAAGTTCGTTTAGGACGCATTACGAATAAAGGTAGTTTTCTGGACTTAGTAAAATCGTTGTAGAAATATATGTGAAATATATGGCTCTTTGGGTCAGTGAATCTGTAGTCGTTTTTATACTTAATCTTCGATAATCAACAAATTTGTAGAACAAAACATCCAAAATGTAATGCTGAGTTAGGGATTCGAACTGCCGCTTTATGACTCGTCAATCCGAGCTCTCGCCCCGGAACCAAACGTACTACGGTGGTTGCGTCTAAATAGGCCAACTAATGCCAAAACCAATTCGCAAGTATTAGTGGCGTAACCTTGCTTTCTCTTTGAAGGTCGCACTCAACGGATCACTGAGCTAACACAGTTAAGTTCACTTTTTATAACGATAATTTTAAAAAGTTTTTGGTCACTTTTGGTGGTGTTACTTGGAGTACATTTACACTTTTACACAGTTTTGTTTATCTATTAGTCTATTACGTTATACAATAGGATTTATGTTGTTTCAACTTGTTAAAACCACTTTTTGGAAATAAAGTTTACGGAGCGTTTACAAACACGTCAGCTCGCAGCGGCGTCGCCTCACTCGAATAATAATGGCAGAGATCAATTCCTCACTCAAGCCAGCCACGACTCGTAGACGGAGCAATGAACGTCGCGCATAGTCACTGTATGTAGCATACTGATCTGAAGTAGTTTTCATTACGTCAAACAGAATGTTAGCTGAATTAGGCTTTTTGGGACAAAGAGGTTTAAATTCGCGTTTAAAATTGCTCCAACTACGATCAGTTGTGACCCACTCATTTAACCACATACGAGCTTCCCCTTTCAAGCAATTACCAATCCGAGATAAACATTCATTGTCAGTCCAATTATTTGTTACCTTAGCTCTGTCCACCTCTTCACACCATACCTCAACGTCATGTAAATTGGGATCAAAATTAGAGATGTAGTAAGGTTGGTTAGCTCTCACCGAGTGATTGATGGAACGTATCGCATTTATCAATGCGTCTGTGGACACCTGTTCCGAAGAAACAGCGCTGCTCGCTGACTGCACCCGCGGAGCTGCACTAGGTATAGACTCATCACGCGCAACCGTCTGGCTACGCTGGCGCGCCGGCCGCGGCGGCGTGCCTGGTGGCATGCTCGGTGCTGGCCCCGCTCTTGCAGGCTCCTGGTGACCTGTGGCTGGCAGCGACACGTATGACGTAGGGCACGGTTGTCTTTCTAGCTCATTAAGCCGATCTAAAATACTTTGCATTTGTTGCCTGTAATGTCCATCGGGAGATCTACTACGATATCGATGTCTACTTCGGTGTTGACGTCGACTACGATCGCGATCTTTACTGGTTGACCTTCGGTCATCCATTTTTACGATATATCCCTAACAGTCTACGCAACGTATAAAACTTCCAAGTGAAATTAGGTACCAACAAAAAATAAATTTAAACTGTTACGAATGATTATTAAAATTTTAACGATATGAGAATAATCGTCTTTAGATTTTTAAATCACAGCTACTTACGTTACGCAATAACACTGTCAGAACTATTTACACGTTAACAAAGAACAAAGAAATCATAACCTATGTACCTACGTTAAAACTAGCAATAAGGATCTGTAATTGCTAAATAACGAGCAAAGAAAACTGTCAACGAAACTCGATGCGAACTGATTTTATCCTACCTTCGTAAATTTAAAACTACCGAAGTGCACATAGCAAATACCTTATTCACTTTAAACAAGCACTCGTATAAAAAAACTCTGAAGTAATTAAATTAACGGAACGAAAATTTTAAAACGAAAAGTTGGATAGCAAAGCACATTGGATCGCGTTAGCTCAATGCCACTTCTGATTTTAGAAATAAGGAAAGAATTTTAGTATTTAGGAAATACTCGGTCTTAAAACAATTACAGATATTTTAATTAGAAATTTACAAAATTACAAGAAAATTAGCACAGACTAGACAGAGCAACTGCCAGCAACCGCCCCGCGCACCAGTCGAGCCCAGGCAAAAAAGGGCGGCAAAAAGGGAGGCAGCTTGGTGTTGCCCTATTCGCCGTCTTGCCAGATGTCGAAGCTACCAAAGCGCCCTCTGCATTCTTAGTTTTTCTCCAACAATACAATATTATTTGAAAGAAGATTACCCGATACAAGTTTTAGAAAAATGACGAGAGTTGCAAGAACAGGTAAAACTTAGAAGGAGAAGGGTAACAAAGTGAGAATAAAATACGATAAACTGGTTATATTAAAACCATTAACAAAAGGCCACTCTCAAAATAACCAGAAAACACCTCACATACTCAGTTCCAAAATAATACCAATACACAAGCCCATAAAAAGAATTGTACACAGAAATCACACGCAACGGTACAAAGGTCAAACAGTATTTCAGAAGGGGTTATAAAACCGAGCATGCTAAATTTTTTGATAAATAAAAATGTCAAAAACACAGTTCCAGAGCAAAAAAGTGGCAGCAAAGATAGCAATATATGCTTTTATTATTACGAGTATTCAAAATAAACAACATAAAACAAATATTTACAAACATCTTCCAACCCGGCTGGTCACCATGGAAGAATACGACCAAAACCCTCCAGTAAAACTACAAAACCACGAAACTACCAAACAGAACAAAGAATCTAAGAGCGATATAAAAGTTGGAACCTATAATGTCAAGTCTCTGTCACCAACGGAACGATACCTAGAACTTACTAATGCACTAGAGAGTATAACCTGTGACATACTAGGCCTTTCAGAAATTAGAAGAATGGGTTGCCATATGGAAGAATATTTCAAACTACATTGGAGAAACAAAGGGCCTATACGGGGTTGGCTTTCTGATAAAAAAAGGCATGGAAACACAATATCACAAAGTTTACAGGGATTTCTGAAAGAGTAGCTCTACTACAAATGAACTTTGGAAAATTAAACATTTCTATAATTCAGGCTTATGCACCGACAGAAAGATCCAGCGAAGCTGATATCGAAAAATTCTACTATGACCTAAAAATAGCTCATACAACAGCAAGTGAGAAAGACCTCGTATTAAGAGACTTTAATGCGAAAATAGGGCAACCCAGAATGGAGGAAAAACTTATCACAGGAACTTATGGCCTAGGCCAAAGAAATAAAAGAGTAGAACGGTTATTACAGTAGAAGATGGACTTGGAAGTCACCAGACGAAAGCGTCAAGAACGAAATCGACTACATCATGACAAATGTCCCAAAACAAGTCCAGAACTATGAAGTTCTCAACAATGTAAAATTCCGAACGGATCATAGGCAGGTAAGAACAACACTCATCCTAAGCCAACCGAAAAAGAGCAGGAAAAACTTCAAACCACTACCAAAAATCCCCAAGACTGACGACGAAATAAAACTCTATAAAGCTAACCTCAAACTGTGTATCGAAAACAATTTACAGGAAATTACAAGCGTACAATCTTACTACGATGAACTGGAAAAAGCCATAACATATAGCCAAACCAATAGAAATAGCCATAATAAAGGAAAACAACATAAAATACTCAGTGAAGAAACAATAGCATTATTAAATAAACGAAGTGAATTAGCAATAAAAAAGAATAAGGATATAAATACAAAGAAAAAAATAAGCAGATTATACAAAGAAACCAGCAAAGCGATCAAAAGAGATTATAGTGAGCACAGGCGAAGAATAATAACAGAAAACAAATATAGAAGTACAAAAAAAGCATTTAAAGAATTAAATTTACGTAAAACATGGATATAACAATTAGAAGGTAAAGAAACCAATACGAGACAAGACATTATACACCAGGCAACCGCTTTTTACCAAGAACTATACAAAAGCATAGACAACGTCGAAAAAGCTAAAGAATTAAATCAGGTTGATAACACACAGCAAATTATGCCTATAGACGAAAAAGAAGTATACTTACAATTGAAACGATTAAAATCAGAGAAAAGTCCAGGTCCCGATGGGATAACTAACGAAGTCTTGAAACTAGGCGCACCAATTTTACTGGGCCCTCTTACAGAACTATTCAACCTAATTCTAGAACGGACATTGTGCCAATTCAATGGTGTACGTCGGATGTTATACTGCTACATAAAAAAGGTAATCCACTCGACATCAGCAATTAAAGACCTTCAGCTTACTAGCAAATGTATATAAAGTGTTGTCATCAACTCTTCTAAAACGCATAACACAAGTGTTAGAATTTGTACTGTGCTAAGTTGTAAATTTAATAATCTGTCTTTAAACAGTCGTATTTAATAATAATTTAATAATTGTGTATGGTATTATTGATTAATTTAGATCCTTTTTCTAATTAGTTATTTCGAACTAATAATAAAGTGTACAATCAAATCCTTTATGCACATAAAATCTACTTTACCAAAAATACCACTTTCCCAATATTACCACTTTTTCATAATGACTACTGCGTTTCACAAAATGATCTCTTTACCAAAATGACCAACCACTTTTCCATAATGACCACCGCCCCCACAATGCACATAAATTCTACTTTACCAGAAAAACCACTTTACCAAAATGAACACTTTTTCAATGACTTCTTAGTCAGTGGAAGGGGAGGGGGGGGGGGAAGGGAGGCATTTCGGATGACTGCTGTCAAAATTAAAACGGCTATATCTCGGAAACTATCGATCTTAGACTAGTCGTGTGTAGAGACAAGTGATATGTCTCGATGAGACCTACATTTCGGATGACAGCTGTCAAAATTAAAACGGCTATATCTCGGAAACTATCGATCTTAGACTAGTCGTGTGTAGGGACAAGTGATAGGTCTCGATGAGATCTACATTTTGGATGACAGCTGTCAATATCGCGATTTCGTATATCGGGATTTGATGAGTCGCGATAAGGTTTGTTTGTCGTAGATTCCGTGTATCGGGTTTATGTGAGTCGAGATCTGTCGCACTAACGTGCATCGAGCTGGCGTGTTTCGAAATTACGTAGCCGACTCAGCGTAGTTGGTAGGTACTTTGCGTGTTGCAGTTTAGGAATTAGCGTAGTTGGTACTTTGGTTCTTTGCGAAGTTGGTACTATGAAAAAAAAAAATCAGACAGGTGCATGAAACCCATGCACCTGTCCGATGTGATGTTGCCTAGAGTCTGGCCAACGAAAGCTGTCCAAGAAAAAAGGCGGGAATTAATTACAAAAAATGAGCAAAAGGATTAAAGTTTTACGGTATTATTTAAAATCATTATTGAAAATCAACAGCATTTTTTTTGTCAGTAAATGATTATTTTTAAAACAAGAGAAATTTACTTAAATGAATACATATAAAGAAATAAAAAAATATGCAATGTACAATTCTATTTGAATCATGTTAGTTTTAAAACTCTACCTTACATCCTATATTAGCAGAAAATAAAACTACTTACCATTTTAAATGTGAAAATACCACCAATTTCTTTCGCCAGATGGCGCCATTTAATTAATAGTAACAATAAATTGCCTAAGTATAAAATTTAAAAAAACGTATCGTAGGTAAACTTTTTTGCTGGTTACTTTATAAAAAAAAAATATAAATAAATGTCATAAAATGGAGTGGGCCGAAACAGCGAATGAAAATAATACAAAATTTGAGATTCGTCGTTTCGGCCCACTACTGGTCCCAACACCTGTAGGCCGAAACGACGAATACCCCTGTGTGAGTCGAGTCTGTAGACGTTTCGGGAAAGTAGACGTTTCGGGAAAGTGGACGTTTCGGGAAAGTAGACATTTCGGGAAAGTAGACCTTTAGGGATACAATCGTTTTAGTAAACTGGTCATTTTGGTAAAGTGGTCGTTTTGGTAAAGTAGACTTTATGTGCCTAAAGGAATCAAATAAGTATTGTCAAATATTAAATAACAAAATATTACATATTACAAATAAGAAAAACAATAAAAGTATTTTTAGTAAAGTGTAATATCCGATACTTCCGTTAATAATTAAACTAGACTTAAAACGATATTTGTTGTTTTATACTTTAAAGTGGGGGTAGCTTTCATGAAATGGTCGACGACGAATATGTAGTCAGTCGGAGTGTGACCATCGACGTGAATAGTCAGCTACCCCAACATCTGCGAATTAATAAGTGTTTGAACTTTGATAAAAAGTAAAACATGCTGAAATTAAATCTTTTATTTTGAGAATCTACCCTGGTTCCTGATAATCATGGTTGGTAACCGTCTGGCAACTACATTGACCCATTACCAACAGGCATGAAATGGTCCAAATTGTTTTGTAACCCTCCATGACGTGCAATTTAAAGATCGGTTTAGATTCACAAAGGAATCTAAATTTGTTTGTTTGATGTTATAAAATAAAACAACATTTACCATCTGGCAGAATACAACGGAACATAACCTACAAACGATTGACTTATTGAGTAATGACAAAATACGTTTCGTTCTTCACAAACACATTTTAATATTTATTCACAATAACAGTAAATCGACCATAAACTTATAAAGTTTATTCTCAATCTGATGTAACATAATAGTACTTATCTAACTTCTAGAATGAATTTCACAATTTATATATGCAAACTTTTGAAATCAAATCACTTTACTAATAAATACCGGTTTTTTTTCTGGTAATGGAACGTCTAAGTATAGTTAGAGAGAAACTCAACTAAAAGCGGTTTGAGAAAATCTGATTATGACGAATGAAACGCAGGAATCTTAAGTACTCATCAACTACTTGAGCAAAACTCAACTGAGTTCTACTAAAATGCTCAATTCAGAAACCGGCTGATTGTCGTGTAGTTCATAATTTCAACATTGTAATTTAAGTCAAGATGGCCTAACGGTTAGGCGTGTGCAGATAGATCTTTGAGTGAATCAGTGACAGTCGGTTTCTGAATTGAGCATTTTAGTGGAACTCAGTTGAGTTTTGCTCAAGTAGTTGATGAGTACTTAAGATCTTTTACAAAACTCTGTAGAGCATGAGATAGGTAATCTCACGCTCTACAGAGAGGAAGTTTAGATTTACAGTACTGGAAAAGACTTCCAGAGTCAGGCTCCAATGTAGATTCAGCTCTGAAGTAAGGCGAGAAGAACAGCTCCCAGGTCAGGTTGATTCTGCAACCACGCGAGAAGAGCACGGGCGAGTCGTTTGGGGAGGCCCGGAGTCTGGATAAGAGATCACGGGCGAGTCCTTTGGGGAGGCCCGGAATACAAAGTATGAAGTAGACGTGGCTCCAGGGCTTGTAGAGCTCCTGGAGAGTGTAGGGTCACGTTAGTACGTCAGACCCTATCACTTGTTCACTTAAGAGGTTAACTCCGCGCTCTCACACTCGCGATGGAGAGGGTTCACAAGAGGAACTCTTTGAAGACTTTACGCAACGGCGTTGGCTCTTTTAGAGAGACCAGATGTCTTCTGATGGTTCTTGTTCAGAATCCAAATATACACTGAAGGGAATGTTTCAGAAATCCCTTTTATATAACAATCTCAGCGTTTAGCCACATCAACTGTTTCATTTTCTTTCTAGAATTTAAGTTTTTGAAATCAAAAACTGACGCCTGTATTTAAAACGGCCTGTATTATTCAGTTAAAAACTTCCTCGAAGATTTCTGTGAGCGTGTTAATTAATTGTATAAGCTTAAGATAAGATATTTTTATCCAGTAAACAATAGTAATTCATAATAAATTACATTATTTGACCTAACATATTAATAAGAATAAATTAAATTACATAAATCAAAAGTGACCTTCTTAGTCCTAACCACTAAGAAAACCTTTCGACACAAAATTCGAGAAAAAGTAACTGACACCTTGACAACTGACGTAATGTCAAAAGAAAAGTAAACATTGAAAAATTATTAGATTTAATATTTTATTTCAGCAAAATCAAAGTTAATAAATCGAATAAGATCGATTGTAAGACTGCCAACATAAATAGTTGCCGCCAAGGCACGACATAAGATGTAAAAGGACATCTTATAAACAATGAGTATGATAGTAAAAGTGTAAGTATAGCATTTATATACTATACTAGTTTGCTTGAGTGCGCGAGCTGCACGCAGCTCGCGGGTTTCGTGTTTTTGAGAAGTATTCCCTATCCTTATAAAATTTTGAAAATCCATAGTAATCTTTATAAATAAATTGGAAAATCCGTTAGAATTACCCCTAAATCAGTATGAGAACCCTTAAAACATTTGAGAAGTATAAAAAAACATTACCCTAAGGTTTGCTTGTCGTCGTCCCTGAGTTACGCTTCACCCACTCAACCTTAGTTACGCTACGGAGGTCGGCGGCTCGCTTCGCTCGCCACCTCCCCCCCCCTTCGCTCCACTCGGTCTCGCAGGTTCGCTCCGCTCAGGACCTACCTAACACCGGACAGGTTACGACGCCTACTACAATATTTGTTCAAACACCTGATGGCTATCTGTAACCATTATGAGTTACAGGCCTTTCAATTTTAGGGGAGGTTGGGAAAGGGAGCTTCACCCACTCAACCTTACGTTACGCTACGGAGGTCGCCGGCTCGCTACCTCCCCCCTTCGCTCCACTCGGTCTCACAGGTTCGCTCCACTCAGGACTTTTAGGGGAGGTTGGGGAGGGGGAGGGGAGGGTTTAAAAATTTCACCGCCTCTCAATAATAAATTATAGTGAAAATCAACATGCCGCTACGTGTCCTATTTTCCGAGATACGATAGGGGGAGGGGTGAACAGGGGGAAAGAGGGGAGTTTTGAAAAATGATTTTGACCAACTCTTTGCCCCTTCTTACGAATCTCAATCATCTCTGCTTGGCAGTACGATTATTACAAACATTGTTATCGATTAACTGAATAGTTAAGCGCCATCTATTGGTTTTTGTATTAACTAGTACTTAGATCTTCAAGTGACAATTTAGAGAGTAATTGATTAAACTAAAGTCTTTATCTAGAACTACAGTTAAAATTAAGAAAAGCAAATACTTTATGGCAATTGGGATTTTACCAATTTGTTATTGCTCTTTTGCACTATGATTTGTTTGTATGGCAACATTCCACAGTGTTGTGGAATGTGGCGCCAAGTACGATTTTAGTGGTCAATGACTCAATTTATAATTTTAAACTACGACTAAATCAGTTTTCCTAAAACTAACTACAAACCAAAAAGTCGAGATTATTTACAAAGCAATTTGTTAGTGAAAGACCTGTTCTTAGTATTAATTAGACCTGCCTTCGATCTACCGGAAATGGTTTTGATGAAGCGACTAATTTAGCTTAAACTTAATAACACCTTTGCATTTGTGAATATTAGTATTGTTTAATTATTACAATAATTAATTGTGAAGTATTCTGGTATTGTTTGTATGTATTAATGAACTTACGATGTAATGAATCACTGAACTGAGTGGGCGTGTCACTTCCGCCGACTCAAGATGGACGCGCGTAGGCAGACGTGTCTCGTTAGCTTAGGATTAGCCAAACAATTAAAATACTAAGTAATTATAAGTGTTTATTGAAGTGAACAATATTAAGTTGTGAAAACAAGAAATGTAACACGATTTAAAAGAGTGTAAGGAGTTTCTTCGTCCGTTCTTCTCCATATCAACCACATGCGAACGGACGGCTCAACTCTAGAATGTTTCTAAGTGCCTGTACCTAAATGATTTATTAAAAATAAACGTTTAGAGTTTGAGTCAAGTGCTGTGTGTGATTTCAAATACCCTACCCTAATCGCACGGCGATGTGATGGCTAGAGAATGAAAGATAATATGGCGGCGGATGGCGCCAATATTGTGGACAGTGTTCCTCTAAGGAGTCTAAGCTATCCCTGCCGTGATATATATAATTGAACTGTATTTCTAATTATTGATATAATATTCCACCTTACCACTACTACCGTAAACTCGGTACACTACTACAGCCTTCTGAAAACTCCATTGCCCAAGCTGACTGCATCAGTGGCATCAGCGAAGATATGCCCGAGGACGGCGCACGGTCACGAGAGGCCGTATTAGGAGAAACGCCATGACGGATAGCATTTGGCGACGTCACCTGACGGCTAGTCTATAAAAGCGCCCCGTTCAGCGAGTATATCGGCCAACAGGCGACAAAATGACGGGCCTGTTGTCACAGGCCAAGGTATGGCCTCCGCGGGCAGGGCGCAAAGCCCCGTGACCGCCTGCCGCGCCCCCTGACCACGATTTCCATGTAGTAGTAGATCGGCCATTTCGTGGTCGGCTCTCGTACGGGAAGGTTGTCAGGTGATCGACGCTATTTATGTCTTTTTTTTACCTTGTTTTTATCTTAATGTGTGCATTTAAATTAACGGTTGTTTGCTTTTGTGATTTTAGTTGCTTATTTTGATTAAATTAATGTTAATAGAATTAGTAAAAGCTGCGTGATTATTATTTGTTTTAATATTTTCTACTTCTGATCCTAAAAATATGTATTGGTTTAAAAAAAAAAAGGAGATAAAATATATAAAAAAGAGGTTATAATACCAGCGGGGGGTTGAGCTTAGATAAGGACTCTTAAGATTAGTTTTAAGCTGTCCGCCTATAGTTGTATGCCCAACAGTACACTGTTGGGCGGACGCAAATGCGTATCCTTGGCTATACTGGACGAGCAAGTGATGTGATCGGACTAGACACGTAAGGATTTTTTTTTTCTTTTCTTTTTATTATACCGCTGAGAGGCTCAAGCGACACCAAGTGTACCGAATCATCCGGGATGACGGAAGCCAATCCCGGGCCGGCCACGACAGCGACGGACGAGGACACCGAACGCCGCGAATCGTCTCGGCATCGATAGCGGCTAAAGAGGAGGAGCTCAAGCCGCTGTACGAGTTGAGACGAGAGGGAGGCGGTTTATTTAGGCAGCGCCTATCCCTCGCACGCACCCCCCCACCCCTCAATCGTTTTTAACCCCTACCCCGAAACATCATGGACACGTCGCCGCCGTGCTCCGAGACGCCGCTGATTCCACAGGCGGGCGAAAACGCCACCTGGCGTTGCCGAAGGAGGTGCAGGAGGCGGTGCGCCAGCGGGTGGCGAAGAGGAAGGAGGTGCCACCTGTTTGTGGCCTTCTGACGGCGGCCCCCGTGTCCCCGCCACCGCCCATGGCCCGCCCAGAAGAAGAGAAGCTCCGCGACACAGACAGACCCACACGCCGCAGCGTCGGTCGAGATTTTGGCCAGCCTCGCCACCAGCAGTACGAGGGCCATAATGGAGGCAGTGAGGAGTTAGACCTCCAAACTTAACAAAGACGAAGTGACGGCGATCGGCACGCACACCGAATGACTGAGAGCGGTGATCACTCACCTGGCGCTACGCCTTGCGGCTTCTGAGGCCAAGGCCGCTGCGGGCCCGCCCAGCGGCACCCTACCAGCGGACGAGCAGAAAACGCCGGCGTCGCCAAAAAGGAGCTTGTTGTGCGCGCTGCGATTGGGGAGGGACAGCGCTCCGGTCTCGATCGCGCGCCCGGGGCCATCGATTGCCATAAACCCGGCAGAAGACCAGAAAGAAAACTTGAAAATGGTCGACGACACCATGCAGGCGCTGCAGACCGCAGTCCGGCCGTCACAGCTGGGCCTGCAGATTGCAGGCGTTCTTAAGGTCGGGAACGCGGGCGTTGTCGTCCGGACAACCTCTGCAGCTGCGGCTGCGGCGCTGAAGGAGGCGGTGCCGGCCACTCTGCGAGCTACAGAGCCGGCAGTGCGTAATCCGCTGATCGCACTCACAGGTGTGGACAAATCCGCCACGTGGGAGCAGGTGCTCTCAGACATGGAAACAAAACCTCAAAAGCGACGCAACATGGACCAGCAAGGCGATCGGAGATGCGCTGCGCCTCCAGTACAAGAGGGATCGGCATAATGGAGGAGCGCGTTGGATCTGCCACTGCAGTGGTGACTTAAGGCGGGAACTGGTAGGCAGGGGCCGTTTTTATATAGGGTAGGAGGTAGTAGAAGTTACGGACCGCCTGGGGGTCAGCTGCTGCAGCAGGTGTAAGATGTACGGGCACCCTGAAAAATACTGCCAGGCAAAATCAATAGTTTGCGGCAACTGTGGCGAGGAGGGCCACAAAAACATAGTGTCAAGCCCAGTCGACCTACTGCGCCACCTGCAAGAGGTTTGGCCGAAAGGGTGCCCAGAAACACCGTACGGCCTAGAGGGACTGCCCAGCCAGGGCGAATGCAGAGCAGAGGCAAGTTAACGGCACCAACTATGGATAACGAACTCAAGGTTGGGCAGCTAAATCTACAGGGTTCGGCTGCGGCCACCGCAGAACTGCCCGCCATTGCGGATGACTTCGGGCTGGGCTTGTTGCTGGTGCAAGAGCCGTTCTCTGCGCCCCAGTCATCCGTCACGTCGCACGGCCAGCTTATACTGCCGGAGGGCCCCTGCCCCAAAGCAGGGGTTTTCCTGGCGCGCCTTGACGCGACCTGCGCGGTGCTGCACCACCTTTCAACGAGCCACTGCGTCGTAACATAACCTGGAGAGATACTTCGGTCCACCTAATTAGTGCCTACTTCCAGTACTCTGACCACCAAAAGATTGACTGGTTAGTAAGGACAGTCTGTCAGAACGCATCTCATAGTGGTATCCTTATACACTTTCTGAGATGTAGCGCAATACCACCCCGACTTGACCAGAGGAGTAAAATCCAATGGTCCCAGGGGTATGGTGAGCCTGGAGACCTTAGTCACAACACAAGACCTGACCGAGGGGCGCAAGCACTACGTTGAGCGGTGTTTATCCACGACTGCTTCGGGGAAGGTTCCCGAAGGACGCCACGTTGGGGGTCCTCGGACCCCAAATCTAGCAGCTCGTAAGGCTGGGGGGTAGCGAGAGCTGTGGGTGAACCTGTGGTAGGGTTTGCCCCCCTTTTTTTTTTTTTTTTTTTTTTTCGGATGGGAAATCATCAAATGACTTCTCCCGCTCTGGGCTGAGCAGGAGGGAGTGTCAGACTTTTACTGACTAAAACCCATCCATGTTCCTTCATCGCCCTTTGTGTTCCGGGGCCACGGTATCTCTTTCGAATAGTCCCGCAGCCCCGGCAGGCTTCGGTCCTTGCGGACCCCTTCCCTATTGCTGACTCTCTTTGAGGCGCGCGTGGAACACGAACGCGCCGTCGACACGGCCTGTCGTCATGAGACGTACGGACGGCGAGCTAGCCCATAGCTCCCCATCCACAGGCCCGCGCCTACGGTGGCCGGAAGCCACCACGTGGCCCCCGACGCCCGGGGCGTCTCCCGCGGCGGCCGGGACGTGAGGATCTCTCCCTGTCCTGTTCCGCCACCTCCTTCGCTAGCATGACTGCTTCGCAGAAGGAGGTGACGGCGTCCCATTCCGTCTCGCTCCGGACCATGGATTGAACCAAGGCCGGGAGCGAGAGGTCGCCGCCGCCAATCGCCGTTACGAGGACACGGCGGTGCTCCGCCCAAGCGGGGCACACCTCCACCGTGTGCTCCACCGTGTCCTCCGGTCGATCCTCACAATGGTGACACCCGGACGTTTCCTCCCGCCCGATTCGGTGCAGGAACTTACCGAAACAGCCGTGTCCGGTAAGAACCTGCGTCAGGCGGAAGGTGAGGACGCCGTGGCGTCTCTCCAGCCACTCCTCAAAGAGGGGACTTACCGCCACTATTGTGGCGTGCCCTGTACGGGGTTGCGAAAGTCGCTCTCTCCATGTCGCCATGAGATCACGCCGGAAGTCCGTCCGCTGAGCGACAATTTGCCGCGGCGGGTTTGCCCCCCTAACACATCAAGGTTTATGGGTTGCATTTGATCATTTAAAGGAAACAAATGGTCGGACCTCCGGCCTCCCACAGGAGCCGGAGGCGTCGACCCTTAAACCTATAAGTCCGACTCCTCGATCTTCGCCTCGAGCGAAGCGGGAAGACGGTGAGCGGACCTGCCCGGAATGTAGCAGGGCATTCCGGAGCAAAACAGGGTTGGGCGTGCATAAAAAGCGCGCTCACCCTGAGACGGCCAACGCCGCAGCCGCACCACCGCAGGTGAAGCGGAGATGGCTGGAGGAAGAGGTGGAGCTTCTAGCCCGAACGGAGGCCCGTTTGGATAGAGCTGGAAGCAGTGTCAGTACAAGAAACCAAGACCTTCTACGGGAGTTGCCCCAACTGGGGCGCTCCCTAGAAGCGATAAGGGGGTACCGGAGAAACGAGTCGTATAAGAGCCGGGTACAAGCGTACCTGGCAGATACGGCTCGTGCGCCTTCTCCGGATAACCCCCAAGGGGAGGCAGAAATGCCTGGGGGCGCCCCGAGCACTGACACTGCAGAAGGCTCAATGTCAGATGGACCTCACGTGGGGGCGGGGATCCCCTCTGAGACCATGCCGGAACCCGCTAGCCTGCAAAGCAGTGGCGGGAAAAGGCGGGGGCGGCCTAGGCGCAAAGGCCAGTCTCTGAGTACCCAATCTGCTGGTGTCAGATTATCTGCGCGAAAGCGGCGCAGGAAAGAGTACGCGAGGGTGCAGGAACTGTGTACAAGACCTGTAGGTCTAGAGCTGCCGCGCAAGTGATCGACGGACAAACTCGGGGGGTCAAGCACAGTCTCGCTGAGCTGGAAGCCTACTGGCGACCAGTGATGGAGGCGGTGTCGGATGCCCCGGGGCTCACACCGGAAGTTCTGAGCGCGTTACAACGCTCGGAGCAGCACGGGAGTAGCAGAGATTACTCGCAGCTGTGGACGCCTTTCACTTCTGAGGAGGTGAAGGCGTGCCGCGTGGACAACTGCTCCGGGTCCTGACAGAATTCTCCCAGGGGCCTGGAACACAGTACCTTCTGCAACTCAGGCGGAAATATTCACTGCGTGGCTGATGGCTGGGGAAGTCCCCAAAAAGCTTCGCGGCTTCCGTACGGTCTTTGTGCCAAAGACGGAGGATCCTGCAGGTCCTGGGGAGTACCGGCCGATTTCGATCGCGTCGGTGCCTCTCAGGCACATGCACTCTGTTTTGGCTAAGAGGCTGGAAGCGTGCTGCCCTCCCGATGCACGACAGCGTGGATTCATCTGCGCCGACGGCACACTCGAGAATTCGGCTGTGCTGGACGCTGTGCTGGGAGACTGCGGGAAGAAGTTGCGTGAATGTCATGTTGCAGTGCTGGATTTTGCCAAGGCGTTCGATACGGTGTCGCATGCGGCACTGATCGATCTGCTGAGGAAAAGGGGCCTGCCTGAGAGGTTCTGCGACTACGTTGCGAGGCTGTATGCCACTTCCGAGACTGTCTTGGTTGTGAATGGAGCCCGCAGCGGTCCTGCAAGAGTGGGTCAGGGAGTTCGCCAGGGAGACCCGTTGTCCCCATTGTTATTCAACATGGCCATGGATGTGATATTAGCGGCCCTACCGAGGGAAGTTGGTTATAGGCTGGAAGGCGAGAGTGTCTCGGCTCTGGCCTATGCTGACGACCTAGTCCTGCTTGCAGGTTCAAAGGTGGGCATGCAATCCTCCATCGACTGTGTGTGGAGCACTGGAAGGATGATGGGACTCTTCGTTAGTCACGCTAAGAGCGCTGTGCTTTCGATGGTGCATGACGGGAAGCGCAAGAAGGTGCACTACCTAACCGACCGTACCTTTAAGGTGGGGTCGCGCTGGTTGCGGCAGGTGACTTGCGTTGGGGCGGATCTGTATTTATGCTTTCGCGGTTGCACAACGACATGCTTTGCTCATGCTTTGCTTGGTAGCATAGATGCAGGTCTACCTTACTGCCTCCCTCAGAGGCGGTAGGGTGGCGGGGTCTTGAGGGGGAGCGCTACGGTCGTGTAGATCCTCAAGGCAAGTCTGGTGTGTTCACCTTCACGTGGTTGCCGCCCTGTTCTTGGTCTAATTCCATAAGAAATAGACGCAACAAAAACCACCAGGAGCATTCTAGGGGGGGGGCGCATCGCACTTCGTGTGATGATCAACTCCCGTCATGCGATGTGCGGTGTGCGTTCCCCTGCGTGACCCTCTGAGCAGCGGGCGTAGCAGAGGGCATGGCAGGGGGAGTGGGGTCCTCCTTTTGCGAGGTTCTCGCAGAAGGAGGAGGCGGAGCGGCGCGGCGAGAGGATCATGTCCTCTCACGTGATCCTCTCGCTGCGACGCTCCGCGGGCGGAGGGGGGGAAGGGGCGTTTGCCCTCCCTCCTCACGGTGACGGGCGGGCGACAGGCGCGGAGGTGCCTCCGCCCGCATTGCACCCGTCACCTCCGTCGGTCATTCCCAAACCCCCTCCACACCCGTGCCGTGAGGGTAAGAGGGGGGGTCCGCCTTGTGTTCGTCGGCGGGGGACTGGAAGTAAAGGCTGTGCCGGTTTCCCAGTCCCCCTCCACTTTGACGAAGCGGGAATGCGCTGGGTCGTCTTAGTGGGTATACCGGGTTTGGTTCGCCCGGGGAGTCCTACATACCCCTCCCGTCCCCCGACGGGAGGGTTTGCGTAATGCATTTTTTCCCAGCGTCAAAAAAAAAAAAAAAATAGCGTAGACTTCAAGGCGTCTGGATGCGTGACGTTAGATCATGATGTCAAGGAGGCCTTAACCAACATCACAAAGGCTCCCCTTAAGCCGCAACAGCGGCTCGAAATCATAAGGGCTCACCTCATCCCGAGATTCCTGCATGGGTTCGTGCTAGGGAACATCTCGGATGACAGGCTGAGAATGCTCGACGTCCAGATCCGGAGGGCAGTGCGGTCTTGGCTGCGGTTACCGAAGGATGTGCCTGTCAGCTATTTCCACGCAGCTACCACGGACGGCGGCCTGGCGATCCCGTCGCTGAGGACATGTGTACCGGATCTCATTCGTAAGAGGTTCGGTCGCCTGGAATCATCGCGATGGTCAGTGGCCAAGGCCGCCGCCAGATCTGAAAAGATCCGAAGGAAGCTGGCGTGGGCTGACAGGCAACTCCGGAAATTCACTGCAGTAAACCCCAAGTCAGGGGAGCGGACGACCGCGATGCATTGGCGTGAAGCCCTGCACGCTACCGTGGATGGCTTCGAGTTGAGGGAGTGTCCACGGGTTCCTGCGTCCACTAAGTGGATGCGGGAGCGCAGCGTGCAGCACACGGGCCGGGACTTCGTGCAGTTCGTGCACACTCACATAAACGCGCTCCCGTCGCGAGTTCGCAATACACGGGGGCGCAGGACTGGTGAGGAGTCGGAGTTGAACAGTGTCACAGAACGCACGGCGGCCGTATTGAACGCCATAATTGCATTGTGGACGTTGTCAGCTCCGCCATGGTGGACAAGGGGTGGACTGTGGTGAAGGAGCCGCACGTCAGGACTGTTTTGGGCCTCAGAAAGCCCGACATCATCGCCTCCAGGAATGAGGTGGGGGTGATTGTGGATGCACAGGTGGTCTCGGGTCAGCGACCCCTCGACGAGCTTCATCGTGAGAAACGTAATAAATACGGGAATCACGTGGAGCTCGTTGAGAAGGTGGCTGACAGACTAGGACTACCTTGTAAAGAGAGTGTCCACTCGACCTCCTGGAGAGGTGTATGGAGCCTAGCTTCCTATAAGGAGCTGAAGGGGTTCGTCGGGCTCACAACAGTCTGTAATGATTACGATTAGTGATTACTAAGACGATGGCAAATGACCGGGCTTAAATAGCCAAATGCCTCGTCATCTAATTAGTGACGCGCATGAATGGATTAAGGAGATTTCCACTGTCCCTATCTAAGACGACCAAAAAAGACGAGGTCGCCACGATCAGACTGCACACCGAACGCATCGCCGCCGTCATTGTCCACCTCACCCTGCGCCTGGCAGCGTCAGAAAGCACCAGTAGTACAGCAGGCGCCGCCGGCCCCATCATACGCGTCGGCACTGAACCTGCCCCAACCACAACCGCAACACCAGGCCCCTTATTCACAACGCTTCGATTCGATTTTCGATTCGGAAAGTCATATGTCTATCTTTTTTTGACATTACGAAATCGAGCGAGATAGACATACGACTTTACGAATCGAAAATCGAATCAAAGCGTTGTGAATAGCTTTGCAGGAGCCGGTACGGATCCAGGCCACGCCAAGCCCGGTCCTGGCCTTCTATCCGGCGGAGGAGAACGGCGCGCTTTAAACGGCGGATGAAACCAAAGCGGAACTGAAGAAGGCCAAAGCGTGGGTCCAGGTGGCCAAGGTGTGGAATGCCGGCGTGCTGGTGCAGACCACGATGGACGCGGCAGCGACCAGACTCCGGGTGACCGAGCCGAAAAAGAAGCTGCCACTTGTTTGCCTCAACAGGCAGAACGGGGAGTCGTCGGAGGAGGTACTCGGGAGATCTAATTGAGCAAAATTTCAAAGAAGACCCCAAGTGGCCGCTCGCGCGGATTCAGAAAGAGGCCACCGGCGCATTTAAGAAGAACCGGTCGCGCGGTGCGGCCCAGGCGACCGTCGACATCTTCGCCTGCTCGGCGGAGCTCCGGGAGGCGCTACTGAAGAAAGGACGGGTTTACATAAACTGGCAGGTCGTCGAAGTGGTTGATTATGTGGATTTGACCTGCTGCAGCAAATGTCAGCAGTAACGCCACCGCGGGGAGGAGTGCAAGTCGACCACGACGTGCTGCGCGACGTGCAAGAGCTTTGGGAAGAAAGAGGCGGCGAGTCACAGGACCGCCTCCCGGAACTGCCCGGCTAGTATCTATGCGACTCGAGAGAAGCGTTCGCGGCCATGACAATATGTCTAGGCCGCTGCTAAGAATCGGGCTCAACCTCGCCAGGTTGTTTCTTTTTAACCGACTTCAAAAAAGGAGGAGGTTATATGTTCGTGTGTTTTTTTTTAATGTATGTTACCCGATTTCTCCCCCATTTGTGGACCGATTCCCAAAATTCTTTTTTTATTTGAAAGAGTATACTCCTTAGGTGGTCCCATTTAAATTTGGTGAAGATCTGATGCTGTTCTTCGGAGATATACAATGGAACTCTTTAAAAATAGACGGCAAATCTGTCGTGATTGCTGCAATCGCTTATTGTTTATACAACATCATGACGTAACATCACGCCTGTATGCTCTGAGGGGGTACGCAGATGTGTACAATACACCCAGATTTCGACGGTTAGGTATGTTTGCGGATGTATGGACAAAGATTTTATTGGCATGTCAGAAGTATTGTGAGAGGAATTTATGAATGTGTGGTCAAGGGTTTTTTTTTTTGAATTAGTTTTTAGAATGTTTTAGGGGTTCTTAAAGGTTTTCATACTGATTTAAGGGTAATAAATGGATTCTCAAAATGTTTAAAGGTAAGGAATACTTCTCAAAAGCACGAAACCCGCGAGCTGCGTGCAGCTCGCACACCCACACCCACGCAAATACTAGTCTTTTCTATATTATTGATTGTTATATTTATGACACACGGGTTAGGGCATATTATATTTAGGGATTTCAACTTTATGGCATGTGATATAAAGTTCGGGTAAGTTATCATTCGGACAAATGATGATTAATGATAAAAACAGTTACCGCCGACTATAGGCATTGCACCAATTTGTACTAAGTATAGGCATAGTTTTATCTATGGCAATTTTCCAACACCCGCGTGCTGTGCCGCTTGCGGCTTCACACGCGGTGATAGAAAATGAAACAATCCACGTGTGTGAAATACATGGCATGTTGAACCTAATCGTAGTGCGATAAGAACCCGTTTTCGAGGAACTGTATTGAAATAGTACATTTTGATACAAGTGGAGAAAGTTTGTTATTGCATCCGAGGTGGAATTAACTCCCGAGCCGTAGGCGAGGGTGTTTTTGAGCCGAGAACTGCAATAACAAATGTCCACGTGTATCAAACGACGTTTTTCAATACACTTTTGAAGAAAATAAATAAAAGCAAGAAAAATATTTATGTCACGAATTATTAGGAAACTATGATTTATTTTTTTAAACTATGACTTTTTTCCGCGCTTTTCTTTCGCCAGGTTGAAGGAGAAGCAAAGGTATGAAGCCGTTATACAGCCTAATATTAAAAATTGTTTTTTTTTTGTATTTCTGAATTTAGAACACAAATAAATGTTAATTTTATAAGGGTAAGAATGCTTCTCAAAAACACCAAACACGCGAGCTGCGCGCAGGTCGCGTACCCACGCATTGTTTATAAAAGTAAATATTAGTTTTAAATAATCATGTGTTTAAATTATCTGTGATATTCCATTTATAAACACATTTTGAGTATTCAAAAAATATTTACGCCGTAAAGACGCATTATTACTTTGGCGAAATAAAAAAAAACATTCACCTCCGACTATAGGCAATGAACCAATCCTAAACAAAAAACCATCTGTGGCATTTTTCATTCCCGCACACGTGTTGGAAAATGAAAAAAATCGCACACGTGTGAAATACATTGCATGTTCAACAACCTAATCATAGTGCGTTAAGAACCAGTTTTCGAGGAAGTGTATTGAAAAAATATTGATTGACTTTCATTTCTAGAATCCATACTAATATTATAAATGCGAATGTAAGTTTTCTTTGTTTGTTGCCTTTTCACGCCTAAGCCACTGATCCGATCATCCTGAAATTTTGCATAAACATTGTTAGGTGTACAGAAACGGACATAGCCACCTTTCATCCCGAAAAAAAATACTGTTCCCGAAGAAAATAAAAATAATGTTCTTATGATAATTAGATGGCGCCACGTGTCTTTCGAATGATGATTGAATTGTTCTATTACAAGCAGAGTACAACCCGAATTGATTGTCAAATTCTAAATTAACGCGAGCGAAGCCGCGGGCAAAAGCTAGTCTGTATTAAAACGTAGTTGAGTAGCACACACAATGAAGAACAAAGAGCAGAAACCAATCCTAATAACGTAGAACACAGAAGGTCAATACCCGCTATTCCCTCCTTATACACATAGTAGCACCTCTACAATAGATCCGCTACTGAGATTAGAACACTAAGCTAAGGCTATCGAAGTTGATGACACTGCGCCGCTACTGTTGACTGCGCTTGTTGCTTGAAGTCAGTGGTACTGGGACTCGGCGCTGTCGGAGCTCCGTAGTATTCTTGACACGTGCTATCTTCATGTTTCTCCTCTACCTACAACAAAATAAAAACCACAGATGACAACCCGAAAATCAGGACCAATTTGTATACCCATGTTTGCAAAGAAATAAATGATTTGATTTGATTACATATACTTTAAATCTAATAAAGGTAAATATAATTTTTCGGTTTTCTTGAAAATCTATCTATCTGTATCAATCTATATGTATAAAATGATAAACTGACTGACTGACTGGGTGACATATCAACGCACAGCCCAAACCGCTGGGTCTACAGATTCCTACAGATGGGCAAGTAGGTTCTTTATGTGGTCTACGGGGGAATAAGAAAGGATTTTTCAAAATTCACCCCCTAACAGGGTTAAACGGGGCTCCAAAGTTTGTATGGGGAAACAAGATTAGTTGGACTATTTTATTTAAAACTTCACAAGAGTGCTCCTATTGATAAATGAGTAGAAACGGGTTTCAGGTTTTTTCAGAATTCAACCCCTAAGAGGAGGAATTGGGGTGACTAAGTCAAAAATCAATGCACAGACTGAACCGCTGGGTCTACAAATTCCAAATTTGGCAAGTAGGTTCCTTATGTGGTCTAGGGGTGCACTAAGAAAGGATTTTTCAAAATTCATCCCCTAAGGGGGATAAACGGGATCCAAAGTTTGTATGGGGAAACAAGATGAAGTGTAAGAATATAATATGTATGGTCCTTTACTTTAGTAAGTAAGTACACTCCTTTATAACGCATCATGTATGCTGAGTTTGCACTATACCTCATATGTGTTTCTTTTATAATTATTCATTTAGTCATTAAATAGTACCTAACAGATGCGATTGTTTCCTTGAAACCACTCCTTAGGGACCCCAACATTACATGGCGACCCTGCTTCGGGACTCTGCGAAGGGGATTCTAAATAGTTAGATAAGAGTTTCAGATTTTTCTGCATAATTTCCTGACTCAATAGTACCATAATGTGTCGGTCAACAGTGGAAAAAGAAGAGGTTTTTCTCAGCCAAAACGCGGCTGGAGGCAACAATGACGCCACGTTGAAGGAAATCGGAGGCCACGTGGAACGGCTTAGCATTGTGACCTACATTGTTCTGGCCATTATCGGAATCGCAGCAGTTTATGTTGGCCTGCGGATGTAGAGGAGCTGCCACCGCACATGGATTCAGCAGGAAATTGGGATGAGCACCATGCAGAGAATTAGATCATCCATCAGAGGACGCACAGAAGGTACCGAAAATCAATAATGGTCCAGTGAAAAATGAAAGTGTTGTGAAGTTTTTATCTTTTCGTAAAAATATCAGTGAGTGAACTAGTTACGCGATATCAGATTTCATAACGCAAAAACTTAAAGGCGCTAAAATCATGCACGGACATACAGCCATAAGTCACCAAACGGAAACAAAATGCAACGTCGGACTTTTTTTTGCATCATCGTATTTACGTGAATGTGTTACATTTATGCAATACTATTATTAGATTAAGAATATGATTGATATTTTGAAACAAAATTATGTCTTATTAGCAGAAATACGTAGTTATTTAGTAAAAAAGGGACAAGCGAGATATAAAGGTAGTGTTATTTCAACAAAGTTGCGAGCAAGCAAAAAGCGTTTACGAAAAATGTTGTAAAATATTTTTACTATTAGATAAAAGTAAAGATATTGACTTGGCATCGGCAATAGATCTATATGAAAAAATTAAACGAAAATACGAGGAAATAGATAAATTGTGTATTTTTCCCGATACAGTAGATTTAGGAAAAATGGATTTTGACCTTAAGGTGGCGTGTAGTTTGATTCCAGTAATGGACGGTGTTGAGGCCACCACCAGGCGCCTAATAGACTCCGTGGAGATGTATGCTGGCATGCTGGACGACCCAGGTAAAGTATTATTAATTACTTTCGTTTTAAAAAGTAGGCTGAATGAGAACGCAAAGTTAAGAATTTCAGGCTTATGCAAAAGTATTCAAGAATTAATTGAAGATTTGAGGAAAAAGAAAATGAGAATGAAAATTAATTACATATATTTTTTTTTTAATATTATTTATTTATTATTATTATATTATTTATTATTATTATTTTTGTTTCTTTTTTCTTCCTTCCTCGCCCTTTGTGTTCCGGGGCCACGGTATCTCTTTCGAATAGTCCCGCAGCCCCGGCAGGCTTCGGTCCTTGCCTAGGGAAGGGGTCCTTCCCTATTGCTGACTCTCTTTGAGGCGCGCGTGGAACACGAACGCGCCGTCGACACGGCCTGTCGTCGTGAGACGTACGGACGGCGAGCTAGCCCATAGCTCCCCGTCCACAGGCCCGCGCCTACGGTGGCCGAAAGCCACCACGTGGCCCCCGACGCCCGGGGCGTCTCCCGCGGCGGCCGGGACGTGAGGATCTCTCCCTGTCCTGTTCCGCCACCTCCTTCGCTAGCATGACTGCTTCGCAGAAGGAGGTGACGGCGTCCCATTCCGTCTCGCTCCGGACCATGGATTGAACCAAGGCCGGGAGCGAGAGGTCGCCGCCGCCAATCGCCGCTACGAGGACACGGCGGTGCTCCGCCCAAGCGGGGCACACCTCCACCGTGTGCTCCACCGTGTCCTCCGGTCGATCCTCACAATGGTGACACCCGGGCGTTTCCTCCCGCCCGATTCGGTGCAGGAACTTACCGAAACATCCGTGTCCGGTAAGAACCTGCGTCAGGCGGAAGGTGAGGACGCCGTGGCGTCTCTCCAGCCACTCCTCAAAGAGGGGACTTATCGCCACTATTGTGGCGTGCGCTGCACGGGGTTGCGATAGTCGCTCTCTCCATGTCGCCATGAGAGCAAACTCAAACTCAAAAAAACTCAAACTCAAATCATTTATTTCAATTAGACCATTACGGCACTTTTGAATGTCGAAAATACAAAAAAAAGCAAAGCTACAGTCACAGTCACAAGGCATAATAACTTGAGAAAGTACTGTAGTTGCCCATTCCCTAACGTAGATCTCTATGGAGAAGAACGGGCAAGAAACTCCATGGACACTCTTTTAAATCAAAATATTGTTACAAAATCTTGGTTACATCATTCATGTTGAGATTATACGTATATGTGAGAACGATGTAGAAAGACGTGCACATTAAGAGCGTCCAGAGTAAAATGATAAATCAAAAATTAAAAAAAATAAAATAAAAGTAATTAAAATGAACGAACCGTGGCAGCCAAGAGATGGCCAGTCCCAACTGATAGCGCCCGTTCACGAACATGACGCATGTATCGGCACCATTCAACTCGACCATATTTAAGGGAACTAAGTGACCCGACACACCCGCCACCATCAGCGAGACATTTGAGTGAGCATGACATCCTCTCATAGCCACCAAGGCATATTCAAGTCAATGAAAGATAACTAAATGTAAGTGGCGGCTGAACAGTACAAAGTACTCACACATGTGCTATGCAATTATATAATACTAAAAACTGGAATCTATACAATGCAAGTAGGTATATTTTTACAATCTTCTGCAGCTTCCACAATACATTAACATGGGAATCAATTCTTCTTCTTCTTTGCGTGTCGATAGACTCAAATAATGCCCGACCAGTACAATCAATTAGTTTGCAACTATGGTTGTGGAGCAGGACCAGCATTTAGCCAAGCATTTTTATCATCAATGTAATCCCCCAACTTATAATATGCTTGCCTACATAGTGTGCGTTTTATACAAGATTTAAATTTCGTCTCATTCAGTTGAAGAATGTGGGGAGGTATTTTATTGTAACATTTCAAACAGTAAGAAAGATGAATCTACTTTAGCAAGCCTGAAACCTGGCTGAACTAGTTGGTCCCTATTTCTAGTGTTATAATGGTGTCTGTCACCTCTTTTACTGAATAAATGCAGATTTTTCCTAACGTACATGATGTTTTCATAGATGTATTGACAAGGTACTGTCATGATATTAATTTCCTTAAACAGTTCTCTTAGAGAATCGCGTCTACGTAATTCATATATGGCTCTGATGGCTCTTTTCTGCAGAATAAATATAGACTCGATGTCTGCAGCCCGTCCCCATAGTAAAATACCGTATGACATAATACTATGAAAATAACTAAAATAGACTAGCCTCGCGGTATCAATATCAGTAAATTGACGGATTTTTCTAACAGCATATGCAGCTGAACTCAGCCGTCCTGCAAGAGATGTTAAATGAGGACCCCATTGTAACCTTGAGTCGAGCGTGATTCCCAAGAAAACCGTTTTATTAACCCGCCGGAAGTCCGTCCGCTGAGCGACAATTTGCCGCGGCAGCGGAGTTTCCCCCCAGCGTAGCGCCTCCGCGCGCCACTCGTGTAGGCGCGCGAGGACTATTGCCTCCAGATCCCATGGCGGCAATCCGGCAAGGAGGTTCGCCGCCTCGCAGGAGATCGTGCGGTAACCCCGGACCAGCCTTACGGCTACCACCTTCTGTGGCGCGTTCAAATGGTGGGCGGCACGCCGCCTCAATGAACGCGCCCACACCGGGGCCCCGTCAAGGGCCATGGACCGCACGACTCCCGCGTAGAGCCTCCGGCAGGAGGCGTTTGGCCCACCCAGGTTGGGCAGGAGCCGCCTGAAGGCAGCCCCTGTCCGCTCCAGTTTGGGGGCCAAACGTCGGAAATGCTCCACGAAGTTCCACCGGCTGTCGAGGACAAGTCCCAGGTACTTCAGCGTCGACCCGACGCCGATGGAAACCCCTCCTGCCATCACTGAGGATCCCGGAGGTGGCGCATTCCGAGGCCCATGAAAACACATGGCCTCGGACTTGTGCAATGCCACCTCGAGACCCAGTTGCCGGATCCTCTCAACGACTATCGCAACCCCGCGTGTCATAACTTCGGCTGCCGCCTCGTCCGACCTCCCCTGTGCCAGCACCAGCGTGTCGTCAGCGAAGCAGACTACGCTGACACCGCTAGGGAGGTCGGCGCGCAGCACCCAGTCGTACCCGATGTTCCACAAGGACGGCCCTAAAACCGATCCCTGTGGAACACCGCACGACATCTCTCGCCGGTTCCAGTCTCCGCTGCGACCGGGGTAAATGACGGCACTATCCGTCAGGTAGTCCCCGACCACACGACGAAAGAATTCAACCACTAAGAGGGGGAAATGGGGTGACAAAGTCTGAAAATCAACATGGGTATAGTTTGTATGGTGTATCGGGTCAGGTGTATTACAAAAACAACGATTTTAAGATTGAATATGGCGGACCTGAAATAGCATCATCCCCTGTTGGGGTGCGATGGGGTTGAAATGTCTAAAAATCAATATGGGTGTCGATACCAAGATTATCCGGGGTGCTGATTACGAATATGGCATTTATTTTGAGATCCAGAAGATGGTGATTGTGATTACGATGATCATGATTCAGATAACGATGATGGTGATAGTGATAGTGGTAGTGATTGTGGGATACTATTTATCCCTTTAGTATGATCCAGTGGGACAGTTACCGAACTTCACGCGGGCGAAGCCGCGGGCAACAGCTAGACACAACATACAATAAAAAAACACACATATACATAATAAAATCGTTGAGACCAAAAAAATCTATTCATTTTAGATTTAAAAAAAAAAACGGCCAAGTGCGTGTCGGGCCACGCGCAGTGTAGGGTTGGCGGCAAAGCTGAAGATTCGTCTTGATTTGTTATTTACATACTTAATAAATATGTCGGATCCGGTCATGAGTATGGACGGGCGAATGGATCGAAAGCGCGCCAGTGGTGACATCACGCGACCTACTTACCACTCTACCCCACCATAGCGTACTTCTACAGAGTCCTGATGTTAACAGCTCGCGGCGAGGAGGACATTCTGGGTCTGATCGCAGCGACATTACGCTGCGCGGTGTCACGTAGCCTGCCGCGAAACCGTCGGTAGATTACACCCTTCGGCCAAAACTCTTCCTTGAGAAACTTGTCGAGATGTTGTGTCGGAACTCGCACCACAAACGACTTGAAGTTGGTGTTGTGACGCGGTTCCAACTTCTCGACCTTCAAGGTCCAGCTGGTCTTCACCTTCATGTACTCCACTATTCTATACCGGAGCAGAGGGGCGGGGGACGGCGGGGCACGGTGCATCGCCCTCGCTGTTTGCAGTCGACGACGAATCCAATTTCGCCGACGCTGGCCGACGCAAAACTGCTGTCTGTCGCATTTTGCGCACCACGACGCGTGTTTATGTTGGCATCGTCATGTGTCCTACTTTCCGAAACCGCACTGCGTAGCAACACTATCTCGGCACGTAGTTCATGGATGGTATTTTCAGACTTCTCCAACTTACACTGCACCTCGGCCAGGCTTGACTTCATTGATTGTTTTGTATTGTATTGTATAGCGGGCTGGTGTCCGCAACTCCACGTCAAAGCGCGTATTTTGCGTACGGGTGGGAACTTATTCGATCCGACTTCATTGATGTAATGTCCTTTAACAGCCTGGTGACGTCTACGTGATCGAAAGTGAAGGGCGGTAACTTATGTAGCTCCTTCGCTACGTAAGTTGGCACGTCGTCAGGGTCGGTCACCTTTAGAAAGGTGATGATGTCTTGGACGCTTTTCTCTGTACCATCTCTCCTCCGTGATGGCATTTGATCAAGCTTCCCAGTCGACTGGAAGAGTAGCTTCTTGCCTGCGCTGACGTCGTCTTCTTTGAAGCTCGACTTGCAGATCTGCATGATGCTCACCTCGTCCATAGTATCGATGGCATTCTGTATGAATGCCAACAATTCGTTTGCAATAAGTTGTTGTTGTTGCGAACTCATTGCGAAATAACGGGCAGCGGCTAATGCCGCACACCGAGCGTACAACTATGATAACACATCCGTATTCGAAAGCGCATCGCACTGCACTCGAGCCTTGCCTTTTAGGTACAGGGAGACCCCTGTACCTAAAAGGGCAGATTATGCCTAGAAAGAGTTTATTTCCCCCATTCTCGTGAGTTCAAATATGGATAATAATACAAAAAAAACAAACCAAGACCGCCGGCAACGGCAAGGAAGAGGAGAGGAGGGATGCGGGGTCGGAGTCCGACGTCGCATCCAGTGAGGCAAGCGCGGGAGGCTCAGTGAGCTCCCGCCGCGAGAGGGCCGGAACTGTTGCGGAGAACAGCAAGTTCTTCCGCAAGCGGTCCAGGCGGGATGGCGACCAAGTGTCGTCATCCGAGGGAGAGCTGGCCTCGGCCCGGAAGATCCCCACTAGCGTGTGAGGATGCGGGGCGAATCGGTGGTGGACATTTCGTTAGCTGGCCCCGCTCTGTCGCCGCGTGTCGTTGACTGGCGCGTCATGGAGGGGGTGGAGACCTAATCCGACCACCGGTACATCCGGTTCGACGTCTCCACCCAGACCTCAAGCGCGCCGGTCCAACAGGCCCCGAGTGGTCCGCGTTGGGCGCCGAAACAGCTGGACCGGGAGCTCCTCCTGGAAGCCTCGATCGTGCAGGCCTGGGTGACATCACCGGACAGGCCTGCCGACGTTAACAATGAGGCAGGGTGGTTCCAGGAGGCCATGTCCGACATATGTGACGTGGCAATGCCCCGAGTCCGGCCAGGAAGCTCCCGGCGTCAGGTGTACTGGTGGTCGCGAGAGCTCACGTCTCTACGCGAGGCGCGAGTGGCTGCGCGACACCTGTACGCCAGGCACCGCACGAATCTCTGCATTCGGCCACCGGATGCGGCAGCCATTGAGGCGGAGCTATATGAGGGGTACAGAGCGGCGAAGACCGCCCTCCGCGAGGCAGCCCTGCGGGCCAGGGACCTGGCCCGCGAGGAGATGCTGGAGGCTCAGGGCCCAGGTGCGGAATAAACTCCGCACCTGGGCTCTCCCGCTGACGCAGAGTCTCCGACCTCAGCTTGTGGAGGACGTGGTCAGCGCTCTGTTCCCCTCGCGAGGGGAACAACCCCCCCCCCCCTATGGCTCCGCCGGCTGCGGACCAACTAAGAGACGACGACGATGCTCCGGAAGTGACCGGGGTAGACCTGAGAGTGGCGGTACGCAGGCTCAGTGCCAAAAATACCACCCCGGGACCCGACGGCTTGCCTGCAAAGCCTGGGTCCTGGCCTCGGAGGCTCTCTGTCCCCGACTGGAGGGGCTCCTAAGCGCATGCATGGAGAGAGGTCAGTTCCCGCTTCGTTGGAAGATGGGGAAGCTGGTCCTCATCCGGAAGCCGGGGCGCTCGGCGGACTCTCCGTCCGCATTCCGGCCCGGCCTGCTCGACGAGGTGGGCAAGCTCTTTGAAAGAGTTAGTGCAAACCGCCTCGCCGAGCACCTTGCGGGGACGGGGCCGGATCTTGCGGAACACCAGTTTGGTTTCCGCAAGGGGCGCTCTACGGTCGACGCCATCATGCGCGTGAGAGCCCTCACGACGAGGGATGCGGTGTACCGGGGTGGGGTCGTCTTGGCGGTGTCTCTCGACATCGCAAACGCCTTCAACTCCATGCCCTGGAGCTGCATAAGGGAGGCACTCCGGTATCACCGGGTGCCGACCTACCTCCGTCGTGTGGTCGGGGACTACCTGACGGACAGAGCCATCATCTACCCCGGTCGCAGCGGAGAATGGAACCGGCGAGAGATGTCGTGCGGTGTTCCGCAGGGATCGGTTCTAGGCCCGTCCTTGTGGAACATCGGTTACGACTGGGTGCTGCGCGCCGACCTCCCTAGCGGTAGCACCAGCGTGTCGTCAGCGTAGCAAACTACGCTGACGACACGCTGGTGCTGGCACAGGGGCGGTCGCACGAGGCGGCGCCCGAAACTATGACACGCGGGGTTGCGATAGTCGTGGAGGATCCGGCTGGGTCTCGAGGTGGCATTGCACAAGTCCGAGGCCATGTGCTTTCATGGGCCTCAGAACGCGCCACCTCCGGGATCCTCAGTAACGGTAGGAGGGTTTAGCGGACGGACTTCCGGCGTGATCTCATGGCGACATGGAGAGAGCGACTGTCGCAACCCCGTGCAGGGCACGTCACAATAGTGGCGGTAAGACCCCTCTTTCGTTCTGGGTCAAAATGACCAATTCTCAAAATGTCCAACGGTGTCAAAATGTCCAAATCCCAAAATGTCCAATTCTCAAAACGTCCATTTCCCAGAATGTCCAATTCTCAAAATGTCCAATTCCCAAAATGTCCAACTCCCAAACTGTCCAATCTTTGAGAATGTGGTAAATTACATGGCCAAACATTTTATGAGCCTGTTCCTCAGAATCTTCTATAACAAAAATAAAAACAAAAGTTATGAAAGTTTAAAGAAGTTGTTTTTGTCACTCTGGCTAAAGTGTTTTATCTATATTGCGGTGTATATTATACAACATGTAACATAATTAACGCACATCCTGAAATTACTTTGTTCAGAATCGTTTACTGAATCGATTTCTATAATTTTTAATATAGGTTATTTTTTATCCCAAAAATAATTAAAGCTACGTAATTGATAGTCACACTACCCCTGTATAGTCCAACAAACTGAAATGGACCGTAACTCATGGCAATAAGACTTTTAAAAATGCAGTTTTATTTGTATTAATACAAATTCCGCCATTCAATACAAAATAAAGAAAAATGAACCTTGTTTCAAGTAAGTTAAAGTCGTTACAAATACAGTTAGGTAAACTTGGCGATTCAACCGCACGCACACTAAACAGGCACTCGTTAAAGGACACAATAGATAAACCAACAAAATGCAAAATATGTCATACTTGTTTTCGTTCCCTTTCTCGTGCAAATTAAAAACCTGGGATAGAGCGAGATGACACCATGACACCGGGCGGCGCCGCCGCCGGCGCCTACAATCAAAGCTAACTTAAATAAATGTAAACAATATTTAGTCACGGGCGAACTTCCGTACAGTGTATGCAAATGGTTTTTCGCGCGCGATTTCTTTCCAATAATTGACACAAAATGTTCAGTGAAATGGTGACTAATGGTGAGGACTGTGGCACAGTGTAGTGTAGTGATAATGTGGTTCTAGCTGGCAGAACATTCAAGTCAACCGAAGGTATGGTACAAGAGTAGACTGCAGGGTAGGACTATGTTAGCTGCTACTTCGTGGCCATGGAACGTTCCGTCCGAACACAGCCATCGACAGGGGAGCCGATTGGCGTACACGTACTCGTTTTCAAAACGAAATATGGGATTAATTCGATGAGAATCCCCAATCAGCTGATTTTACGACTTTTTTTGTGGGGACGTATTAAATCGTTAGTTTATTTTAGTGGACAAGACGTGCCGAGGATCTAAAAAATAGGATAGTGAACGCTTTTGATAAAAAATGACGAAGTGCTTTCTAAATTAAAACATCAATTAAGTAAACAGGCATTAAAATGTATTGAACTTTTCTATTGAAGTTGAGTCGAGCGACGACGTTAACAGCTGTCTCGAACGCGAGCGAATACCTACTAGGCTAGCAAGACTCACACAGTCGCATACGTAGGTAAGAGACCTACGTTTGCGACTGTGTGCGTTCGTTGATTTGTACTGTGACTACAACATTCTTCCAGAATTCGGAAAACTAATTTATTAAATAATCATTGCCTAGACATGTTTAATTAAAAATTCAGTGCATTTATTATGATTATAACATAATAAACTAATTGGGGTATCTGAGGGTGTGCGTTAATTACGTTACATGTTGAATACAAGCATTTAATAAACACATTATTGGTTAAAAAACACTGGGAGACCATATTTTTCAAACTAAGACAATGACAAAAACCCGTACGAATTTCTATCAGAGTTGATTCCGACTCTTTGTAAACTAAGAAACAACCAAGTATTTATACTAAATATTATTAATAATACTTAAATTTTAATTTGTTAAATCAAAATATAAAAATATTTTTGATAAATTTTCCTAACTGTAAGTTCATTGATACCACTGAGAATATATATAGTCATAATAATTATAACTACACATTCAAGGAAATACTGTGTTATAAAATAAATATAGAAATTGATAATATTAATCTTAAGAAAAGTATGGACACAGCTTGCACATTAAAAAACACGCGCACGTCATTGAGCTCAAACATAAATAATCACACAAAAGGAACAATTCCATATTACTTTAAGTACAAATAAATAACCCCCACCAGCCATTAAAAGCCAATGAAGCTGCTACACCTACACCAAACCCTAATGAAGCTAGTAAATCCGTTTTTTTTCGAGGTTAAACGTAAATGTACCCTATTTCATCAAAATATTGCCGGTGTTTTAAATAAAAAAGATTTATTAGAAATAACTCTAAAAGAACTGCATGCAAACGGTACAATCATTGATATTCTATGTTTTTCGGAAACATTCTTAAAAAGAGGATCAGAAAGTAACTTAATACTAAAAAATTACAAGCTAGTCTCATTTTTCTCAAGACCTAACCAACGGCGAGGTGGAACCTGCATAATGGTTAAAAAGGACCTTGAATGTAAACCCATCCCTAACCTGGTCACGCCTTTAGTATATGATTTCGAATATTGTGCAATAGAAATTATCACGCTTAAAGTCATTGTTATCTGTATTTACCGTACTCCAAATTCAAATTTGAGTCTGTTTTTGAAAAACCTAGAGGATATTTTAAGGAAAATAACAAACGAAATAAAAATAAAATAATACTATGTGGAGATTGGAACATTGACGCATTAAAGCGTAACAATAATTATAAAGAATTAGAATGTCTCTTACAGAACTATAACATCTCTAACCATATTACTAAACCCACAAGAAAATCATCATGTTTAGATCTCATCGCAAGCGACATACCTAATGCCCAACCTCAAATACATACCCTTGAATTATCTGATCATGAGACCGGTCAGTGCATTTGTTTCCATTCGTCTGTAGATACTGCAAGATGCAGAAAACAATTTTGGTTTCAAAAGAGAAGAGATTTGAGTCAACATAAAATAGAAAAGTTTATATCATGCATATAGTCTCTTTCCTTTTCAGAAATATATGAGTCAGATTATACTGATATAGCATTCAATCACTTTCATGATACACTGACCCTTTTTTATAATCTTTGTTTTCCCATACTCAAAGTAAAAATTACAAACAATCCCCCAAAAAGTAAATGGATAACAAAAGGAATAAAAAGATGTGTCAAAAAAAGAAGTATGCACCTAAAATATAGACTATTAAATTCTAATAAAAATCAAAACCTAAAGAACTACCAAAATTATACTAGAATACTGAGACGATGTATATTACATGCTCATAAAATTGATAATACTCGTTATATTCTTCAATCGAACAATAAATGTAAAGCCGCCTGGGACATTATTAAAAAGAATAGTACAGATAATAATGCTGAAATTACCTCTATCATAGATGATCAATGCACATACACTAATGCCGATACAATTGCCAATAAATTTAATGACTTTTTTATAAACATGACAAACAAACATAATATCCCTAATTCTGAAACACACATTGACTACAAACATACCATCACTGACATATCGGATACCATTTTCTTGACTCCAACTAATGAAGACACTGTGTATAAAATTATTAATTCTTTAAACTCAACTAACTCAACCGGGTATGATGATATCAATACGAAAATTCTTAAACGTTGCTCTAAATATACACACATCAACACGGTCTAGGGATATTTTGGATTTACTCAATTTATTAAAAATAACATACAACATGAATATATTTTTATAAAGCCCATTTATCAGACTACACTCCAGAATAAAAGATTTTTTTTTTTTTTTGGGTAAACAAGTTTTTACTTAAATAAAGAAAAATGTGAAATAATGTTAAACCTAACAATGAATGTGTTTCTCAAGAAAAAGAAAAAATAAGGAAAAAATAATCTGTTTTTAACAGTTATGTGAAAAATCAGTAGTCAGTAACACCGACCATGACGTTAGTAACCGTCCTGCAACGATTTTTTATGCTTTGGATTAAGTTATCCAAGTCTTGCTGCGGTATATTGTCCCAGGTCCGGCTAAGATGCAAAAAAAGTTACTCTTCCGTCGCAATTTTTGCAGGGAAATTCCTCAAAGCCCTTCTTTGGAGCATGTCCCACGCGTGTTCTATGGGGTTTAGGTCAGGCGATTGAGCGCGCCAGTCTAAGACCAATACGTCGTGCTCCTGCAACCAGCTCGTCACCACTCTCGCTGTGTGCGGACGGGCGTTATCGTGCATGAGCCTGAATTCTTGGCCCATTTGTAGTCGATGGGGGTAGATAATTGGTACTAGAACCTCGTTACGGTATTTTTCAGCCGTCATGGTGTTTTTGATCCAAACGAGGTCTGTTCTTCCACCAACACGAATTCCCGCCCAAACCACAATTGTCCTGCCGTGGTGTGAGTGGACTTCCTGAGGATGTTACAGACGGCTCTCACGACCAGGAACTCGCCAAACACGTACTCTACGTGTATCGGGATGGAAACCAAACCGGGACTCATCGGTAAACGGCACTACAGACCACTGGTTATCTTCCCAGAGCAAATGTTCACGAGCCCACTCTAGTCGATCGTTGATCCTTAAATAATTCAGCTATTTGACGGGGCTCACTCCTACCCTCAACACTCACAGGGACACACGAACCAGCTTCCAGTTTCTTGGTATGCTTCCAAAAGTTTTTGAAATCCCTCTCTTTGTGGTGTGATGCTAAGATATCCATTCTAATTTTATCCTCATTGTCTTGACACCATTTCAACTTAGATTTGAAACGCTTACGGGTTTCACGCATAGTATTATATATATCACCAGACTCTGGTTTGCCATGAAGCACCCAAGCCTGAAAGCTGCTTCGTGCGTCTACATGAAACTTTCGTACATGCTTGTTCCACCCAATAACATATTTTTGCTTTGTCCTTTTCCTTACACTATGACTCCCACGCGAAGCTTCCGTACACCCCAACAAAGAATTAAACTATTTTCGAATAATGTTTACTGTATGGCAATTCAAATTTATAATAAATTACCTAATGTTTTTAAAAGTCTTAACCTTGTGACATTTAAAAAGAAACTATTTAACTTTCTATTGCAAAAGTGTTACTACTCAACTAATGAATTTTTAAATGAAAAATTTGATTCAAAATTTAAATTAGACGATAACTTACCTCCTAATAATTGAATGGAATTTCATTTCTATGTCATTGTAATGGAATTTTTTTTGTCATTGTAATGACATTCTGGGAAATGGACGTTTTGAGAATTGGACATTTTGGGATTTGGACATTTTGACACCGTTGGACATTTTGAGAATTGGACATTTTGACCCTGAACGCCCTCTTTGAGGAGTGGCTGGAGAGACGCCACGGCGTCCTCACCTTCCGCCTGACGCAGGTTCTTACCGGACACGGATGTTTCGGTAAGTTCCTGCACCGAATCGGGCGGGAGGAGACGCCCGGGTGCTTCCACTGTGAGGAGCGACCGGAGGACACGGTGGCGCACACTGTGGAGGTGTGCCCCGCTTGGGCGGAGCACCGCCGTGTCCTCGAAGCGGCGATCGGCGGCGGCGATCTCTCGCTCCCGGCCCTGGTTTAATCCATGGTCCGGGGCGAGACGGAATGGGACGCCGTCACCTCTTTCTGCGAAGCAGTCATGCTAGCGAAGGAGGTGGTGGAACGGGACAGGGAGAGATCCACACGTCCCGGCCGCCGCGGGAGACGCCCCGGGCGTCGGGGGCCACGTGGTGGCTTCCGGCCACCGTAGGCGCGGGCCTGTGGACGGGGAGCTATGGGCTAGCTCGCCGTCCGTCCGTCTCATGACGACAGGCCGTGTCGACGGCGCGTTCGTGTTCCACGCGCGCCTCAAAGAGAGTCAGCCATAGGGAAGGGGTCCGCAAGGGCCGAAGCCTGCCGGGGCTGCGTGACTATTCGAATGAGATACCGTGGCCCCGGAACACAAAGGGCGATGAAGGAACATGGATGGGTTTTAGTCAGTAAAAGTCTGACACTCCCTCCTGCTCCGCCCAGAGCGGGAGGAGTCCAGGAGGAAAAAAAAAGGAGTATATTCTTTCAAATAAAAAAAAAATAAAATAATGAATTTGAATTTGACTGAAGTAAAATTGTTCATAATAGTACATTTTGATACAAGTGGAGAAAGATTGTTATTGTATTCAAGGCGGAATTAACACCCGAGCCGTAGGCGAGGTTGTTTTTGAGCCGAGAACTGCAATAACAATCGTCCACGTGTATCAAACGACGTTTTTCAATACACTTTTGAAGAAATAAAATAAAAGAACAAAAAATATTTTTGTCATGAATTATGAAACTATGATTTTAATTTTCTTTTTTGCCGCGCTTTGCTTTCGCCAGGTTGAAGGAGAAGCAAAGGTATGAAGCTGCTATACAGCCTAATTTTAAAAAATGGTTTTTTATTTTTTTTTTCGAGTTTAGAACACAAATAAATGTTAATTTGTTAATAAAAGTAAATATTAGTTTTAAATAATCATGTTTATCTATGATATTCTATTTATAAACACAATTTGAATATCCAAAAAATATTTACGCCGTAAAGACGCTTAGTGCATTGCCCAAATTAAAAAAAAAAACATTCACCTCCGACTATAGGCATTGAACCAATTTGGACTAAATATAGGTATAGTTATCTGTGGCAATTTTCATTCCCGCAAGTGTGTTGGAAAATGAAAAAAATCGCACGCTTGTGAAATACATTGCATGTCGAACCTAATCGTAGTGCGATAAGAGCTAGATTTCGAAGAAGTGTATTGAAAAATGAAAACTATGTTAAATTTTTTAGAGGATCAAATGGCAACTATTAAATCGGATCATAAATCTCAGCGTTATCGGTGTACATACATAAAAAAGTACCAATCGAATTGAGAACCTCCTCCTTTTTGAAGTCGGTTAATGTTATCAGACTTACCATAAATAAAGTTCAGCAGGGAAGCCAGTCTGATGTTGTTCAGTGCGGCGCAGGGTTCAGCTTGTGCTAGTCGCGTCTCCCCGACGAGCTGCACTTGACGGCGGCAACGCTGTGGATGTGCGGCCAATCCAGTTATAACAAAGCTTGCATGCAAGCGAAACTAAGCTTATTTGCTAGTGCAAAATTATCCAATGAAATTAACTTTAAGACTACTAATGCAGGTGTGAGTCTATCTGGCAGGCCCCAACGAGATTTATCAACAGGTGATAGATTTTCTTAAAGACATACTATTTTATAACACATTTGCTCGTAAAGGGTCTCTTATTTCACCAATTTCAATATCGTAATGTAACTCATTACGTACTTGTGCTGTAAAGTAAAATGCACGGTTTATACTTTTTTAAATCTTAGCAAAGAGTTTTTGTCAGAAAAGTGGTCAAGATTTTATGAATAAAATTTAATTCTTTAATTTAATTAATTTTGACAATAGATTACAAGCATTTATCTGTAAATAAAAAACACAAAAATATTAATTTAATTTATTAGTAATACTGGCTGTTTTTAGTGTCTTTGCCTTAAAAAAAAAAGCACTGATGCGCGCGCCTCGCTAATTTGTGAACAAGTAAAAATTATTCCGCGGGCTTTTTCTTTTCGCTGTATTTTTTTTATTTGTTTTATTTATTTCCTCGCAAATATGTTATAAAACGTCGTATGGCATACGTGCGCTTTGATAATTACAGCCTCTGCTTTTTTATCGCCCTCGCCTACGCCTCGGGCAAGCAATATCGCCTCGGCTGTAATTTTCAACTTACTTATATCATATACTATACTTATATCATAATGTACTATTTTAACACCCTTGCTCGTAAAACTGATGTAATTCCACCGGTTTTAAATATGTAAAGCGGGTCATAAAAAACGCGTGTGTTACCAAAGCAAATAGTTAAGTTATAGTCCATACAATTTCCATAACAGTATTATTTGCCATATCAAATATGGAACTGATCGCCGCCGCACGACTCCAGCTAGTGAGCAGCGAGCTGTTGCTATTCAAATTTCGAACTAATCGCCGCGCGGCGCCATTCAGTAGGCAGCGTTAGCGCGCTGTTAAAATGGCGGGAAAGCAACAGTGTGCATTCACAGATTGAGTTTATTTAAAAAAAAAAAAAAACTGTTTATTCGGTAATTTAAAAACTTGGCTGCATGCTCTAGCGTCTTTGCCAACATTTTATTTATTTATTTATTTATTTGCTCTCATGCACATCACACATTTTACAATATTAATGTCGGTTTTTGTACATGAACCCTGTCAGGGCACTGCAAAGCACAATGCTGGTTTGCTGTTGAGTTTTAAACATTAGATTAAATTAGCAATATAATAAATTGAATCAGAATTTACCAATAGCACAATAGATTGCATTTTCTTCAAAAATACCCATGTCTAAGGTCGTTATGATGTCCAGTTAGCAGTAATAAGCACTATACAATAATACAAATAAGGTCATATATAGATCAGATTGAATAGAATAAAATAATAGGTAATAATTACAATCATGTCATGTCAATATCGTAAGTGATTAAATTGAATTATGGAGAATCATTTTACAATACAAAATAAAATAAATATAAAATAAAAATGTCACTGAAATAAACAATATTGATGTCTTGGTCAGACCGGATCTTACAGAAAGAGAGAAAGTTATTTTCGTAAATTGTGTAAGTAGACCTATAAAGTTTTATCCGTCATGAATTGGTCTACCGTGTAATAACATTTCTTAATTAAAAGTAATTTTAGTTTACTATAGAATGAATTTGTATTCTCCTCATCTTTTATGTATTTTGGTAGATTATTATAAATTGTTGCAATTCTATAGTTGGGGCTATTTTTCATTATTCTTAATTTTGGTGTTGGTGTAATCAACTTGTTTTTATTTCTTCGGTTATAGTTTTGGTTTGCTTCTATGTTTGATCGAAAGTAATTCCTGTGTTTTTGGACGAACGTAGCTATTTGTAATATGTAAAGGGAGGGTAACGTTAGTATTTTATTTTTTATGAAATGTGGTTTACAACTTTCCCACGGCTTAATGTTCACTAAGATGCGTATACACTTTTTTTGCATGATGAATATGTCATTAAAGTTTGTACTTTCGCCCCACAATATTATGCCATAGTTAAACCATGCATAAGCATAAGCATAGTATGCTGAGAGCGCGGTCTCATAATTTGTGTTGCTTTTTAATTTGCTTAATGCGTATATAAATTTCGATAATTTATTCTTTAGGTTTTCGTTATGCTTATTCCATGTTAGGTTATTGTCCAATGTTAAGCCAAGTAGCGTTAGATCGTCCCTTTCTGGAATATTTAATTTATTACTTAAGTTATTTATCTTTAGCGGCGTTCGCTGGTATGTTCTAAATTGCAGTAGGTTACTTTTTTTAGTATTAATTTGAAGATTATGCTTCTCTAGCCACGATTTCACTATTTTATATGTATTTTCAATGTTGGTCAAAGTTTCGGTTTTCTCAGTGCTTCTGAACACCAGCGATACGTCGTCCGCGAATAGAACGCACTTTGAGTCAATTGTTTTAGGTAGGTCATTTATGTATATAATAAATAATATACACCCCAACACACTGCCTTGTGGAATGGAGTGGTTAATAGTCTTTATCCGTGATTTTATGATTTGTATTTCGTTTGCTTGTTTGTTGTAGTATTCTATTTCAACATATTGCTTTCTATCCTTTAGGTAAGATTTTAGCCATTTATAGGACGTACCCCTAATTCCTATGCCATATAATTTTTGTAATAAAATGTCGTGAGAAACCTTATCATATGCTTTGGTCATGTCTAGGAACAAACCTATGGCATATTGTTTGTCATTAATGTAGTTATATATTTCTTGTACGTAGTTATATACCGCGAGTGTGGTCGATCTTTCTTGCCTAAAGCCAAACTGATTTATGTCTAAGAGATTGAATTTTTCTAAAAAGTTGTTAATTCTAGTGGACATTGTTTTTTCGAATATTTTTGATATAACTGGTAGAAGGGCTATTGGTCGGTAGGAACAGGGATCTTGGGGCTTACCGCCTTTTTTAAATATTGGTCGTAGTTTAGCTTCTTTTAATTTATCCGGAAAGATACCTTCGTCAAGGGATTTATTTATTAGTTTGGTTATAGGTGGTGTCAATTCATTAATACATTCTTTAATTAGGAAAGATGGTATTTCGTCAACTCCGGCACTGCGCTTGTTCTTCATTTTGCGTATTATATTATAGATTTCACGCTCCGTGGCGGGTTGGACAAATAGAGAATTAATTGATGAGGTAAGGACTGGGCAAGTATTCGTCGGGCCGTTGGGTAGCGGTTCGCCGACCGAAGCAAAGAAGTCGTTAAAGATATTAGCAACCGTTGTCGGTGTACTTGTGGTTTTATTGTCACTATAACGCAGGGTAACATTTTTAGTATGGCACTTGGAATCTGGTTTATGGTAATTTTTAATAATGTTCCACATAGTCTTAGATTTATTTTGAGACCGTTTCATTTCCTTAATATGATTAAATTTTTTTGACAGTTTTACACACTTCTTCAAGATTTTTTCATACGTTTTATAATGTGTTTTTAAAAGTTCATTATTGGTCTTTTCTATAAAAATTTTAAGTAATCTTTTGTGCTCACATGATTTTTTTAAACCTACAGTTAAGTATGGTTTCCTTTTATATTTTTTTATTTTTACGCGTTTTTTAGGTATAGTTTCATTTAGTAACTCATGCATCTTTTTATGAAATTCTGTGTAGATTTCGTTAACGTTTTTATTTTTGCATAAGGTTAAGTTTGGCTAAGGTTAAGTTTAAACTGTAAAATTGATTTTTCATTAAATATTCTTTTTGTCACGAAGTAAATAGGAATATGTTGTTCTAGTCCCGGTGATTGTTGCGAATAGTTAAGGCTTTTGTGGTCAGAAATACCAGTATTGTCTATAGTTAACTTATATTGTTTTTGATTGGTAAATATTAAGTCTATGCATGATGACGTAGTCAGTGTCTGTCTGGTTGGTTCGTTGACGATTTGGTGTAGGTTGTGTTCTAACATTATGTTTTGTAGCCGTTGGTAGTATTTGTTTTTAGATGATTTGTCAATATTAAAGTCGCCAGTAAAAATTACATGTTTTTTTTGTATTTTGGGTTTTACTTTTTTTAATATTTCTATAATAACAGCAAAAGAAATTTCAATATCGCGATCCGGTCTGTAAATATTAATAATAATTGTGTTTTGTGATATGACTTCTACAGCGCAACACTCAATTACACATTCAATTGATAAGTTAGTACAGTCTTCTAGGTGCTCGAATTGTATTCCGTTACGTAAGAGGATTGCAACTCCTCCTCCTCGGTGTTCACGTCGGTGGTAAGCAGAAGCAATTGTGTACCCGTTTATTTGGATGCTATCTTTTTGGTTTTCACGTATCCATGTTTCTGTCAGACATATTGATTGGTAGTTCTTATCTTCTATAAAATCCTCGAGTATGTGTGTTTTATTGTTTATACTTTGTATGTTTTGGATCAGTATTTTAAAGACGAAAGGGATCAGATCGGGTTTGGATATTAGTGGGTGATACTAGGGTTTGTCTCGTTATGTTTGGATTATCGTAATTCTGTGTTGAAGTTATTTTTGCGCTGCAGTCATAAGTAGTATTAATGTTATTGTTTTGTTGTATTATAGATGGTCTTTCTCTTTGTTGTCTTCTTCTCTGTAATGATTCCTTATCAAGAAATCCAGAAACACACAAGCCTAAACTTTTTAAGTATCCCGCATTTTCTAGTATATATTTAGTCATCCTTTTACTAATTAGTTCCACCCGTAATGGCCGTCTTTGTCCATTTCGTCCTATCCTATTTAGATCTTCGATATAGCCAGTGAGGTCGACATTCAATGTATCTTGAAACGCAAATATCACCCTATCTTCGAGTTCTTCTTCCGATTCTTTATAATATTCGTTCAGGCCGTGAATAACAATTGTTTTAGAGGTATCGTTTGTGGAAGTGTCGCTCATGTTCAGATGCATGTTTTTGTTCTTTAGCTCGACTATTTCTGTTTTAAGTTTTGCGTTTTCGATCTCAAGTTTCTCTATTGTTTCGTTTATTTGAATAATATTGGTATTTATTTTTGCTTGTTCCAGAGAAAGTTCTTCGGTTTTCTGATTTAATTCTTGTTGCAGTTTTAGGACAGCTATATTGATTTCGGATTGAATTGTACTTTTAATTTTTGATAAGATAGATCGTTGTTGTACTTCCAATTTTCTATCTAATAGTTGACTAATTTTTTCTAACGTAATCGGCTCTGTCTGTAATATGATGGGTGGTATGATTGTAGCTGTGTCTATATTTGTCGGTGGTGTGTCATATTTGCCTGTATCTCCTAGTATACTTTGGTCATCTTGAATCTGGTCGTCGATGGACATTGTTGTGTCGTCAAGTTTCGGTGGGGATTGTCTCCTAACCGGTGTGTCGTCATTTCTAATCTGCTTTTTAATAGTTTTACACGATGGACAGCACCATAAGTTAATTAATTTATGTTTATTTTCTACATAATACGATGACGTCATGTTGATGCATCGGTAGTGGTAAAGTTTTTGGCAAGTACTACATCTTAGTAACTCTCCGCGAGCTATCGGGTGTTTACATCCAGCACAATTCATTTTTGTGGGTATATGGCCAAAAAAACTTTCCGTGCAATAGTTAAGTTCGTCGCAAATTATGTTCGTGTCGTGGTGACTCACCTCAGCGGGCTTCGCGCGAGTTGTCGTAGGTCAGGGACACAGTTCGTTAGGTTAATGGTTTTAAAATGTTTTCACTTATAACTTTTTGTTGGCTCGGTGTATCACTTTGCACTTTTGACCACTCGTTAGGTTATTCAAATCTCTGCACTTTGATATATAGAACCATATCAAACAGTAACTTTGGACCTTGTTTTTAATTAAAAATCGAAGAGCAATTCGTAACACGTCTTTGTATCTCAACAGCGCACCGCGCATTTTCACGCAGCCACGGCAGAAAATAGGTAATCCTCGCGCCATTTTTCTCAAATTTTCTTTTCTTTGTACTTGTATTGTGAATTTCTAAAAATGACAACTTTCAATAATGAAGATGAGCAATATATTACTTCAACTCCACCGGATATACTAACAGAAGCGCGAACCGCATGCGACAGCTTGCTATTATATATTATTAGCGATATTAGACACATAACCACGTATGAAAAATGATTTTTTTTCTGTTTCCTCGCAAATGTGTTAAAAAACGTCGTACGATATACGTGCGTATTGGTTATAACCATCTTAACGCACTAATATCGTAATGTACTATTGTATCTCGACGGTTTTTTGATTAAATGACGTTTCTATTAAGTGTCTAGCTAGCGGGCCCCTGATGATTATTTTATTCCTTTATTCATTTCAACACAAATTTATTATATTTTTAACCGACTTCAAAAAAGGAGGAGGTTATATGTTCGTGTGTATGTATTTTTAGGGTTCCGTACCTCAAGAGGAAAAAACGAAACCCTTAAAAGATCACTTTCTTGTCCGTCTGTCTGTCTGTCCGTCCGTATATCACAGCCACTTTTTTCCGAAACTATAAGAACTATGCTGTTGAAACTTGGTAAGTAGATGTATTCTGTGAACCGCATTAAGACAACGAACGACAAGAACAATAAATTTTGGGGGTTCCCCATACTTAGAACTGAAACTTATTTTTTTTTTTTCATCAAACCCATATGTGTGGGGTATCTATGGATAGGTCTTCAGAAATGATATTGAGGTTTCTAATATCATATTTTTCTAAACTGAATAGTTTGCGCGAGAGACACTTCCAAAGTGGTAAAATAGGCGAGGTTCCCCCTTCTAAAATAAGAGAATAATAAAACTAAAAAAATATAAACTTCTACCGAAAATTGGTTTGAACGAGATCTAGTAAGTAGTTTTTTTTTATCCCAATTTACCTTTCATTTTACTTACCAAAAAAAATACACTTAAAACATCGATAAAAGTTACAATGAATTACAATGACAATTATGAATGCTTTTTCGAGATCAATATAACAAAGAAAATATAAAATTCAACAAAATTTGAGGACAAAAAACCGGCAAGTGCGTGTCGGGCCCCGCGCAGTGTAGGGTTCCGTAGTAGCCCGTTATATTTTAGATTTTGTTTTTCAATGCGTCTTCACCCGTTAAAAACAAGCAACCTACTAAGTAAAGTACCTACTGGAACAAAAATTTGCAGTTTAAAGTTTAATATTTCGTAAATGGAGCATTAATCGAAAAGTATTCAACGATACCCATACCACACGATGGGGTAGGCGACGAAAAAAAATCATCCCCACTTCACATGTGCCACCCTAAAAAATAAAATATTTTCCAAAAATTGATTTTACCACTTTGTCGGCGTTATTGATATAAACCTCTACAAAATTACAGTTTTCTAGTACTAACGGTCTCTTGGCAAAACCTCGGACAGACAGACGGACATGGCGAAACTATAAGGACCTGACAAGGAATCTACGGAGACTACGGAACCCTAAAAAAAATACAAAATTCAACTCAATAAAATAAAAGTAATGCAATAAATGAAACAAATCAAAACTCAGCTTATATCTCTTATAACTGACCCCTTATTTACATTGTTGAATAGCTTTTTTCTCTCGGTAATACGATTTTTCGATTTAAAATGTTTCATATTACCATTATCCCATGATCTGTCCACGACGTAGACACAATAGTTAAATAATAATACAGCGGGGTGAGGCCCTTGTCCACTGCGACCACATCTCGGTGTATACCCACCTCGGCTTTTAAAAAATATTCTCTGAGACTGCACACCTCGCGGTTGTGGAGGGTCTTCGCGTTTAAAAAGCCTCGACCTCCGCACTTCCGCGGGATGTACAGTCTCATCACCGATGATCGTGGGTGATGCATCCGGTGTTCGGTCAGCAGTGTACGAACTCTTCTATCCAGGGCGTCGAGTTCGGTCCGAGTCCATTTGAGTATGCCGAAAGAGTACATTAAAACCGGCATGACTCAACCATTGAAGGCGCGCACCTTGTTCCCCCCTGAAAGAAGGCTATTTAATACCTTCTTCAGGCGACGATTGCCTTATGTCAGTTATGTTAATGCCTAACGCGATTTCAATTTCAATTTAACGCTTCCGAAATACCCAAATACTTATAACTTTCGGATGAGGAAAGAGATCTTAGGTGTATGGAGTCCGAGAGTCCGCTTTACATACATGACAGCACATTTGTCCATACCAAATTCCATCCTGATGGCACTACTAAAAGTTTCAATTACTTTAAGTAGCTCCATCAGTCGCAATTTGTTGGGAGCAAAGAGTTTCAGATCATCCATGTAAAGCAGGTGAGATATAACCTGACCATCTTTACTCAACCGGCAGCCTAGGCTTGAATTCTCCAGCAATGTGCTTAGAGGGTTCAGAGCTAAACAGAACCAAAGTGGACTCAGACTGTCGCCCTGGAATATTCTCCGCTTAATCCATACAGGCTCATCGCTTCCCTGGATCTGTCGACATCCTGGATATCGAAGGACCGTCTTCCATTGCCCCATACATGACTCAAGGAAGGCGCGTAGAGTTGCATCTATTTTGTACAACTCCAGCACCCTCATGAGCCACGTATGTGGTCAGAGTCATAGGCTTTCTTATAATCTATCCAACATGTCGACAGATATTAGCGGGATAGACGAACCTGTTGGCATATACATTTTGTTTGTTGTTAACACCACACAACAATACACGTTTACTCGGTAAAATATTCGACTCGACTGCGTGGGCGACGAGTGTGGCGAAGCGACTAGGCTTACGGAGATGCGGCGCGTCGCGCGGTGCGTTGTGCGGTGCGGCTCGCTTTCAATTCTAACATACTTACTATGACGATTGACGATGTATGAGTGTTTACGGAGAAGCGATTTTACGCGCGTTTGCTGACACACGCGCAAAAACAAATATATCGCAGATGACACCGTCTCTCCGTTAACGGGAAAACGCGCAACGGGCCGCAAGACGCGCCGCCCGACGTGCCGCATGAGCACTTATGCGGTCGGGCCGCGCGTGCGAGCGAGAAAGCAAGATGCGACTCGTTGCGACGGCGCGCCGCGCGCTAAACTCGGCGGCGGCGCGCCGACATGAATTCACGGCGACGGCGGCGCGCCGGCGCGGCGCTCATATCTAATGTGAGGACAATGTGGGTCACATATATATATTTTTTTATCCCCACGACTTTCTGGCAGTTTGAGTAAGTACTATAAGCGACCTACCCAATGTCCTTTCTTTGGTATTGTTCGTTTCGTTGTGCTCCTTGAGTTATAAGTCGAGCTACACGATAACTGACAAATGCTTGCATTGACTGGACAGGTCCACTCAAATCTGTGTGGTTCTTTCTTCAAGACCATCTCAGACACTAATCTGCATAGTCCTTACATGTGAATTAAGCAAGATTATGTCTGGACTTCAAAAGAGACTATGACCTCTGAGTTTGTTTCGGCTGTTTCTTCTCAGAGTAGTCAGGTACGAAACACCGGCCTCATCTAGTTTTTAAACAATGACCTGTAAAAGTGTTTGTAAAAACCTACTTGCAAAAATAAACATTATTTCATCATCATCATTTCATTTCATTTCACAGATAATTTGATGGTTATAAAGAACTGTCATCTCAGGTATAATGCAACTATTTCAAGATGTTTCGCATTTGTGCGGTTTTTTACGTGTTAAGTAACCAACCCATTTTGACTGTATTATAATCATTCGGTCTTTCATCCCTAAAAAGCGCATTTACCTAACCGAGCTAGAATAAGTTGTGGTGAACACAAAAATTCCCGCCTCGTGTTTAAACAACTGTTTACGTTTAGCGGGCCGATTACGAAACAGTCGGTTATTTATTGTTGGTGAATATGGCCCTTAATGGGTCCCTACTGTTGCAGTCAATATGTCCTGTTTCCTGAACTTGTTTTTTTCCAGTTTTTATTTGAAGTTATTAGTTATTTTTTAACCGACTTCAAAAAGGAGGAGGTTCTCAATTCGTCGGTACCGTTTTTTTTCTTTTTTTTTATGTATGTTCCCCGATTACTCGAAGATGGCTGGACCGATTTGGATCTTTTTTGTTTTGTTTGAAAGGGTATACTTCCCAGGTGGTTCCATGATCATCAAGTCAGGTTCTGATGATGGGATCCTGGAGGAATAGAGAGAACTCTTCAAATTTTATAGGCACACTTGAAGCGAGTTGAGTAGTTTTTGAAAGAGTACTTTCTCGGAGTGGTCCCATTTCAATTTCTCTAGATCTGATGAAGAACTTCGGAGATAGGCAACGGAACTCCTCAATAAACGATAGCAAATGGACTGGTTTTTGTGTTTGTTGAAGTCGGTTTTATTTTTTGCAAAAAAGTTTTTTTAAGCAGTCGGGTTTTTTTTTATTTACAGTTTTTAGTTACTTAGATATACCATTTAAAATCCTCATGATGAGCCCTTTATCGAGCCGATCAGGCTGCAGAGCGTGCCAAACATTTGAATTTGACGCCAAAAATCCGCCATTTTGTTTTTTTTTACTTTGATATACCCAGTGTCATTCTCATAGTAAATACGAATCTAACTACACCTCTCAAGCTAAAATCCATCGAGCCGTTCAGGCCACAGAGCACGGCAAACAATTATACATACATACATACTCTCGAAAAACACCCTCCTTCTGGCGCAGTCGGGTAAAAAAGAAAAACACAAAAACGTGAAAAATAACTTTAATTTCAGAAGCCGGTGAAATTAAAACCAAGTCAATCAAACAAAGGTGAAGCCGCGGGCAACAGCTAGTTCAAAATATACCTCGAATTTAAAGTCTATTTGATAATTTTTACTAATTTGATCTCAAAAAAGCATTTCCTAAATTCTGTTTTGATTGTGTTCTGATGATTAATGTCAATAATAGATTTACGAATAATACTTAGTTTTCTTAACTATACCGACTGGTTGGTGACTACCAACACACATTTCTAATGTGTTCATTTTTCAACAGATAATTACATGATTGATGTTCTCTACACCCACACGTGCCCTTCATACAATAAATTAATAGCGACATTTGTACGTAAGTAGAAAGTACCGAATTTCCCGGGAAATCCCGGTTCCAAGTCCAGTACCGAAAATCCACTAGTACCTATACATATTAACAGTACATTTGAATTTTATATAATAGGGGCAGAGCCTATAGCCATCAACCTCTAACATATCAACTCCTGGCTGTTACTGAGAAGTTCCTGATGGAATAACCTATAAACATGGTTACTACCCGAGAGTCATACCTAGAACCTCATACTCAGCAGTAGTGCTTACGACATATGCAGCAGGATGAGTAACAAAGATAATGATAAGTTAGTAAGAACTGAAAAAGTTCGGGAACCTATGGTCTAGGTTGTACCTAGACCATAGGTTTCCAAACTTTTACAGTTCACGGCGCACCTTACGGGTATAATATTATACCTCGGCGCCCTAGCTAGTCGAAAAAGCCGAGTTTTTATAAGAGTGCTGACACAAAAGAATGCATTTGAAAATCCGACTTCACATAAATAAGATTGATATTCATTTTGGACCAATATCCAAAACTCCACCAAATCGGAACACGTGAACCTTGTTTTAAGACTGCTGTCGCAATAGTTCAATGAGGCTCCCTTCTTCTTACGTATTCTGGTGAATCTTTTGCATGGAAAGAATTTTGGATTCACGAAAAGTTTTTGACATCGTCTTCGGCAAAGTATTTTAAAAACCAGTACTTAGTATGTAAGCTAAGTAAACTATTCAATGCAAGGTTTACTATTGTATTTCTTAATTTTTACTATTATATTTCGTTTTTAAGTCCAAGACTGTAAAACTTATGTATACCTAATTGTTGTACACAGAAGCTGATGGGGAACCTATATCAATAAGTACCTAAATAAACCAACATGAGAGCTTCAAAAGGTTTTCCGTGAAAATGGACATTACCTCGCGTATATTAACTCTTGTGAGACAACACCGGTGAATTAAACAGATGCTTCACGGCGCCATTCTTAACTCTCTATGGCGCACCAGGGCGCCGCGGCGCACAGTTTGGGAACTGATCTAGACATTTATAGGTAGATTTTGACAGGCACCAAAAAATACAGGGTGGCGATTGAATCACATGCATCCTATAAGGAGGCGCCGTATCCATATTAAACAACATTCCCAAAGAAACTTAACAAATTTCCATGAATACAGCTGTCTGTACCTAAAAAGATACAGGTAACTAAATCGCCACACTTTCTATAAAATCCTACATTAAGCACTGAGTATTACCCAGTACTAACTGGGTTGTGGAGGTCAGACACGCAGTCACTCCATGTAAAATACTGATAATCAACTGCATCTGGTTAGGTTAGCCATCCCCAACATAGTTGGGAAAAAGGCTAGGCAGATGATGATGAAAGCCCTGTAGTTAATGGCTGGATTGGAGTGTAGCCTTAGGGGCGCTACGGTGCGAGGACTGAGAAAAATTTAGCCAAAAAAGTGTTATTTTCGCAAATAGTTTATTTTGTCGATTCTATCGTATAAAACACCTAAAGATGAGACTAAAAGTGACTTGGTGTTTTTTGTTTCAGACTAACCGTTTGTCGTAAAAACGATGTCGAAGGGATCCATAGGTTAGGTTAGAACTGTGACCAACTAAGACTACAACTACCCCGAAATAGGTAGCGAAATTTTTATACTTAAGTCTTTTTTTCATAGTGCCCCTAAGACGACCCACTGACCAATGGCTGAGCTTATCATCATAATATAATATTGAAGACAATGGAATTACTTACTACTGACAAAAAGATGAGATGCTAAAGCGGCAACAGATGTTCAGTCAGTCAAGGCAATCCTCTTGCACTGCATGAAAACTTTCTTATTACAATTGCTCTAAACTGCTGCAAACAGAAAAGAAAAACCTTGAAAAAGCCAAACATATAGATGAAGGTACTAAGGTACTTACTAACATAAAAATAATTTTAAGACCCGACTGCGTGAAAAATAACTAATAACTTTAAATATCAACTGAAAAGAAAAAAACAAGTTCCTTATTTTTTTGGTGAGGAAACCAGCATGCATGACAGATATTTCTTGACGGCATGTAAAGCCAAGTCAGAAGCCCATGGGTGGCGTAAAAACAGAAAAATAACAGCAATATTAAGAAGTCAGGTTACATACTGAAAACCTATTCATAATTCTACATGTGAAATTGAAAAAAAAAAATCCCAGAGATGATGTGGGCACTGTATGAACCGACTACAGTTTTTATTATTAGTAGACTACATTACAATATATAGGTGATAGTAACACAAAATAAACTACAACCCTACATATTGCTAGTGAAACTCGTAATCACTCCAGCAGTCAAAATTTCTAACATTCGAAACAGCCCAGAGCGTATTGTAATTTCATGATTAGGACAATTACCTCATGAAGTATGCAATGCTTACCTAGGTACATACTAAGTCGCATGAATGTAGACTTCAATGTAATTTCATAAGGTTTCCGATTAGATCTGTGTTCTCATTCAATTTAGCCTTGTAATTCATAGACCCGTAACCCTCGAGTGACACTAGGCTCCAACAAAGAGCTGTGGTGGACAGACTGCCCCCTAAGACGACTCTCTGACCCTTAACTACTTAACTATTGCAAATGCACATGTTATGAGTACTATGTGTAGTGACATTACAGGCAACTAAGTATACACTTACGTTCCGTCCGAGGCACTTTGTGAGGCATTCTCCGTGCAGTGGGCTTGCATGACGACGAGGAGTAGTGTAACGTCGTTTTATACGGGAACAGCTTCACTGGTATTTCAGAACTATAGCTCATTGAGTCGTCTTTCCCAAGTTCACAGCGTCTAAACACGTGGCATAGCTGAAAAACATACGGCTTAATTTAGCATGCAGTTGCAGTTATTAAATCGTACAAAATAAAAGAAAAATGAAAAATTTTCAACGATTTCCAACACACATGCACGAAGCACGCGGCTAAGTTGGCAAGTGCATGAAGTTGATCTCAAGACGCACGGCTGAAGCAAAACTCATTTCGAAACGCAGAAACTTTCGAGATCTAGAACAGCAATACATAATAGATAAAGTGCCCATGGGGTGCCCCTAAATAATAGCACCCCGCGCCATGACACATTTTTGCTACGATTACCACGCACCAGATGCAAACTATGCAAAGGCAGAAACATATTTTAACACCATTCACACGCATGTCAAACAATCCGCAAAAGAAAGATCAGGTGTAACAGCATTTAAAATGAAATGCAAAGCTACGTTACCAAAAATATAAGATCAGCCAGGAGAACAAATGATAGCACATGCAATGATAACACTGCTTTCTTGAAAACTGCCAAGATGATAAAGATTATTATAGATAACTTTATTCTTGACTTCTGCACCAGGGAAGGGACAGGCGACAGGGAAAGGATCGGTAGTCATCGTCCACCAAACCACCATGTTCACTCTGCTGATGTTGTTTTGTTTGTTGTGTAGGTACTTGTGTTTAAATCAACCCAAAGAGTATAATAATAATATGGGAGAATCAACCTGTCAACCCACAGAACACTATTCTATTCTATTACCAAGAAACTTATATACTAACTGGAATGAGGTCGGGCAAGCCAAAAACGTTCCAAGCGAGAAAGCTTCATGAGTGGATGTTGTCTCTTTCTAATAGGGTGTCCCATAATCATACTAACTCTTGAGACAGTTTAAGAGTAGCTGTTATTTTATTATTTAATGATGATGACCTGCAACTCGATAGCATTCTAGGCGAAATAGCTTCAAGAGTGGATTTCATTAACTTTTTATGTTAATAATGTATGTCTGTACCGTTCAGTTGCAAATTATCCATTTTGCAACCTGTCTATCCAGACGATTTTTGTATTCGGGGATTCGAGGACTCCGTTAATATTATATATTTTTTCAGACATAGAAAATCGCATATTCATGCTATGACTGTTTACCTATAATGTATTAGTAACATTCGCCAATATTTATTTTTTATTCCGAAACCATACATTTTCACTCGCAGCTCGCCAAACGGATTCTTTTGTTGGAGAAGCATGGAAAAATCCTTAGGACCGGCATGGCACGGCACGGTGCGGCGGACTCTTTTCTTTTCAATATTTGTATTTATAAAGCAAACTAGGTACTACCGACACCATGTGCGATGTCCGATGTTTCTAATTTATAAAATGTACTTTTGATTACTATGACAACGATGTTCGGAACTTTGAACTAACTTACTTAATTTATTTGGATATTTCCTGTTTGTCAATCTAAAACTTTGGTAACCCTAGTCGTAATAAACAACCAAAGTTTAAAAACTTCCCTGAAAAACGAAATTCCACATCCAGCATACCCTTACTACTACACCCCTTCACACAACACAATTTTACCACATTTAAAGCGGATTATTTCACTTATACAACATGTTACATAATTAACGCACACCCTCAGACACCCCAATTAGTTTATTATGTTATAATCATAATACAAGCACTGAATTTTTAATTAAACATGTATAAGCAATGATTATTTAATAAATTAGTTTTCCTAATTCTGGAAGAATGTTGTAGTCACAGTACAAATCAACGAACGCACACAGTCGCAAACGTAGGTCTCTTACCTACGTATGCGACTGTGTGAGTCTTGCTAGCCTAGTAGGTATTCGCTCGCGTTCGAGACAGCTGTTAACGTCGTCGCTCGACTCAACTTCAATAGAAAAGTTCAATACATTTTAATGCCTGTTTTCTTAATTGATGTTTTCATTTAGAAAGCACGTCATTTTTTATCAAAAGCGTTCACTATCCTATTTTTTAGATCCTCGGCACGTCTTGTAGTCGCACTAAAATAAACTAACGATTTAATACGTCCCCACAAAAAAAGTCGTAAAATCAGCTGATTGGGGATTCTTATCGAATTAATCGCATATTTCGTTATGAAAACGAGTAGGTACCTACATGTACGCCAATCGGCTCCCCTGTCGATGGCTGTGTTCGGACGGAACGTTCCATGGCCACGAAGTAGCAGCTAACATAATCCAACCCTGCGGTCTACTCTTGTACCATACCTTTGGTTCACTTGAATGTTCTGCCAGCTCGAACCACATTATCACCACACCACACCGTGCCACAGTCCTCACTATTATGCACCATTTCACTGAACATTTTGTGTCAATTATTGGAAACTATTTGCATAAGTACACTGTACGGAAGTTAGCGCGTGACTCAATATTGTTTACATTTATTTAAGTTAGCTTTGATCGTCGTAGGCGCCGCCGCGCCGGCGCCGCCCGGTGGCTATCTCGCTCTATCCCAGGTTTTTAATTTGCACGAGAAAGGGAACGAAAACAAGTATGTCATATTTAGCATTTTGTTGGTTTATCTATTGTGTCCTTTAACGAGTGCCTGTTTAGTGTGCGTGCGGTTGAATCGCCAAGTTTACCTAACTGTATTTGTAACGACTTTAACTTACTTGAAACAAGGTTCATTTTTCTTTATTTTGTATTGAATGGCGGAATTTGTATTAATACAAATAAAACTGCACTTTTAAAAGTCTTATTGCCTTGAGTTACGGTCCATTTCAGTTTGCTTGGACTATACAGGGGTAGTGTGGCTATAAATTACGTAGCTTTAATTATTTTTGGGATAAAAAAATACCTATATTAATAATTATAGAAATCGATTCAGTAAACGATTCTGAACAAACTAATTTCAGGATGTGCGTTAATTATGTAACATGTTGTATACAATAAAAGTACTTAAATTACTTCAACGCGAAAATGTATCGGCCATATTGTTTCCACCATATTGTGTCCGCCTTTGTCGGTTTCTCGCTCGGAACGTTTTTTTTTTTTTCTTTTCTATTGAATCCATTGGACAAATTTAAACTCTAAGATTTTGAGATAGAGTTTATTTTTATTTTTTACCATTTTGTTCGTACTCATTCCAGTTAGTATATAAGTTCCTTGGGGTTCACCGTTTTTGACTCCCGATGACGCTACAACCCTCCTTCAGGAGAGCGAAGGAAACTAGCACGCCTGAGGTGAATGCGCCAAATTCAAATTTTCTTACGTTTTTTGCAATTTGCAGGTCAGTGTCAGGTTGTATGTTGATTAAACTATGAATCGCGGCTGCAAGACGTATGTAGTTATAGAATTATAATCATCAAAATCATCAATACAACCCTCCAAGCTCATAAAGGTGTATAAATTTACTTTTTCAAGGTCAAAGTCATTCCTACACCTTTATGCGCTGCAAACAGCCGTCATTCCGTCCTCGCCGTCAAGGCCCGTCGCGACGCCCTGTTACGAACTCTCCCCGTCCCTTGCTCGTGCCAGCCCGAGTTGCTGAGCCTGTAGTCCAAAGTCAGTCCCTAAATAATGACACCACTCCGATCCAGCCTGTCCCCTTGCTGTCCCAGCGACGCCCCAAGCCAAGGCCCTGTTGAAGCAAAGAGGTTTTGCTGAAATAATCTCAGGCAGGTTATAATTTTATGTTTTTAATATTGTTGTCTGAGATATGTCACTTCTGAATAAAATGGTATTTTTGGTTGTCAATGATTTTTTCAATGTATTTTATTTTAACCGTTTCATTATGTTTTGATAATCACGATCTACAGTTATTAGAGAAACCTCAAGTAACAGGGAACCTCTAACAGGTTATGGGCCCAGAACATGCCCAGAACTGAAACACCAAATAACAAAAATATTTTTTGAAAAAGTCGATGGAACTTCGAGAAGAAAGTTCTTGAAAAATGTCTGCAACAGGAGATAGCGCGCAGCAATCGACTAGTTCGGGTGGATTACCGTCGATTGAGCGACTCGATGGGAGTTCAAACTATTCAAACTGGAAGTTTGACATGGAGTGTGTGTTGGTTCATGACGAGCTATGGAACTACATCATTGCCGAACCAGACGTAGCAGACGTTAACGCTGTAAAGAGGGATCAAAAGGCAAGAGCGAAAATATGTCTTATGATCAACAAAAGTTGCAAGGTGCACGTGAAAAGTGCGAAAACGGCAAAGCAAGTATGGGATGCCCTGAGGTCAGCGTATGAAGACAAGGGAATAAATAACAAATGCAGGTTATTATCTCGCCTTGTGAGCATAAAATTGGAACAGTTTACCTCAGTACCGGAGTATGTGACGGAGGTCATGAAGGTATCCCAACAGCTTAACGACCTTGGCAAGGAGATTGATGACGAGTTGTTAGCCACCTTAATGGGGACTTACAGGGACTAACGGAAAAGTTTATGCCCATGAGACTAGCCCTTTTTTTTTTTTTTTTTAGGATGGGAAATCATCAAATGACTTCTCCCGCTCTGGGCGGAGCAGGAGGGAGTGTCAGACTTTTACTGACTAAAACCCATCCATGTTCCTTCATCGCCCTTTGTGTTCCGGGGCCACGGTATCTCTTTCGAATAGTCCCGCAGCCCCGGCAGGCTTCGGCCCTTGCGGACCCCTTCCTTATTGCTGACTCTCTTTGAGGCGCGCGTGGAACACGAACGCGCCGTCGACACGGCCAGCCGTCATGAGACGGACGGACGGCGAGCTAGCCCATAGCTCCCCGTCCACAGGCCCGCGCCTACGGTGGCCGGTAGCCACCACGTGGCCCCCGACGCCCGGGGCGTCTCCCGCGGCGGCCGGGACGTGAGGATATCTCCCTCTCACGTTCCGCCACCTCCTTCGCTAGCATGACTGCTTCGCAGAAGGAGGTGACGGCGTCCCATTCCGTCTCGCTCCGGACCATGGCACGAACCAGGGCCGGAAGCGAGAGGTCGCCGCCGCCGATCGCGACCTCGAGGACACGGCGGTGCTCCACCCAAGCAGGGCACACCTCCACAGTGTGCTCCACCGTGTCCTCCGGCCGATCCTCACAATGGAAACACCCGGGCGTCTCCTCCCGCCCGATTCGGTGCAGGAACTTACCGAAACATCCGTGTCCGGTAAGAACCTGCGTCAGGCGGAAGGTGAGGACGCCGTGGCGTCTCTCCAGCCACTCCTCAAAGAGGGGACTTACCGCCACTATCGTGGCGTGCCCTGCACGGGGTTGCGACAGTCACTCTCTCCATGCCACCATGAGATCCCGCCGGAAGTCCGTCCGCTGAGCGACAATTTGCCGCGGCAACGGAGTTTCCCCCCGGCGTAGCGCCTCCGCGCGCCACTCGTGTAGGCGCGCGAGGACTATCGCCTCCAGATCCCATGGCGGCAATCCGGCAAGGAGGCTCGCCGCCTCGCGGGAGATCGTGCGGTACCCCCGGATCAGCCTTACGGCCACCACCTTTTGGGGCGCGTTCAAATGGTTGGCAGCTCGCTGCCTCAATAAACGCGCCCACACCGGGGCCCCGTAGAGGGCCATGGACCGCACGACTCCCGCGTAGAGCCTCCGGCAGGAGGCGTTTGGCCCCCCCAGGTTGGGCAGGAGCCGCCTGAAGGCAGCCCCTGTCCGCTCCAGTTTAGGGGCCAAACGTCGGAAGTGCTCCGCGAAGTTCCACCGGCTGTCGAGGACGAGACCTAAGTACTTTAACGTCGACTCGACGCCGATGGATACCCCTCCCGCCGTCACTGCTGATCCCGGAGGTGGCGCATTCCGAGGCCCATGAAAGCACATGGCCTCGGACTTGTGCAATGCCACCTCGAGGCCCAGTTGCCGGATCCTCTCAACGACTATCGCAACCCCGCGTGTCATTATTTCGGCCGCCGCCTCGTGCGACCTCCCCTGTGCCAGCACCAGCGTGTCGTCTGCATAGCAGACAACGCTGACGCCGCTAGGGAGGTCGGCGTGCAGCACCCAGTCGTAACCGATGTTCCACAAGGACGGGCCTAGAACCGATCCCTGCGGAACACCGCACGACATCTCTCGCCGGTTCCAGTCTCCGCTGCGACCGGGGTAGATGACATACCTGTCCGCCAGGTAGTCCCCGACCACACGACGGAGGTAGGTCGGCACCCGGTGATACCGGAGTGCCTCCCTTATGCAGCTCCAGGGCATGGAGTTGAAGGCGTTGGCGATGTCGAGAGACACCGCCAAGACAACCCCACCCCCGGACACCGCCTCCCCCGTCGTGAGGGCTCTCACGCGCATGATGGCGTCCACCGTCGAGCGCCCCTTGCGGAAACCATACTGGTGTTCCGCAAGGTCCGGCCCGGTCCCCGCAAGGTGCTCGGCGAGGCGGTTTGCAATTACTCTTTCAAAGAGCTTGCCCACCTCGTCGAGCAGCACCACGGGCCGGTAGGCGGACGGAGAGTCCGCCGGGCGCCCCGGCTTCCGAATGAGGACCAGCTTCCCCGTCTCCCAACGAAGCGGGAACTGGCCTCTCTCCAAACATGCGCTAAAGAGCCCTTCCAGTCGGGGCCCGAGAGCCTCCGAGGCCAGGACCCAGGCTTTGCCAGGCAAGCCGTCGGGTCCCGGGGCGGTAATTTTGGCACCTAGCCTTCGTACCGCCACTCTCAGGTCTACCCCGGTCACTTCAGGAGCGTCGTCGTCGTCGCTTTGGTGGTCCGCTTCCGGCACCGCAGCCGGCGGAGCCATAAGCGGGGGCGGGTGTTCCCCTCGCGAGGGGAACAGAGCGCTCACCACGTCCTCCACGAGCTGAGGCCGGAGACTCTGCGTCAGCGGGGGGGCCCAGGTGCGGAGTTTATCCCGCACCATCTTGTAAGGGCGCCCCCACGGATCTCTGTCGAGAGTCCCCAGCATCTCCTCGCGGGCCAGATCCCTGGCCCGCAGGACAGCCTCGCGGAGGGCGGTCTTCGCCGCTCTGTAGCCCTCATATAGCTCCGCCTCAATGGCTGCTGCATTCGGTGGGCGAATGCGGAGCCTGCGGTGCCTGGCGTAGAGGTGTCGCGCAGCCACGCACGCCTCCCGTAAAGACGTCAGCTCACGCGACCACCAGTACACCTGACGCCGGGCACTTCCTGGCCGGACTCGGGGCATTGCCACGTCACAGATGTTGGACATGGCCTCCTGGAACCACCCTGCCTCATTGTTAACGTCGGCAGGCCTGTCCGGTGATGTCACCCAGGCCTGCACGATCGAGGCTTCCAGGAGGAGCTCCCGGTCCAGCTGCTTTAGCGCCCAACGCGGACCACTCGGGGCCTGTTGGACCGGCGCGCTTGAGGTCTGGGTGGAGACGTCGAACCGGATGTACCGGTGGTCGGAATAGGTCTCCACCCCCTCCATGACGCGCCAGTCAACGACACGCGGTGACAGAGCGGGGCTAGCGAACGAGATGTCCACCACCGACTCGCCCCGCATCCTCACACACGTGGCGACAGAACCCCGATTTAGGACGACCAGGCCCTTCTCCAGGGCCCAGTCCTCCACCATCCTTCCCCGCACGTCTGTGCAACGAGAACCCCAAGCCAAGTTCTTGGCATTGAAGTCCCCGAGGACAAGCACGGGGAGGGAATGGTTTCCGACGACGACACTCAACTCTGCGAGAGAGTTGTGGAACTCGGCGAGAGTTCGGTTCGGGGAGAAGTAGACTCCCACTACGACGATCTCCTCGAACCGGGCTGCTACACACCCCCGACCCCTCCTGACACTTTCAAGGGTCGGGGTGCCGGCGGCGGCCGACGACACTATGGTCACTGAGCCGCTTAGGTCCGCCACCCAGTCTTCCCTGGGCTGGACGAAATACGGCTCAGCGACCACAGCGATGTTAATCAACCACTGCGCCATGCTCTGGAGCAAGAGATCCTGAGCGCAGGCGCAGTGGTTGATATTCGCCTGGAGGAAGCGTAATGGGGCCGTTATTGGCACTCCATTACCGCTTCCTCCAACCTGGCCCCCTGTGAGGGCCCCTCTGTGGCGGCGACAGAGGGAGCGGCAGCGGCGGCAGTTGCGGCTGCGGCATTGGCGACGGTGGCGGTGGTGGTGGAGGGCCTACCTTTGCCTCTAGTGGCCTTGGTGGGCGGAGCGCAGGCCTTGCTCCCAGCCCGGTGATCAGCAGGCTTGCCAGCCGCCGCACATGCAGCGCAGTGCGGCGCGGCGGCGCAGCAAGTCGCGGATGTGTGACCGGGCTGGCTGCAACGGAAGCAGAGGCCGCTGCGGTCGACCTCCGAGGCGCATTGCACCGACACATGGTGCCCCACCAGGCAACGGTAACACCTCAAAGGTCTAGGCTCCAGCAGCCTCACCTGTGCTGAGACCCAGCCCACCAGTAGCCTGCGGCCCTCCACGATGGTCCTGGGCACAGGGCAGCTTACCATTACGGTCCGCATGCCCGTGGGGTCCGGGCGAAGGGCACCCGCCCTGACCTGATCGGCAGGGCACCCTCCGGACCTAGCGACGGCGGCCACCACCTCCTCCTCGGTCACCGAGTCGTCCAGACCCAGGATGCGCAGGTCTGCGCATTTGACGGGCCTGGACACTCGGGCCTCGTCCGCATTAAGGGACGCTCTGAGCTTTTCAGCCAGAGCGTCGGCGGACGAGCCGCTGGTTTCACCAGGGATCTCCAGCAGTCGAGCCCCCGTTGCGGTGACTTTAAGCCGGAGGCCCCCGGTGATTCCCAGCTCGCCGAGGATCACCGTCGCCTTCGCCTTCGCCAGCAGGTCGCGGTAGGAGACGCCCCTCTGTTCCGCTTCCGGCTATAGTGTGATCACTACAGCCGCGGTCTTAGGGGCGCGGAGCCTAGCCGCGATCTTACGCTCCCTAAACTGGCGCTGCCGCTCCTGGTTTCGGGCCTTTTTGGCCGCCTTCCGCCCCTTCTTTTTCTCCCCGGCCACCTGCCATCCGGCTTCAGCCGCGGGAGGTGTAGGGGGCTGCTGGGGGGGCGGCTGCGGCGGTGGCGGCTGACGTGCCGCCGGCGCTGGCCTACTCGCTGCAGGTACTGGTGCCTGCACAGTCACCGCCTGTGCAGCCGCCTTGCCCTTCCTCCCCTTGGGCGCCTTCTTAGTAGGCGCCGGTTTCGCTGGAGCCGGCTTTGGGGGAGGGGCCGCCACTGCCCTGCCAGGGGGCTGATTGGATGGCCCCGGTCCGGGTGCGGTGGCCGCAGCAGCCGCATATGAGGCTGCCCTCGGACCCGGGGCTGCCTTACTTGCCGCTAGGGGGGGACGCAGGACAATTCCCTCCAGGACGGAGAACCGCGCCTGGAAGGAAGCCAGCTCCTTCCGAACCAGGATGAGACTAGCCCTGGAGAACACAACAACTACACTTACCACAGACTATGTCAAGACGAAGCTGCTTCAATTGACTTCATACCGGAGTGAGTCAAATCAGAGTGAAGCAGCCCTTACCTCCAGATCCAAGAGAAGACCAAATACAACACAGAAGAAGTGTATACCACCGTCACAGAAGACCACAAAATGCTTCATTTGTGATTCTGCGCAGCATAAAGCACGAGACTGCCCTGATAATCCCCGGAAGAAAGCGACGGCGCACGCTACGATGCACACAGCGGTGCATGCAGCGACGGACACTGTAGACGACGGAGCGCTCCACAGTGCCATGGCGACGTCTACCTCTTCAAGCAGATACGAGTTCATCGTGAATACGGGAGCATCAGAACACATGACGTATAATAGGGAGTGGTTGAGAAATTATGTTAAGCATTATAAGATAGAGATTTCATGTGCGGTAAAGTATATGGTATAGGAAAAGGCGATGTGGTAAGTAAAGATGGAAGGAATGTGTGTGTAACAGGAGCTATGTATGTACCTGACCTAGCAGTGAACTTACTGAGCGTGAGTACATTGGTAAAGAGAGGAAGGGTAGTAGTATTTTCTAAGGCTGGATGCGAGATTTATGACTCGAATGATTGCGTAGTGAAAGGAAAAGTGACTGTAAGGTGTATGGAAGCGAGAGGTCTTCACAAACTTAAACATTATCCACAGTGCACGGCACCGAAGGCGGCGCTAGCGACTGACGTACACAACGGTGAGTCACTGGAGTTATGACATCGGAGGATGGGCCACCTTGGAGTACGCAATCTAAAGCTAATGAGAGATAAGTTAGCAAACGGGGTAAGTTTTCAAGATTCTAATAATAAGTTAGAATGCATTGCTTGTCTGTTAGGAAAACAGACAAGGCAGCCCTTTTCAAAGCAGAAGGCTTCTAGAGCTAAGGATGTACTGGAGCTTGTACATTCTGACATCTGTGGGCCTATGAGTGTTGAATCGTTTACAGGTTTTAAATATTTAATGACATTCATAGATGATAAAACGCGGAAAACTTTCATGTATGCACTCAGGAGAAAGAGTGAGGCCGTAGAGAAACTTAAAGAGTTTAAGGTTCTTGTAGAGACACAGACCGGCAAGAAACTGAAAGCAATCCGGACAGATAACGGGAAAGAGTACGTCAACAAGGAGATGGATCAATTTACCAAAGAGAATGGTATTGTTCACCAGCTAACCGTCGAGTATACTCCTCAGATGAACCCATGCGCGGAGAGAGCGAACAGGACAATTTGCGAGAAAAGCAGGAGTATGTTGCAGGAAGCAGGCTTGGATGAGCGCTTCTGGGCAGAGGCTGTCAGACATGCAGTTTATCTGAAGAACCGCTCACCAACGATCGCTGTCCACAACATGACGCCAGAAGAAGCCTGGACTGGCAAGAAAACTGACGTAAGCCACATTAAAGTGTTTGGATGTAAGGCGTACATGCATATTCCTGACCAGAAACGCAAAAAATGGGATCCTATGAGTAAAGAGCTTATTCATGTAGGATATGAAGAGAACACGAAGGCGTATAGGTTAGTTGACCCCGTTACACACAACGTGCACAGAGCGCACGACGTTGTATTTTTTGAAAATACTCCAGCTGGCAACCAAGGTAAGAAGCTTTTGCTTTCATCGGTGGTACCAATAACGGACGTGCTCAGTGATGAGGCACCATCCATACAGCCAAGTACTAGTTTAGAACCTGTTGCTGCTACTGGAGCAGAACCGCCGCTTCAAGGACAAGGTGGTGATGGAGAGAGAGGCTCTCCCCAGTCTGAGGATGAAGAGTGGGCTACATCCGATGAAAGAGGACAATCAGATGTTGAAGAAACCTCTCATAATGATGAGATATCAGGCAGGAGATACCCACTACGAGTAAGGAAACCAAAACAATTTCCAGATTTTGTAGCCTATCAAGCGGCTAATGTACTTCAAGATCCTTTAACTATCCAGGATGCATTATCGAGAGAGGATAAAGCAAAGTGGAAAGTTGCAATTGAGGAGGAGTTAGAGGCTCTCAAGAAAAATAAAACGTGGACGCTAGTGAAGCCACCGAGGTCGTGTAACATCGTTGATTCGAAATGGATTTTTCGAATCAAAGAAGAAGTGGGGGGAAAGATCCGTTACAAGGCACGACTCGTTGCGAGAGGCTTCAGTCAACGGAGAGGCGTTGATTATTTCGAAACGTTTGCGCCTGTGGTAAGGCACAGTTCGTTGAGAGTTGATTGCTGATAGCTTTAGCAGATAAAATGGATTTAAAAATAGACCAAATGGATGTGAAAACAGCATTCCTAAATGGGAACTTGAGTGAAGTCGTTTACATGAAACAACCGGAGGGGTTTCAAGTAAGAGGCAAAGATTGATCTTTGAGATGAAAGATCTAAGCAGAGCTGAACTGATGCTAGGAATTCATATAGATCAGGGTCTTAATGACATTAAGCTACATCAAGAGAAATATGTAGACAAGCTTTTAAAAGCATTTAATATGGAAAACTGCAAACCAGTGATGACACCAGCTGTACCAGGACAGAGGCTAGAAAAGGTTCCAAGTGATAAGAAGTTGGATGAGAAAATCCCTTATAGATCTTTAATAGGCTCACTTATGTATTTAGCAGTCTGTACGAGACCTGATATAGCTCACGTGGTCAATTATTTGAGCCAGTTCAATGAATGCTACAGCGAGCAACATTGGATTGCGGCTAAAAGAGTGCTTCGATACCTGAAGGGTACAAAGAAGCTAGGAGTGATGTACTCAAGAGAGAAACGCCAAGAAATGGTAGAAGGCTATGCTGATGCCGATTATGCTGGTGATAGCGATCGAAGTTCATATTCAAGCATAGTATTCTTAATTCAAGGAGGAGCAGTTTCGTGGTCAAGTACTAAACAGCGCACTGTGGCACTTAGCACTGCAGAGGCAGAGTATGTCTCAATGTCAGAGGCAGCTAAGGAAGCCGTGTTCCTAAGGCGATTTGTTTTGGAACTGACTGGAAAAGAATACCAACGAGCTTTAATGGTATTTTCAGATAGTCAGTCTGCAATTGCCATTGCATATAATCCAGTTCACCACCAACGCACGAAGCATGTTGATGTGAGATATCACTTTGTGCGAAATGCAGTTGAAGCAGAGGATATAAGGTTAGAGTATCGCGAAACTGAGAGGATGGTTGCAGATATTCTTACCAAGCCTCTCCCCAGAGGCAAGTTTGAGTGGTGTGTTAAGAGTATGGGTTTGTGTGTATGAGAACGCGGTGTATTGAGAGTAGTGTGTGTTGTGTGTTGTTTGTATGTATGCATGAGATTAAGGAGGAGTGTTGAAGCAAAGAGGTTTTGCTGAAATAATCTCAGGCAGGTTATAATTTTATGTTTTTAATATTGTTGTCTGAGATATGTCACTTCTGAATAAAATGGTATTTTTGGTTGTCAATGATTTTTTCAATGTATTTTATTTTAACCGTTTCATTATGTTTTGATAATCACGATCTACAGATAGTAGAGAAACCTCAAGTAACAGGGAACCTCTAACAGGCCCGTACCCCGCAGGGGTTGCCCTTAGCGTGTAATCGCTTAGTTTGCAAGTTTTTTGCCCTGGCTGGAGGCCTTACACTTAAGGCACCCACAGGAAAGTCCGGTTAAGCAGACGACAACCTCTCAAGTTGAAATGCGAGATGCCATTTCGAAAAAAAAAAAAAACCGTTTTTGACAGTTCAAAAAAGCGCATGTGGTGAAATCAGGTGAATCCAATATCCATGGACGACATGGACGTATCGGTGAATCCGATAACCTCACACGCGCCACGTGTGCCCGATTTTTCCTTTTTTTTTGCGCCGGTCTTCGGTCTAGGCTATTGTATCAACTTAGAAGCAGTGCAGTAACATGAACCTGTAAAGCTATTTGAGTGATCTTGATTCCTCGTAGGAAAGTCAACGGCGGTTTGTGTTCGCTGTAGTTTTATAGCGAGTGAACGATGCCAAGAGGATTTCAACGCCGGCACAATCTTCACCTCTATAGCCTTTAGTCTCCGTCTAACTGAAGAGGCTTTGACTATCTTCGGCTCATATACGCGTACTCATGGTACCATGAGTAAGTAATTTTTTTTTTCTATGTTATCTGGCCAGAAGAATAGATTCAGTGCGCGTCACATTCCGTAGGCACCGTTGCCTCGTTCAATCAAACATCTTAAAATTAGACAGGCCATATAGATGGACTGTCTAATTTTAAGATGTTTGATTCTACCTTTTATTTTAAGTTAGCTTTTTAGCTAAGGAAAAACAATATAGTGTTATTACTTTCTAGTTTTATTTCAATAAATCTCCCATAGATTTCAAAAGCAAGAGGTCCTTGAACCAATAGTTGGATGCTAAAAACCGAGAGCTTGAAGAATTCTTTAATTGAATATAGCTTTAATAACATCCATATTTAAAGGTGTGTCTCACTCCCAATCAACTTACTCCAGCCAAAATTATTAACCATTATCAATTCATATCTATTTATTTCAGTCGATTTCTTTGTCGATTTTTTTTTATTCGTGCTTCTGGCTGTTCTTATGATTTTGGTAATGAAAGCTTCTCATTTTCATTTCTTACATTAGTTAACTTTAAACTTTCTTTCACACTTTGCGGATTGGTTAAAGGCGTGCGAATGGTGATAAATTAGGATTTATGATGTAAGGTATGATGATATATGCAGTAGGATGAATGATGTAACCAAGATTTTGTAACAATATTTTGATGTAGAAGAGTGTCCATGGAGTTTCTTGCCCGTTCTTTTCCATAGAGATCTATGCTAGGAATGGGCAACTACTTTCACAGTTTTTATGTTGTGACTGGGACTAGCTACATTTAATTTTCATCTTTGTTTCGACAATTCAAAAGTGCCTATAATGGCCTACTTGAAATAAATGCTTTGATTTTGATACTGTGTTGTGACTACCCTGCTTTGCATTCCACAAGTTTTTGCTTGAATTCAACCGGTTGCGTGGCGGCAAAAATGTGGCATGGCGCCAATGATATTCGAATACTAATATCATTGCATGGCGCCTGTTTTGGCAGCAAATATGGGCACTGCATCTTATTAAAGCTGGTCTAGAGCTCACAGTTATTGAGATTCGAGCTGACTTTTGCTTCAGCCGTGCGATTTGATTTCATCTTCATGTGCATGCTAACTTAGCCGTGTGTTTCGTGCATGTGCTCTTAAAATTTTCTGTTATTTTTCAGCAATCGCTAAAGTTAAACCGAATGTTTTTCAGCTTTGCCATGTGTTGAGACACTGTGAACGTGGGAAGGAGTACCCAATGCGCAGTACTGAAAAACCAGAGAAGCTGTTCCATTAGGACGATGTTGCACTACTCGTTGGTGTCAAGCAAGCCCACTGCACGGAGAATGTGCCTTGGAACAATAAAGTTGTAAGTTCATATACCTAATTGCCTGTGACCACACCTACTCATGATGTTTGCATTTGCAATAGTTAAGTTTCAGAGGTTTGTTTTAGGGGAAGTCTGTCCACCACAGCTCTTGGTTGGTGTCTAGTGTCACTCAGAGGTTTCATCGTCATATCAGCCTGGAATCACCCACTGCTGGTCGTCCCTTTGTCTGCCACACTTCGCCATTCTGTGCGTCTCCTAACCAGGTGTTTCCAGCGACTCGGAGGTTTACAAGTAAGCATAATAACTACAAGACTAAATTGTATGAGAACATAGATCTAAACTAAATTACATTATAATCTACATTCAAGCGGGTCATGTAGCGGCGGCGGGGTATGTAGGTGAGCAGTGCATACTTCTGGACTTATTATCAAATTGTCATTAATGGTAAAATACCCTAACAAAAGACCAGATTATTTTGTACATTAAAATGTATGAAACTAATGTAGTCTACTATTAAAGACTAGTCAGTTCATGCAGTGCTTGAAAATCTCTGCAAGAGTAAATTATTTTCAATTACCCATGTAGAATTTTGAATGGGTTTTCAGTAAACAACCTGACTTTTTAGGTATTATTGCTGTTTTTGGACATCTTATTGCATTTAAATGAACAGTATTGAATCAACACTGACTGTCTGGCCTTAAAGTCACAACTAACTTAGGGCATGGCAAAGTTTTAGCTAGTATGTTTGTTTTAAGAACAGTTAATAAATGTTAACAGAGATGCTTGATCTTATAGTTTCATCTATTTGTATGCATTTTAAGTTTTCTGTTTGCAGCAGTTAAGTGCAGCTGTAATGCAGAAAGTAAGCATGCAGTGCAGATGATTGAAAATGTTTGCAGAATGATGGTGGACACATCTGGTTGAATGTTGTGATACCTTTACATGAATGCAGCTGAGTGAACAGTTGTTGCCGCTTTAGCTTCTCATCTTCTTTTCAATGGTGAATACCTACATTCCATTGCTTTGATTATTACATGATGTCTATTTGATATGATAATATATGATGTTCAGCCAGTAACTATTCAAAGTGCTTTTGAAGTTTGAAGGGTCATATATTTTTGGGCTGTCAAAAGGTACCCACTTCTCTAGATTGTTTGTGAGTTATACCTACTTATATACATTATCTTGTGTCTCATCTTGGTGCATGTTTTGCTGATGTTATCTCCTTTATTGTCTATACGTAGATAGCAATAAAAATCCTTTTAGTTCACATAGTAAGAGTTTTCTAAATGTTTTTTTTTTTCATACTTACAAACAGTTCTTCTACCGCTTATAGACACTTATTCAATAGCATTTTTTATTTTAGTTTGATAGTGTTGACTGTAGACTACTTTTTAGGGTTCCATAGTCCTGACAAGAAACCCTTTTAGTTTCGCCATGTCCATCTGTCTGTCTGTCCTAGGTTTTGCTAAGAGACCGTAGGGTGTCCCCCCCCCCACTAAAAGTTAAACTGCTGGCTTGAGAAATCTGTAAAAATTCATGATGATAGTGCATTTCATGAACTTTAAAGGAAAACTATAGTGGTTAAGATAACTTTATTAGTTTAGCAGTAATAGTCATTGAACTGGGGTGTTGGATAATTTTGTACCAAATACAAAATCCTTCGAATAAATCCTATAAAGTAACTATGATGAAGTGGTTGCTTGTTTATAACGAGTGAAAACTTGCATTGAAAAACAAAATCTAAAATATTATGGGCTACTACGGAACCCTACACTGCGCGTGGCTTGACTTGGCACTGTAGGTATGCCTAAATTGATAAAATATTTTTGGCAACTTTCCTTTTGAGAGATTCGGACTATGGTACGAACTGCAAGTTTTTGGTCTACAAAAGCTCTTCTACTATTATAATTGTAGGGTTTTCCCAAAAAAAGTATGCTACATCTATTTTTTGACTCCACCAGCGCAAAATATACTGACTATTTTTAGCTGCTCTATGCTGATTTCATTTCCTATTTATTGTGCTGTTTGCTGATAGAAATATACCGTACAATCATTATGGTGCACAAAAATAATAGCTGTTTCTCATAACTGTACTTCAATGCAGTTATACACTGCATGAGTGGTCTTGAAAGTTAATATCATTGGATAATAATTTTGCATGAGCATATTAAAGCTTAGTTTCGCTTGCATGCAAGCTTTGTTATAACTGGATTGGCCGCACATCCACAGCGTTGCCGCCGTCAAGTGCAGCTCGTCGGGGAGACGCGACTAGCACAAGCTGAACCCTGCGCCGCACTGAACAACATCAGACTGGCTTCCCTGCTGAACTTTATTTATGGTAAGTCTGTTATCATTTCGTTCTCATACTTCACTATAAAGCAGGTCCGCAAGGGCCGATGACTGCCGGGATTGCGGGACTATTCGAAAGAGATACCGTGGCCCCGGAACATAAAGGGCGATGAAGGAACATGGATGGGTTTTAGTCAGTAAAATTCTGACACTCCCTCCTGCTCCGCCCAGAGCGGGAGGAGTCTTTTGATGATTTCCCATCCGAAAAAAAAAAGGCTGCTCACGTGCGCCATCAGCGGTCACTTGACGAGTCTATTGCCAAAACCGATCAAACAAACCCGATCAAAGCAGTACATGGCTTGTTATGAACCCATTCTTAACAAGCCAGCCATCTAGAAATCCAGCTAGAAATTACTAATCCAAAAACGACAGTTTTTATGGATATTTTTATTTTTACCCGACTGCGCCAGAAGGAGGGTTATGTTTTTCGAGAGTATAATTGTTTGGCACGCTCTGTGGCCTGAACGGCTCGATGGATTTTAGCTTAAGAGGTGTCGTTAGATTCGTATTTACTGTGAGAGTGACACAGTATAAATCTAGAGTAAAATCATTACATCCAATATGGGTCTCGACAGTCAATATGTGCTGTTTCCCATATTCACTTAATATAAGCACTCCTAGCCTGCTGCCCTGTAGCTTAACCTTTTCACCGCCAACGTACACAGAACGCGATGACTCGCCAGTGCCAAGCTCTAAATGTAGGTAGTAAACAGTAGTGATGAGGGTATCGTCATATCGATGAATGAGATTTATACGCGTTAAGTTTTAATTATAATTTTACAGATATACATCAAAACTGATTTAATATTTCCATAATTGTTTCATTTCACAGTATCCCTAGTCCCTAGTAAGAAACTAGAATTGTCAATTTTGGTTAAAAGCGAGGTCTTACAGCACAAGTAAAGGGAAAAGGCCGAAAAAAAAAGTTGAAAATTAAGGTAAATTTTGGTACTTACAAGTTTTCGCGAAAATCTAAATTTGCCTATATCTTTTTATCGTGTTTCCCAGGACCTGATTTTCATACACCTAATAGGGACTATAGACCTCAGTAAATGGTATAAATTTCAACTTGCTAGGTCCACCCGTTCCTGATAAAATCGGTGGTGACAGACGGAGAAGAAAGTGATCTTATAAGGGTTCCGTTTTTTCCTTTTGAGAAACGGAACCCTAAAAACTGTCTATATTATAAGTATCAAAGAAACAAATACATAACTCAATTAGAGCTTTAAGAAATGAAGTACATCTCTATTTGTTTCATGACGTCATTCTTTGACTTCATTTTCAAGTCCTTGGCGCGCAGAGCACGTTAATTTCAATTCTGATTATAGATGTGGTCTATGGTTTCTTTCTATTTTGTCAACTAGGTACCGTGTTTTTTTAACTACTTCAGTAACCATTTCAACTTTGTTAAATTCGTACACCAGAGCCTCAAGATACCTACAAGCGACGCGCGACGCTTAGTTTACGGCTTACCGAACATTTCACTTATTAAATTCTTACTTTTTGATGAATAAACGTTATTCAGAAATCAGAATCATCTTCTTCTGGTTCAACGTTCTCCACAAAATAACCCGAGTCCGATTCCACACCTTGTAAAATGTACAAAAGCTGATCCTAATCCAGTTCTTCAAGTCATTTCCTTCACTACCTATTTGTTTACTTGTTACTATTAGTAAAAAGTTTTTTGCAAAAATAAAACCGGCTTCATCAAAAACAACAAACTGAAAAATAACTTTAGCTTCAGAAGTCGGTGACTTCTGTGTGCTTGATTCAGTTTTGAAGTCGGTTTTAAAGCAAAAACGTTTTAATTTTTCCACTTTTAGTTGTAATATCCTACGAGTAAACATTTATTTTAACATAACATCACGCCTGTAATCCCCGAAGGGTTGGGCTGAGGTGTACCCGACAGTACCTACACCCACAATTCGCCAGTTATGTTTAAGTCCCATGTAATAGGGGGCGAGCGCGGGCGCAAATCCAGACTGGTTGCTACTGAGAAATTCCTGACGGGAAAACCCAATAACACTTCCCGACCTGGGAATCGAACCCAGGACCTCATGTCATGACCTCAACACCCTAGTTCAACGACTATTACTGCTAAACTAATAAAGTTATCTTCTATATCCAGATTTTTCAAGCCAACAGTTTAGCTTTTAGAGGGGTGGGGGGGACGCCCTACTGGAACAAAAATTTGCACTTTAAAGTTTAATATTTCGTAAATGGAGCATTAAATCGAAAAGTAGTATTAGCAACCCCAAGTCATTTTAAAAGACCTATTCAACGATACTCAATTAAAAAAAAAAAAATCGATGGGGGAGAAACATTGACATAAAATAGAGTGGACGAGAAATACCTACAAAAAAAAGCTGCATACCTACAACTCAAAATGCCACTTAAAATGGCTGCCAATGCTAGGGTTGTGCCAGTCAGGGAATATAGTGTTACTATAACAAGTATCGATACTAATACTATTACGAGTCTTACTAGATATCACGTTTGAATCATAATATTATAATTTATATTCTTAGTCTGTTGTAACTTGTAACAGAAAAATGAGTAAGTTTAATGCCAATTGCCATAATTAATGTAGTGTTTTTTTTCTGTACATAATTTAAAAACGCTTTTAGTTGCATCACTTTTGCGCTTTCACTTATTTTATATTGGTCTGTAGTTTCTGGTAGGTATGCGGACCAGGTTTGCCAGATACAGTCATTTCAATTCCGGGACAATTTTCGAAAATCTGTGAATGCAGATGTTTCTTTTTAAAAATAAAGGAATGTTTCCTTTGAGTAAAATTTGCTATTTCCAGTACCTATTTAGAGTACTTTCCCTCCAGGTGGCATTGAAAACTTCCACCCTTTATATAAAAATGAATCCCTATAATCCTTTTTTTTTTTTTTTTTTTTTTTTTTTTTTTTTTTTTTAGGCTGGGAAATCATCAAATGACTTCTCCCGCTCTGGGCGGAGCAGGAGGGAGTGTCAGACTTTTACTGACTAAAACCCATCCATGTTCCTTCATCGCCCTTTGTGTTTCGGGGCCACGGTATCTCTTTCGAATTGTCCCGCAGCCCCGGCAGGCTTCGGCCCTTGCGGACCCCTTCACTGTTGCTGACTCTCTTTGAGGCGCGCGTGGAACACGAACGCGCCGTCGACACGGCCTGTCGTCATGAGACGTACGGACGGCGAGCTAGCCCATAGCTCCCCGTCCACAGGCCCGCGCCTACGGTGGCCGGAAGCCACCACGTGGCCCCCGACGCCCGGGGCGTCTCCCGCGGCGGCCGGGACGTGAGGATCTCTCCCTGTCCTGTTCCGCCACCTCCTTCGCTAGCATGACATGAGGTGACGGCGTCCCATTCCGTCTCGCTCCGGACCATGGCACGCGCATTACGCGTGAACGGCTGGACCGATTCCGCTAATTCTTTTTTTGTTGTGTTTGAAAGTTTGTAGGTAGGTAGAATAGGGTAGAATAGTAAAAAGTTAAGACAGGACAACGTCTGTCGGGTCAGCTAGTTCATTGAATAAAACTACGGTAAAAAAATCAACATAAGTGTTATATTTATTCAATAAACATTTGGTATAAAAACAACAGCAAATATTTTCTAGAATAGGACTTCTAAGTAGATGGTTACATACCAGCTCTTTGTGCACTGTTTCCACAATTGTATAGGGCAACTGCAATGGAGGCATTACAGTAGATGTACAAGAAACATCTGATTTTTTAATGTTGCTCGTCTCATAGAAAACAGATGACTCTTGATGTTGTTTTTTGATGGATGCCTGAAAAAAATAGGAACTTATATTTCGATATACCAGGCTATTATCAAAAAATCATTTTAATACACACTTACCGAAAATATTGTAGGAACAGAGTTATCTTTTAATCTCATTACTTGAAGAGTTCTATTGAAGCAACTTTCTTCAAAGTGAAGTGAACAGTAGAACCATTCTTTAAGTCGAGGATTAATATTTTCTTGTCCAATAGCCTCTAATAACTTTTTCCTTAATCCTTCATTTTTAAGAAACCTATAAAAAAGGTTAATATTTTTATCAATAAACCATTTGGTTCGAGTTGTTAAAATATGTTAATAAAATAAATAACAAAATGCTGTCGTCTTATTTTCGGATCTTGTATAACCAACCATTCCCATCATAAAAGTCTGTGGAACGGTCTCTCGGTGCTGTGAACGGCGAGCCGGACCTAGCAAGGTCACTCGAACCGATTGGCACACGTATTATACTGATATCGTATCAGCGCAGCGAAGGAACTAGTATCGGAAAATATTACGGCAACGGTACTACACTATTCCACCATGACATATTATTATAAACAAACGAATGAAATTATGAAATTAAAAAAAGGTCTGCTGGACGGAAATAAGCCCAAATATGAACACTACAGCCATAAATTCATGATCGGTTAGCATTTTTTTCATCAAAAATGTACTAATATGTGTAATATTGCATGAAAACCGGCTACTAACCTGTGCAAAGACAATTGAGGTTGATTTTCCTTCTTTCTTGCACCACACTTCATAATACAACAACCAAGCATGTTGAAAGGCTGTTTTCCACCATATACGTGCAATTCTAAAGATAAACTCCTCGTAATTTTCTTAAAAATCTCAATAATACCAAAAGTAAACACTCATTTGACAGGAGAACTACCACGTAACTCGCCACATAATATGGCGGATACGACACTTACCTACAACTATCACTACGTCACAACAAAATGTTGCCATTATGAGCAACAACTGTAATATTGTTGTCTCTTTTATCAAATACGATTACCACATTAGATAGAATGAAACAAAACGATATTTCACATTCTGTTTCGTATTTCACCCATATTTGTATAAGCAAATGTAGGTATAGAATACAGCGGCGTCTCCATATATTTTCTATCTCAATGGGGAGAAATCGGTGAACATACTTTAAACCTTTTGACCGCCACAGTCGTCTGAAGACGACAAACCAAAATGTGCTTAGCACGCCACGGTCGAGACTGCGTGACAGAATTTTAAACGTAAATGAATGTCATAAAACAGCATTGTTTTATTTATTTCCTTGTTAATTATGTACCTTGACTCTTCTTAATTTTTTTGAAGTGAATTGCTTTCTTTAGATTTCACCTTTATTAACGTAAGATGACAAAAAGAAAACCTGTCGTAAAGTTCGAAAAACATAGTGCCCTCGACGCCACAGTCACCATAACAGGACACGTAGTGATGTAAGTAGCAATCAATATAACAAGAATATCGACCTCGACGGCAACCTACGTTATGTTTAATTTACTCTGAATTCTGCACTAGTAAATAAATAAAACATTTGCTATTGAACTTTTATGTTTGAGAAATCAATAAAATTTTATGATACTGAACAATGCGCTCTATAAAAGTCGAGAGTTAGTTGATTATCGATTAATTATAATGACTGTAATGCCCATCTCTATCACACTGTTGTATTGTCGGTGCCGGGGACGCCACAGTCGTCTATGTTTGATAGTCCCATGACGCCAACGCGGTTTTTTTTTTGTTGTAAATAGAGTAGTTCCTTTACTGTTATTAAATATTATTAGTAATGGATGCGGTCATCCATTATTAACCTTTTATTCAAGCTTACGTTGGATTGATCCGGCAAATATTTTCGGGTCCATGACGATTTCGTCAGGGTCGTATATTTATGACCAAAATACCAAGGCTCTTTTAAACTTTTTTATTTAATTAAATAATGATGCCTTAGATTTAGAGCATTTCCCTGTTAGAATACTAACCGGCAAAGGTCAGCGATGCAAAATATGTGCAGCAAAATAAAAACGGTCTGACACTCGTTTTATGTGTCAAAACTGCAAAGTTTAACTGTGCGTAGATCCATATTTTTGCGTTTAGTCTAATAAGACCATGACCAACCATTAAAACAAAATACCTATTGTTATTTCGATATTATATATAAATATCGGTTGCGCACGCCTAGTGCAGAGGCGAGCAAATTAAAAAAGCCGTGCAGCTACGCCACTGTCATCATAAGGTGACAAGAAAGTACGTAATGATTGAACATAGTGCTGTGATGGTATTGACTTGGTTTTATCGATTGTTGTTTTGAATTGTGGATTTAACGCCGAAACTGTGACACATATCATTATTATTTCTGTCATAAAGGACAAAGCGGGATGAAATAAAACTCCTGTATTATATTGTACCGGTATAGACCTTTTATTAAAAACATATTCTAGGTTAAAAAATAAATAATTAGTGCATTATCGATATAATTTCGAACATACTACTATTTTGTAGGTATTAAAGGATGTATTTATTGCTTGGCGCCGAAGGCACGCTTTTTAGTTTTTGACGTGGCGGTCAAAAGGTTAAAACAAATACGTACAGTTGAACATAGAATTACCTCCTTTTTTGAAGTCGGTTAAAAAGAAATTTAAATGATAGATTTTCTTCCTAAAAATTTTTTGCCCTTCGAACATTTTTTCTCCCGAAGTCCTGTAGGGCTATGTAGGTGTTTGCTGTACCTACTACAATATGAAATTCTTTCAGTTCGCAATGTAAACAGTGTGTAGGTAGATAATTATAATATGTTACTTGTGACAGTTTGGTTGTGAATACAACCATATTTTATGAAGTGTAGACACAGGTTGTCAATGTTGTCATCTGTGGTTTTATTTTGTTGTAGGTAGAAGAGGAACATGAAGATTGCACGTGTCAAGAATACTACGGAGCTCCGACAGCGCCGAGTCCCAGTACCACTGACTTCAAGCAACCAGCGCAGTCAACAGTAGCGGCGCAGTGTCATCAACTTCGATAGCCTTAGCTTAGTGTTCTAGTCTCAGTAGCGAATCTATTGTAGAGCTGCTACTATATGTATAAGGAGGGAATAGCGGGTATTGACCTTTTGTGTTCTACGTTATTAGGATTGGTTTCTGCTCTTAGTTCTTCATTGTGTGTGCTACTCAACTACGTTTTAATACAGACTAGCTTTTGCCCTCGGCTTCGCTCGCGTTAATTTAGAATTTGACAATCAATTCGGGTTGTAATTTGCTTGTAATAGAACAATTCAATCATCATTCGAAAGACACGTGGCGCCATCAAATTATCATAAGAACGTTATTTTTATTTTCTTCGGGAACAGTATTTTTTTTCGGGATGAAAGGTGGCTATGTCCGTTTCTGTACACCTAACAATGTTAATGCAAAATTTTGAGGATGATCGGATCAGTGGTTTAGGCGTGAAAAGGTAACAAACTTACTTTCGCATTTGTAATATTAGATTTATACTTATACATATATTCAGAGTAAGCAGAGAGATTAATGACGCGACGTTTGTACTAGTCATTACTATTGTAATCATTATGAATTGTTGTGACGGGACTTACACGGCCCGTATCACCTTGAGCTCTGCTTTTGGTGTCCAACGCCGTTGCCTTTCGGCAACTCGCTCGCACTTTGTTGAGTTCTGCTATCAATATCTCATCTCTCGGCCCTCCATCCTTCCGTGATCACTGCCATTTACACCTCGTCGTACGGGGACACCCCCGCACGCGTTCGCACAGTTCACGGAGCCTCCATCACTCCCTCCAGATGGTGCTAGTGGCGGTGGATCAGCTCGGAGAACTGAAAGTATGCTCAGACCACGTGCAACGACGAAATCCATCACTTCTACGGCCTGCCAGCCTATGTAGACCCGTCCCTTTTTAAGTAGCGCCTCACGGAGCTCCGCCGAGCAGGCGAAGACGACGGCGGTCGCCTGGGCCGCTCCGCGCGACCGGTTCTTCTTTAATGCGCCGGTCGCCTCCTTCATGATGCGCGCGAGCGGCCACGTGGGGTCTTCCTTGAAGTTCTGCTGCCGGGACCGCGAAAGAACACGGCCTCCGTTTTGTGCAGCGCCACCCTAAATCCCAGGCGGCGGATCCTCTCTGCCACCAAGGATCCGCCAGCCGAGGCCAAACAGGCCGCGTCGGCGAAGTTCCTCCCCCGGGCAGTGAGGAGAGTGTCATCCGCGTAGCAGATGACACTCGTGCCCGGGAAGAGGGCACCCCGCAACAGCCAGTTGAACCCGATGTTCCACAAGGGGGGGCCTAGCACCGACCCCTGTGGAACACCGGACTCTGCGCCGTACCGCCTCACCGTGGCCGACCTGTCTACGAGGAGGACCTCTCGGCCCTCCAAGTAACTGGCCAGCAGGTCCCGCAAGTATTGGAGCACTCCGTGATATCGGAGTGCCTCCAATATCGTCGAGTGGGGGACGGAGTTGAAGGCGTTGGCAATGTCGAATGAGACCGCCAGCACTCCGTCCCCCGCCTCCACCGCCTCCTTCACCTGGCCCTTGAGTAGGGCCAGCGCATCGATCGTCGAACGCCCACGACGGAAACCGAATTGGGCGTCCGACAGATCCGGCCCTACCCCCCTCAGGTGGCTTTCCAGTCTCCCGGCGACAATCCCCTCGAACATTTTACCGACCTCATCGAGCAGAACGATGTGCTGGTATGCCGAGGGGGAGTCCACCGGGCGACCCTCCTTTCGGAGGAGGCATAGCTGCCCCTCCTTCCACAGTTTCGGGAACCTCCCAGCCGTAAAACACGCGCTGAAGAGGTCCCGAAACCTGTCCTCCATTTCGGTGGCGGCGATCGCCACCACCCGCGCGGGGACGCCGTCTGGCCCGGGGGCGGTCTTCTTCGCGCGGAGGCTCAAAACCCCCGCGTAGAATTCCGCCGCCGTGACCGGGGGCAGCTCTGCCTCCGGTGGAGCCGCCCCTTGCGGGGGATCCATTGTTGGTGGGGCGAAGTCGGTCCTGCGCGGAAACAGGGACCGGACCACCCCATCCAACAATTCCGGCTCGAGGGTCTCCGACAGTGGGGGACCATAGGGGCGGAGCTTGTTCCGCGCCGCCTTATATGGCCTCCCATAGGGGTCCCTGTCGAGACCCTCCAGCATCTCGGCCCTCGCCGAGTCCTGCGCAGCGCCCATTGCAGACTTGAGGGCCACCGTAGCCTCTCGGTAAGAGGCGTACAGGCGGTCCTCCTCTGCCCGGACTCGGTTCTGGGCGCTGCGCCGTCGGCTCCGCGTGTAAGCCCTTCGGGCCGCCACGCAGGTGGCCCGGAGCCCCGCCAGCTCCTCCGTCCACCAGTACACGGCACGAGGGAGAGGGGGAGGCGGACGGCGAGACCGAGGCATGCTGGAGTTGCACACCTCGGTCAAGGACCCCCGTAGCCGGACCGCTGCGGCGTCCACGTCCGGGGCCTCCTCGACAGGGGGAGGCGACAGCCAGTCCTGGAGGAAGGCGGCCTCCTTGGCTGCCTCCCGGTCTAGGCGGGTGAGCGCCCACCGCGGGAAGAGAGATTGCCCAGCGCGGGCCATCCCCCCTCCCCGCTGTGTGGAGATGTCGAACCGCACGTAACGGTGGTCCGACAAGGTCTCCATCAGCTCCACCCGCCAGTTCACAAGTTAGCCCGATTTGACAGAACACCTGTCAAATGGCCAAAGTCACTCAGAAACGTCACTGTCGTACACAATACCACTGACTTTGACAGCTGTCAGCTGTCACCCGTCAAACGACCTGTCACCTGTCAGCAGGATAACGTCACTGTCGCACTTGTCACTGACACTTGGCAAACGTCACTGTCGTCACTACGCGTCTCTCTTGCACCACTTTTGGGCAACGCCCACACTGTATGTATCTCGCTCTAAAAACAATATGGCCGCGGCCGCTAGTGGAACTCTCCACGTGAGAGACAAGGAGGTACCGAGAATTCGCACATTCGCACCGCCCAATAGGAAAAAAGAACGGAAAATACACGAGCGCAGGCTCAAACACGTCCGTTCGCTCCGACACGGCGGGCAGCGAAGTAGATAGGGACACTCCCTCCAACCTTCCCATGGCCCTTTCAACTCGCGTTATACGGGCCGAAACGTGGGGCGGCTGCGGACATAGCACCCTTGGCAATCTTATTTTTACGGTCCGCAGGCGCTTCTTGATCCCTTACAAATTAGACCATGTGTGCCCTTTTTTACATTCTCCCTTAATAGGGCATGCACACAACGGAACCACGCTCACTCCGCTGCCCGTCGGCTACAGTTTTCTCCAATCGCCTTCGTCTTCCGTTACGTCGCCAGGTCTTGCGTTGCGCCTTCGTCCTCTCCTGTTCCCTCCGGACGGCGTGCCAGTCGTGCGCGAACTCTCGCAGCCGTGCAAAGTTCGCCGGTGAGCTCACGAGATCGCCGTAGTAAATCGGACCGAACTCCTCGCGACTGATCCCATCCATCATCTTGCACCTAGCCTCCACGTACAGGGGGCAGACCCACAGTGCGTGATGCAGGTCCTCCTCTTCCATACCACATGCGCACATACTGTCCTCACAAAGCGCCATCGCATGCAGCCTTTTCCGGAAACACCCGTGTCCCGTGAGAATCTGGGACAGCTGGTGGTCCGGCACAATCCAGTGCGACCTGAGTCGATCCCTCACGTCCGGGAAGAAACGGAATAGCTCTCGTCCTTTCTCCTCGTCCGTCCATCTCTTCTGCCACACATCCATCACCTCGTGTCAGATCACGCGCTTACGCTGGGCCAGCACGCGCCGCCGCAAGCCCAGCTCTACCTGTGCCCCGGCCGTGGCCTGGCGCTCCTCATCGAACCGCCCTGCACGGATCACCTCCAAGTCCGCCGGAAGAACACCACCCAACACTGCCAACGCAGCCGTACTGGTAGACCGGTACGCCTTCGTCAGCAGTATCAGGCTTGGTCTCTGGCACCTGAGCAACGCGCTGCGAACAACGTGGAGTGCCGCTCTTTTGTGCCAACAAGCAGCAGCATACGTCACCGTGGCTACGAAAGTGCCTCTGTAGAGGAAGCGCAGTCCAGGATATCGAATGCCCCAGGAAGATGCCGACACTCTTGACATCTTGCCGAAGCATTTGGCCGCGCGCTCCCCTATCGATGTCGCATGCCGCGCGAAGGATAGACTCGCGTCGAGTATCACGCCCAGTACCATCGTCGAAGTGCCACTCCCGACCGAATCCCCGGCCAACTTGACAGTGGGATCGTGGATGATTTCGCAGGAGAGAACCCCAGCCTATTCCTGGTGCCCCACGCCGCAGCCAAGTCCAGCGTTATCTTGGCCGCTGCCTCAATCCCTGCACGGGAATGGGACTCGATCAGGATGGTCACGTCGTCCGCATACGCGACCATGCCAACGCCGGCGGGCAGTGGCAGTCGAAGCAAGTCGTCCAACAGCAGGTTCCACAATGCTGGACCCAGGACAGAACCCTGGGGGCAGCCCATCGTGGACACCTTCCACTCCACCCGGTTTCCGATGAAAAGCCCGACTCGTCCGCGGGCGAAGTAGTCCGCCAGCATCTCGAAAATGTTGTGCGGACACCCCCCCCGCTTGGCTTTCGTCAGGATCATCGGCCACCAGGCGTTGTCGAAGGCGCCCGATATGCCCAGAAATTGGCCTGCACGTACTTGTCCGAGCCCTCCCCCGCGGCGCGCAATATATCATTGAGCGCCGTGATGGTTGACTTACCCCGAGAAAATCCGTGCTGAGCAGCAGAGATCTGGTTGCCGATCGTGGGAGCGCATTTCAACATTACGCGCTCTAAAATTTTCCCGAGCACAGGCAGTAGCGTTATAGGTCTGTAGTCCTTGGGGTCGGTTCGCGGCTAGCCGTTGCCCTTGGGCAGGACAAGTAGCCGGCCCTCCTTCCACACATCCGGAAACACTCCCTCCGACACACACTTGCCGTACACCGCAGTGACTTCTGCGGGCACGACTTCCCACACGTTCCTCACGATTCGCGCACATATTCCGTCCAATCCCGGTGCCGTGTTAGGAAGGCTCCTGATGATGCCTCCCAGACTGTCACGAGACAGAGGAGGCGCAGCCTGGCCTGACGGGATGAGCGAGGCGGCGACACAGACCTGCCTGTGATAAGGCGTGTCCCGGGACGGATCATCGTCCGGGCACAGCGCCCGCAGGAGGCCCTTCACCGCGTCGCCCACAGTAGTCGCGAAGCCCTCCGCCAGTTCGAGGCCGTTGATGACCCGGTAGGGCGGCCTGAGTCTGCCGCTGGCAGCACGGTAGGCCAGCCCCCACGGGTCCCCATTGCCAGACTCGGCAATTTGCCGGAAGTACCCAAGCTCCGCCTCCTCCATTGCCCTTCTATATCTCGCTCGCACCTCGTGGAATTCCGCTTTCAGTCTTTCCTCTCTCGGCCTCCCATCCTTTCGTGATCCCTGCCATTTGCTCCTTGCCTTACAATTGGATTTCCGGAGCTTGTCCAGCTCCGGGCTCCACCACTCATACCCTGCGTCCTTTGGTGGCCCTTTCACCCCCAGACACTGGCGCGCCGTGTTCTCTATAACCTTCGTGAAGTCCTTACAAACAAAGGACGCTGGCTTGGCGAAGTCAAGCCCTCCCATTCGCGCGTGGATAGTCTGCTGGAAGCGCGGCCAGTCCACTCCCCGATCCCGGAAGCACACCGGCTCTCTGCCTGGCTCAGCGCTGTGGCGTCCTCTTGTTACACTCACCTGGAAGGTGATGAGGCGGTGGTCACTGCTGCTGGCTCCCTCGTGGACTGTCCAGCTCTCCACGGGGACGCTCCTGGTACTCAATGTGAGATCTATATTGGACTCGCCGTTTGGGCCACTAAATGTGAATGGTTGGCCCTCCTCGTTAATAATGGCGAGCCCGTGCGTGGCAATGAAGGTCTCCAGGGCCACCCGCCCGTACTCTGCTGCGTGGCCCCGACCTGTGTAGTGGCGGGGCGCACTGTGCCACATAGGCGAGTGGGTGTTGGCGTCGGTGCAGATAAGTAATCTTTTCCCACGAAGAGCCACCATCACTCCCTCCAGGTGGTGCAGGTGTCGGTCTATATCTTCGGCGAATTGGAAGTAGGCCGAGACCACGTGCAGGTCCCACTCCTCCAGATGCAGCACGATGTTGTGGTCGGTACTTAGATGCGGCAGCACCGCGCAGGCCGCATTACGCCGATGTAGGTAAGCCCCAGCTTTAGATGTCGGCCCATGCTGCAGTAGGTCCTCAGCCTGTGCGTACTGCTCCTGCAGGAGCACTATGTCCAAGTTTAGCTCGCGGCACACCGCGGGGAGCTCCCGCGTCGCAAGCGCCGACCCAGCGAGATATAGCTGCCCGATCCTCAGCAGTCGCCTATCCATAATGGGTCATTGCGACGCTCCTCTCAGTTGCATGAATGCGGGCCGGGCAGTCGCGGGAGGCGGTCCTGTGACTCGCGGCGTCTTTCTTCCCAAAGCGCTTGCATGTCGCGCAGCAAGTCGTGGTCGATTTACAATCCTCGCCGCGGTGGCCGGTTGCGCCGCATCGGTGACACGTGGCCTCGGCTGACCGACAGGCGCGCGCTGGGTGGCCGTACTGCTGGCACTTGGTGCAGCAAGTCACGTTTATAAAGTCTTGTACCTCGACGGCCTGCCATCCTATGTAAACCCGTCCTTATTGACTAGCACCTCGCCGAGCTCCGCCGAGCAGGCAAAGACGACCGCGGTCGCCTGGGCCGCTCCGCGCGACCGGTTCTTCTTGAAAGCGCCCGTCGCCTCTTTTCTGATGCGCTCGAGCGGCCATTTGGGGTCCTCCTTTTAAATTCTGCTCGTGCAGGTCGCCTAGAACTTCATCGTAGGACGGGTCACCGTCAAGGCTGTTGAGGCAGACCAGGGGAAGCTTCCTCTTGGGCTCGGCCACCCTGAGCGTCGCCGGTACCGCCGCCCGGAGTCTAGTTGCCGCCGCATCCGTCGTTGTCTGCACCAAGACCCCGGCATTCCCCACCTTGCGCACCTTGGCCACCTGGGCCCAGAGTTTAGCCGGGTCCACTGCCGTCTTTAGGGCCGCCTTGGTGTCATCCGCCGTTTTTAGTGGTCCGTTCTCCTCTGCTGGGTAAAAAGCCAGAACTGGGCCTGGCGTCGAGCGGATCTGTACCGGCTCCTGGTTTTTGGGGAGCTTGAGAGCCGACGCGTATGAGGGCGCCGGCGGCGCCTCCCTCACTACTGCTACTGATTGTGTGTTCCGGTTCTTATTCTCGGCGGCTGCCAAGCGTAGGCTGAGGTGCACGATGACGGCGGCGATGCGTTCAGGTTCAGTATGTAGCCCTATTGCGGCGACCTCGTCTTTGTTGAGTTTCGACGTCTTTGATCTAACCGCTTCCATAATTCCCCACGTCGAGGCCGTGGCCAGTCCGGCCAGGGACTCCACTGGAACCGACGCCAGCGGGTCGACTCCCTGCAGCGCTTCCGGTTCCATATCATTGCCGTGGTTCGTTGGTTCGTTTTGCTCGGTCGCCTTGGTTCCTTGCGGCTCCGCTTGTTGCGTTAGTTGCTGCACGGACTCCACAGTCCTTGCCTCTAGTACCTATTCGTCGCCGGACCGCTTCCTGCACTTCCTCCGGCGAGCTTAATAACCGCTTCGTGGGAGCCTGCGCGGGGGGTGCTGGGGGGGGGGGGGGTGACGCTATGTCGACGAGCATCTCCGTGCATGGTGTGCTGAAGCCTTGGGGTGGGGTTCGGTTGAGTGCAGCGCGGGGTAGTAAGTAGATAAGGACAACCCACCACCTCCCATGGCCCCACCGACATCATGTCATATGGGCCGAAACGCCAAGGAGACGACTGCGGACATATTACGCCCAGATGGGCGTGCTATCACCGCAGCCGCTGCTTGACTCCTTGTACAAATCTCCCATCCAGTCCCTGTTTTGCCTTTCCCCACATTCTGGGGCGGCAATCTAGCCCGTCTCACAGCACAGCTTCGCTGCCCGTCCCGTTCCAAACTCTTTAGCTCGTTCCCAGTTGATAATCAACTTAGTCCCAACCTAACCTACGCTCGACCCTCCCTGGTTTTATAACCCCCTTTTTGTTTTTTCCATACTCTTTTTTTTTTAACAATACAATATATTACAGTATTTAATCAAAACATAATTATTTCAGTACAATTGTCAGCAGACAGCTTAAAATTTACTTACTTAGTCCTACTCTATGCTCAGGTCTCCCCTTTCATTGTTATATATATGTATATATATTTTTTTTCTTTTTTGAACATATAAATAATATCCCCTTTTTTTTTTTTTTTTTTCTCAAATTGGCCCCTTTTCTTTTGCGACTTAAAGCTTAAAACTAGACTGGCATCTTCTTCACTTTCACGGTGGCTCCTGGTCATCAACTCTCTCTAGCCCGCTGCTAACTTCGTGCCACTTGTGAGCGAAGTCTTTGAGCAGCCGGAAATTCTCCTCCGAGGCGACGAGGTCAGCGTAGTAGACCGGTCCCTCCTCAGCGCGTGTGACCCCATCCATCATCTCACCTCTTACTTCATCATACAACGGGCATCGCCATAATACATGGTCCAGGCTTTCATCCTCATTCCCGCAGTAGCAAATACTTTCCTCGCACAACTTCATCTCATACAATCTCTTCCTAAACTATCCATGTCCTGTCAGGATCTGTGAGACTTGGTAGTCCGGCTCGACCCAAGTTGCCTTGAGTCTAGCCGCCACGTCCGGAAAAAATCAAAAGAGCTCCCTACCCTTGTCCTCCGACTCCCACCTCCGCTGCCAGCTGACAACGGCACCGTTCGCAATGTCCATCCTCCCTGCCCTGAACGCGTCCCGAGGCAAGTGCCGGATGTCGTCAATCATGCCAGCGCGGGCAACCTCGAGGTCGGCAGGCAGCACTCCTGCCAGAACAGGTAGAGCCGCAGTGCTGACCGACCGGTACGCTTTCGTCAGAAGGACGAGCGCTGGTCTCTGGGTTCGCAAAAGCGTGGCCTTGACCATGTAAGTGTTCACGCGCCTCCACCAGCACCCTGCCGCATAGGTGATAGTTGCGACAAAGATCCCTTTGTACAGGAGCTTGAGGGCCCTGTAGCGGACGCCCCAAGAGGAGGCAGAGACGCGCGACATCTTTCCCAGCCCCGCCGCAGCACGCTCACCGATGGACTGAGCGAGTTCCCTGAATGAAAGACCCGCATCGATCACCACGCCAAGAACCTTAGTTGAGCGCACGCTCCTGACTGAGGACCCGCCAAGTCTGACTGTGGGCGGGCGCTTGGACAGACCCCCCCTAAGAGTCATCGAGTACGACTTTGAGGGGGAGAAGCCCAACCTATTCCGCGCACCCCACTCGGACATTAATGCCATGGCGCACGAGGCTGAAGCCTCAATGCCGGCTCTAGAGTCAGACTCAACAAGTACCGTTACATCATCAGCGTACGCAACCACCTTCACGCCCGCCGGATAGGGTAACCGAAGCAGGTCGTCCATTAGAAGGTTCCATAGTGGCCCCCCCAGGTTGGGCAGGAGCCGCCTGAACGCAGCCCCTGTCCGCTCCAGTTTGGGGGCCAAACGTCGGAAGTGCTCCGCGAAGTTCCACCGGCTGTCGAGGACGAAACCTAGGTACTTCAACGTCGACTCGACGCCGATGGATACCCCTCCCGCCGTCACTGCTGATCCCGGAGGTGGCGCATTCCGAGGCCCATGAAAGCACATGGCCTCGGACTTGTGCAATGCCACCTCGAGACCCAGTTGCCGGATCCTCTCAACGACTATCGCAACCCCGCGTGTCATTATTTCGGCCGCCGCCTCGTGCGACCTCCCCTGTGCCAGCACCAGCGTGTCGTCTGCATAGCAGACAACGCTGACGCCGCTAGGGAGGTCGGCGCGCAGCACCCAGTCGTAACCGATGTTCCACAAGGACGGGCCTAGAACCGATCCCTGCGGAACACCGCACGACATCTCTCGCCGGTTCCATTCTTCGCTGCGACCGGGGTAGATGACGGCTCTGTCCGTCAGGTAGTCCCCGACCACACGACGGAGGTAGGTCGGCACCCGGTGATACCGGAGTGCCTCCCTTATGCAGCTCCAGGGCATGGAGTTGAGGCGTTGGCGATGTCGAGAGACACCGCCAAGACAACCCCACCCCGGGACACCGCATCCCCCGTCGTGAGAGCTCTCACGCGCATGATGGCGTCCACCGTAGAGCGCCCCTTGCGGAAACCAAACTGGTGTTCCGCAAGATCCGGCCCAGTCCTCGCAAGGTGCTCGGCGAGGCGGTTTGCAATAACTCTTTCAAAGAGCTTGCCCACCTCGTCGAGCAACACCACAGGCCGGTAGGCGGACGGAGAGTCCGCCGGGCGCCCCGGCTTCCGGATGAGGACCAGCTTCCCCGTCTTCCAACGAAGCGGGAACTGGCCTCTCTCCAAACATGCGCTTAAGAGCCCCTCCAGTCGGGGACCGAGAGCCTCCGAGGCCAGGACCCAGGCTTTGCCAGGCAAGCCGTCGGGTCCCGGGGCGGTATTTTTGGCACTGAGCCTGCGTACCGCCACTCTCATGTCTACCCCGGTCACTTCCGGAGCGTCGTCGTCGTCACTCTCGTGGTCCGCTTCCGGCACCGCAGCCGGCGGAGCCATAGGCGGGGGCGGGTGTTCCCCTCGCGAGGGGAACAGAGCGCTCACCACGTCCTCCACGAGCTGAGGCCGGAGACTCTGCGTCAGCGGGGGGGCCCAGGTGCGGAGTTTATCCCGCACCATCTTGTAAGGGCGCCCCCACGGATCTCTGTCGAGAGTCCCCAGCATCTCCTCGCGGGCCAGTTCCCTGGCCCGCAGGACAGCCTCGCGGAGGGCGGTCTTCGCCGCTCTGTAGCCCTCATAAAGCTCCGCCTCAATGGCTGCCGCATTCGGTGGGCGAATGCGGAGCCTGCGGTGCCTGGCGTACAGGTGTCGCGCAGCCACACACGCCTCCCGTAGGGACTTCAGCTCTCGCGACCACCAGTACACCTGACGCCGGGCGCTTCCTGGCCGGACTCGGGGCATTGCCACGTCACATATGTCGGACATGGCCTCATGGAACCACCCTGCCTCATCATTAACGTCGGCAGGCCTGTCCGGTGATGTCACCCAGGCCTGCACGATCGAGGCTTCCAGGAGGAGCTTCCGGTCCAGCTGCTTCAGCGCCCAACGCGGACCACTCGGGGCCTGTTGGACCGGCGCGCTTGAGGTCTGGGTGGAGACGTCGAACTGGATGTACCGGTGGTCGGAATAGGTCTCCACCCCCTCCATGACGCGCCAGTCAACGACACGCGGTGACAGAGCGGGGCTAGCGAACGAGATGTCCACCACCGACTCGCCCCGCATCCTCACACACGTGGCGACAGAACCCCGATTTAGGACGACCAGGCCCTTCTCCAGGGCCCAGTCCTCCACCATCCTTCCCCGCACGTCTGTGCAACGAGAACCCCAAGCCAAGTTCTTGGCATTGAAGTCCCCGAGGACAAGCACGGGGAGGGAATGGTTTCCGACGACGACACTCAACTCTGCGAGAGAGTTGTTGAACTCGGCGAGAGTTCGGTTCGGGGAGAAGTAGACTCCCACTACGACGATCTCCCCGAAACGGGCTGCTACGCACCCCCGACCCCTCCTGACACTTTCAAGGGTCGGGGTGCCGGCGGCGGCCGACGACACTATGGTCACTGAGCCGCTTAGGTCCGCCACCCAGTCTTCCCTGGGCAGGACGAAATAAGGCTCGGCGACCACAGCGATGTTAATCAACCACTGCGCCATGCTCTGGAGCAACAGATCCTGAGCGCAGGCGCAGTGGTTGATGTTCGCTTGGAGGAAGCGTAATGGAGCCGTTATTGGCATTCCATTACCGCTTCCTCCACTCGGGCCCCCTGTGAGGCGACAGGCGCAATTGTCGCGGCGGCGGTGGCGGCGACAGCGGCAGCGGCGGCGGTTGCGGCTGCGGTGGTGGCGACGGTGGTGGTGGCGGTGGAGGGCCCTCCCCTGCCTCTGGCCTTGGCCTTGGCGGGTGCAGCGCAGGCTTTGCTGCCAGCCCGGTGATCAGCCGGCTTGCCAGCCGCCGCGCATGCAGAGCAGTGCGGCGCGGCGGCGCAGCAAGTCGCGGATGTATGACCGGGCTGACTGCAACGGAAGCAGAGTCCGCTGCGGTCGACCTCCGAGGCGCATTGCACCGACACATGGTGTCCCACGAGGCAACGGTAGCACCTCAGAGGTCTGGGCTCCAGCAGCTTCACCTGCGCTGAGACCCAGCCCACCAGTAGCCTGCGGCCCTCCACGATCGTCCTGGCCGCCGTCACAGGGCAGCTTACCATTACGGTCCGCATGCCCGTGGATCATGGGCCACCATGCGTTGTCGAAGGCCCCAGATATGTCCAGAAAGATAGCTTGGACGTACTTGTACCGGCTGTCAGCAACTGTTCCCAGAATGTCATTAAGCGCTGACAAAGTAGACTTCCCCCCTCTCGGGGGAAGTCTACTTTCTTGTCATGCCAGTACGGGTTCTCTCAACCCGTACTGGCATGACGACACACTCCGCGTGATCGCTGGAGCGCACTGCAGCAAGACCCTTTCCAGGATTTTGCCCAGGACACGGAGGAGGGTAAGTGGCCGATATGCTTTAGGATCGGTAAGCGGCCTGTCATTCCCTTTCGGGATGACAATGAGCCGGCCGTCCTTCCACACATCGGGGAAGACGCCCTCAACCACGCATCTGCCGAACATGTATGTCATTTCAGCGCCGGCCGCCCGCCACACATGGCCGACAATGCGCGCTGAAATCCCGTCGATACCCGGTGCCGTGTTGGGCAAAGCCCTAACTATCTTCTCCAGATCCTGAGCAGACAGAGGAGGCGCATCCCGACCCGACGGGATGCAGGCAGCCATCAAGCGCACCTGCCGATGGTAGGGTGAGTCCCTCAGTAGGTCATCATCCGGGCATAGGGCCCTCATAAGGCCGCCCATGGCAGCACCCGCATCCACAGCGAAGCCCTCCGCAAGCCTGGTGCCGCTCACCACGTTGGGCGGTGGTCTAAATCTGCCACTGGCAGTTCTATAGGGACACCTCCCTTCTGTCCGCTCCTGGTCCTACCCGCCTTGCGGCATACGGACCCATTTGCAGTTGTTATTTTTGTTTTTCCTGCAATGCAAATCTACTTCTCCCCAATCTGGGGCGTGCAACGTTCACATTAACGTGACTTCGCGCACGAGCAGCCCTGCTGCATACCGAGCTCCTAAAATTTAACTATTCCTCGAACAGCTCTACCCTCTAACCTATACCGGTGGGCTCTTTTGGGTGGTCCAGCTCGAGGTATTTCCGCTTCGAGTGCCACTTGTGAGCGAATGACCTCAGCCTACGGAAGCCGTCTGCACTGGCTACCAACTCTGTGTGGTAGCCCGGTCCGACTTCCTGCCTGCACCAGTCCCCCAACATGGCCTCCCGTTCCTCCACGTACAGAGTACAGTCCCACAGGACATGGTCCCGAGTTTCGTTCGCCTGCCCACAGAAGCATTCAGCAGTGTCGCTTAGCGACATTGCGTGTAGGCGGCTTCTGAAACTCCCATGTCCTGTCAGGATCTGTGACAACACGTAATCGGGTTCCACCCATCCGAACTTCAGCCGATCCGTCACATCCGGGAAGAACAGATACAGCTGCCTGCCGTCAGTCGAAGATTGCCATCGTTCTTGCCACCGAGCCACGAACCCCGCTCTCACTTCCCTGATGGCCACCCTACGCTCCCTGCTTACCAACCCAGAACACTCCTGCCGACTCGTCCTGCACGACAGACCTCCAGGTCGGCCGGGAGCACTCCCGCCAGCACAGGTAACGCTGCGGTGCTGACCGACCTGTACGCCTTTGTTAGGAGAATGAGTGCCGGGCGTTGCATGCGGAGCAGCGTACTCCGAACTGCATATCTTTCTACACTCCGCCACCATACGGCCGCAGCATATGTTAAAATCGCCACATAAGTCCCTGCAAACAGGACTTTTAGGGCGCGATATCTGATGCCCCAGGAAGAAGCGGAAACTCTCGACATCTTCCCGAAGGCGTTCACAGCCCGTTGGCCGGCCAAACTAGCATGCGGCACGTAGGAGCCCGCTTCGTCGATTACAACGCCCAGCAACTTGGCGTGCGTCACGTGCGCAATCGAGGCGCCATCCATGCGAATAGTAGGGGGGCGTTTAAACTTACCCTTCAACGTGAGGGTCTGCGACTTCGCAGTTGAAAATGCGAGGCGGTTCCGCTCCCCCCAAGCGGACACCGCCTCAAGCGACGACTGAGCATTACGCTCGATCGCCGCCCGACTCGGCGCCTCGATTACGATCGTGATGTCGTCCGCGTATGCTATAGCTCGCACGCCTTCCGGCCACGGCAGCCTCAGGATGTCATCGAGCAGGAGATTCCATAATGGTGGTCCAAGAACAGATCCCTGGGGGCAGCCCATAGTGGACCGCTTCCACCGCCTGGTCGCCCATGAATAGGCCGACGCGCCTGTTTGTGAAATAACTGACCAGGATCCTATAGATGTTCGGCGGGCATCCGCCCTGCTTAGCCTTAGTCAGGACCATGGGCCACCAGGCGTTGTCGAAGGCCCCCGAGATGTCTAGCAAAATTACTTGCACGTAGTTCTCCGAAGAGTCCGCCACCCGGTCTAGGATCTCGTTCAGAGCCGTGACCGTCGACTTTCCCCTGGAGAACCCGTGCTGCGCATCGGAAATTCCGCGGTATAAGCAGGGAGCGCACGTCATGACCAGGCGTTCCAGTATCTTTCCCAAAATCGGGAGAAGGGTAACCGGTCTGTACGCCTTTGGGTCCGAGAGCGGCCGATCATTGCCCTTTGGCAAGACGACCAACCTACCTATCTTCCAAGTGTCCGGGAATACGCCCTCACTAATGCACGCGGAGTACATGAGTAGCATCTCCGCACCGCTAACTCTCCACGCGTGCTTTATGATCCGGGCCGTAAGCCCGTCCAGACCAGGGGCTGTAGAAGGTAAGTCCCTGACGATGCGATCGAGTGCCGCCCGACTGGGTGGGTCCGAGTCCTTTCCCGTCGGAGAAAACGCCGCTGCTAGCCTTACTTGCCTGTGATAGACAGTGTCCTTACTGGGGTCGTCATCCGGACACAACGTGCTGAGGAGTCCCGCTGCGGTACCCTCGGCCGTAGTTGTGTGACCATCGAGTAGGCGGACACCGTGCATGACATTTGCGGGGGGGCGCACTCTGCCCGACGCGGCTCTGTACGCTAACCCCCATGGATCGTCATTTCCAGACTCCGCAATGCCACGGAAGTAGGCTACCTCTGCTTCTCTCATAGCGGACTTATACAAAACCCTAGCCGCGCGCAGGGCACCTAGGCTTTCCTCCACTCTGGTGTCCTTAACCTTGCGTGCATGTTGCCATGCTCGGCGCGCGTGGTGCACGTTGCCGCGTAACTTGTCTAAGTCCGGGTTCCACCACTCGTATCCGCCGGTGTCCCTCTTCCCGCGTTTGCCTAGGCAGGCTTCTGCGGCACGGGTGACAATGTCGGCGTACTGTGAGCAGATTTCCTGTGCCGGCTTCCATGTTTAAAGCCTACCCATCCTGTTATGGAGCACTGTCCGAAATCGCTCGTAGTCCACCCCCTTCTCACGGAAGGAAACCGACCCAGTACTGATGTTCCTCTGCTCTTCCTCGGCACGACCTCCTGTCGATGCGGTGCCCATGCCAACTTCGAAGGTGATCAGTTGATGGTCACTAAGACTGGTCCCTTCGTGCACTGTCCACTGAGTCACCGCTAAGCCTCTGTTGCTAAGCGTCAAGTCAACATTTGACTGGCCGTTAGGTCCATGAAACGTGGGCGGTTGACCCTCCACATTGTGGATTATGAGGTCCCGTCCCAAAATGAAGCCTTCCTTCCCTCCCCTTCCCCTCCCCTTCCTTCCCAGTAGATAGGGACAGTGGGAATCTCGTTAATCCATTCATGCGCGTCACTAATTAGATGACGAGGCATTTAGCTACCTTAAGAGAGTCATGGTTACGACCGCCGCGCCGGGGGTGTGTGGTGGGCCGCAGAGGCTCCCCGCTTCGGCTTACCTCGGCACCACTCCCCGGGACGTCGGAAGCGATCTCAGATCAACCAGCTAAGCTAGTCATTAGGGCAGAAACCGCAGGCTTAACCCTGTTACAATACACGATCTCCTGTGCCACCCCTCAGACGTAGGGTCTTTCGAAGACCAGTACCACTGACTCACTATTGCGCCTAGATGTTGGATTGGCCTCATCCACCCCTGACCCATGGCCGAACGGCACCAAAGGATCGGAGAGCGAGGATAGGGCCCACCCCACCAGAGGCAGTGGAGCCCCCCTCGACTTAAGGAGAATGCACTGAATGGCAAGCTCCCCAAAGCCCTGCCCACATAGCTTTTTCGAAACACAACCCCTGAGAGGCCGACGCCAGATGGGGGAGGCTACCGGTAGCCTGCTCCGATAGGGGCTTCCCATTTCCTCTCGCTCCGAACCATGGATTGAACCAGGGTCGGACGCGAGAGGTCGCCGCCGCCAATTTGCCACGAGGCCTTAATAGGCAATTTTGGCATACATGCACAAGGTTGAAAAAGTGGAGCATGTGGACTGAGCTCAAATTACATATTTAATAATATCTGAATTTATTCGAGGCAGGATGTAACAATTTTCGAGCTCGCTTCGCACGCTCTTGCAACCTACTTTCTCTTCGATTCCAAGCGTGCAGAGTGGTGACGAGGCGGCAACGCTCGTCGCCGTACAACTCCCGCGTGAACCGGTTCGAGGTCACTGCCAGGCGGGTAGTTTGCCTGGGGCGATACATCTGTCAATGAATAACTCAGGTGTCCTGTGTGTGTCCTGTGTGTTGACCAGTGACCACCACCAAGTCCATCACATCATGTCAAGGAATCCGTCACTTTTTGGTAGTATAGTATCTTCGTGTTTCAGACACTGTATACTTATTAGGAAATATAGTATCTAAATGCTATAGGTACTTACACTTTTACTATCAATCATACTCATTGTTTATATTATTTACTTTTACATCTTATGTCGCGCCTTGGCGACAACTATTTTTGTTGGCAGTCATACTATCGATCTTATTCGATTTATAATCTTTGATTATGCTGAAATTAAATTTAAAATCTAATAATTTTCAATGTTTACTTTTCGGTTGACATAACGTCAGTTGTCAAGCTGTCAATTACTTTTTTCTCTAATTTTGTGTCATTGTTTTTCTTAGTGGTTAGGACTAAGAAGGTCACTTTTGATTTCTGTAATTTATTTTTATTTTTATTAATTTTAGCTCAAATAATTTAATCTTTTATGAATTACTATTGTTTACTAGTTAACAGTATCTTATTTTAAGTTTATATAATTTATTAACACGCTCACAGAAATCTTTTAGGAAGTTTTGAACTAAATAATACAGGCTGTTTTAAATACAGGCCAATCACAGTTATTGATTTTCAAAAACTGGAATTCGAGAAATTTTAAAAGAAGAAAATAAAACAGTTGTTATGAAAAACGCTGAAAATTTCTTATATAAAAGGGACGCCAGCTTCATTCCGGTGAGATAAAAATTGGTTGCTGGACCTGAGCCTCCAGAGTCACCTGGCATAGGACACCTGGTCTCCCTAAAGTTTCAGAAGTCGTTCCTATCATGAACCCTCTGTGCTCGTGAACCACAGAGGACGCTTACACTCCAGGAGCTCTACAAGCCCTGGAGACACGTCATTCTTCCTGAGGACGCCGCAACCTATTCTGGGAGTTGATTTCTCCACTGCCTACTTCAAGACCTTAAGCCTGTCCCTGATCAATCAAGTACAGTAAAATCCAAAATTCTGTTGAGCGTGCTTTTAGTTAGGAATTCTTTTTTAATATTTATTATTGTATTTTTTACTTCATTAAATTTAATTGTCAACTGCTTATTTACTTTCATTTATATTAGCAGTAACATGACAGTTTGGCGCCCATACGTAAAATCAAGACTCACTCCCTCAAGCCATCTCTAAATTCTAAAAAAACTTACACAAGCAATCTAATTTGGTAATTATTATTTCATCAAATTTCATCACTTCATCAATCTACTCTTCAGTACTAAACTTACATTTACACTACACCCCCACACACATACCTTTTACCTCTGGTAATTGGCACCCTTTCGGCCTCTTAGTTGTGTTAACCCACTGGTGGGCACTACCAAGGTTGGAGATTGGTTACTTCACGACAGCCGCAGGACAATATTCTGTGGTCGTTTATACGAATATATATATATATATCTATATAATACATATTACAAATACTTTACTAACCACACATACCTTTTACCGCTGGTAATTGGCACCCTTTCGGCCTCTTGGATGTGTTAACCCACTGGTGGGCACTGCCAAGGTTGGAGATTGGTTACTTCACGACAACCGCAGGACAATATCCTGTGGTCGTTTATACGAATCTATATCTATATTATACTTATTACAAATACTCACTAACATACAACATACGACGCACGTCATAGAATCGTAGTAGGAACTTAAAAATTTGCTTTCTTTTGTTTTTCTTATCGTTTTATCGGATCCTTGAGTCCTCTAAAACTCGAGTCCTCTAAAACTCGAGACCTCTAAAACTCGAGTCCTCTAAAACTTGAGTCCTCTAAAACTTGAGTCTTCTTAAACACTTGAGTCTTCTTTAACACTTCGAGTCCTCTTAAACTTTTACTTAATCATGGATAGAAATATTTCCTATGAACTTCTAAACAAAGCTGAGCTAGAATACGAAATTAAAATAAGATTAGAAGAACCTAAAGATACTGTTATACAGCTTAAAAAACAAATTCTTCAACTCGCACCTCGTACTCCCTCTGAAGAAATTGTTGACTCGATATTGGAAGTTAAAACCGATTTGGATGAACTTACCACTACTTTAAATTATATTGAACCAAAAATACTATCGTTGGAACAGGGAAACCTTAGACTATTAAAAAAAATTAAAACTTTGATTAATCATTTATTTCATCGACTAGAGAAGATTGATATAGATTCGGATTCCTCAGAGATAAATCGATTATCACAAACTAAAGAGAGATTTCTCAACTTAGAATCAAAATTTAACTCTTTAACTACTGTTTCTAATGATATCAACCCTCAACCTCTAATAGTTAACCCTCCTTCAACTCCTAATAGTCCCAATGAGACAATGTTTCATACTATGCTTCCTGATATTCAATCTCAATCTCAAAACTTAATCTATACATATAATAAAATCGTTGAGACCAAAAAATCTGTTCATTGAAGATTAAAAAAAAAAAACCAGCCAGGGTGACTTGAAATAAGTAACTGAACATATTAAAACCATTTAAAAATTTTTTGTTTGTTTGTTTGTTTGACCGCGCATCACGTAAAAACTGCTAAACCGATTTTGTTGAAATGTTCACAAATCTGTTTAAATACATTCAGAATAACATATAGGCTATAGAAATTTTGGATTTTTTTGGAAAAAGGGGGTGAAAAGGGGGGGTAAAGTTTGTATGAAAAAAAAAAAAAAATTGTTCTAGAATCATGAAACTCAGAATAAATACTTATTAATAAAAATAAAGAAATACCTGTCTTAGCATTTTTTTTAAATCTCATCCAGAGGCGCAAAAAAGAGGGTTTTGTGTTTAAAATTAATAAACTTCAAACACCTATACAATCAAAACCAATGAAGTGTAACCTTTTAAAGTTGCTACATATACTCCATATCTAATACAGGTAAATATAATTTCTCAGTTTTCTTGAAATTTGATTTTTGAGGTGAATACGCACAAAATAGCGGAACTCAAGAAAATCAGCTTTCCTCGGTTTATGTAGTTGGTACGAAATGTTTGTGCGCGCATCAAGTCAAAATTACTGCATAGGCTTCTTCAATATTTAAACTATATATTATCACGCTACTTCCTTAAGGGGGTAGGCAATTTTGCATTATTTCCGTATACTTCAATTGTTTGACGTTTCAGTCATGACGTAAGTACATGAGAACGGCTATTTGTGGCTTATGTCAACGAAGTAAATAGCCTTGCAGTTTCATGACCGCTCTGTAAACTACGGGGTTGCAGGTTCAAACCCTCCAACATTATTTTCACTTTTTGTGATTTGTTTAATTTTTTTTTTGATGCTGTGAGATTTCCTATATTTCATTTTGTATAAGTTGTGTGCATTTCTTATTTTTTCGTGAAATATTTTTCCAAAAAGTAATAGAGTAGTACATAAGGAAGAAGAATACAATCATGCTACCCCCAAATAAATTGGGATAAGGGCAGGAGTATGATGATGAGGATGATTTCTCCAAAAAGAAGTATAGCGAACACCAGAAGCCTGATAAATCCACGTGTTCTTGCCGTGCAAGAACTGTGCTATGCTATTCGCAATAATCATTAATCCATACGCAGTTAACGTAGATTATATTTACAGCTAAATTGTTATTGGCCTCATATCGTGTTTTCGGGCGGGAGGAGACGCCCGGGTTCTTCCATTGTGAGGATCGACCGGAGGCCACGGTGGAGAACACTGTGGAGGTGTGCCCCACTTGGGCGGAGCACCGCCGTATCCTCGAATCGGCGATCGGCGGCGGCGACCTCTCTCTCCCAGCCCTGGTTCAATACATGGTCCGGAGCGAGACGGAATGGGATGCCATCACCTCCTTCTGCGAAGCAGTCATGCTAGCGAAGGAGGTGGCGGAACGTGAGAGGGAGAGATCCTCAAGCCCGGCCACAGCGGGAGACACCCCGGGCGTCGGGAGCCACGTATTGGCCCCCGGCCACCGTAGGCGCGGGCCTGTGGACGAGGAGCTATGGGCTAGCTCGCCGTCCGTTCGTCTCATGACGACAGGCCGTGTCGACGGCGCGTTCGTGTTCTACGTGCGCCTCAAAGAGAGTCAGCAAAAAAGAAGGGGTCCGCAAGGGCCGATGCCTGCCGGGGCTGCGGGACTATTCGAAAGAGATACCGTGGCCCCGGAACACAAAGGGCGATGAAGGAACATGGATGGGTTTTAGTCAGTAAAAGTCTGACACTTCCTCCTGCTCCGGGAGGAGTCATTTGATGATTTCCCATCGGAAAAAAAAAGCTATATCGTGTTTGGGCTCATTCATGCACCTTGATGAGAACTTTCGACCTAGCTAGAGTATGACTGTCATCGAGTGTCTAAGGATGAAAACCTAAGGCTGTCGAGGGAAGCCCCAAATTGGAAAAACATAGTACAATATTTTAACGATAATTTCATATAATTCCGAGAAATAAAATTGTTACCTACTTGAATCTATACTTATTATTATAAAGGAGAAAAGTTTGTTTGTTTGTTTGTTTGGTTGGTTGAACGCGCTAATTTTAGGAACTACTGATTCCAGTTAAAAACATCTTTTAGTGTTGGATAGCCCATTTATCGAGGAAGGCTATACGTTATATAACATCACGCTACAATCAATAGGAGCGGAGCATCAATGAAAATTGTTGCAAATACAGCGAAAAATTATTGCTTTTGAGAGCTTCCTTTCCGTGCGCTGCGTATACGGTTAAAGTTACTCAACAATCATACATGTATGACGGGATTGTTCCTCTTAAAAAGTCCGCTAAATCATTTTATCTGCATTTTTTTTAGGTTGACTCACACTCTCTAAGCCTCTCTCTCTCTTACGTAACGCAAACGAAGTTGCGCGGGTCAGCTAGTTCCTAATAATTCTCTTAACGAATTAAAAAGAATAAAATACGACGGGAATTCTTGTCCACGGTCATTTATCCAGAAAATTCAGGAATTTAGTATCTCTAGGAATATTTTATCAAACAAATTATTAGATCACGCGTTCGAATTATTTACCGATAACGCTTTACATTGGTACCGTTTCAAACGTGATTCTTTGTTTTCATGGAACGAACTTTGCGAAGCTTTGATTTCAGACTTTAGCGGTTTTGACTATGACCATAAATTACTAGAGGCTATTAATAGTCGAACTCAAGGCAACGACGAACCTATAGTTATTTTTATTTCCATACTGACTGGCATGTTTTCCAGACTCGGAAAAATGATCGGAAACTAAAAACTACAAATTATTATCCGTAACATCCGTCCATGCTATTCACCTTATATCGCGAATAATAATATTAATTCAATCCTTGCGCTTATTTCATGTTGTCAAAAATATGAAGAATTTTTGGAAAAAGAAAAACGTTTCAGGGAACCTGAAACTACAAATAATCCTTTAACTGTTGAATTTAACTATAAATCATCTAATTTAACATTAAAACCCTCAAGCTCTAACGCGTTCCCTCCTAGAACAAATTTTAATCATTTTAACAATAAACCTCAAGTTAATACAATTAATAAGCATAATTATAATGATTTTTGTGTACGCTGTCGCACTAATGGTCATACATTAACTAATTGCTCGCAACCGCGTACATTAATAATTTGTTTTAGATGTGGTTTAAAAGATGTTAAATTTACTGATTGCCCTAACTGTAATAAAACTAACTACTCAAAAAACTAAACAACGACTTGGGTAATAAAAACTTTAATCAATCAGACTGGCATGATGACTGGCGTGCTGGGACCTCCCCTTTTCTTACTCTACATAAATGACCTTCCGAGGCAAATAAAGCACCCCATGGTACTATTCGCCGATGATAGCACCGTAATTATTAAATGTGATGATCCCAATACTTATGAAAATGAAATAAATATGACATTGAATAGAATTATAACATGGTTTGACAACAATAATCTAATTATAAACTTGGAAAAGACTAAAATTATGCATTTTTATCAGAGAATACCAAATACAATCCATGACATTAGCTATTTAGGGACAAAAATAGAATCAACTACTGCTACGAAATTTCTTGGAATTAATATAGACAACAATTTGACTTGGAGACCCCAGACAGACGAAATATGTAAAAAACTTAATAAATTTACCTATGCTCTCTATAAACTATCAAAAATAGTGAGTTTAGAATCCGTACTAACAGCCTATCATGGCTATGTTGCATCAACACTCAGATATGGCGTAATATACTGGGGCAATTCAGTTGATGGAGAACGGTTATTTAGAGCCCAAAAAAGATGTGTCAGAGCTATGTGTGGCCTTAAAAGCACAGATAGTTGTCAACCGCTCTTTATACGTCTAAAAATACTGACCTTACCATCGCTGTACATATACGAAACAAATGTGTTCGTCAAATCTAACATTTCACTATATAAAATAGCTACTAAAAGTTACTACAGAAAGTTACGAGATAGAAATAAGTTGGAACTTGAAGTGACTTATGGCAAAACTGCACTAATGAATAAAAGTACCTTCTGTATAGCCAAAAAAATATTTAACAAACTACCTGAAAAAATAAAATCGTTAAATCTGGACAATTTCAAAACACAATTATTAAGAATATTGATAAATAAATGCTATTACTCATTACAGGAATATTTGGACGATAATTCTATAATTTCTGCTTCAGACAATTGTACATCACCTCACCTATTTTGACGATTTAGAATCTTATTTGACATTAGCATCAATATTAATACATGTAACCCAATCTATTTGACATTTTTATTGAAATCGAAATTCTCTATTTACACTGACTACATAATCTATTTGACATTTTTATTGAAATTGATTATATTCTCTATTAATATTGATATTCATGTACCTATCTATTAATTGATTTTATTTGCAATGAGAAAGTCTACATAATTTGATATAATTCTACTACTTTATGATAATTATTTCAAAAGTTAAATTGTTGTTAAAAGTAGAGACAATGTTAATTAAATAAATTTGTACGCCTCTGGGCAAAACATAGAGGATCTATGATCTACGATCTATCTGTAACACCGCCATTGTAATTTGACCTATGTTTACAAATAAAGCATTCTGATTCTGATTCTGATTCTGATGATTGGTTACAAACTTTAAAAAATTTCTTTCATTGTTACAAAATAACTTCACTATATGATAATGAAAAAGATTTTAATCGGCCTTTTATTGATATTTCTATCAATAACAAAATATTTTCCGGTTTACTAGATAGCGGTAGTTCTATTACAATACTTGGTAATAACTCTCATCTAGAAATTTTAAAATTAGGCTTCACGTTATCCAAGTCTTTTTCAATGACGATTACTACTGCCAGTAATCATAAAAGTAAATCTCTGGGCTCAGTTAACATTCCGATTAGATACAATAATCAAACTCATCTAATCCGAGCCTTCGTATTTCCAAATATATCTCCTTCAATTATTTTGGGAGTCGACTTTTGGAAAAAGTTTAATCTTGTTCCACACATACTTTCTTCGGCTTTTAAGCCAAAAACTAAATGTTCAGTGGTTACTGAAACTACTAAACAAGTACTTCCTTATAATCACCTCTCTTTAGAGCAAAAAACTATTGCTGATGACATGATTAAACGATTTAAAGCTATATCCTTCGAAAGTAGAGGAATACTCGGTCGAAGCATTTTGGGAGATTCCTTTGAAAGATGAAACGGATAAAGATAAAACAGCTTTTTATGTCCCTGGTCGAGGCATGTATCGCTTTGTTATTATGCCCTTTGGTTTAACTAATGATCCAGCTACACAGCAAAGACTTATGGACATGCTTTTCACTCCTGAATTTGATAATAAGGTATTTTGTTACCTTGATGATATTATAATAATCTCTGAATCATTTGAAGAGCATATCTCTTACCTAGTTAAAGTTCTTGAGAAATTAACTTTTGCTAAATTGACTATTAACTTCGATAAAAGTCAATTCTTTAAAAATGAACTTAAATACTTAGGATATATTGTAGATGAAAACGGTTTACGCTCAGATCCGGCTAAAATTAAAGCAATACTCGAATTTCCTACTCCCACTACTCGTAAAGAAGTGAGAAAATTTATTGGAACTTGTAGTTGGTTTCGTCGTTTTATTTCTAACTTCAGCACAATTGCAACTCCACTAAATAAATTAACTTCTTCCGGTAAAAATGCCCCTAAATTCATTTGGGATAAAAATGCTACTCTGGCTTTTAATACATTAAAAGAAGCTCTTGTAACTACTCCTATACTAGCTTGTCCCGACTACGATCTCCCTTTCTCTGTACATTGCGATGCTTCTAATTTCGGCATCGGAGGTATGTTAACACAAATAAAAGATGAAAAAGAAGTAGTCATAGCTTATATGAGCAAATCTCTTAATAAAAACGAACGAAATTACTCAACTACAGAAAGAGAAACTCTTGCGGTAATTTCAGCTTTAGAACATTGGCGTTGTTATATCGATAATGGTAAACAATTCACTGTTTATACAGATCACGCGGCACTTAAATGGTTTCTAAAATTGTCAAATCCATCTGGTAGACTCGCGCGGTGGGCTCTTAGGTTGTCATCTTTTAATTTTATTCTGAAACACAAAAGAGGTAAAGATAACTTAGTCCCTGATTTACTCTCCCGTACACGTACACTTGGCGTTAATCCTATTAATCCTCAACCCGTATCTCCAGCATTAGAACACTATAATAAAATACTTTTGGAATGTCGTAACAATCCTGATCAATATCCCAATTATACTATTCGGGAAAATAAATTATTTCGCTATTCTCAATCTCCCTACGCGTTAACTGAAGATTTCGTGTGGAAAGAAGTTCCTCATCCTGATCTCCGAGAAACCCTTGTCAAAGATAACCATGGGTCCTCAGATCAGCCTCATCTAGGAATCTTTAAAACTTATAAAAAGATATCACTTCTATATTACTGGCCAGCTATGTTTAAAGATATCGCTAAAATAATTTCTATCTGTGATAATTGCTTAACTTACAAACACGCAAATCACTCTCCCTTTGGCCTTATGGGTAAACCAAAAATTTGTTCCAGGTCTTTTCAAACTATTTCTTTGGATCTAATGGGTCCTTTACCGATGACTAGACGTAGAAATCAATTTATTTTAGTAGTTAACTGTTGTTTTACTAAATATTCCCTAATCTTTCCACTAAAACGGGCTACTAGTGCTAACATCATTTCAAATTTAGAAAATTTCGTTTTTCTTGTTCATGGAGTTCCTCAGACTATTATTATGGATAATGGATCTTACTTCCAATCCCATGAATTCCGTAACTTTCTGGGCAGATATAACATCCCACACATTTTTTTCTCTCCTCACTATTGCCCTCAAGTTAATCCCACTGAAAGATACAATCGTACTATAATCACAGCTTTGTCATCTTTGGTCGGTCATGACCATAGATCTTGGGACATCCACCTTCCTAAAGTTCAATACGTTATGAACAGCACAACTAATGCTACCACTGGTTTCTCACCTAACTTTTTACTCTTTGGACGAGAGACAGTTACTACTGGCTCGCTTTATACGCCAACTAATAACCTTGATGAAATCATTTTTCTACCTAGAGACATCTATGCTACTAACATAGGTTTATTATCTGCAATTTTCGATAAAGTTCAGATAGCTCTTTATATTGCTCATGCTCGCAACTCTTCTCGTTATAACGAAAGTCGTTCCTTTAAAGAATATAACGTAGGAGATACTGCAGTCTGGCGAAGAAACTATGTACATAGTCAGGCTGGGATTTATTTCAGCGCAAAACTAGCGCCAAAATATGTGAAGTCCACTGTATTGATAGTATCTTCGTGTTTCAGACACTGTATACTTATTAGGAAATATAGTATCTAAATGCTATAGGTACTTACACTTTTACTATCAATCATACTCATTGTTTATATTATTTACTTTTACATCTTATGTCGCGCCTTGGCGACAACTATTTTTGTTGGCAGTCATACTATCGATCTTATTCGATTTATAATCTTTGATTATGCTGAAATTAAATTTAAAATCTAATAATTTTCAATGTTTACTTTTCGGTTGACATAACGTCAGTTGTCAAGCTGTCAATTACTTTTTTCTCTAATTTTGTGTCATTGTTTTTCTTAGTGGTTAGGACTAAGAAGGTCACTTTTGATTTCTGTAATTTATTTTTATTTTTATTAATTTTAGCTCAAATAATTTAATCTTTTATGAATTACTATTGTTTACTAGTTAACAGTATCTTATTTTAAGTTTATATAATTTATTAACACGCTCACAGAAATCTTTTAGGAAGTTTTGAACTAAATAATACAGGCTGTTTTAAATACAGGCCAATCACAGTTATTGATTTTCAAAAACTGGAATTCGAGAAATTTTAAAAGAAGAAAATAAAACAGTTGTTATGAAAAACGCTGAAAATTTCTTATATAAAAGGGACGCCAGCTTCATTCCGGTGAGATAAAAATTGGTTGCTGGACCTGAGCCTCCAGAGTCACCTGGCATAGGACACCTGGTCTCCCTAAAGTTTCAGAAGTCGTTCCTATCATGAACCCTCTGTGCTCGTGAACCACAGAGGACGCTTACACTCCAGGAGCTCTACAAGCCCTGGAGACACGTCATTCTTCCTGAGGACGCCGCAACCTATTCTGGGAGTTGATTTCTCCACTACCTACTTCAAGACCTTAAGCCTGTCCCTGATCAATCAAGTACAGTAAAATCCAAAATTCTGTTGAGCGTGCTTTTAGTTAGGAATTCTTTTTTAATATTTATTATTGTATTTTTTACTTCATTAAATTTAATTGTCAACTGCTTATTTACTTTCATTTATATTAGCAGTAACATGACAGTAGTCATTTGAATTTGGTCGGATAACCAGCCGTTATTTACATGTTTGTTTTTGTTAATATTTACTTAATGCGAAACATTCCAAGCTGAATATTTTCACCATATATTTTTGACTAAAGGCACACTAGTGCCTTTACACCTACACATCTGGGATTGAGCTGGTTTCTTGTATTTTTCCGTCAAAGTTATGACACCATCGTTTTGACTTTTAGCAAGATTATTCAAAAACGCCAGCATGACCAGTTTTGAAACTTTGTATGGTTATTAGTAGCGTCAGGACGGACCGAATACAGTTTTCAGCAAGCTACCTTGTATCATTTAGGCGCTGCGATGTTTTTTCGAGTTTTTATAAAACCGCGATAACTTGGAAATTATAAATATTTTCTTAAATCTAATTGGGGCACTAAGGGGCACACATTAAGAGCTACTCGTGTATGTTTATTCTACAGGGGCACATGCAATGGTTTTAGAGATATACGATTCTGCAAAACGTTACGCCAGCTGGAAATTCAATATCTCGAAAACCTGAAGGGGCAGACATTTTATTTTTGGGGGCACATTTTGGCACTAATATAAGCTACAAGAACATGCACAGTTTCTCTCTCCGATCATTCGTTTAGAATTTTCCTGCTGGAAAAACGTTACCCCAGCAGGAATCGTTTTTTCCGCTTTTTTTTCCAAAACGACAGGGGCACACATTTTTCATGTGGGGGCACATTTACAGCGGTTAGGGCAAACATGAAACGTTCCACTCATATAACTTTAGGAGACACTTTCCTGCTGGGGTAACGTACACTATCATGCATAAGGCGCGGTGGCGCTAACATCGGTAGATAGAAAGAAAGAACATCGGAAACATTCGTAGTCGCGCGCAGGACGGGCGTAACGAAGGGGAACCCCCCTTCGTTACGCCCGTCCCGCGCGCACTCCATAGCATTATTTGCACATTCGGGACTGACTGACTGACCTATTAGTGAGATAATTGATCTTGTGCAGACTCGGCTGAGTTGTGCATCGGTATGTAATTGTGTTTTTTATCGGTAAGTTGTGATTTCCTTATGTACCAAAACTGTTGTAATCAGATACAGGCAGACATTTGTGATTTTTTAAATCATATTAGAAAAAACAGTAGGACCTACTTACCTACCTACTTTCTGTATTATATGTTAGTACTTACTGCACTGTGATGTTATTACATTTTATTATTGTTGGTCTGTGGTTTTTTACTATAAAACTTAATTTTAAATATGGCTACAACTATTTTACTTTAACTTATTAACCGACTTCAAAAAAAAGGAGGAGGTTATATGTTCGTGTGAATGTATTCAATTTTTTTTTATGTATTTTACCTGATTTAAAGAAAAAAGAATTTTAAGAATCGGTCCACAAATGGGGGAGCCATTTGTGGACCGATTCTCAAAATTCTTTTTTATTTATTTGAAAGAGTATATTCCTGAGGTGGTCCCATTTATTTTATTATTATTTATTAATTTGGTGAAGATCTGATGCTGATCTTCAGAGATATACAATGGAAGAATGGAACTCTTCAAAAAAAGACTGCAAATTTGTCGTCATTGCTGCAATCGCTTGGATGTTTATTGTTTATGTCATAATCGATAGTTTGTAGTAAGAGTGGTTGGGGGGGCAACACTAGTGCCCGCCGCCCGCCATGATGAAAATTGTGTTTGTAGATTGATGATTGTCATTGAGTGCGTGGTGATTTTCCCAAAAATATAAAACTATAATAAAAACCAAGGTGGTATTAATTAATTATCCATCATCAAATATTTCAACAATTTGGCGACGAGGTTGAGATCAAAACGATTACAATATTGGTCAATTTTCTTACTTTATCCATCAGCGTACTATTGCACGTGTTTTTGGGTTGTTCGGAATAGAACATAACAAATACCAGCACACTAACGTGGTTCTTTACAACATCATGACGTAACATCACACCTGTAGGCTCTGAGGGAGTACGCAGATGTGTACAATACTTATTTATTTATTTATTCAATTTGGGAAAACAAACAGTAGTATATTAAGCATAAACAGTTGTCTTAAAATTAGACTTAACAAATATACTACCCACAACATTTTCCACAGATTACTATCGTAAGTCTATACATATAATAAAATCGTTGAGACCAAAAATTCTGTACATTGAAGATTTAAAAAAAAAACCGACCAGGGTGACTTAAAATAAGTAACTGAACTTATTAAAACCATTTTTAAAATTTTTGTTTGTTTTTTTGTCTGTTTGTTTGTTTGACCGCGCATCACGTAAAAACTACTGAACCGATATTGTTGAAATGTTCACAAATCTATTTAAATACATTCAGAATAACATTTAGGCTATAGACATTTTGGATTTTTATGGAAAAAGGTGGTGAAAAGGGGGGGTAAAGTATGTAAGAAAAAAAATTTTAGATTGTTCTAGAACCATGAAACTCAGAATAAATACTTATTAATAAAAATAAAGAAATGCCAGTCTTAGCATTTTTTTTAAATCTCATCCAGAGACGCAAAAAAAGAGGGTTTTGTGTTTAAAATTAATAAGCTTCAAACACCTATACAATCAAAACCAATGAGGTGTAACCTTTTAAAGTTGCTACATATACTTCATATCTAATACAGGTAAATATAATTTCTCAGTTTCGCATCACGTCGAAACTACTGCATAGATTTCTTTAGAGGCTTCTTCAATATTTAGGCTATATATTATCACGCTACTTCCTTAAGCGGGTAGGCAATTTTGCATTATGTCCGTATACTTTAATTGTTTGACGTTTCAGTCATGACGTAAGTACATGAGAACGGCAATTTGTAGCTTATGTCAACGAAATAAATAGCCTAGCGGTTTCATGACCGCTCTGCAAACTACGAGGTTGCAGGTTCTAACCCCGCAACATTATTTTAAATTTTTGTGATTTGTTATTTTTTTTTTTGATGCTGTTAGATTGCCTATATTTCTTTTTGTATTTAAATTGTTGCATTTCTATATTTTTAATTTTTTTTCGTGAAATATTTTTCCAAAAAGTAACAGAGAAGTATGGAAGAATGAATACAATCATGCTGCGCCGACCCCAAATAAATTGGGATAAGGGCAGGAGTATGATGATGATGATGATGATTTCTCCAAAAAGTAGTTTCACGAACATCAGAAGCAATTCACGTGTTCTTGACGTGCAAGAACTGTGCTGTGCTATTCGCAATAATCAATAATCCATACGCAGTTTACGCAGATTATATTGACAGCTATATTGTTATTGGCCTCATTCCATGCACCTTGGTGAGAATTTAAGATCTGGCTGGACTGTCATCGAAGGTCTGACGATGGAGACTAAAGTCAGTTGCAAGCAGCTATATCGTGTTTGGGCTCATTTCTTGGACCTTGATGAGAACTTTAAACTTAGCTAGAGTATGACTTTCATCGAAAGTCGACGATGGAGACGGAAGGCAGTTGCAAGAGGTCATCAAGAGTTTACAGCATCTATATCGTGTTTGGGCTCATTTTATGCACCTTGATGAAAACTTTCGACCTAGCTGGAGTATGACTGTCATCAAGTGTCTAAGGATGATAACGTAAGGCTGAGGAGCCTGGCGAGGAAAGCCCTAATTTGAAAAACAGTATTTTAACGATTAATGCAAATATTTCAGAGAAATTAAATTGTTACCTACTTGATTCTGTACTATACCTAATATTATAAAGCTGAAGAGTTTGTTTGGTTTGTTGAACACGCTGAATTTCAGGAACTACAGGTTTGAGTTGAAAGTATCTATTAGCGTTCACACAACGTCACAACGTTTATATAACATCACGCTACGATCAATAGGAGCAGAGCATCAATGAAAAATGTCGTAAAAAAATATTCCTTTTGAGATCTTTCGTTTAAAGTTACGCAACAAACGTGTATGACGGAATTGTTCCTCTTAAAAAGGTCTATGAAAAGTCCGCGATAGCATTATTATGTCTATCTTTTAAGGGTGTCTCACACTCTCTCTAACCATCTCTCTGTCTCTCTTATATGACGCAGACGAAGTTGCGCGGGTCAGCTAGTATATAATAAAAACAAACTGTTAGCAAACGATAACTGTTATTGTAACGAGGCTTTTTAGCTCGTCACATGGATGCATATTCTCGTCGTTTATTTGATTGTTTAGCTTGGGTGTTGCCTTATAAAAAAATTCATTGTTTGGTTGACTTGGATTTGTGTAGTGGTCACACTGATTTTTTTACGCTGACAAGTTCACTTTGACATTTCTCACTTTTCGACTCGTCAATTTTTGGGTTATGGCGAAATTGCAGCGCTCCTAAAATAAATCTGGAGATATACCTTCAGATGGGCGGCATCTAGTCCCAATTGTGTGGTAGCCGATTCCCCTTGCCCCACATCTTGGTTGGATAGCATATATTTTTGATGGTAAGCGAATTTTTCGTAAATTCAGTTCGTTCCACATGTCTTGGTTATTTTCATAGCAGACGCTTATAGTTTCCGATATTTAATTGTTTCAGGACCTTTTAACTTGAACATATATTTGTTTGGATTGCATCATCTACTGATGACCACATTTAAATATTTTGGAAGAAACGGTGAGTTTAATCATATTTGTTCGTGACTACGTTGGCGACGATCGCCATTTTTTATCAACGCTGTACATCAGCTAACGATTATTAATGTTTGTTTACAGCCCCATGGCGTTTCTTTCTTCTTCTTATATTTTTCTTCTTCAACTTAAATAATTGAACGCTCGCCTCTACCAAAATTTATCATGGACGCCCTTGGCATCTCAGCGGAGGTCACCAAGATGAGCATGTTTTGACTCCTCGGGTTTAGTTTATTCGACGGAATTTAGTATGGTTTGTGGTACTTATTTTAGATTTTCAAAAGTGCAATAATGACAGGCCATAAAATAACAATTATTCCATCTTAGTTTTACACCTCTAGTTAGAACCATATCTGTTAATTTTAGAGAGGAATTTTCTTGTGTTTTTCTCCCAACCAGCAGCCTTCGGGTAATAAAATAGATCTGTAACTTTCATGGTCGATTTTTATTGATACCTTCCCGCTTGAATATTAAAAGCCAGCTCCCGCAGTTATGTCTATCCTAGGCATAGTTTTGTGTGTACTCCTGGCGCCCAAATTTTCACTTTTACTTATTATTTTTATTTGGAGCACACCACACATTTATAATATCATACAAAACCCCTTTTTCTCTTTTTTATCATTACATTATGTAGCAGGGCTAACTTAATGATAAAGAAGTTTTTAAGAGTAAAAAAAGGGATATGATACAATATTCTATAAAAGATGTACTTAACAAACAAAAAAAAATAATAATAATGTGTGATGTGTCATACAGGTACAATACACCTAGATTTCGAAAGTTATTGCGGATGAATGGACAAAGATTTTATTGGCATGTCAGAAGTATTGTGAGAGGAATTTATGGATGTGTGAACCTTTACTTTGTTATTTTGTACTAGCTGATGCCCGCGCCTTTGCCCGCTCACAAATTATTTACTAAAACCTTCCTCTTGAATCACTATATCTATTAAAAACTAGCTGATCCGCGCAACTTCGTTTGCGTCACATAAGAGAGAGAGTGTGAGACACCCTTAAAAGACATAACAATGCTATCGCGAACTTTTTAAGAGGAACAATCCCGTCATATACGATTGTTGCGTTAATGCGAAACATTCCAAGCTGAATATTTTCACCGTATTTTTTGACTAAAGGCACTAGGTAGTTATTGGTTTACACCTACACATCTGGGATTGAGCTGGTTCCTTGTATTTTGCCGTCAAAGTTATGACACCATCGTTTTGACTTTTAGCAATATTATTCAAAAACGCATGCATGACCAGTTTTTAAACTTTGTATGGTTGTTATTATTAGCGTCAAGATAATGGCCTAGGCAGGGTAATGTCAATGAAAATGAATATACTTTTTGCAGCAGTAACTGTGTGGAAAGACTTGAAATTCTATGGATTTTTTTTTTCTCTGTGCTTATCTGCAATCAGTAGTATACTATAAGCAGATACTTTGTGAGAGTTTGTCAGGTTAAGTGCTTCCCCCAGCGGGGAGAACTACTCATAGTATTTATGCAAGGGTTTTCAATTACAGTATGTCTTTTGTCATAAGACGTTTTTGATAGCTGCGCTTCATTAGACTCGCTCAGACTCAACTCAAACTCAAATCATTTATTTCAATTAGACCAATACGGCACTTTTGAATGTCGAAAATACAAAAAAAGCAAAGCTACAGTCACAGTCACAAGGCATAATAACGTGAGAAAGTACTGTAGTTGCCCATTCCCTAACGTAGATCTCTATGGAGAAGAACGGGCAAGAAACTCCATGGACACTCTTTTAAATCAAAATATTGTTACAAAATCTTGGTTACATCATTCATGTTGAGATTATACATATATGTGAGAACGATGTAGAAAGACGTGCACATTAAGAGCGTCCAGAGTAAAATGATAAATCAAAAATTAAAAAAAAAAGTAATTAAAATGAACAAACCGTGGCAGCCAAGAGATGACCAGTCCCAACTGAGAGCGCCCGTTCACGAACATGACGCATGTATCGGCACCATTCAACTCGACCATATTTAAGGGAACTAAGTGACCCGACACACCCGCCACCATCAGCGAGACATTTGAGTGAGCATGACATTCTCTCATAGCCACCAAGGCATATTCAAGTCAATGAAAGATAACTAAATGTAAGTGGCGGCTGAACAGTACAAAGTACTCACACATGTGCTATGCAATTATATAATACTAAAAACTGGAATCTATACAATGCAAGTAGGTATATTTTTACAATCTTCTGCAGCTTCCACAATACATTAACATGGGAATCAATTTTTCTTCTTCTTTGCGTGTCGATAGACTCAAATAATGTCCGACCAGTACAATCAATTAGTTTGCAACTATGGTTGTGGAGCAGGACCAGCATTTAGCCAAGCATTTTTATCATCGATGTAATCCCCCAACTTATAATATGCTTGCCTACATAGTGTGCGTTTTATACAAGATTTAAATTTCGTCTCATTCAGTTGAAGAATGTGGGGAGGTATTTTATTGTAACATTTCAAACAGTACCCCATGAAAGATGAATCTACTTTAGCAAGCCTGAAACCTGGCTGAACTAGTTGGTCCCTATTTCTAGTGTTATAGTGGTGTCTGTCACCTCTTTTACTGAATAAATGCAGATTTTTCCTAACGTACATGATATTTTCATAGATGTATTGACAAGGTACTGTCATGATATTAATTTCCTTAAACAGTTCTCTTAGAGAATCGCGTCTACGTAATTCATATATGGCTCTGATGGCTCTTTTCTGCAGAATAAATATAGACTCGATGTCTGCAGCCCGTCCCCATAGTAAAATACCGTATGACATAATACTATGAAAATAACCAAAATAGACTAGCCTCGCGGTATCAATATCAGTAAATTGACGGATTTTTTTTTCCCATTTAGTACTAAATTATTGGCGGTAAACCAATTATGGACCTGCAGTAGGGCGTTATTTACGTCGTCAAGATCAGTGGCACGTCTGTTTATCCTAAATATTAAAGAAGTATCGTCAGCAAACAACACCATATGCGGATGGTTGTTAAATAAACGGGATAGGTCATTAATATATACCAAAAAGAGGAAGGGACCCAATATCGAACCTTGTGGTACACCCATTTTTACTTTCAAACCCATTGAATTGACACCATTTATTTGTACCTGCTGCTGTCTATCATTCAAATACGATTTTACTAAACTAAGCGCAAGATTACCTAAACCGTAATGCTCAAGTTTCAAGATCAGGGTTTCGTGATTTACGCAATCAAATGCCTTCGAAAGGTCACAGAAGATTCCTATGGCATCTTGTGCCTCTTCCCACGCAGTAAATATGTGTTTTAATAAAGTGACACCGGCGTCAGTTGTACAACGTCCTTTGGTGAAACCATACTGTTGCTCGTGCAATATTTTAATGGTGTTAAAATGGTTAAGCATTTGATTGAGCATTATCTTTTCAAACACCTTGCTGAAAACCGGCAACACGGATACGGGCCTATAGTTATTGGTGTCTTTACTAGTTGTAGCTGCAAGTACGTTCGGGTGATTTTCCAGCCTCTTTTGATATTTTCCTCTCGAGGCCTGTATTTCCTCTTTTACAGTGGTCATATTTAAGTTTGCGTGGATTTCGGAGTTGGTAGTGAACCACGGAACTTGCGCTATTGTTCTTAATATTGCGTTCTGCATTCTTTGCAATATTGCGATGTTAGAATTACTTGCACTGCCCCAGAGCTGAATGCCATATGTCCAAGTTGGTTTTAATATAGACTTGTATATCAGGAGTTTGTTATCTATCGATAACTTGCTATTGCGACCCAGCATCCAGTAGAGGTTTCTGTGCCGTATGTTGAGTTCTTCCCTCTTGTTTTTGATATGCTGGTTCCAGGTCAAACGGCGATCCAGGTGCATGCCCAGGTACCTTACACTGTCTTTGTGCGGTAATGTGGAATTTTCAAGGCATACAGGAGTGCAGTTTTTTCTCCGAAATGTGAACGTAACCTGCACCGACTTTGTTGTGCTAGCTTTGATCCTCCACTTTTGGAGCCACTTTGTTATAGCATCGAGGCCTTGTTGTAGTTGCTCTGTGGCCAGCTCTGGCTGCTTATTACTTGCCATAATGGCTGTGTCGTCGGCATATGTAGCAGTCATGACTCCGTCTACCTGTGGTACGTCAGAGGTGTACAAAGTATACAAAATCGGTCCCAACACCGAACCCTGAGGCACGCCTGCCCTTATGGTGTAGAATTTGGAGGTTGATTCAGATTCTTTCACTTGGAAGATTCTGTCTGTGAGATAGGATTTCAGCAAAATGTAGTAGCTGTGTGGAAGACTTGTTCTTATCTTACAGAGAAGTCCCTCATGCCAGACCCTGTCGAATGCCTGCTGAATGTCCAGAAATGCAGACGAATAGTACTCCTTTTCCTCCAGAGATTTTCTGATTTTCTCGACCACTCTATGTATTTGTTCGACAGTAGAATGCTGCTGCCTAAATCCAAATTGGTGGTTCGAGATGGCATCATTGCTTTCTAATAGAGGCATAATTCGTTGAAGGATCAGTTTTTCACAGACTTTAGACAGGATGGGTAAAAGGCTTAAGGGCCTATACGAAGTGGTCTGGTTTGCTGGCTTCCCTACCTTATGTATCATAAGGATTTGTGATACCTTCCAAAGGTCTGGGAAGTGTTGAACCCTTAGTATACCATTATACAACATAGTCAGGAAAACCAGCGCCTTTCTTGGAAGTTCTCTTAAAATTTATTTTGTAATGAGGTCATATCCTGGTGCTTTCCTATCTTTGAGGTCATTAATAGTCCTCCAAACTTCTCGTACAGTGACCGGTGCAGGTGGGAGCGACATCTGTATAGGCTGGCTGAGGATTGATTCAACCTCTTTCTCGGACTCTATGTCGCTGGAGTGATTCGGGCTAAATACATTGGCTAAATGTTCTGCGAATAGGTTTGCCTTTTCCTGCGATGTGCGGGCCCAGCCGTTGTTGTTTTTCAGTGGAGGTTTTGCCAGCTGTGGTCTGTCATACGACTTCGTAAACTTCCACAGAGAGTAATCAGTGGCTGCAGTGGGTGTAAGCTATTCCAGTTGAGCCTCAAGAGTCTTATTATGCCAAGTCTCCAGCATTTCTCTTAGACGTGACGCTTGCCTGTTAAAATTTGTTTTGTCTGATGCAAATCTACTCAGTTGCCAGACACGGCGTAGCCTCCGTCTTTCTAGGACTGCTTTTTTTTATTTCAAGAGGGTAGTTATTTATCCGCTTCTTTGGGTCTAGTAAAGGGGTACTCCTCCAGCAGGCCTCCTGAATGAGGTTCGTGATGTATTTGGTTGCGATTTCAATATCCTCAGGCGACTTAAGAGCAACTTTTAGCTTGATGTTTTCGTCAATGTATTCTTTGAAAGAGTTCCAGTCTGTTTCTTTGTTGTACAGCCTATCTGGGCTTTCGTATTCTATAATCTTTGTACTTCGAGTAAGTAGTACTGGCGTGTGATCCGACGAACTGTCGTAACAGGACTCCCACTTAACATAGTGATTAGAAAAACCTTTCATAACGAAGAAGTCAAGCAGATCTGGTATTTTAGCAGTATCTGTCGGCCAATAGGTGGGTTCACACGTTGAGGCTACACATAATTTATTAGTATCTATACTGAGTTTTAGCTGTCTTCCTCTGGTGCTAGTTAACCGGGATCCCCAGTGCGTGTTTTTGGAGTTCCAATCTCCACCCGCTATAAACCGACTGCCAAGTGTCTCGAAGAATTCTGAGTACATCTCTTTGGATATCTTATGTCTGGGTGGACAATACACTGAGGAGATATTGAAACAGCCATTTTTGTCCTCAACTGCTATTGTAGTGGCCTAGATATGGCAGGTTTTATATTCAGGCATTATATGGTGTTTCAGGGATTTCCTGACGATAATCGCAGTACCAGCATGTCCGGTCCCATCCGGATGTAGGGTGATATAAATAATAATAATAAAAAAATAATAATAAAATAATAATAAAATTTTATTCAAAAAATATAAGGTAAATGTTTACAGTTTTTCTTAAATCTATGTCAAGTTCACCCATGCTTTGAGCCTGAACTAGGTAATCCTGTGTTTCAGGCGATTTGAGGTAACATTAATTGATTAAATAATCATATGTCTTATTAATAATATTGGTAACAATGTAAAAGGTATATAATAATAATAATAAAGCCTTTTTATTTCCTAAAAACCTTTACACAATACTTATTCTAATGTTAGTAAGACACTCTAATGTTAGTTATACAACTTATACCTATTTTTTTTTTTTTTTTTTTTATATTGTTTCAGGAATCCCCTTGATAGGGTATAGGCCTCCTCCAATTTCTTCCATTTCTCCCTGTCCTGCGCAGTTCTGGTCCAGTTTTTCCCCGCTACCGATATTATGTCATCCACCCATCGTTTTTGTGGTCTGCCCACTTTTCTCTTTCCTTGTGGACCGGTCCATGTGGTACACTTGAGAGTCCACCTCTGGTCGGTGTATCTTGCTACATGGCCGGCCCAGTTCCATTTTAGTTTTAGTGCTTGATGTAGCGCATCTGTGAGTTTTGTCTTTTTTCTTATTTCGTGACTTCTTATTTTGTGGATTTTCCTTAGGTTTAATATACTTCTTTCCATTGCTCGCTGACAAGTATTTATTTTGTTAATGATCTTGTTTGTAAAGGTCCAAGTTTGGGAGCCATAGGTCAGGCAAGGCAGAATGCAAGTGTCCATTACAGTTTTTTTCATATGTAGGTCGTAGGTACCTTTAAGTATTTCCTTGTGCGCCCAGTATTTGTTCCAGCTGCATGTGATTCTTCTGTTGACCTCGTCTTCATTATTTGTTTTACAAAATGATACTTGCTTTCCTAAGTATATGTACTTCTCAACATACTCTAGTTCAACATCGTCTAACATTATTTTTTCTTTTATATTGTTGGACATTATTTTTGTTTTGCTTAGATTCATATGTAAGCCCACGCGTTTGCTTTCTTCATTTAGTTGGGATATCATGTTTTCTAGCTTCTTATGGGTTTCGGCGAAGACTGCGATATCGTCAGCAAATCTTAGATGGGTGAGTCGTGTGTTGTTAATTGGGACGCCTTCAGAGGCCCAGTTCAGTTTGGTGAATATGCACTGTAGGACCGCTATGAAAAGTTTTGGGGATATTGGGACTCCCTGCCTGACGCCTCGGGCTATTCTGATCTCATCACCTCGAGATTCTAGTTTGACTCTGCTCGCACTATTCTGATATATGTTCTTAAGGGTTCTTGTGATAATTGGATCTATATTACAGTTGTATAAAGCTTGCCAAATGGAGTTATGATGGAGACTATCAAAAGCTTTTGTGTAGTCGATGAAACCTATATACAGGTTTTTGTTATACTCTGTATATTTTTCTATTACTTGTTCTATCGTATGAATGGGGTCCATAGTCGAAAAACTGGAGCGAAAGCCTGCTTGTTCCACTGGTTGCATACTGTCTATTTGTGGGCTGATTTTGTTGTGTATAATTGAAGTGAATATCTTGTAGACACTTGAGAGCAGGCTTATCGGGCGGTAGTTAGCGATGTCGAGTGGATCTCCCTTTTTATATAGCAGTATTATGTCTGATTTTTGCCATTGCTCTGGTATTATTCCTGTACTTAGAACAATATTAAATATGCGTGTTAAAGGCCCGGTCAGTAGTTTTACTCCTACTATTAATGCCTCGTTCTTTATACCATCGGGCCCAGGGCTCCTCTCAGAGAAGAGTAGGGTGATATAACATTCATAATTCTTAAACTTGAGATTTGAGGCAGAGGTGCAGTGGGCTTCAGATATCAATAATAAGTCCAAATTCTGTCGGGTCAGAAGCATTTCCGTGTCATGTTTGTTTGGGGTCAGTCCATTTATGTTCCATGTTGCCATTCGAATTGCAGTCATTTTGATAATTTGTCTACGAGTTGTGTTATGAGCATCATAAGGGTACTCATCAGTTGAATGATTAAATCAAATTTTTCAGTCTGTTTAATTATTATCTGTTCTAAGTTCAGAGAAGGTTGTGGGTTAGTTTTTTCCTGAGCTGGGTCTTTTTTGTTTCGCGTGGCGTCAGAGTACAGGGTATATTTTATTGTGTATTCAGGATTTTCAACTGCCTTGACGGCTAAGTTTGGCACAGGTCTGTCCTTTGTTTTTTCATTTGAAGAGTTTATTGTTTGATAGTTTCTTGCCGCTTGGTGTGTTGACTTTGAACGTCTTAGCAGGATTTCCCTGTATACTTCACATCCTTTGTAGTTCGCCGGGTGTGGACCATTGCATAGTGCGCACTGGGCTGGTGTTGTGCGGTCACGTTTTGGGCATTCCGATGTTTTATGCGACTGTCCACATTTTACGCAACGATATGGGCGCATACAATAATTTTTCGAGTGCCCACATTGTTGGCATCTTTGGTATTGTACTATCGCTTTTTGCTTTTTCGGATCCTCAATGATGACAGACAGATGATATATGTATTTCAGTTCTTTCACTACTTTATTATTTGGTCCAGGCGCAAGATTAACAAAAAATGTGGATGTTGGTTTCTTGTTAGGCCCATACTTTGCATTGATGATTTCTCCTGTGATTGTATTTCCTGTAGCTTCAATGTCTTCTTTGATTGCAGACATTGGTGTTGTTGGATGCAGGTTTCGTATTACAACTCTGAAGCACCTCTGGTCTTTCCGATTAAAAGTGTGACCGATCAACCCGTTTTCTCTTACTACTTTTATAATTTGTTTATAGCTTTCAATCTAAGCAACTTATTCTTAACTGGCTTCGGTTGACAATTTTAAAAGTGAAGTGGTTCTTGTCAACAACAGTTTCAATTAGTTCAGTGAGCTTATTGACGTCTTCTATACCATATAGGATTATTGGTGGCGGTTTAGGGGGTTGTTTATTTTTCGGTATATCAATAGTTTCGGTAAGGTCAATTGACAGACCATCGAAGCTGTTTGATGTTTTTACTGTTTCGGGACTGTTTGAAATTTTTTTCTCTTGGGATTTCTACTGATAGGAACTCTTTGCCATTTTGGAGGACAAATTGGTGTGGTCTCCGTCTCTGTATCAGGGGTCAAAGGTTGATTATCAGGAGTTGGACGAGCTCCGATTTGATTATTATTCCCCAGGGATGAGGATCTTGGTCTCATAAACGAGCCTGGATGGAGGGCTTGCTGAACAAGCTTTTTGCTGCTGCTGCTGCTGCTACTGCTGCCAGGTGCATTTACCAACGCAGGGGCCTGGTCGCCCACCCCTAAGCGGTCTTCGGTAACAAATTTCACACTCACAGGCCCGGGTACCTGCGAGCGCCGGGGGTTGGCCGGATCGCATGACATCGCATTATCGTTATCAGACATTTTCATATTAAAAGAGGGTTGGAAGTATTTACATAATGCTTTCCCAAGGCATCATGACCACACTTTTATAGGGGATTTAGTCCCTCTAGGCTAGTGGCAGCCCAGGAACAGGTTACTTGACCGCCGCCTGTGACTCGGCGTTGCTGTTCATTTGGCACCACACAGGGGGCACGTGCAGGGTGGTTATGTTGTTGGCTAAGATGGTCAAGCCTGCGGACGCGAACAGCGTATACCCCCCGATGGTATACCCCTCTATGGAAATGAACGCCAATATGGTGAAAAGGAATTGAAACTCTCTGGCTAGGCATAAGTTTGTTAGGTACCTCAACCTCGTAGTACCTTCGTTACTTTCATAAGTGTAGTATCACATGTTTCCAATTTCCATGCTCCTACCTCATTTTCTGTCGCACTCAGAGCCATCGTTTTCCAGAGCGAGAAATAGCGGGAATGCTCTTGCTTTTTGCCAAATTTCGTGATTCGAGGTCAACAGAAACTAGGTACCATATGGGTTTTCGACCCAAAACCTATAGCGTGTACGTTACCCCAGCAGGCACAACACGTGTGAATCGGTTAGTGCGTAAATTAAAGAAGGTCATCGATATGTATGAATCCGTCGCTTTTTATTAGTCATTCGAATTTGGTCGGATAACCAGCCGTTGTTTACATGTTTGGTTTTTTGTTAATATTTACTTAATGCGAAACATTCCAAGCTGAATATTTTCACCATATATTTTTGACTAAGGGCACACTAGTTCCTTAACACCTACACATCTGGGATCGAGCTGGTTTCTTGTATTTTTGGCGTCAAAGTTATGACACCATCTTTTTGAGTTTTATCAAGACAATTCAAAAACGCATGCATGACCAGTTTTGAAACTTTGTATGGTTATTAGTAGCGTCAAGGCGGACCCAATACAGTTTTCAGCTAGCTTATACCTTGTCTCATTTAGGCGCTCTGATGTTTTTTCGAGTTTTCATAAAACCGTGAGAACTTGGAAATTATAAATATTTTCTTAAATCTAATTGGGACACTGAGGGGCACACATGGAGAGCTACGCGTGTATGTTTATTCTACAGGGGCACATGCAATGGTTTTAGAGATATACGATTCTGCAAAACGTTACCCCAGCAGGAAATGCAATATCTCGAAAACCTGAAGGGCACACAATTTATTTTTGGGGGCACACTTTGGCACTACTATAAGCTACAAGGCCATGCACAATGTTTCTCTCTCTGATCATTCGTTCAGATTTTTCCTGCTAGAATAACGTTACCCCAGCAGGAATCGTTTTTTCCGTTTTTTTCCAAAACGACAGGGGGCACACATTTTTTATGTGGGGGCACATTAACAGCAGTTAGGGCACACATTATACGTTCCACTCATATAACTCTAGGAGACACTTTCCTGCTGGGGTATCGTACACCACATTTTGGCACTAATATAAGCTACAAGGCTAAGCACAATGTTTCTCTCTCAGATCATTCGTTTAGAATTTTCCTGCTGGAAAAACGTTACCCCAGCAGGAATCGTTTTTTCCGTTATTTTCCAAAACGACTGGGGGCACACTTTTTATACCTTTACAGCGGTTAGGGCACACATTAAACGTTCCACTTATATAACTCTAGGAGACACTTTCCTGCTGGGGTAACATACATTATTTTTCAATACACTTCCTCGAAAACTGGTTCATAACGCACTATGTTTAGGTTCAACATGCAATGTATTTCACACGCGTGCGATTTTTTTCATTTTCCAATACGTGTGCGGGAATGAAAATTGCCACAGATAACTATACCTATACTTAGTCCAAATTGGTGCAATGCCTATAGTCGGAATTGAATGTTTTTTTTTATTTCGGCAAAGTAATAATGCGTCTGTACGGCGTTAATGTTTTTTGAATATTCAAATTGTGTTTATAAATAGAATATCATAGATAAACATGATTATTTTAAAACTAATATTTACTTTTTTTAAACAAATTAACATTTATTTGTGTTCTAAATTAAAAAAAAAAAAAAAACTTTTTTTTATATGAGGCTGTCTATCGGCTTCATACCTTTGCTTCTCCTTCAACCTGGCGAAAGCATAGCCGTACCGGCACTCGTGCGGTCTGGTTGTGTTTTTTGTTGCGTATCTAATTACTATACCCAGTGCTCGAAGAGTTGTTTACGCATTGCAGTGACACGTGCCACAGGTGTGCGCCGGACCTACCGGCTGCGTGTGCCTTTCACGATCGCGCCATGAATGATGACGTAATTGCTTCAACGAGTTATGATACACCTGCATTCCGTAACGATATACATAGCTTGTTGAATGATTCGTCGGACATGGAGACTATTGATGATGACGGTAAACACAAAGAGGAAAAAGGGGAAAAGAGGGAAAGAGAGGACAGTACTGAAGACGAAGAAGGCTGGAAAGAAGTTAAGACGATTAAAAAAAAGATCTGTCACGGAAGTTCACATTCGGTAAAAGAGGAAAAATATGAGATTTACGTTTCGCATAAAGACCGCCTTCCGAAACAGTTTGCAATGGCACGTATTTTAAAAGAAAATAAAATTTCGAAGATTGGAGAAGTTAAATATTTAAGCCCTTTTAAAATACGCTTCCAATTTGAGTGTGAATCGGCTGCTCAGAACTTTATTATGTGCGAGAAGCTTTTGGAGAAAGGATGGAGGTTCCAGAAGGCCATGGAATTGTCTATCTGCTATGGCTTAATCAAGGATGTAGACGTCGATTTCACGGATGACGAGATCCTGAAAAATATTTCATGTCCGGCCCCCGCTAAGCTTTTATCTTTCAAGAGGCTAGACCGTCGCAACAGGGATGAAGGTGGTTGGTGCCCCAGCGAAACCCTTCGACTGTGCTTTGAGGGTGATCATTTACCGGCATCAGTTCGGGTATGTGACATAAATATTAAAGTATTGCCTTACATACACCAAGTTTCACAATGTTCCCAATGTTGGAGGTTAGGACATGTGCGGAAAATGTGCCCCTCGAAAAACGTGGTGTGCCCGAAGTGTGGTGGGCATCATGAGAATTGTGATACCTTAATGTTTTCGTGTGTTAACTGCAAGGGTAACCACATATCGCTCAGCAGGTCTTGTCCAGTTTACAAGAAAGAAAGAAGATTGAGAGAAATAATGTCTGAGTTTGGATGTACATATAGAAAAGCCCTAGAATGTTATGTGCCCCCCGAAAAACCCACTCCCCCCGAAATTATCATCCCTCATCAAGCTCCGGTTGCACAAGTTAATCGTTCTTCTTCCGTACCTCCCGAAGACGGCTCTTTACAAACCCGTAATCCTACCTTTGCCGAAGTAGTTCAAACAAAGGCCACAGTCCACAAGATACAGACCCCTTCCACGGCTAGTAGGAACAATGATATCCCAAAGCCTCCAAAAAACAAAAAGAGCCCTCTTAAAGAAGACTGGATGTTCTGGAATGCAGATGCAGACGAAGGAGACGTTCATCAATTGCCCGTTGATGACGAGGCTAAAGATGAATGTCCTTCTTTCAAAGAGCTGTGCGCCAGAATAAAGGAAGTTATCTACCTCAAAAAGACAGGTTTAATTTCCAAGATCAGGTGTGTTTTACAGTTGTGCCTTGAATGGTTAACCCTAGTGTCAGTGAGTCTTGTTTCAGAATGGCCGTGGATAAAAGCATTGTTTAACTTTTTTATTCCTTTCAATGGCTAACAAATCACTTAAGTTAAATATCTTGCAGTGGAATGCCCAAAGTATTAAGCCAAAGTTAGCATCATTTCAAGAACTTCTGTGTCAGGAAAAAGTACATATTGCTGCCCTTAGTGAGACGTGGCTTGAGCCAGAAAGTAATTTCAAAGTTAGTGGTTTTAATGTTTATCGCGCAGACCGTGATGACTCATACGGTGGTGTAGCTATTATAGTACACAAATCTGTTAAATCGCAGCTGCGACGCGTTCGCGTCACTAACAAAGGTATTGAGGTAGTGTGCGTGCAAGTATATAACTGTGGCTCGTTTGAGAATATTGTTTCAGTTTATTGTCCATCGAAAATCGTAACCACTCAGCAGGACTGGGATAGTCTGTTTTCATTATGGCCATCCAAAACGTTAATTCTTGGTGACTTCAATGCCCATCACGCCAGTTGGTCCTATAAAACTGACCACAGAGGCAATCTTATTCACGACTCACTAATGGATAACAACTTTATTTCTTTGAACGATGGAACACATACGCGAATTCGTTTAGTTGATAACAACCTACAACAATCTTCCCCAGATATTTCACTAGTTTCTATAGATATTGCGTTAAACTTTAATTGGACCGTTTTAAATGAAAATCTAGGCAGCGACCATTTAATTATTAAACTTTCAACATTGTGTGCGTCATTCATTCCTTCAGTTATTAAAAGAAATTTTGGAAAAGCAGACTGGTCTTCATATAAAAAATATCTAGAAGAAAAATGTCTAAATTTATGTTTACCGAATGACCCCCAAAAAGCGTATGACTCCTTTTTAGATGTTCTGAATGAGGCTGCTAATAAATTCATTCCGATGTATAAATTTAATCAAAACCCTACTTCAAATTTCACTCCGAAACCATACTGGACTGCCGAACTGTCACAAACTGTAGCTCATCGTAGGTTAGCTTTATCCAAATTCAGGCGTAATCCCACTCCCCAAAACCTAGATACTCTTAATGGTAGGATAAATACATCCCAAAGGTTAATCCGACAGGCTAGGGGAATGAACTTTCAAAAGTTTTGTTCCTCAGTTGATCACACTACATCGTCTAGTGAAATGTGGCGTAAAATGAGATGGCTGAAAGGTTACCGTTCGCCTAGACATTTTGTGGATGCTCAAAGTGCAACAAATCTTTTAAATTCCTTAACACCCGATTATGTATCCCCTCCGACCCCTACCGTTTACCATAGTAACCCTACATTAGAATGTGAGATCTCTATTCAGGAGCTAGATAAATGTATTAAATCTAAGGATACATCTCCTGGATGCGACGATATTTCTTATTCTATGATTAAGAATTTACCTGATGTAGGTAAATCTGTATTACTTACTTTATTTAATAACTTTTTTAATCACAGTTTTGTTCCCTATCAGTGGCGCGACATTTGTATTGTACCTATCCCAAAACCTAGTCGTGACCCTAGTAACGCTTCTTCACTACGACCCATATCGTTACTGTCGTGTATTTGCAAAATTTTCCATTATATTTTATACCGAAGATTGGAATGGTTTTTTGAAAAAAATAACACATTTTCTGTGAATACAGTTGGCTTCCGTAGAGGTAGGTCGTGTTTAGACGGCTTAAGCTGCTTAATCACCACAATTCAAACTGGTTTCTCCGAGGGTTGTTCCACTATGGGTTGTTTTCTAGATATAGATAATGCATACAATAATGTAAATAATTCTGTTTTAATTAATGTTTTGGATAGCTTTAAAGTTGGTTCCAGTATCTGTAAATATCTATGGAACTTTCTCCATAGAAGAGTACTCAAAATAAAAATTGGTAATAGCTATATTAGTAGACATTCCAGTACTGGTCTAGCTCAGGGTGATCCATTATCCCCAATATTATTTAATATAGTAACGTCCAATATTTGTAAACGTGTGCAAAACAACATTTGTATATCCCAGTACGCGGATGACTTTGCTATATACGTGCAGTGTTCTTCTGTGAGTGAGGGTGAACACAAGATCCAGTCTGCACTTGATATCATCAACAGCATGTTGACACAAGTAGGATTAAACATTTCCCCCGCTAAAAGTAAAATCTGTTTATTTAGTAGAGGTTTTAGAAGGCCAGTTATAGAAATATGTTTAAACGGGACTTTGTTAGAGTTAGTAGACCACGTCAAGTACCTAGGATTGTGGCTGGATAGAAGCCTTCGATGGAAGAAACATGTTAGTGAGGTCCGTGAGCGAGTGCTTAAATTGATTAATATTTTTAGGGTTTTAGTGGGTCCTGGGTGGGGTGTTCATCCCAACCACATAAGAAGATTGTATATCTCCCTTATTCGTAGCCGTATCGACTTCGGTAGCTTTTTACTAGACAATAGCGCCGACACACATTTAATTAAACTGGACAGGTTACAGAACATTTGTTTGCGGTTAATTGGTGGGTTTATCAAAAGTACTCCAATCCATGTAATGGAATCCGAATTAATATTGCCCCCTCTTTTTATTCGCCGCCGATATTTAGCTGGTAAATTTTATTTAAAATCTAGGTGCTACCGTTTTCCGTTAATCGATTTACTGGATAAGCTACATGGTCTTTGTTACAATAATTCTTATTGGAGAAATAAGAAAAAGCCACTGTTAGTTTTGTCTCACGATGTTCTAAAGCAGGAACATATGTACTGCAGCAACAAAGTTGGCATGTTTTCCATGGACACTTGGGTCATCAATATGGACTTATCAGGTATTGTAAAGCCTTGTTTAGATTCAGTAGATAAACCTAAGCATTGTTATAATGTATATAACCTTAGAACAATATGTTGTACATCTCTGAATGCACAGTACTCTGGCTTTTACTTTATGTATACGGACGGTTCTAGACGCGAGAATTACTGTGGCGCAGCTTTTTTCGATCCACAAATAGGTGCTTCTTTTAAATTCAAAATTGTATCTAAAGTTTCTATAATGCATTTAGAGCTAATTGCGATAGCTGAAGCTTTGGCTTATGTCGAATCTTTGGACGGTGATCGATTTGTCATTTTCACTGACTCAAAAAGTGCTCTTCTCCATCTGATGAGATGCACGAGTACTTCATCTTTTAGGGGCTTTCCACTGGCGTACGATATATTAAAAACCATTACTGATTTTGTTGCCAAGCATAAAATAATTGTATTGCAGTGGATTCCATCTCACGTTGGACTGGAGGGAAATGAGATGGTTGACCGTTTGGCAAACGAAGCAGGGTCTGATGGAGAAATGTATCCTTGTTCTCCTTGGCATACTGAGCTCTTACCCTTGATCAGAGACAAATGTACTCAAGCATGGTCAGAATACTTTGATGAAAGGTCTTTGACTAAAGGTATCTGGTACAGAACTATTCAGCCATCTCTTCCACGAGTGCTTTGGTTCAGCGAGGGCAGGATGAGCAGGCAAGAAGTCGTGACGGCTTTGAGACTCCGATCCGGTCACATACCGCTCAATAGCTTCGGATTCATGATGCGCAAGGTTGATTCACCAAATTGTGTTGTCTGTGGAGTCATAGAAGATGTGCATCATGTCCTGACGGAGTGTGCTCGTGTGGGGGTCCAAAGGCGTCAAGCTTTTGTCGATAGTTTCAATGTTGGCTTCTATAATAGCGTTCTGGCCTCACCATTGTCCGATGAGGCTAGAACACTTTATTCTATTATTATTACGGTTATAAGGTTGCGGGTAGGCTAGTTTAGTATATAAGTTACATATATGTTATTTAATTGTATGTATATCATCGGGGTGACATATTCTTTACAGAAAAAACCCTATAAATAAAGAATGAAAAAAAAAAAAAAAAACCTGGCGAAAGCAAAGCGCGGAAAAAAAGAAAAGAAAATCATAGTTTCCTAATAATTCATGACAAAAATATTTTTCGTTCTTTTATTTAATTTCTTCAAAAGTGTATTGAAAAACGTCGTTTGATACACGTGGACACTGCAGTTCTCGGCTCAAAAACACCCTCGCCTACGGCTCGGGAGTTAATTCCGCCTCGGATGCAATAACAAACTTTCTCCACTTGTATCAAAATGTACTATTGTCCAGAAAACTCAGTAATAAAACAAGCGTACAAATAAAAAATGACAAATCACATTTTAATTAAATAAACAATACAACTTACTTTAACGTATAATAAAAAAAACACGGTATAATAAAAAAAAAATATGTCTGACTAAATAAATGAATTGAATTGAATAAATGGTTACTTAAACATAATTCAAAAATGTTAAGGTAAAAAAAACTTATTTAGTTTTATCACAAAGCAAACAAAAATTAAGGTAATATACAACCCCACCCCCTCCCCCGTCTTAATTTCCCATTTGCATGCTTATCTTCACAGATAAAGCGACTTGAGGTGCTTTGTGCGGCCTGTTGCATCGAGCTACCATTTCGCCTCGTTTGGTGAAGAGTTTTGCCGATCTTTATTTAGACCGCGGTGACGCCGCTACATCGTCGCGCCGTTTCCTTGTCACGCCCGTGTGACCTGGAAGGGAGAAGTATTATGTTACTTATGCAAACAGTCCAAGTTTTTCAAGGGTGCATTATTTACCAACCCGCACTCGAACTGCGTGGTGGATTAAAGCCCACTCCCTCTGGTGAAGAGGAAGCCTGTGGCTCAGCAGTGGGAATATGGGTCGCCCGCACATTATGATGTATACCTAGCAGTTAGTTAACGCTTTCACAGTACAGCTTCAAATCCCAAGGAAGTTTGTCATACGAGAGAAATTGTATGTACCCCACCCACCTTAAACGTGATTAGTCTATAGTCGTTGGCGCTTACTCGGTGGTGTCATCCTCCACCCAGTTCGTGACTTAGCAAGTCACGTAAGATGACGTTCATCGATGAGCTGGAACATGCTGCCTCCATTGTTGAAACAAAGAAAGATAAAAATTAACAATGAAGACATAAAAATGATACATTTACTTGAAAAAAAAAACTAAATTAAATGTCTTTCAAGTCACGTAAGATGACGTTCATCGATGAGCTGGAACATGCTGCCTCCATTGCTGAAACAAAGAAAGATAAAAATTAACGATGAAGACATAAAAATGATACATTTACTTGAAAAAATAACTAAATTAAATGTCTTTCTGTCTTCCAATTCAAGGCTTGCCACGCTACCTCGTAATAAGCGGCCGGGAGGGGGCGCGGGGAGGGACTCGTGGTGGTGCGCTCGCTCGCCCCAAGGTGGTGGTGTGTTGTAATGAAACGTTATTCATTCTTACAAGTGAAATCGCGATATATTGTAACCCGCCAGATGGTATGGTCTGGTAATGTCTTCAGAGTATTGGAAGAAGAAGCATGTTACAAAAAATGAGTATACGTTACCTATTCATGCTATGTGGCACACGATGCGGTCGCTCGTAGAAAGATGTTGCAGCACCGCGCAGGTCGCGGGGAGGCGCACCAAGAAGACCCCCCCCCCCCCCCCCCGCCTTGAGGCAGGGGCCCTCCGGCAGGGTGAGCTGGCCGTGCGACGCGACGGATGGCTGGGGCGTGGAGAACGGCTCCTGCACCAGCAACAAGCCCAGCCCGAAGTCCTCCGCAATGGCGGGCAGCTCCGCGATGGCCGCAGGAGGTTGAGCTGCCTAATCTTTAACTCCTCATTCATAGTTGGTGCCATTCACCTGCCGCTGCTTCACGTGCGCCCTGGTTGGGCGAACCCTAGACGGTGTGCGGTGAGAGTGTGCACCCCTTCTGGCTGAACCTTTAACAGGTGGCACAGCTAGGCGACTGGCACTCCGTGTTTTTATGGCCCTCCTCGGCACAATTGCCGCAGACCATTGATTTGGCCCGGCAGTATTTTTCAGGGTGCCCGTATATTTGGAGGTGACCCCCAGGTGGTCCTTCACTTCTACTACGTCCCATCCTATATAAAGACGGCCCCTGGCGACCAGTACCCGCCACAGATCGCTGCTGCAGTGGCAGATCCACCGTGCCCTACCATTGTGCCGATCCCTCTTGTATAGGAGGCGCAGCGCACCTCCGATCGCCTCGCAGGTCCATGTTTCGTCGTTTTTAAAGTTTTGCTCCCATTTGTCCGAGAGCACCAGCTCCCACGTTGCGGATTTGTCCACACCTGTGAGTGAGAACAGCGGCTGTCGCACTGCCGGCTCTGTCGCCCGCAGAGTGGCCGGTACCGCCTCCCTTAGTGCCGCAGAGGTTGTCTGGACGACACACCCCGCTTTCATTCATACTTCGAACAAACTTTCATACTTTGAAAGTAGGTCTAAAGTTGCCTGAGGAGCGGGTTGAAAGTAATACTTTTCAGCCCTAGGGAGAATCGTTTTCAAGTGACAACTGTCAAATTATAAAAAAAAAAAATCTATTGAACCATGTTCCAACTTTCTATACAACCACGATGTAAAATTGAAATAACATAAAGTTAAGTATTGTTTAAAGAATATATATTTTTTAAATAACTTTATTATAATTAAAATTCAACTATTTCTTTATAACATAGATTTGGGCAAAATATTTACCATTTTTTCCCTCGAACTATTAGCGCCCTCGCTGCGCTCGGGCACCAAACCCCGTCTCGGGACTAAATAAGTTACTTTCACCCCTAGGATAACAATGTACTATTTTACGCAAGGCAGCGAAGCGAAGGCGCCGGCGGCGCTTGCTGCATGGTTGGTTCCCTACCAATCCCGTTTCCGGCTCCGTTCTTGCTCTCGGCAGCTGCCAAGCGCAGAGTGTGGTGCACGATAACGGCGGCGATGCGGTCCGTATGTAGCCCTATTGCGGCGACCTCGTCTTTATTAAGTTTCGACGTCTTCGATCTGACAGTTTCCATAATGCCCCTTGTCGAGGCCGTGGCCAGTCCGTCCAGGGACTCCACTGGAGCCGACGCCGGCGGGTCGATTCCCTGCAGCGCTTCTGGTTCCTTATCATTGCCGTGGTTCGTCGGTTCGTCTAGCTCGCTCGCCTTGGTTCCTTGCGGCTCCGCTTGTTGCATTTGTTGCTGCACTGGCTCCACAGTCCTTGCCTCTGGTTCCGTGGGGGTAGACGGCGGCGTGATGTTAGGCCGGGACAGCAGTCCCCCTATCGGTGGGACATCCAGTCGCCGCCTATTCGTCGCCGGATCGCTTCCTGTACTTCCTCCGGCGAGCTCAGTATCCGCTTCGTGGGAGCCTGCGCGGGCGGTGACGCTATGTCGATGAGCATCTCCGAACATGGTGTGCTGAACCCTTGGCCGGGGGTGGGGTTCGGTTGAGTGAGGCGCGGGGGGTAAAATCCCGCCGCATCTCCGCCAGCACCCGTCGCATCTCCGCCAGCACCCGTAATTCTTCCGCCTTCCTTTCCATTTCTATTTCTATGAGCTCCTTTTGGAGGCGCTCCGCTTCCTCATCAGCCATCTTGACACTCGTTCAAAGCAGTAACGTTAATGCACGAACTAGTGTGATCTCTTATTACGCGAACTCGTCCAACTATTTAATACACGAACTTGGCGGCGTGTTCAATACACGAACTTGGCGGCGTGTTCAATACACGAACTCGGCGGCGTGTTCAATACACGAACTCGGCGGCGTGTTCAATACACGAACTCGGCGGCGTGTTCAATACACGAACTCGGCGGCGTGTTCAATACACGAACTCGGCGGCGTGTTCAATACACGAACTCGGCGGCGTGTTCAATACACGAACTCGGCGGCGTGTTCAATACACGAACTCGGCGGCGTGTTCAATACACGAACTCGGCGGCGTGTTCAATACACGAACTCGGCGGCGTGTTCAATACACGAACTCGTTCGACTTAAATACACAAACACGTGCGGGTTCACAATTTTATATGTCCCGATAACATCGTTTACAGAGTTCACTTATACGACGATGTCGTCCGCGGCGCCCGCCGAAAAGTTCGAAGAACTTAGACACACAAAGGTTAATAACGAAAACAAATAATAGTACTTACCCCGTTCAGGGGGATGGGTCCCACTCACAATAAGAGGGAGAAACCGGGACCAACCGGGAGTACCAGGAATTCCGGGAACACTACACTCACTAAATTAGGTAAGCGTCACTGTCGCGAGGGCGTCTCTATCGCGGGCAAGCGTCACTATCGCGGGATTGAGGGTTGGGGGGGGGGGGGGTAGCCCGATTTGACAGTACACCTGTCAAATGGCCGAAAGCACTCCGAAACGTCACTGTCGCACACAACACCGCTGACTTTGACAGCTGTCAGCCGTCAAACGACCTGTCACCTGTCAGCAGGAGAACGTCACTATCGCACTTGTCACTGACACTTGGCAAACGTCACTGTCGTCACTACGCGTCTCTCTCGCACTACTTTTGGGCAACGCCTACACTGTACTTATTTTGCTCTAAAAGCAATATGGCCGCGGCCGCTAGTGGAACTCTCCACGTGAGAGACAAGGACGGACCGAGAATTCGCACCGACCAATGGGAAAAAAGAACACAAAATACACGAGCGCAGGCTCAAGCACGTCCGTTCGCTCCGACGGCGGGCAGCGAAGTAGATAGGGACACTCCCTCCAACCTTCCCATGGCCCTTCCAACTCTTGCAGGCGCTTCTTGATCCCTTACAAATAGCCATGTGTGTCCCTGAGCACTTCTCTCTTAATAGGGCATGCACTGCACGAAACCACACTCACTCCGCTGCCCGTCGGCTCCAGTTTTCTGCAATCGCCTTTTCCGTCTTCCGTTACGTCGCCTGTCCCGCTTGCGCTCCGTCACTCCCTCTCACTCACTCTTCTTGCTCCCTCCGGACGGCGAACCATGCGTGCGCGAACGCTCTCAGCCGAGCAAAGTTCGCCGGTGAGCTCACGAGATCGCCGTAGTAGATCGGGCCGAACTCCGCGCAACTGATCCCATCCATCATCGTGCACCTAGCCTCCGCATACAAGGGGCAGACCCACAGTGCGTGATGCAGGTCCTCCTCTTCCATACCGCATGCACATATACTCTCCTCGCAAAGCGCCATCGCATGCAGCCTTTTCCTGAAGCACCCGTGTACCGTGAGAATCTGGGAAAGCTGGTGGTCCGGCACGATCCAGTGCGACCGGAGTCGATCTCTCATGTCCGGGAAGAAACGGAATAGCTCCCGTCCTTTTTCCTCATTCACCCATCTCTTATTCCAAGCAATGGATGCTTGGAAGAAGAGATGGGTGAAGAGATGGGGACACCTCATTCCATATCGCTCGCTTGCGCTGGGCCAGCACGCGCCGCCGTAAGCCCAGCTCTACCTGTGCCCCGGCCGCGGCCTGGCGCTCCTCATCGAACCGCTCCGCACGGATCACCTCCAATTCCGCCGGAACACCACCCAACACTGCCAACGCAGCCGTACTGGTAGACCTGTACGCCTTCGTCAGCAATATCAGGCTCGGTCTCTGGCACCTGAGCAACGCGCTGCGAACAACGTGGATTGCCGCTCTTTTGTGCCAACAAGCAGCAGCATACGTCACCGTGGGTACGAAAGTGCCCCTGTAGAGGCAGTCCGGGATATCGAATGCCCCAGGAAGATGCCGACACTCTTGACATCTTGCCGAAGCACTTGGCTGCGCGTTCCCCTATCGATGTCGCATGCCGCGCGAAGGACAGACTTGCGTCGAGTACCACCCCCAGCACCATCGTCGAGGCGACACTCCCGACCGAGTCACCGGCCAACCTGATAGTGGGGGGCCGCTGGAGCTTTCCCCTGATCGTCATCGTAGATGACTTCGCAGGGGAGAACCCCAGCCTATTCCTGGCGCCCCATGCCGCGACCAGGTCCCGTGTTGTCCTGGCCGCTGCCTCAATCCCAGCCTGGGGTTGGGACTCGATGAGGATGGTTACATCGTCCGCGTACGTGACCATGCGGACGCCAGCAGGCAGTGGCAACCGAAGCAAGTCGTCCATGAGCAGGTTCCACAGCGCCGGACCCAGGACGGACCCCTGAGGGCATCCCATAGTGGACACCTTTCACTCCACCCGGTTTCCGATCGAGCGAAGTAGTCCGCCAACATCTCAAAGATGTTGGACGGACACCCCCCCCTGCTTGGCTTTCGTCAGGATCATCGGCCACCAGGCGTTGTCGAAGGCGCCCGATATGTCCAGAAAAATGACCTGCATGTACTTGCTCTCCCCCTCCCCCGCGGCGAGCAATATATCATTGAGCGCCGTGACGGTTGACTTGCCCGGAGAAAACCCGTGATGGGCGGCAGAGATCTGGTTGCCGATCGTGGCAGCGCATTTCAACATTACGCGCTCTAACATTTTCCCGAGCACAGGCAGTAGCGTTATAGGTCTGTAGTCCTTGGGGTCGGTCCGCGGCTTTCCGTTGCCCTTAGGCAGGACAAGCAGCCGGCCCTCCTTCCACACATCCGGAAACGATCCCTCCGACACACACTTGCCGTACACCGCAGTGACTTCTGCGGGTACGGCTTCCCAAACGTTCCTCAGGATTCGCGCACATATTCCGTCCAATCCCGGTGCCGTGGGCCGGCCTGACGGGATGAGCGAGGCGGCGACACTGCCTGTGATAAGGCGTGTCCCGGGCCGGATAATCGTCTGGGCACAACGCCCGCAGGAGGCCTGTCGCCGCGTCGCCCACAGTGGTCGTGAAGCCCTCCGCCAGTTCGAGGCCGTTGATGACCCGGGAGGGCGGCCTGAGTCTGCCGCTGGCAGCACGGTAGGCCAGCCCCCACGGGTCCTCGTTGCCAGACTCGACGATTTACCGGAAGTACCCAAGCTCCGCCTCCTCCATTGCCCTTCTATATCTCGCTCGCACCTCGTGGAAGTCCGATTTCAGTCTTTCCTCTCTCGGCCCCCCATCCTTTTGTGATCCCTGCCATTTGCTCCGTGCCTTACAATTGGATTTCCAGAGCTTCTCCAGCTCCGGGCTCCACCACTCGTACCCTGTGTCCTTTAGTGGCCATTTCACCCCCAGACACTGGCGCGCCGTGTTCACTATTACATTCGTGAAATCCTTGCAAACAAATGACGCTGGCTTGGTTAAATCAAGCCCTCCCATTCACGCGTGGATAGTCTGCTGGAAGCGCGGCCAGTCCACTCCCTGATCCCGGAAGCACAGCGTCAAGTCAATATTGGACTCACCGTTTGGGCCACTGTAAGTGAAAGGTTGGCCCTCCTCGTTGATGACGGTGAGTCCGTGCGCGGCGATGAACGCCTCCAGAGCCACCCGCCTGTACTCCACTGCGTGGCCCCGGCCTGTGTAGTGGCGGGGCGCGCTGTGCCACGTAGGCGAGTGGGTGTTGGCGTTCGTGCAGATCTGTACTTTTCTCCCTCGCAGAGCCTCCATCACTCCTTCCAGGTCGTGCAGGTGGCGGTCGATCGGCTCGGAGAACTGGAAATATGCACATACAAGTCATTCCTCTAGATGTAATACGAGGCAGTGGTCGGTGCTGCGGTGGGGCACCACCGCGAAGGCCGCACTGCGCTGATGGAGATACGCAACTGCTTTCGACGTTGGTCCGTGCTGCAAAAGGTCTTCAGCGGCCTGCGCGTATTGCTTCTGCAGTACCACCACATCCAAGTCAAAATCTCGGCACACCGCGGGGTGCTCCCGCGTAGCAATCGCCGATCCAGCGAGATTGAGCTGCCCGACTCTCAGCAGTGGTCTATCCAACATGCAAGAAGAAATTGTTTCCAGCCTGTCATTAAAGACTCGAAACTTAGGTAGTTAAATGAGGCACCACCAAATTCCGAAAGTAATTTTCCAGTTTTTTTTTTGTTTTTTTTTTTTAAACGTTTTTGTATAATATATGACACAAATCCTTGTCAATTATCAATTTTACATTGTAACAAGAAGTTATTAGCGCATCATCCCACGACGAAGAAAAAATGCATATAAAAGAGATAACTCGAAGTACCTAACCACAGTCAATAAAATGTATATGGAACCGTGCGAGCTTCCTCTACCAAATTAAAAAAAAAACCGGCCAAGTGCGTGTCTGGCCACACGCAGTGTAGGGTTCCGTAGTAGCCCGTTATCACAATATAGAACGAATCCGTTGGTACAGCGCCATCTAGCGGCAGCTTTGTGAAACTTATGAACTCTAAAACGAATCACTGAAATCACGCAATTACGGAGAAATCAGTGAACATAAATGAAAAAAAAACAAACAGATTCTGGTGGACTACATAACCTCCTCATTTTTTAGAATCCGGTTACAAATTCAATAACTGGAAGTTTTAAGAAAAATGTTAATGGTCGAAAGTTTAAATAACCCTTAACTTACAGACTCTAAACTGGTATTTTTTTCTATAATTGTACACAAAACAGTGGAACACTTGATTACTGCTCGCTTTCTTTCATAGTATTTCTGCCATATCACCGAACACTATCATACAAGCGAGTCCTGTCAGAAGCAGGCACAAATTACTATAGTTGCTGCCAGTTAAGATGTCAATAGCGGTCATTGCCCTTTCCCTAATATTTCTTTGTACAAACCAAAACAATGAACCATGTATCGTTTTTCATTAGAAAAAAAATGTTGAAAAAAACGATAGATGACGATTTAAAACATGAACAGGCTTATTTTTAGGATTTCGTAGTCCTGACAAGGAACCCTTATAGTTTCGTCATGTCCGGCTGTCGAGGTTTTGCTAAGAGACCGTTCGTTAGTACAAGAAAGCTGTAATTTTGTAGGGGTGTGTGTGTATATCAATTACGCCGAAAGTGTGGTTAAATAAAATTTTGAAAAATATTTTTGTAGTTTCCCTACATACGTACCTACGTCTATTAAAATGACTTAGGGGTTGCTAGTACTATTTTATTTTCGATTTAATGCTCCATTTACGAAATATTAAACTTAAAAGTGCAAATTTTTGCTCCGGTAGGGCGCCCCCCCCCCTCCAAAAGCTAAACTGCTGGCTTAAAAAAATCTGGAAAAATTCGTGATGATAGTGCATTTCATGAACAGGAAAATTATAGCGGTTAAGATAACTTTATTAGTTTAGCAGTAATAGTCGTTGAATTTAGGTGTTGCGATAATTTTGTACCAAATACAAAATCCTTAGAATAAATCCTTTAAAGTGACTTAAGATGAAATAGTTGCTTGTTTATAACGGGTAAAGACTTGCTTTGAAAAACAAAATCTAAAATATAACGGGCTACTACGGAACCCTACACTGCGCGTGGCCCGACACGCACTTGGCCGGTTGTTTGGTTTTTAAAATTAAGAACTTTAACAAATGCAGGTAAGTTAATGACCGCTATTGACATCTTACCGGCAGCAACTATAGTAATGTCAGTATCTACGTTTATTGTATAGAAAGGATTGCAAAGATTTCAGCTAAAAATGATGATGAAGTTTTGTATACCTTTAGAGGTATGTTCCTAATAACTTACGAATGCCCTGCATGATTCCTCCTACACGAAAGACAACCGACAAGTCAGTCACAAGGGCAAATGTTGTGGTGAACGACAACAGGCGGCATAAAATACCAAGGTATCATGGAGAAAAGAGCGCTCCGTACGCTTCGGCGACAAGCATTGCCACCATACAGTCACGGCGGATCCACAAACCACGCAGGCACAGTCATGGAAACGAATTGTTCAGCCAACTACACTAATATAAATTGCACGTACTGGGTTGACGCCTCAAGATGTCGTCCTACTTTTCCCGTAATCGTAGTATTCACAGCTAATAGCTGGCAAAAGACGCACGTGACATGTAGGAGCTAGCATCGTCTATACCCGGTATGTCACGGTCATGATTGAAGCAACGTGTTTGCTGAGAAACATGAGCCCTTATGAGCTGCAACGTGGCAGTTATACCAAAATGACGATGAATAATGGCAATTTATCGCTTAAGACGAAGATTCAAACGTGATCCGTTTATCATCTGTTAAAGCTAACAGCTCTGACAGGACTAGGGTGACATCATGCAGGGGATTCTAAGTCTTGAAACAGGAACAAAAGACGAGCGACTTCACATGGGATCCCCAGAAGTTCGGATGACCTACTATGACTTCTTATAGCAGTATTGTTTTAATCTTATTTCAGTGTGAGAAAGAGATGGAGCTATATATGCTGTATAGCTCCATATCGTTCCCGCACTAAACTGACTTAAAGCAGTACTGCTACAGAAGGGCCCATAACTCGATCTTAAAAATGTTGTAGGATTCGACTTTTCCTTTCGACACGTTACTATTTGTATATACTTATTGAATTTTGAAATCGGAATACGAAATAGAATATTATAAACCAGCATTAATCAAAGTGTTCCCGTATTTTATGGTCAACCAATAGCGTAGTTAACGATTCCTGTTTAAGGGCGACAATTAGGAGGTTGTTAAAGATATTCTTGTTTGCCGTATTGGGGTGAAGCCGCATTAAGAGTATTAAGACTACAGAAGGCTGGGGTCATAGATTCGAAAAGTAATGACATACCAAAGTAGAGTTGACATGAGTTGCTGGCACAAGTTTTAAGCCTATTATGACGTACTGGTAACAACATCATCTCGCACATAATACATTCAGTCATCGTCCATCGCGAAGGAAGACTCGGCTGCATATTCCATGCAGTCTTGAACGGTTAGCCCGACATCTGGAGGGTTTATGACACCACGGTGTTCCTCCTGTACAATGTACATGCGTGGTGTCGTGGAGCCCTCCTATCCACTTTCCAACACTTGTTATACGGATCGAAACGGCGACTGCGGCCAAAGCGCCCATGGCCATATTATTTTACCGTCCACAGGGGCTTGTTAAGCCCCTGCAAATTAGCCATGTGTCTTTTTGCACTTGTCTCTTAATAGGCCATACACATACGCTCTACAGGTCCACTTCGCTGACGAGCGGTTCCAGTTTTGCTAAGGTTCTCCATAATATCCTCATAGGTGCAGTTTAGATGTACTTGCTTGGTCACTCCTCTTTGCTCCAGTTCTCTCCAGCGTGCCACGTGTACGGGAACTCCCACAACCTCACAAAGTTTATTATTAAGAGATAATAAATACAACGACCTATCATAGTACAAGACAACACGAAAGAACTGTAAGTGGAAGAGATTAAAAGACAAAAGACAAAAGGAAAATCAAGGGTTGGAGGTGAGGGGCCATGATGACACTTGCTATCGTCTTAGTTACTTCTATTGTAATCATTATGTATTGTTGTGACGGCACCTATAGTGCCACTAACCTATAAAATATTAGTACTAAATGTTTAAAAACGAAGGAAATATTAGCAAGCGAAAAAAACAAATATATACAAGGTGAAACTTAAAAGCGAATTTATAGAACAACACAATCAAATAATTAAAAGCCAGTAAGCAAATATATTTATACCGTCCTAGTAACTACTATTGTAATCATTATGTATTGGTGTGACGACACCTATAGTGCCACTAACCTATAAAATATTAGTACTAAATGTTTAAAAACTAAGGAAATATTAGCAAGCGAAAAAAACAGATATATACAAGGTGAAACTTAAAAGCGAATTTATAGAACAACAACACAATCAAATAATTAAAAGCCAATAAGTAAATATATTTATACCGTCCTAGTAACTACTATTGTAATCATTATGTATTGTTGTGACGGCACCTAAAGTGCCCCTAACCTATAAAATATTAGTACTAAATGTTTAAAAACTAAGGAAATATTAGCAAGCGAAAAAAACAGATATATACAAGGTGAAACTTAAAAGCGAATTTATAGAACAACAACACAATCAAATAATTAAAAGTCAGTAACTAAATATATTTACACCGTCCTAGTAACTACTATTGTAATCATTATGTATTGTTGTGACGACACCTACAGTGCCACTAACCTATAAAATACGAGTACTAAATGTTTAAAAACTAAGAAAATATTAGCAAGCAAAAGAAAATGCAAGAAACAGATATATACAACTTGAAACTTAGAAGCCAATTTATAGAACAACACAGACAAATAATTTAAAGTCAGTAAGTAAATATATTTATACCGTCCTAGTAACTACTACTGTAATCATTATGTATTGTTGTGATGGCACCTAAAGTGCCCCTAACCTATAAAATATTAATACTAAATCTTTTGAAACTTACATGAGAAAATATTAGTAGAAGAAATTAAAAAAACAGACGAACACGTGACAACTTGAAACTTGTGACAGGACTCCTTCATCCCCCTACCGTCACCAAACTACCGAAATTTCGCCGGAGGGATCGTAAGCGAGGTCGAATCAGATGTTACAGAAATTAACCGAGTTAGCCCTTTGGTGGGACATTCGATCCCTAGGCCAGGCGGCGGCCCGCAACCACAGGAATCCGACTTCTCGTTCCCCGCCTCAACCGATTCGGGTGTCAGGTGGTTGAACCAGCATAGCTATTCACAACGCTTCGATTCGATTTTCGATTCTGAAAGTCGTATGTCTATCTTTTTTTGACATTACGAAATCGAGCGAGATAGACATAAGACTTTCCGAATCGAAAATCGATTCGAAGCGTTGTGAAAAGCTATGCTGGTCCAGTTTGTATGAGACCCCCGAAGCGGCAACGACGGGATGCCGGCCAGTACTCCCTCATCGAGCCCGACGAACCTCTTCAGCTCCTTATAAAAAGCTAGGCTCTATACACCTCTCCAGGAAATAGTGCAGGAGGTCGAGTGGACGCTCTCTTTACAAGGTGGTCCTAGTCTGTCAGCCACCTTCTCAACGAGCTCCACGTGATTCCCGTATTTATTACGTTTATCACGATGAAGCTCGTCGAGGGGTCGCTGTGCATCCCGACCTCAGTGCAGACCCCCCACCCCATTCCTGGAAGCGATGATGTCGGGCTTTCCGAGCCGCAAAACGGTCCTGACATGCGGCTCCTTCACCACAGTCCACCCCTTAGCCACCATGGCGGAGCTAACAACGTCAACTATGCAATTATGGCGTTCAATACGGCCACCGTGCGTTCTGTGACACTGCTGGATGGTGTGTGCCGTCGTCTCCCTGACCACGCAACCTGCGCGGCAGTTCAACTCCGACTCCACACCAGTCCTGCGCCCCCGTGTATTGCGAACTCGCGACGGGAGCGCGTTTATATGAGTGTGCACGAACTGCACGAAGTCCCGGCCCGTGTGCTGCACGCTGCGCTCCCGCATCCACTTAGTGGACGCAGGAACCCGTGGACACTCCCTCAACTCGAAGCTATCCACGGTAGCGTGCAGGGCTTCACGCCAATACATTGCGGTCGTCCGCTCCCTCGACTTGGGGTTTACCGCAGTAAATTTGCGGAGTTGCCTGTCAGCCCACGCCAGCTTCGTTCGGATCTTTTCAGATCTGGCTGCAGCCTTAGCCACTGACTCCATTCTGCGCCGGTTTCGCGCAGGCAATCTGGCACCAGCAGATTGGGTACTTAAGAGACTGGGCTTCACGCCTAGGCCGCCCCCGCCTTTTCCCGCAACTGGCACCCCGCGCCATCCTCGCTTCGGCCCCTTTCCATAGGTCCTCCACAATTTTGACGAGGTCTAGTGCACTCGACGCGTCCGGGCTTTGCAGGCTAGCGGGTTCCGGCATGGTCTCAGAGGGGATCTCCGCCCTCACGTGAGGTCTATCTGGCATCGAGCCTTCGGCAGTGTCAGTGCATTGGGGGTTATCCGGAGAAGGCGCACGAGCCATATCTGCCAGGTACCCGGAGCTTAAACGACTCGTTTCTCCGGTACCCCCTTATCGCTTCTAGGGAGCGCCCCAGTTGGGGCAACTCCCGTAGAAGGTCTTGGTTTCTGGTACTGACACTGCTTCCAGCTCTATCCAGACGGGCCTCCGTCTGGGCTAAAAACTCCACCTCTTCCTCCAGCCATCTCCGCTTCACCTGCGGTGGTGCGGCTGCGGCGTTGGCCGTCTCAGGGTGAGCGCGCCTTTTATGCACGCCCAACCCTGTTTTGCTCCGGAATGCCCTGCTACATTCCGGGCAGGTCCACTCACCGTCTTCCCGCCTCGCTTGAGGCGAAGATCGAGGAGTCGGACTTATAGGTTTAAGGGTCGACGCCTCCGGCTCCTGTGGGAGGCCGGAGGTCCGACCGTATGTTTCCTTTAAATGATCAAATGCTATCCCATAAACCTTGATGTGGTAGGGGGGCAAGCCCTACCACAGGTTCACCCACAGCTCTCGCTACCACCCCAGCCTTACGAGCTCCTAGATTTGGGGTCCGAGGACCCCCAACGAGGCGTTCTTCGGGAACCTCCCCCGAAGCAGTCCTCTTCCTCCAGCCATCTCCGGTGCACTTCATCTGCTGTGGCGCTGCTGCGGCGTTAGCCATCTCATGGTGGGCGCGACTCTTGTGCACGTCCAACCCTGTTTTGGTCTGGAATGCCCTGCTATATTCCAGATAGGTCCCCTCACCCTCCCTCCGCCCCGAATGAGGCAAAGATCGAGAAGTCGGACTTACAGGTTTAAGGGTCGACGCCACAGAACAAAAAAAACAGTAGAAGGCGCATGTGGGCGGGGCGCGCGTACCCCGAGCACTGCGCTGTTCCGCAAAGAGTTTCCCCCACGCATATGCCACGCACATCAGTCTAGATAGAAGCGTCACAGTGACAATAATTAAAAAAAAAATACTAAAATGCCTTATTGCGCTGTTCTAGAGCGTAAACACGATAGCAGAACCAAAAACGTATCAAATGGTGGTATATCATACCATCGATACGTCTTAATTTACTCTAATTCGATTATTATTGATTTTTTTTTTTTTTTTTTTTCTGATGGGAAATCATCAAATGACTCCTCCCGCTCTGGGCGGAGCAGGAGGGAGTGTCAGGCTTTTACTGACTAAAACCCATCCATGTTCCTTCATCGCCCTTTGTGTTCCGGGGCCACGGTATCTCTTTCGAATAGTCCCGCAGCCCCGGTAGGCTTCGGCCCTTGCGGACCCCTTCATTGTTGCTGACTCTCTTTGAGGCGCGCGTGGAACACGAACGCGCCGTCGACACGGCCTGTCATCATGAGACGGAAGGACGGCGAGCTAGCCCATAGCTCCCCGTCCCCAGGCCCGCGCCTACGGTGGCCGGAAGCCACCACGTGGCCCCCGACGCCCGGGGCGTCTCCCGCGGCGGCCGGGACGTGTGGATCTTTCCCTATCACGTTCCGCCACCTCCTTCGCTAGCATGACTGCTTCGCAGAAGGAGGTGACGGCGTCCCATTCCATCTCGCTCCGGACCATGGATTGCACCAGGGCCGGGAGCGAGTGGTCGCCGCCGCCGATCGCCGCAACCACTCTATCGCCATATGATTATGGTTTATAGTCAAATAAACGAAGACTAATATATTACTTACTTTCATTCAATTTTAAATTACCAATCACACCACGCTTTTCTTAGTGTTACGAAATACCATTAACCTGTTTATGTATTAGTTTGGGGTACACTGGTTCCGATACTAATAAAGCGCTATACGATTTCTACTGTTTTTTAAGTTCTGTGGTCGACGCCACCGGCTCCTGTTCAGGCCGGAGCGGAGGTCCGACCGTCATTTCCATACATACGATCAAATGCGTTCCGTTAAACCTTGGCGTGTGCAATGCATGATGTCAATACTCCCGCCAACTTTCCAACACTTGTTATACCTAAGGACCAAAACGGCGGAAACCTAACCCAACCTATAAAAGATGACTACTAAATGTTTAAAATTAAGAAAATATTGGCAAGCAAAAGAAAATAAAAGAAATGTATATACAACGTGAAACTTAAAAGCGAATTTATAGAACAACAACACAGTCAAATAATTAAAAGTAAAAGTTACCTACGTAAATATATTTACTTGCATTTAATGTCGTGAAAGAGAAAATCAAAATATGGAAATAAAATAATAACAATAGACTTCTGCCGTCTACCGACAACAGTGTCTTTTAAAGTCCGGACATAGTCTGGGCCAGATCATGCGAGGAAGACCCTGCCAACAACACCCTGCCCCAATCACCTCTTAGTGTTTTATCTGGCAAAAAGTTTCGGAACATACCATTTCTATTAAATTATCCAGCAGATAACGGGTACTTATGGAGGTTATCCGGCGATAAGTTAAATATTACAAGTCGAGTACCTGTTTTTAGTTTATACATACTCAAACGACGCGACGTATCGACACGACCGATGGCAGCGACATCTATGCGGCGATGATAGCAGCTGTTGGTGACGTTACGAACACGGTGATGAAGATTGCCAAAGTGATGTCACCTGTCACCTGAAGTTAAGAATGGTAACGCTTTTATTTACTACCTACGCAACTTTGTCTTCGTCACATAAGAGAGAAAAAGCTTACAAAGGCTAGACAAGACTAAGACACTATTTCTAGCAATAGTCTTTTGCAGAAGCTTGAAACACTTGGGATAAGAGGAGCACAGCTTCTACTATTATCTGATTATCTTAGCGATCGACAGCAATGTGTAAAAATTGGTCCAAATACAAGTTCTGATCTTTCTAATACTTGTTTTGGAATTCCACAAGGCAGTATATTAGGTCCTACATTATTTTTAATCTATATTAATGATCTGTGCAGCCTCCCACTCGAAAATGGTGTTGTAATGTCTTATGCAGATGATATGGCTTTGTTGTTTGCAGCTAAATCAAGAGCTGAGGCCTATGAACATGCTCAGAAAGGTTTTAACATTGTATCTAATTGGCTCCAGAATAATTATCTAACACTGAATGCTGATAAAACAAAATATATTTCATTTACAATGAGAAATACAACACCGCACACTAACATACCGCTTAATAACCTAATAATTTACGCGCATACCTGTAGCACGTTCGCTGACACTGCATTTTCTTGCCCTACTTTAGAAAAAGCTGACCATTTGAAATATCTTGGTGTCACAATTGACTCCAATCTAAATTTCCGTAAACATATCGAGTTACTATGTACTAGAGTGCGCAAACTAATATATGTTTTTAAGTATTTACGTAATGTAGCCGATTACAAATTAATAAAACAGGTTTATTTGGCGTTGTGTCAGTCTATTCTAACCTATTGCATAGCGTCCTGGGGTGGCGCGGGAAGTTCGATTCTTCTCCCTCTAGAACGTGCTCAAAGAGCAATTCTAAAGGTTGCTACCTTTCGTCCGTATAGATTTCCGACACAGCTGCTCTACAAAGCATGTAATGTGCTCACAGTACGGCAATTATTTATTCTTCACATTATACTACAGCAGCACTCTACCCTTCCCTATGACCCGGTTCCTTCCGATAGGAGAAGGAAGGACCTGGTTTGCACAAAGCCTCAAACTAGACATGCTTTTGCTAGTCGTTTTTATGTATTTTTAGGACCTTTTCTGTATAATAGACTCAACAAGAAACTAAACTTCTATAGTCTAAGTTATAGGCAATGTAGTTTTGTAATATCAGATTATTTAGCGATACTTAATTACACGGACACAGAAAAACTTCTAGAAGTCCTAGTTTGATTATGTCATCCCCCCGTATCTAATTGTACATATTTACTTAAGTTAGTTTTAATGTTTTTGTACCAATGTGATTTGTTTTATAGTTGTTAATAGATTTATTTCATTTAAAACTTTTACTGTCCTAATTAATTTATGTAATGTAAAGTGATAGCCTGAAACACAGGTTTAAATAAACCTAGATCAGGCAGGTTGCTACCTAACATTTGAACTCGACATTTTCGTTACTTGTGACTGTTATATATTTTGTAGTGATAGTTTACTTCTAAGCACTAATTATACAATAGTTTAAGAAATAACACTACTGCACTTAAATGTACACTTTTGTATTATCTACTTTTGAAATAAATTATTCTTATTCTTAAAGGGAATAAATTTTGGGACGTTTTTGCAACATTTTTCATTTATACTCCGCTGCTATTGGTTCTAGCGTGATGTTATATAGCCTTAATCTTCCTCGATAAATAGACTATCCAACACAAAAAGATTTTTTCAATTCCAACCAGTAGTTCCTGAGATTAGCGCGTTCAACCAAACAAACTCTTCAGTTTTATAATATTAGTATAGATAGTAAATGCACAAGTTGGTACTCATTGACATAGTATAATTATCTTTTAAGTTCAATTCTATTTTTTGACATAGTAAAGTTACACTTTTGACATTTATATATTTTTTCTTTGTTTTTTTTTTTTTTTTTGTCAGAATCAATTAATAGAATTAGAATTAGAATTTATTTATTTGTAAGAATGTAGTTTTACATAGTATGATGTTAATATATATTTTTTAAGTTCTATACACTCTACCACATTATGTGGTGTACAAATATTAAATAATTAAATGTCATTCTTATAACTAAGTACAATAGATGTCAAGATTTGAGATACAATAAGTCCAGTGTGAATTAATAAGATTATTATAATTATAGATTAAAAACGAATGTCCGAATTAAGTACATGTCATCTTGGATTGTTACAATATTCCATATATTTGCCAATGTCATAAAAACAATTATCTAATAACCAATTTGTCAGCTTTTTCTTGAACATGGGGACAGGAAGTTCCTTAAAAGAGTTAGGTAGCTTGTTATACACCTGAATAGCATTTATATAAACATTTCTCCTAAAAGTTTGCAATCTACATTGAGGTACATTTAGTTCATGTTTGTACTTATTTCTAGCAGAAGCCTTTTTGTGGCTCACTTCTGATTGCATGCGAAAATAATGCGGGTTTTGCTTTACTAGCATACATAGTTCTTTGATGTACATGCAGGGTAAAGGCAAAATGTGAAGCTTTTTAAATAAGGGTTTACAGCTGTCCAAAAACCAGACGCCAGATATTGCCCTAACACACTTTTTTTGTACCCGAAATGCCATCAAACTTCAACTGAATTTCCCCATAGTATTAGACCATATGACAATACAGACGATACATATCCGTGATATGCAGTGACGGCCGCGGCTACGACACTGTTGACCGAAGACATTTTATTGCGTATACGAATTTGTCTAGCTTATCGCATACGTAATACATTATACTTTATACATTCCATTAATATATTTAATGTTTATCAATTTTAATGTCAATGACCTCTATGAATATTTGTACGCCTTCGGGCATAACATAGCGCGCTTGTAATCTTTTATAACAACTATTTATTGTACCTACCTATGTTAAAAAACGATTAAATTACTTGTGACTTATGACAAACTTTTTAACAGACTTAAAAAAAAAGGAGATTCTCATTTCGGTTGTATTTTTTAAATGTTTGTTACCTCATAACTCCGTCGTTTATGAACGAGCGTTGGAAATCAAGTCGAGGTAATTTTTAGGGTTTCGTACATCAAAAGAAAATAAAATTATTAATTAAAAATTCTTTATAGAGTTCCGTAGTCCTGACAAGGAACCCTTATAGTTTCGCTATGTCCGTCTGTCTGTCGGTCTGTCTGTCTGTCTGTCTGTCCGAGGTTTTGCTAAGAGACCGTTAGCACTAGAAAGCTGTAATTTTGTAGAGGTGTGTATATCAATAACGCCGACAAAGTGGTAAAATAAAATTTTTAAAATATTTTTTTTTAGGGTAGGTCCCCTACATATGAAGAGGGGATAATTTTTTTTCGTCGTCTACCCCATCGTCTGGGGTATCGTTTAATAGGTCTTGACTGACTTAGTGACTGAATGACTTAGGGGTTGCCAGTACTACTTTTCGATTTATTGCTCCATTTACGAAATATTTAACTTTAAAGTGCAAATTTTTGTTCCAGTAGGGCGTCCCCCCCTCTAAAAGCTAAACTGCTGGCTTGAAAAAATCATGATAATAGTGCATTTCATAAACTTTAAAGAAAAACTATAGCGGTTAAGATGCCTTTATTAGTTTAGCAGTAATAGTCGTTGAACTAGGGTGTTGGATAATTTTGTACCAAATACAAAATCCTTAGAATAAATCCTATAAAGTGACTAAGATGAAGTAGTTGCTTATGTTTATAACGGGTGAAGACTTGCATTGAAAAACAAAATCAAAAATATAACGGGCTACTACGGAACCCTACACTGCGCGTGGCCCGGCACGCACTTGGCCGGTTTTTTTTTAAATAAGCTTTTACAAAATGCACATAAAAGAAGAAAATAAACTTTGCAGTAAATAAAAACAAAAAAGAATGGTTTTAATAAAAGCTTGTCGTTTAAGTATATTATTTGTTTGCCTTTTCTACTCATTTCAATTATTTTGTTTTTAAATGTTTGTTTTGTTTGTATTACGAAAAATAAAAAAAAAAATTATTAATCACACAAACCACCCACCAAGCCACCAACCCACCCACAAAAAAAAATGGATGGATGAATGGATGGTGTGTGTATGTGTGTGTGGTGGTTGTGTGTAATGTGTGTGTGGTGGTTGTGGTTGTGTGTAATGTGTGTGTGTGTGTGTGTTGTGTGGCGTGTGTGTGGTGTGTGTGTGAAAATGGATGTAATGATTTTAGTCTAGATTATTTAATGGGTTCCGATTGTTGCAGTCAATATGTTTCGTATTAGATTTTTTTTATTTGTTCTTGTTTTTTTTGTTTTCAGTTTTTATTTAAAGTCATTAGTTATTTTTCACTTCTCATGCTCTAAAAGTACGCCAATATAGCCCTACGAAGCGGGACTAAAGTGACCACTTTAGTCCCTAGGGAGTGAAAAGTAATTCGTTTTTTAATTTCCGTCATGTGACAGACAAACTCAAACAGCCAGTTAATATACTACTATTATCTGTAGAGTGTGGACCATCTTCATGGCGAAAATGTTAAGAGTTTTAGTTCAATGGTTTTTCCGCAAGGAAGGTGGCGCCATGCGTTTTAAATTGTTAATCTGTGACTGGTTTAGAAGCAAAAACTGACCGCGAAAATTTCAGAATTGTTGTCGAGTGTAAATTTGTTCGGTTTTAAATAAATTTATTAAGAATGTCCAATGACAGTGAAAAGTTTGAGGTCGAGCAAAGAGCAAAAGACATAATACGTAGATAATCTTTTGCCGCCAAAATCGCGGAGGATTTACCTAAAAACTTACTAAAGTTCTATGGACTGGAGGAATAATAAATGTTTTTGTACTAAATTGACTATTTTTCTCGGTCTCAAAGTGAAGAGTACAGTTTGCACCTCGAGACTAAACGCCAACTTAATATACCCTCAGTTTCATTGACTCCCTCGCACGCTCGGGTGTCAAACCACCTCTAATTATTTTTTTAAATTATTTTTTTTTTACACTTTTTAGTTAAGATTATAAAAAGTTGTGTACATTTATCACTTAAAAGTTCACAAACCATACTAGTCATCCGCGCGTATCTTGTATAGATAAATAAATAACACATTTTATTAAATTAAAATATGCTTAAAAATATGGCCTGGCCTGTGGCTTTTAATTAAAATCTGGTCATAATATACCATTTTAAAATCCTCATGATGAGCCCTTTAATTTGATACCCATTTTGCAGTTTTTTTTCTTTTTCTTTAGTCTATGTTACCCGGGGTGTAAACACAAGGATTCTAACGATTTCACGTATATCGAAATCGGTGTAGGCGTTTAGAAGTTATGGTGGAATAAAGAAACTCACAAACATACATACATGAACCCTGAAAACATAATACTCCTTTTTTTGGGCAGTCGTGTAATTAATCTAAAAGGCTTCACTCCAAGCGATTACTGCAAACTTTTCATCGGAGAACATGACATAAAAGAGGGGGGGAGTACATATAGCAGGTGCTCCAATATACAATTTCAAAGTAGAAATGTTTAATAATCTCATTGACTTAGATTACAAAGTAATACATATGCATACTTATTCGATAGCAACCATGATTTATCACTTGAGATGTTCTCCTACAGAACTGGTAAAATAACAAAGTACGGAATGAGAAACGTACACGACCGAATTGTAGGTAAGCAATATACTGTACGATCTAGATCTAATTGATGAAGCAGACAACGAAACAATAAATAGTAAGCTTGAAGATACCGGTTCCAATAACCATGACCTGCATGACGCAGCGAGGTGTCAGGTGTTGTTGAGTAGAAACCAAGGTTTATGTTAACCACTATTTATTGTCTCACTCAAAATGTTCTTAATGTTAAAACGTGAATGAAATGTTGATGTTACTATAATGTTTAAATACACCCGGCTAACGCGGTAGACAAAAGTGCACTGAATATAATATAAAATACTGAGTAATACATGAAGTCTGTTATAGTACATTACGATATTAGTGCGTTAAGATGTTATAACCAATACGCACGTATATCGTACGACGTTTTTTTAACACATTTGCGAGGAAACAGGAAAAAAAAACATTTTTCTTACGTGGTTATGTATCTGTCCTTGGATATTGACGGCAGCAAGCTGTCGCATGCGGTTCGCGCTTCTGTTAGTATATCCGGTGGAGTTGAAGTAATATATTGCTCATCTTCATTATTGAAAGTTGACATTTTTAGATATTCACAATACAAGTACAAAAAAAGAAAATTTGAGAAAAAGGGCGCGAGGATTATTTTCTGCCGTGGCTGCGTGAAAATGTTGGCAAAGACGCTAGAGCATGCAGCCAAGATTTTAAATTACCGAATAAACTGTTTATTTTATTTTAAATAAACTCAATCTGTGAATGCACACTGTTGCTTTCCTGCCATTTTAACAGCGCGCTAGCGCTGCCTACTGACTGGCGCCGCGCGGCGATTAGTTCGAAATTTGAATAGCAACAGCGCGCTGCTCACTAGCTGGAGTCGTGCGGCGGCGATCAGTTCCATATTTAAAATGGCAAATAATACTGTTATGGAATTTGTATGGACTATAACTTAACTATTTGCTTTGGTAACACACGCGTTTTTTATGACCCGCTTTACGTATTTAAAACCGGTGGAATTACATCAGCTTTACGAGCAAGGGTGTTAAAAATTAGGTTAACGCGTCACGCCGATAGTGCAAACACCGAACAGGCTGACGCTGCTGAGGCCGGTCTAGTGGCCACCATCGTGATTGCTGAGCACGAAGTCCTGCTACTGAGACAATCCTGTTCCATCAGGAATTTCTTCTTCAGTAGCAGCCACTGAGTCTGGATTTGTGCCAGATTGATGCCAATAGGTTTGCGCTCTATTACATGAAACATAAATATAACGAAATGTGGGTGTACTATTAGATACACCTCTACCTAACCCTTCGGGAATTACAGGCGTGGTGTATTCAGCCGGTCATCCATATTTGTCTGGCGGCAGTATCAATACGGGCGCATAGCCTTTCACATCACATATTATTGAAGTTAATTTGGCCACCCCTAAGACGACCCACTGACCGTATTGTTTGTCCGCCCCAACGTGTGCACTTACTGACAAATTTCTACTTTGATTGAACCACAAATTCCATTATTTCAGAGAATGTTACACGTTTATATGATAAAAAATAAAAAGCACATCGGAGAAAAATCCAATATTGTGGCACTTTAAACTTGGAACACGCGGTACGAACATGACATTTCCAAAAGTTACTTCTAACAATATCAAAGGAATTACCTTAATCATTTGCGTAGCAGGACGTCTCCTGAAGCACCTAAAGCTATTGCCAGCAGCACCTGAAAAAAAAATAAAGGCTAATATTAATTTATTTCAATCACAGTATATTTTACTCAAACTGAAGACTCCAAACTGGCCGAACGGAACTATGAATTTCTTGAGTGAAGGACGATATAAACCGAAATATTTAAAAATCTTGCGATATTCACTGTAAGTCGTGTAATCGAATGTACTACTGCAAATATTCGGGTTATACTTCAAATGTCAATTTCATTTTTACATGTACCCTCATCTTGTGTTATATTTTTGGTAGGGAGAGCTGTTCATTATAAAGACGTAAATACACTTGCCTAAATTAACGGAAACTTATGATTAATTTTGTTTTTTGTTTAAACCATTTCTCAAGTTCTATAAAATATGATAGGATAGTGGAATGCCAAGACACTAGAAGCTAAGTTACTGCAAGTTGTATCAAATATACTCTGTATGTCACGGTTTTAAAATAAAAATACAAAAATAACTCTGTAATGAAAATAGGGTTTGTTTACCCAGGCGTAATTTCTCTGAAAAAAAATCGTTACTCAGATTAAAACATTAAGTACAGTCTTTGGGTATATTTTATTTATTTATTATTGAAAAATTCCCTTACAACTATCATTTCAAGTTTATTGAACAGACTGGGCCAGCACTTAAGATTTTCAACTTTATTGCTAAAGCATTAGGTTCAAGGTTCATTGGGAAAATTTTAAAGTTTCGGGTAGTTTGATGTGCATATCTGTACCTAATACGATATTGTGGTTTTACTTCTTATCTACATTACATTAGAAATTAAGACGATATGATTGAAAAACATACACAAACTATAATTACGTACGGAATTAAATTAAAGTTAGTATTTTGTTCGTTTATGAAATTATTTTCTACTCTTGGCTTTGATCTAGTGATCACTAGATCTAGTGAGTGTCTTGATTTGAGAGGCGGGATCAGTCCACGGAGATAAAACACACTGATCGATTTGACTACTTTATTCATCACAAATAGAGTCGGCAAATACGGATTTATATTTATTAACATAGGTGAACAAAAATAGGAACGCTTACTTGTCAGCCATCATAGAGAGAAGAGCATAGAGAACAGTTTGACATTGACAGCACACTTTGAGGCATATTACAACCATAGATGTTGTAAGTGACATTTGAGCAGCTGCTGGATAATAAACTTTTAAGGTTAAACCAAAAGTCACAAATCCGACAACGCAATTCAAAGTTCCATCATCGATGTTCGAATGTGCGCAGTGTGGAGTTAAGAATGCATAGTTCAAACAAGCTTAGTAAACTAGTCCTTATACTGGATATTTTGGTAAGCGAGGAGAGTCTGCTTCGACCGTTGTATAATAAACTAGCACCTCGCCCGCGACTTCGTCCGTAAACATTGTGATAGCTTGGCTAATATCCATGATATAAATATAATTTATAAGTTATAGACCCCACGAATAATGTAGCTTTCTGCCAGTGAAAGATTTTTCAGATTTGGATCATTAGGTCCGGAGTTTACCCCCTACATACAAATCTTACAAATGAATTTTACCTCTTTATAATATTAGTATAGATTAATGCGTCTTGTAACTATTAAAATAAAACCATATTTATATAAAACTTGTATAATTTATTTTTCATTATAATAACTCCTCTTTACAGAGTACAACCGTACATGAACTTACAAACTATATATTTCTTCATATTATAATTGTATACATATAATGTTTAAAAAATATTACTATTTATGTACAACAGCAGTACAATAAACCGTACGTCAAAGTATAATAAAAAATAAGTTGTAAAACTGTTACCATAGGCTTTGACGAACTTCCAAACAAATATTCCTCCCCTATTGAACTAATTAGGGGCTGAATTTTATAAAAAAAAACTCTCTTTCGTACTCAGTTTCGTTGTACAAGGAAATCATGTGTAGAATAACGAGTTTCAGCACCCTTTGTCGCTTATCATGACCTCTTATTATCTATATCAGTATTGATTTAATCTTGTGAAAAAGAGAAAGAGTTAGTTCTTCTGTCTAACTGCATCTCTTTCACACATTGCACCACCTGGTTTAAACCGTGCTTTGTCCGTCAGTGACTGAGTTTAAGATTTTGATTATCAAACAACTCATTACAAAGTCATCTTTTGTCAAAATGGTGACAAAATTCGTACGCGAGTATTGTTACCATCCTTCCAGATTTGTCTGGATTTTTAGTCTTCTGTCCGGACAAGTTAAGGGAATTTTATAAGGAATACAAAAAACATCTATCTGAAGACTATCCTAGACTATCGAAAAAAAGTAAAATATCCGGGCTTTTCTGCAAATGTCCGGGTTTTTGTCAGAACTTTACAAATTTCGAAATGGTTACTCTATAAGCGAGGGCTACCTGTAGGGAACCTAAACGGAGATGGTACAAACCCACCACCTCCCATGGCCCCACCGACATCTTGTCATATGGGCCGAAACGCCAAGGAGACGACTGCGGACATATTACGCCTAGATGGGCGTGCTATCACCGCAGCTGCTGCTTGACTCCTTGTACAAATCTCCCGTCCAGTCCCTGTTTTGCCTTTCCCCCCTTTCTGGGGCGGCAATCTAGCCCGTCCCGCACGTTGAGCGCAACAACACAGCACAGCTTCGCTGCCCGTCCCGTTCCAACCCCTTTAGCTCGTTCCCAGTTGACAATCAACTTAGTCCTAACCTACGCTCAACCCTCCCTGGTTTTATAACCCTTTTTTTTTTCTTTTTTTTGTTACATATAATTAATATCCCTTTTTTTTCTCTTCTTATATTACAGAATAATTATTACAGTACAATTGTCGGCAGACAGCTTAAAATTAACTTGGTCCTAGCTCAGCTCTCCCTTTTTTTTTTTTTCTTTCTTTCATAATAATTATTATCCATTTTTTTTTCTCAAATTAACCCCTTTTCTTTTGCGACTTAAAGCTTAAAACTAGACTGGCATCTTCTTCACTTTCACGGTGGCTCCTGGTCATCAACTCTCTCTAGCCCGCTCCTAACTTCGTGCCACTTGTGGGCGAAGTCTTTGAGCAGCCGGAAATTCTCCTCCGAGGTGACGAGGTCAGCGTAGTAGACCGGTCCCTCCTCAGCGCGTGTGACCCCATCCATCATCTCTCCTCTTATTTCATCATGCAACGGGCATCGCCATAATACATGGTCCAGGCTTCATCCTCATTCCCGCAGTAGCACATACTTTCCTCGCACAACTTCATCTCGTACAATCTCTTCCTAAAGCATCCATGTCCTGTCAGAATCTGTGAGACTTGGTAGTCCGGTTCGACCCAAGTTGCCTTGAGTCTAGCCGCCAAGTCCGGGCAAAATCGAAAGAGCTCCCTACCCTTGTCCTCCGACTCCCACCTCCGCTGCCAGCTGACAACGGCACCGTTCGCAATGTCCCTCTTCCCTGCCCTGAACGCGTCCCGAGGCAAGTGCCGGATGTCGTCAATCATGCCCGCGCGGGCAACCTCGAGGTTGGCAGGCAGCACTCCTGCCAGAACAGGTAGAGCCGCAGTGCTGACCGACCGGTACACTTTCGTCAGAAGGACGAGCGCTGGTCTTTGGGTTCGCAAAAGCGTGGCCTTGACCATGTAAGTGTTCACGCGCCTCCACCAGCACCCTGCCGCATAGGTGATAGTTGCGACAAAGATCCATTTGTACAGGAGCTTGAGGGCCCTGTACCGGACGCCCCAAGAGAAGGCAGAGACGCGCGACATATTTCCCAGCCCCGCCGCAGCACGCTCGTCGATGGACTGAGCGTGTTCCCTGAATGAAAGACCCGCATCGATCACCACGCCAAGAACCTTAGTTGAGCGCACGCTCCTGAATGACGACCCGTCAAGTCTGACCGTGGGCGGGCGCTTGAACAGACCCCCCCTAAGAGTCATCGAGTACGACTTTGAGGGGGAGAAGCCTAACCTATTCCGCGCACCCCACTCGGACATTAATGCCATGGTGCACGAGGCTGAAGCCTCAATGCCGGCTCTAGAGTCAGACTCAACGAGTACCGTTACATCAGCGTACGCAACCACCTTCACGCCCGCCGGATAGGGTAACCGAAGCAGGTCGTCCATTAGAAGGTTCCATAGTGGCGGTCCCACCACCGAGCCCTGCGGACAGCCCATAGCCGTAGCCTTCCAGACAACCCCGTTTCCAGCGAAAAGTCCGACTCGCCGGTTTGTGAAGTACGCCGCCAGCATTTGGTAAATGTTTGGTGGACACCCCACCCCCTTCGCCTTAAGCAGGATCATGGGCCACCATGCGTTGTCGAAGGCCCCAGATATGTCCAGAAAGATAGCTTGGACATACTTGTACCGGCTGTCAGCAACTGCTCCCAGAATGTCATTAAGCGCTGACAAAGTAGACTTCCCCCGAGAGAACCCGTACTGGCACGACGACACACTCCGCGTGATCGCTGGAGCGCACTGCAACAAGACCCTTTCCAGGATTTTGCCCAGGACAGGGAGGAGGGTAAGTGGCCGATATGCTTTAGGATCGGTGAGCGGCCTGTCATTCCTTTTCGGAATGACAATAAGCCTACCGTCCTTCCACACATCGGGGAAGACGGCTTCAACCACGCATCTGCCGAACATGTGTGTCATTTCAGCGCCGGCCGCCCGCCACACATGGCCGATAATGCGCGCCGAAATCCCGTCGATACCCGGGGCCGTGTTGGGCAATGCCCTAACTATCTTCTCCAAAACCTGAGCAGACAGAGGAGGCGCATCCCGACCCGACGGGATGCAGGCAGCCATCAAGCGCACCTGCCGATGGTAGGGTGAGTCCCTCAGTGGGTCATCATCCGGGCATAGGGCCCTCATAAGGCCGCCCATGGCAGCACCCGCATCCACAGCGAAGCCCTCCGCAAGCCTGGTGCCGCTCACCACGTTGGGCGGTGGTCTAAATCTGCCGCTGGCAGTTCGATAAGCCAGGCCCCAGGGGTCCTGGTTTCCAGAATCGGCCAGCTTGCGGAAAAAGTCGAGCTGTGCCTTCTCCATCAAGAGCCTGTAGCTACTGCGGCATTCATGAAATTCATGCCTCGCGCGCACTTCAATGTCCCCTTTGACCTTTCGTACCGATTGCCATGCTTTCCTCGACCTGTTATGCCTTTTACGCATGGCCTCCAGTGAGGGAGACCACCACTCATACCCCTTCGCTTTCTTACTATCCCCACATGTTCCCAAGCACTCACCTGCAGTCCACGCGATGATTCGCGTGAACTCCTTGCATACATCCCGCGCAGGCTTCTCCCAGTCAATCCCACCCACACGCTCGTGGATCATCACGCGGTATCGATCCCAGTCCACCCCGCGCTCCCGGAACCTCTTCGGCGACACCGACGGCTTCTCAACAGGTGCAAGCGCAGGCAGGTCACTGATACTAGCGTGCTTGTGCACCCGCCACTCCACGAAGCCGACGTGTCGCGTGCTGAATGTCACGTCGATGTTGGATTCTCGATTTGCCGTGCTGAAGGTTGGCGGCTGGTTAGGCTGGTTGTGTACCAGCAGGCCCTGGCTCAACATGAATGACTCAGCTTCCTCCCGTCGCCGGGTCACTTCACGGCCACGCCCCGATAGCTGTCTTGGATCGCAGTGCCAGAGTGGCGAGTGGGCGTTGGTGTCCGCGCCCACGAGCACGCGACGTCCCCGCAGGTTCTCCAGTACTCAGGTAAGGTGCTCCAAGTGGGTAGAAATGTCCTCAGAGTACTGGAAGTAGGCACTAACCAGGTGCACCGAAGTGCCTTTCCATAGTATGTGGCACACGACGCAGTGGCTTTTGGTTAGGTGTCGCGGGTGGTCAGGAATATCCCCGCCTTGGGGCAGGGACCCTCCGGCAGGATAAGTTTGCCGTGCGACGCAACAGATGGCTGGGGCGTGGAGTACGGTTCCTGCACCAGCACTACGCCCAGCCCGAGGTCCTCCGCGATGGCAGGCAGCTCCGCGGTGGCCACAGCCGAGCCCTGCAGGTTTAACTGCCCGACCTTTAACTCCTCAATGCTGGCTCTATGCATAATTGGTGCCGTTGACTTGCCGTTGTTCCGCGTGTGCCCTGGCTGGACAGTCTCTTGAGGCAGTGCGATGCGAGTGGGCACCCTTGCGGCCGAATCTCTTGTAAGTGGCGCAAGAGGGCGACTGGGCCTGGCACTCTCCGCTCTTGTGGCCTTCCTCGCCACAGTTGCCACAGACCATAGTCTTTGCTCGACTGTATTTTTCGGGGTGCCCATGGACTTGGCACCTGCTGCAGCAGGTGATCTGTGACCCCCAGGTGCTCTGTCACCTCGACGACGTCCCAGTCAATATAGACTCGGCCTCTGCCCACCAGAACCCGCCGAAGCTCACTGGTGCAGTGGCAGATCCACCGAGCCCTGCCATTATGTCGATCTCTCTTGTAGAGGAGGCGCAGTGCACCTCCAATTGTCTCTCTCGTCCATGTTTCGTCTTCTTTCAGGTTCTGCTTCCATAGATCTGAGAGTACCTGCTCCCACGTGGCGGACTTGTCTACGCCTGTCAGCGCGATTAGTGGCTGGCGCACAGCCGGCTCCCTTAGGGCCGCTGCCGCAGCCGCAGAGGTCGTCTGGACGACAACCCCCGCGTTCCCGACCTTGCGCATGCCGGCAATTTGTAGTCCCAGTTGCGACGGCCGGATCGCGGTCTGTAAAGCTTGTCAGGTGTCATCAGCCGTTTTAATATTGTCGCGTTGGTCATCCGCTGGGTAGATAGCGACCGAAGGGCCCAAGGGGCGCGCGATTGGGACAGGAGCGCAGTCCCTTCCCAGTCGCAGCGCATGCGCAAAGCTCTTCCTGGGCGACGTATGATGTTGTGGTTGTTGTTGCTGTTGCTGCTCGTCCGCGATGGCCTGTTCCCCGCCACTCCTATTACCGGCTCCGTATTTGTTCTCGGCAGCTGCCAAGCGCAAGGTGAGGTGCACAATGACGGCGGCAATGCGCCCTGTGTGCAGACCTATAGTGGCGATCTCGTCCTTATTCAACTTCGACGTCTTGGACCGGACAGCCTCCATTATCCCTCGCGTCGATGCCGTCGCCAGTCCGGCCAGGGACTCTACTGGAGCCGACGCCAGCGGGTCGACACCCTGTTGTGGATTCCGGTTCCTGCTCCTTGCTACCGTGTTCCGTGCTAGCCGGTTCCTCCTGCTCACACGCCTTGTTTGTTTTCGGCTCCGCTGGTTGCTGTTGTTGCGCCAGGTCCACTGCCTTTGCCACTGGTTCCTTGGGGGCAGGGGCAGGGGCAGGTGCAGGCGGCGGCGTGACGTTCGGCCGAGTAAGAAGGCCTCCCATTGGTAGGACATCGAGGCGCGGCGGCTTCCTGCCGCCAATTCTTCGCCGAACCGCCTGCTGCACTTTCTCCGGCGAGCTCAGTAGCCTCTTGGCGGCAGTTGTAGCCTGGGCAGGGGGTGCGGGGGCGGGGGCGGGTGACGTCATGTCAATCAACAGTTCCGTCGATGGCGTGCTGAAGCCTTGCGGTGGTGTCCTGTTCAGTGAAGCGCGGGGGGTGAAATCCCGCCGCATCTCCGCAAGCACCCGTAGCTCTTCCGCCTTTCGCTCCATCTCCTTCTCTATCAGCTCCTTTTGGAGGCGCTCCGCCTCCTCATCTGCGTCCGCCATCTTGGGCCTTGGTGCAAGAGCCCGACACGCTTAACAGCCGTAGGTCAATACTCAAACTCGTTTAATCGTTTTAATACACGAACACAAACCCAGCCAATTTTAATACACGAACTCGTCCGACTTTATTACACGAACACGTGCAGGTTCACAATTTTGTATGTCCCGATAACATCGTTTGCAGAGTCTACACTTATACGACGATGTCGTCCGCCGCACGCGGCGCTCGCCGAAAACGTCCAAGTTCGGAAAACCCAGACACACAAGAGTTAAGACGAAGACAAGCAATAGCACTTACCCCGTTCAGGGGGACGGGTCCCACTCACAGTACGAGGGAGAAACCGGGAGCACCAGGAATTCCGGGAGCACCAGAAATTCCGGGAGCACCAGGAATTCCGGGAACACCACACTTTCACCAAATTAGGTAAGCGTCACTGTCGCGAGGGCGTCTCTATCGCGGGCAAGCGTCACTATCACGGTGGGTGAGGGTTAGGGCGGGTTAACCCGATTTGACAGAACACCTGTCAAATGGTCAGAGGCACTCAGGAACGTCACTGTCGTACACACACCACCGGCTCTGACAGCTGTCAGCTGTCAGCCGTCAAACGACCTGTCACCCAGCAGGACAACGTCACCGTCGCACTTGTCACTGACACTTGGCAAACGTCACTGTCGTCACTACGCGGCTCTCTCGCACGACGGCGGCCAGCCAAGTACGGAGATGGTACAGTTGGGCAGCAGCGCTGCGGCGGCGTGTTGCAGCGCGGTGAGGCCGGCGGGTGCAGCCACGCGCGTGGCGGGCGCGCACACGCAGCGGTTCACGTGCGCGTTGTGCAGCTCCGACACCTGCGTCGAGCTAGCCGCCGCCGGGTCGCCCGACCCCGTCGTACTGCCCAACCTGCGGATATCCTTAATTTAGAACAACGTAATCCTGTAGCCTGATATAGTGGTTGTGGATCGGTCAGAGCAGAGCGCAATGATTGTTGACATATCGCTCCCGCATGACGATAACCTAGTCAATGTTTCATTATGACGTTATCACGTAAAATTATCGTCTTTAAACCGATTTTAGAGAAAACCTTTTTTTTTTAGGGTAGCTTCCCTACATATGTGGTGGGGATGATTTTTTTATTTTCGTCTTTTAAAATGACTTAGGGGTTGCTAGTACTATTTTTTTAGGGTTCCGTACCTCAAAAGGAAAAAACGGAACCCAATAAGATCACTTTCTTGTCCGTCTGTCACCACCGATTTTCTCAGAAACGGGTGGACCTAGCAAGTTGAAATTTATAATACTGAGGTCTATTGTCCCTATTAGATGTATAAAATCAAGGTCCTGAGTCAACACGTTAAAAAGATATGGGCAAATTTATTGTCTCGCGAAAACTTGTACGTTTTAAGGACGACGGCTCGCGCTTCTGTATCTGAACCACAGTTAGTGGTAGGTACTAACTAGTAATACTAAAGATACCGACCAGCACTCGTTCCCGGGGTGCGCGTTGCTGTCCCAGGGATACGTCATGACGAGCAGCTTGCCCTCGTCCTCGCCCGTCAGCTTGGACGACGGCTCGCGCTTCTGTATTTGAACCGTGATGCCGCCTGCACATAGAACATTCACGACCGCTCCGCATGATCAGTCAAACCAGCATGCCTAAAAGATATTTCTCGACGACATGTAAAGCCGGGGTATTCCTCAGAGCGCACCTATTTTTAAGCGCAACCATCTAAGCGCAACTAAATTATTCCTCGTAGCCTCGTATTCCTCAAAAATTCAAATAAAAAATATTTCACGCTTATTCCTCAGAGCGCAACCATACATGATAAAAGAATAGAGAGGGGTACGATGGATTCATTAATTATATCGATAGATAGTTTTAAATCAACTGTCATAATTGTAATTAAAAACGGACTACCAGACAAACAGAAAGAACAGTGGCGATAGCCCAAAAAAAGAAGAAAGGGATTTCGGATGACAGCTGCCAAAATTAAAACGGCTATATCTCGGAAACTATCGCTTTTAGACTAGTCGTGTGTAGACAAGTAATAGGTCTCGATGAGATCTACATTTCAGATGACAGCTGTCAAAATTAAAACGGCTATATCTCGGAAACTATCGATCTTAGACTAGTCGTGTGTACGGACAAGTGATAGGTCTCGATGAGATCTACATTTCCGATGACCGCGATTTCGTACATCGGGATTTGATGAGTCGCGAGTGGGGTTTTAAAAATTTCATTCTTTCATTAAAATGTACCTAACCTAACCAAATGTTTTCAAATTGGGCAAGTCAATCAACAATCTGCCCGTAAAACTCCAAGTTAAAATTCTGTTGCGATTTGTTTTTCCACTTGTCCGTTGCCAATCGTTGTTCCACTTGTCCGTTGCGATTCGTTTTTCCACTTGTCCGTTGAAGTTTCACTTCTACTAAGTGTCCCAGCACACATACCTTTTTTTTATTCATGCCCTTTAGTGCTTTATTGCTGATTGATAACTTTGTAACCAGATTGTTTATAGGTATCTACTTTCTGTTAATTTCTGTAACCCTGGTACTTTTCAAAACAACTGTCTTAATTCAATTTAATGAACCTGTATGTATTTTTGAACATTATTGACCAAAAGTTTCTTAAGCACTTTGTTCCAGTAAATTCAGTTAGCCTGGTACAATAGGGAATATGCAAGAAATATTTTTTATTTATTAGAAATGCCTTGTATTGGCGCATAAAAACATTGTGGTAAGCTTGTTTAAGTTTCTAAAACATCACTGATTTTACAATTTATTGTTTTATGTAGAATGTTTTTGGTGAAACGGAACGCACTCTCAAAATGCGTAGTACTCGATAACGCCGGTAGTGACGTCAAAGTCTATGTGTCAAAAAAACACTTTTGTTTGAAAAGTATAGTTACAAGGTTCACTAAAATTTTATTATAAATAGTTATCGCAATGTTTACTTGACTAGAGCACATACTTAGTAAAATTATTCTATTAAGGGCAAAAACTTAGATGTAAACAAGGCAGATTGAGGTAAATGACGTCACATCATGGCCGCGACAGTCACGGACGTTTGAACTGTCATAGAAAATTGCAGGAGTTTCATATTATTTATACTACACTTCAGGCTTGAAAGCTGTTCATTAAACTTTCTCAAAAATCTAGGCAGTGTATTGTATGGAATTTCATTACTGCCCTGAAAATCAGGGTAGTAAACCATTACTAACGCGTTTTGTTATTTTTTTTTTAAGTCTTGATGACGTTGTTAACAAGTGTAGTATAAAGCAGTATATATCACTCGAGGGTAAGTACAGATTACTAAACTCGTGTGGTTCACAAATGCACACTCAATTTGTAATCTGTGCGACAAGCAATAGTTGAACTTGACTTTTAATACTTTTCTTGGGTTGATAACACTGTATTTTATTGATTTAAATCATCGTGAAGAAAAAATTACAAGCATATTCCCTATTAGGAAATTTGATTTAAAACTGTATATCGATATAATTAATGAATTCATCATACCCATCTTTATTTTTCATCATGGTTGCGCTCTGAGGAATAAGCATGTACTATTTTTAATTTGAATTTCTGAGCGCAACTTATGGGTGCGCTTAGAGGAATAATTTAGTTGCGCTCAGTTGGTTGCATTTAAAAATAGGTGCGCTCTGAGGAATACCTCGTAAAGCTAAGTCAAATGCCAGATGCATGCAAAAACACCACAACAAATCTCCAAAAAAAAAAACTCTAAATAGTGGAATAGTAGATTATTAACCAAGGGGATAAAGCAGTGTCTTATGTCGCGGGTGACGATTTAAATCGCGAGCGTAACGAAGGACCCGAGGTTTACTCCCGAGCGTAGCGAGGGTGTTAAAAACTTAAATCACGAGCGAAGTGAGGGATTTAAGACGAGTCCTGAGTGTAGCGAGGAATTTAAGTTCACCCAAGACTAAGACAGCTTTATCACCGAGGAAAATACTCTACTTTTCGTACCATTTGCGAAAAAAATAACACAATAATAATATGAGATAAGCATTTTAGAACATTAATTTATTTATAAAAATAAATTAAAATAAACTTAACGTTTATGTATTTGAAGAAAACAAAAACGCGGCAAATTCCTAGACTAATATTTTTTTGTCGGAAAAGCAAAGGCATCAAGCTCATACGGCCTCGTCGGTTTTCGTAATTTTATTTCATAATCATAACTGCATAATAAATGCGTATTCCTTTTTCAAAAAGATGTATAATGCTTTATACAACATGTAACATAATTAACGCACATCCTGAAATTAGTTTGTTCAGAATCGTTTACTAAATCGATTTCTATAATTTTTGATATAGGTCATTTTTTATCCCAAAAATAATTAAAAATATGTAATTTATAGTCACACTACCCCTGTACAGTCAGAACAAAGTGAAATGGACCGTAACTCAAGGCAATAAGACTTTTAAAAGTTTAGTTTTATTTGTATTAAAACAAATTCCGCCATTCAATACAAAATAAAGAAAAATGAACCTTATTTCAAGCAAGTTAAAGTCTTTACAAAAACAGTTGAAGTAAACTTAGCGATTTAACCGCACGCACACACTAACAGGGACTGGATACAAAGGAAACAATAGTTACCCATACCAACAAAATACGAAATATGTCATACTTGTTTTCGTTCCCTTTCTCGTGTAAATTAAAAACCTGGGATAGAGCGAGATAGCCACCATGAAACCGGGCGGCGCGGGCGCTAGATGAAAGCTTAAATGTTATTAGTCACGCACGGACATTATACTACTCTGTGTAAAAAGTATCGGGAATATGTCAATAAAAAGACCCGCGTAAAAGAGGTCGTTCTAATTTTTTTACTGCATGTTGGTAGCACTGTACTGATTAAGCGCGCAAAATTTGAGCGGGATCTGTCATTTCATTTTTTTTAAACTACACTTTTTGTTGGTGATAGTTTTGAGTCCTCGGCGATTTTTACAATGGAAAATATTGTTGAACAAAGAGTGTGCCTTAAATTTTGTGTTTCGAATGATATTTCATGTGGTGAATCACTAAAAATGTTGCGAAATACCTACGGCGAATCGTGTATATCGAAAACAAGGGCTTATGAATGGTATAAGGCTTTTAAAGAAGGCCGAGAAGTAGTAGTAGACTTGCCTCGTTCTGGTAGACCTTCAACCGCTACGACCAAAGAAAACATCGACAGAATCAAGAAGCTAGTGCTCGAAAATCGACGTATGAGTCTGAGAGAGTTGGCTAGTGAGGTGAACATATCTTTTAAGTCCGTCCACAACATTCTCATTGACAATTTAGGCATGAAACGCGTCGCCGCTCGACTAGTTCCAAAAGAGCTTAATTTTGTTCAAAAAGCGCAGCGAAAGCATGTCGCTGAAGACATGGTTTCCCGAGCTTCTACGGATCCGACCTTTATGAAACGTATAATAACTGGCGACGAGACATGGGTTTATGAGTACGACATGCAAACAAGCCAACAGTCTTCAGAATGGCGTCTCGAAAACGAGCCGAAACCAAAAAAGCCGCGGCAAAGTCGCTCCAAAATCAAGGTGATGCTGACAGTTTTTTTTGACTACCGTGGTGTGGTTCACTCCGAATTCCTTCCAGAGGGAGAAACAGTGAATAAAGAATATTATTTAGGCGTCATGAAGCGTTTGCGTGAGAGTATCCGTCGAAAACGTCCAGATTTGTGGCAACACAACTCATGGATGCTGCACCATCACACACAGCCATTATAGTGAAAGAGTTTTTAGCGAAAAATTCAACAAAAGTTCTCGACCAAGCACCGTATTCACCTGATATGGCTCTGTCTGACTTTTTTTTATTTCCCAAGTTAAAATTACCACTTCGAGGAAAACGTTTTGAGTCGATAGAAGCCATAAAAGAAAATTCGCTGAATGAGCTAAAGGCCATACTGCAAATAGCCTATGAAAACTGTATGAAAGACTGGGTGAAGCGGTGGAGATGTTGTATTGCAAGCGATGGGGCCTACTTTGAAGGCGATAAAATAAATTTAGATGAATAATCTGTATTTTTTGTTTTATTGACAAATTCCCGATACTTAGTACACAGAAGGTAAGTGGGATGTAGGTACTTCCGTAAAGTGTATGCAAATTGTTTTACGCGCGCGATGTCTTTCCAATAAATAAAATAATGTGCAGTGAGGACTTTGGCCCGGTGCGATGTGGTGATAGTGTGGTTCTAGGTTATTAGTTGGCAGAACATTCAACCAAAGCCATGGTACAAGAGTAGACCGCAGGGCTATGTTAGCTGCTACTCAGCGGCTTCTTGGCCATGGAACGTTCCGTCCGAACACGGCCATCGACAGGGGAGCCGATTGGCGTACACGTAAGTACTCGTTTTCAAAACGAAATACCGGACTATTTCGATGAGAATCCCCATGCCAGTACCCGAGAATCGGCTGATTTGACGCCTCTTGACTTTTTTTTGTGGGGACGTATTAAATCGTTAGTTACTTTAGTGCAAAAAATAGGATAGTGAACGCTTTTGATAAAATGACGAAGTGCTTTCTAAATTAAAACATATAACGGCGGTAGCTTTGCGGGCGGAGAAATGAAGCGCACGGGATGGTGATAAATGTATATTAATCAATAAGGCACACGATACACAATCTCAAATACTACGCAACGCGGTATAGGGCTCCCGTACAATGGTTTAGGTATCTGGCGCCGCGCAATTGAGCGTGCGCACTCTCTAGCAACGAGGTAGGCCGACTGCCGACGCGAGCGGCACGCGGCGGCAGCGGGGAGCGGGGGGACTTAACCCCGCTCGAGCGGGCGATGCATGGACGAAGTAAGTTAGGAGCGAGACGGTGCAGCGCGCGTACGCGATTTTACGTTGTTACACACTCCCCCTCTAGTTCGAACATAGCGCCCTCGCGTTCGGGCTAGCAATCATACCTACGGGGTCGACCACGTCTGCGTTTTTCCCTAACCGGAACCTCAACATCACCGATGAACGATGTCAGATCAGAGACATGGTAACGTCCAATGTGCTCACCTTTGACGGTTCCCTCTACCAGGTAAGTAGTGGGGGTTACAACTTCTCGTATTCGGTACGGACCATCCCTACGAGGTATAAATTTCGCAGACTGTCCGGGGCCAACATCGTTCAGCCCTTGCGTCCTCAACAAAACAAGGTCACCTACCTTATAGTCGGGAGGCGGTCGTCTACCTTCGTCCGCATACTTTTTCTGTACGGACTGGGCACGTTCGTGGACATCCCTAGCGTCGAGCAACACCGTCGACAACTCACGAAGGTAAGGAGTGATGTTATGCACGAAATTATCGCTATCCACGATGGTCTTCATGTCCGCTACGACGTCCGAAGGTGCGCGCAGCTCTCTCCCGAAGGTAAGGAAAGCTGGTGAAAATCCAGTACTCGCTGTAACAGCGGAGTTCATCGCAAACCTTATGGCTGCAAGGTGAATATCCCAAGAAGTGTGGTCTTTTCCTACTAGTATCGCTAGTTGAGGCTTCAGGTCCCGGTTCTTTCGCTCTACAGGGTTCGCTTCGGGATGATACAGCGGCGTCAAAGACTGTTTGATACCCATCACATGACACGCCTGCTGCATCACCCCGGCAACGAATTGGACTCCGTTGTCGCTTATCATCCTCCGCGGGACTCCGAACCTCAAGAAGACCTCGGAAATCAAAACTTCAGCGCACTCCACGCTGGTGGCGTTCTCTAATGCAAATAGCTCAACCCAATGGGAGCATGTGTCTTCTAGAATCAAAATCCAACGGTTACCTTTTGATGTTCTTGGGAGAGGACCAAATAAATCGACTGACACCACTTCGAACCTTCGGGTCGGTGCCGGGGTTTGCAGCAGTCCTGCGGGCTTCCGGTTGTCGATTTTGTATCGCTGGCAAGCGGTACAGCGTTTGATGTAGTCAGTGATGAAGGATCTCATACCTGGCCAGAAGTATCGGGCTCTGATGCGTTGCAGGGTCCGTTCTGCACCGAAGTGGCCTGCTGTGGGAGCGTCATGGAAATCTGCAAGGACACTCTCCCTCTCATGCGTAGGTACCACGAGACAGGCGGAATCAGCGTCTTCAGAGTCAGGCGCGCACCTGTACAACACACCATCCGACATCAGGTATCCTCTCTCTGACCAGCCCCTCCCCCTAAATGGATCGTCGGTCGCCTCCAAATCCTCTATAATGTTCTTCAACTCGGGGTCTTTGAGCTGGTTAGTGCGCACGTCATCAGGTTTCCTGTGTGGCACATCTACTGTCACCAAGCATACCTCGCAACCACCTGGGTTTTCTTCGCAACAGGGTGGGCGGCTCAGTGCATCAGCAATCACGTTCACCTTTCCGGGAGTGTACTCGATCTGTAAGTCGTAAGCCTGGAGGGTTAGTGCCCATCTGGCCAGACGACCGGTGGGTGACTTCAGGCTCATCAGCCAACGTAACGGCTGATGGTCGGACTTAACCACCACTTTTGATCCTTCCACGTAACCCCTGAATTTTGTAACCGCCCATACGACGGCAAGGGCCTCCCGTTCGGTGGTGGTGTAGTTGCGCTCAGCTGGCTCTAAAAGACGGCTGGCGTACTCTATGGGTCTTTCATCAGGGCCCTCCCCCTGCATCAAAACTGCGCCAAGACAGTAGCCACTGCTGTCTGTCCGGAGGGAGAAGGGCTTGCATTCGTCGGCTTGGCGTAGAATGGGAGCTGTGACCAGGAGTTCTTTGATACGCTCAAAAGCAGCTTGCTGCTCATCATGCCATCTCCAAGTGCCGTTCTTCTTAAGAAGGTCAGTTAAAGGCTTGGCGATTGCAGCGTAGTTCGGTACAAAGCGCCGAAACCAACTAGACGTCGCCAAAAACCCTTTTAACTGCCTCACGGTCTTTGGAGAGGGCATGTCAGCAATGGCTGAGGTCTTACCTGGATCAACTTGCAGACCGCCAGGGACGATGATGTGACCGAGGAACTTAACTGAGTCTCGGGCGAAACAGCTCTTCTTACGATTGACTCGCAGGCTAAACTGTTCGAGTCGGTCAAAAACTGATACAAGATCTTCGATGTGACCCTCGTAGGTCTGTGAGAGGATTATCAGATCGTCAAGATAACCTAAAATGGTCACAGGCCTGCTTCTTTGAGGGTCCGAGCATACATTGGATCTGTCATTTACCTTCTGGTCTCGAATGGGCACATTCAAGTTCGATTTGAATCGGTCTATTAGCCGTTGAAATGTGGCACCAGAGTTGCGTAGGCCCATCGGCATCCTCTTAAACCTGTAAGTGCCGGAGGGTGTCACAAAAGCAGTTTTGTCGCGATCTTCTTCTGCGACACAAACCTGGAAATAGCCAGAGTGGAGATCAAGCGTGGTCATATAGCTGGTCGTCTTCGCCGCATGAAGTACGTCTTCCATGCGCGGGAGCGGGTAACGATCCGGTTCTGTCACCGCGTTCAACTTCCGGTAGTCCACACACAGGCGAACTCCGCCGTCCTTCTTCGCTACTAAGACTACGTTGGCAGCCCAAGGCGACTCACACTCCTCTATAACGTCTGCTCGCAGCAGCTTCTCAAGCTCACCGTCTAACAACTGTTTCTTACCTTGCGACATTCTATAGGGTGGTGAAGCGGTCGGCTCCTGCTTCTCGTCAACCCGAATGCGATGAGTGGCATAAGTTGTAGGGGGTCCATCGGTGGCGAAGCGCTCAGCTCTGCTTACTATGAGCTGGTTGAGCTGCGTTCTCTGGGCAGGTGACAGCTTCGTTCCTTCATCCTCTCTCAGTGATAGGCTAGTAGAATCGACCTGCAACAGCTCTTCGCCACTGGTGGAATCGATTTGCATTAGCGCTTCGCCACTGGTGGAATCGATTTGCATTATCGCTTCGCCACTGGTGGATTCGAGGCTGTATGACTGTACAAAAGTAAACTTTTGCCTAGGCGAATCACGAAAATACCAACAGTTATGTTGGAGGTCTAACAATATACCTGCTCTAGCAATGAAGTCCTGTCCTAAAAGCGTCCTATTATTCGCTTCTGGTATCACTAAGAAATCGGTGGGAATTACGCGTTTCTGAATTGTGACGTTCGTGTTACATACCAATAATTCTCGTACCTGCTGCGTTCCGTCGGCGAGACTGAGATTTCGGCGCGTTTCCGTGAAAGTGGTACCGCTGTCGAGAAGGATTTTATATAATCCAGGACTAGCAAGACTCTCGGTGGCACCTGTATCTAACACTGCGACACCTAATAAAGATGCAACTCCTATCTTTACTGTTGGATGCGACCGGTCCAATGAATGGGTGACAGCACTTTGGAAACTCGCCTTATCGGCGGACGGTGTACCTTTACACGTCGGACACTTAGAGCGTATTACCCCTTTTTGACCGCAGCCGTAACAAGACAATGGCGCGTTATCAACATTTGTATCACTCGATTTCGATTTATTTCTACACTCATCTACCGAATGACCAAACTTTTTACAAAAAGCGCAGCGTGGTCTGACACGTTTCGAATTCGCATCACTACTATTATTCGAACTAGAGTTGGGTGTGGCATGCGAGCGGTTATTTTGAACAACGTTCGCAGTCGGAGGGTTAATGTTTACATTTCGAGAATTCGTAGAACTTTGAATATTATTCGCGTGATCGTGATTCGAGTTATTATCGCGGGGGGAAATTAATGATTTAGGTAGACTTACTTCGGCCAGCGTCTCCTCTACGTACCTTGCTCGCTCGAGTAGACAGTCGACACTACTTACACTATCGCGTGACACTCTTTTTCGGATTTTACGATTTAACAGGCCGTAGACAATATCCAATTTCATTATTTCTGGTACCTCATAAGGTATTCGCGAAATGTTGGCGCGCACTCGCGATATATATAAATCGACACTATCACCATCACTTTGTTCCTGTGCGAAGATTTCTCGAGGAAGCCGGTGGGCGGGGCGAGGGGCGCCGTACATGAACCGAAGTCGTCGTATCGCGTCGTCCCAGGTCTCCACGGTAGATTTAATGCCTTGCCACCACACGGCGGCTTCTCCGGTCAACAACATAGGCAAACCTCGAAGCGCATGCTCGTCGGACACGTTTGCGCACTCTTTATAGATGAGCACGCTCTCGACGAAAGCTTCCAAGGTTTCCGCGCCACGTGCGGCTCCGTCGTAGCGGGCCGTGCACCGGTTGAAGTTGCTATGCAGAGTCAGCGTCGGCGCTCCAGTGTGTGTAGCGGTGGGATGAGTCGGTCCTGTTGGCGAGCTCGGCGTCGGCGTCGGCGTCATGACGCTTCTCATCACGTTCGATAATAGCCGCGTGAGTTGTTCTTCGGACATGGAGATCGTGTTACCACCCGTTGTCGGTGTAGGCGTCACCGTGGTGCTCATGCTCGCGGGGTTAGCTACCGCGTGGTTTTCTTCGTCGCTACTGGAAACATCGTGGTTATCCTTGGATGCGTGTCGGCGTGTTTTCGGCGGCATCTTCTCGTCGATGACGCTCGGCAGCGATCCAATACGATAAGTAACGGCAGGGTAGTCCAGTAGGTAGGACTCAGTCGCGTGGTTTCAGTCCGTGCTCGCGTCGTCCGAACACGTGCCACGAGTTGGGCGCAATTTATAACGGCGGTAGCTTTGCGGGCGGAGAAATGAAGCGCACGGGATGGTGATAAATGTATATTAATCAATAAGGCACACGATACACAATCTTAAATACTATGCAACGCGGTATAGGGCTCCCGTACAATGGTTTAGGTATCTGGCGCCGCGCAATTGAGCGTGCGCACTCTCTAGCAACGAGGTAGGCCGACTGCCGACGCGAGCGGCACGCGGCGGCAGCGGGGAGCGGGGGGACTTAACCCCGCTCGAGCGGGCGATGCATGGACGAAGTAAGTTAGGAGCGAGACGGTGCAGCGCGCGTACGCGATTTTACGTTGTTACAAACATCAATTTAGAAAACGGGCATAAAAATGTATTGTACTTTTTTATTGAAGTTGAGTCGAGCGACGACGTTAACAGCTGTCTCGAACGCGAGCGAATACCTACTAGGCTAGCAAGACTCACACAGTCGCATACGTAGGTATGAGACCTACGTATGCGACTGTGTGCGTTCGTTGATTTGTACTGTGACTACAACATTCTTCCGGAATTAGGATAACTAATTTATTAAATAATCATTGCTTAAACATGTTTATTTTAAAATTCAGTGCATGTATTATGATTATAACATAATATACTAATTGGGGTGTCTGAGGGTGTGCGTTAATTACGTTACATGTTGTATACAAACTCAATGGTGTAAACACAGATGTAGTTCAGTATAAATTTCGGTAAGTATTCCAAATTTAAATCACATTCTCCCCCTAAAGAATGAATGAAATTCAGTACTATTTTCTTTTTTTTCTGACCACCGAGCGGGTTTCCTCCACCAAATGAAAAAGAACCACGTAAATCAGTCCAGTAATCACGGGTTAATCGATTTACATACAAATCATACAATATAGGAAACCAAAATCTTTTGGTTCGTTAAATGTTTTCAAATAATAGCGGTTGTTAAACTCACCGTTCGGGTGTCGTTTCTGCTCGAAAAATATTTTGTGCACCGCTTTAGAGCCGGAGCCTGACGAGTGAGTGAACATCTCTGCAAGTGATACAAACACATGTGAGCGATCCCGCTGTTAAGGGTCAAATAAATTAGCTAGCAGAACTCGACACACATGGTATATTATTTCATTTATTATTTACTAGCTGTTGCCTGCGACCTTCGTCATCATCATCATTTTAGCCGAAAGACGTCCACTGAACCCGACGTGAAATGATTATAAAAAAATTACTTCCCATTTTAGGGTTTCGTAGTACTGACAAGGAACCCTTATAGTTTCGTCATGTCCGTCCGTCCGTCCGAGGTTTTGCTCAGAGACTGTTAGTACTAGAAAGCTGTAATTTTGTAAAGGTGTGTATATCAATTATGCCGACAAAGTGGTAAAACAAAATTTTGGAATATATTTTTTTTTAGGGTAGCTCCCCTACATGTGAAGTGGGAATTAGTTTTTTTTCGTCGTCTATCCCATCGTGTGGGGTTGCTAATGTTCGATTTAATGCTCCATTTACGAAATATTAAACTTCAAAGTACAAATATTTGTTCCAGTAGTTGCTAAACTGACAAATGTCATTATCTATTTTTCATTTTTTTTTTTATTATTAACAGGCTATTTCGGAACCCTACACTGCGCGTGGCCCGACACGCACTTGGCCGGTTTTTTTAATCCCATTTCGTTACCAATTTCAAGGGTTTTATTTTTTTGCGCGGAACCCTGATTAGTATTCTAAATAATAAATATTAGGTTTAATAATAATACTACTCCTTAACTAACAATAACGCAATAACTTCAGCTACCTGCAGCATAGTAGAGGAGCCTCCTTTAATTTTTAATTAATCGCTATTTTTGGGAAAAAACGGAACCCTTATAAGATCACTTTCTTCTCCATCTGTCACCACCGATTTTCTCAGGAACGGGTGGACCTAGCAAGTTGAAATTTATACCAGATACTGAGGTCTATAATCCCTATTAGGTGTATTAAAATTTTGCGGTTGGTGCACTAGCCGTTTCATGGGATCGAACAGCAAAGTTAAGTTTGTCATTTAAAAATGTTGTACGGAACCCTCGGTGTGCGAGTACGACTCGCCCTTGGCCGGTTTTTTATTATTTGTTGGTAGAAATAATAAATATAGAAATACATCATCTGTGAAAATGAAGAAAAGAATCAGTCAGTAAAGCGATGGACATGTTAAGAACATGGAGTTACCTAGTACAGAGGAGCTCGGCGCGACGTAGGCGAAGTTGACCTTGCTGACGTGCTGCAACGAGTCCTGGTCCAGCAGGTGGCGCACGCGCTCCGCGACCGACAGCACGTACACGTCCACCTGGTGCCGGGAGATCTTCCACACGCCCAAACCTGAAAGCAGCATGATATCAGAGGGGCGGAGGTATAAAGGGTGTAGGGGTAAGACTCTTAACGAAGCCGAAAGGCACTGGTTCTCCCGTTATTGCGATATTTTTTTTGTTTTGGACCATACCAGGGAACTTACTAGTTACGGAGATATTGAGGTCCAAAGTTCCAACTTTTTCACATGTATTTAGAAAAATTACGACCTGCGTACTATTCAATCCATACATCGGCACAATATTCCTACTGTAAAACGTGATTTTTCACCCAAAAAAAAAGTCGTTTGCCAGCAATTATTTTTCAATACACTTCCTCGAAAACTGGTTCATAACGCACTACGATTAGGTTCAACATGCAATGTTTTTCACACGCGTGCGATTTTTTGCATTTTCCAACACGTGTGCGGGCATGAAAATTGCCACAGATAACTATACCTATACTGCCTATACTTAGTTCAAATTGGTTCAATGCATTAAGTTGGAGGTGAATGTTTTTTTTTTTAATTTTGGCAAAGCAATAATGTGTCTTTACCGCGTAAATATTTTTTAAATATTCAAATTGTGTTTATAAATAGAATATTATAGATAAACATGATTATTTAAAACTAATATTTACTTTTATAAACAAATTAACATTTATTTGTGTTCTAAATGCAAAAATATATAAAAAAAAAACATTTTTTATATTAGGCTGTTTAGCGGCTTCATACCTTTGCTTCTCCTTCAAACTGGCGAAAGCAAAGCGCGGAAAAAAAGAAAATTAAAATCATAGTTTCTTATTAATTTATGACAAAAATGATTTTCGTTATTTCATTTTATTTCTTTAAAAGTGTATTGAAAAACGTCGTTTGATACACGTGGACATTTGTTATTGCAGTTCTCAGCTCAAAAACACCCTCGCCTACTTCTCGGGAGTTAATTCCGCCTCGGATGCAATAACAAATATTCTCCACTTGTATCAAAATGTACTATTGCGTAAAGTTACTTAGTTTAATGTAAGTACAGAATGCTTGGTCGACGGCTTCGTGAAGGGTCTGTTTACACCCTGTATAGAACAGCTATGCCTTTCCGAAGGAGCTCGTGGCAGTGGCAGCGTTCGTCCGTCGAAGGGTGACCATCCCTATAGCACAATTACACATGATAGTTAGCCCGAATTCGATTGCCTATGGAATTCGGGCAAACGACCAATATTGTAAATGAACGGGCTCAAGTACGTCCGTCTTCGGACAATCTTGTCATGGTTTGTTTTTACGTAATTTTTAGCTCGTATTCCATTGCGTTGACCAGTGTAATAAACGCATCGGGTGCCTTAATTCCAGTAAAGCCATTCGAACACTCGCATACAGGCAAACGACCATGTGTCGAAGGCAGTCTACCATGGGGATTGATTATCATGCACTCAATATTTGTCAAAAAGTTGGTTACTAAATAAAGTGTCAAGCGATTTTGAACTTTGTGCGGTGTAATTTTTTCTGCCGACTTGACCTGCCCTGTTACTTTACCTCTTTGGTTTGCATCACTGTGATCTTTATTCTCGTCGTTAAGCCCAGTTTCCACCAAAGCGAGAAAGAGGACAGAAGAGACATTGATTGACTCCATATCGCGTCTCTCGGTAAAATCTCGCATATCTTCGCACCGCTTCGCTCGTGCCCGCTTCGATGGAAACCAGCATAGCTATACACAATTTCACGATTTTCGATTCGGAAAGTCGTATGTCTATCTCGCTCACGTCATAATGTCAAAAAAAGATTGACTGAATTTTCAATGTTTACGTGAACTCACCGCATCCTATAACGTTTACATAGGCCGTGGTGTGAGCTTCCCTTGCGCGCGCGTCTGCGTCGATGAGCACGGTCTCCGCGAGGATACTGATGCGCTTGTAGTACACCTCGTTGTCGAACACGGCACCCGACCGCGACAGCTTCACGAACCGGTCAGTGAAATTGCTCTTTGCGTCATTGTTGTTTGTTTGTGCAAGTTTCTTGTAAGTAACGCTGGGGACCTGGAGAATCAAATCGAATCCTCGTTTCCAATTGTCTTTTTCAGTTAAAAAAATATCATCTTTACATAAGTTTAAATGAAATTGATTTCAAAATGATAAGTCATAAGTCATTTATTTTCTGAACAAAATAAGAAGATAGGTAGTAGGTACTTTGAAGAATTGCAAAATAGTATATTATGCAACTAGTGAATAAAGGACGGATTTAAAGCGAGGGCCGTAGATGAGTCACGAGCAAGTGAAGGATTCAACTGTTAGAATCCTGAACGACGCGAGTGATTCATGGCCCTCGATATAAATTCGTACTTTATTCAGGAGTTGCATACTATACTTTATATCATGACTACGAGAAAAGACATAATTTAAGCGAAAATAGAAATTTAAACAAGAAATAAGAATTGTTACGTTAATTGAAATGGACATTAAAATTAGAGCAATGACTGAAATTAAGCGTAATTTTCTTATTATTATTATTAGGGTGGTCAACTTGTGAAACAATCTTTATAATCTAATGCCAAACTCCTTGTCGCAAATATCGACCAATCAAATCTCGAGAATTTATTTGCACCAAAGAGTTTTGAATTTCGAATCTTAGCGCAAGGAGTTTGTGTAAGCATTGAAATAGAGACCGGATATATTTTTGTGTTCCAAATTCAAACACCAAAATAGTGAATAAAAACAAAACAGTGAATAAAAGGCCTTTTTATTAACTGTTTTGCGTGAATAAAATAAGCTTTTTAGAGGTATAAAATAATAATTTGTCATATATTTTATTTATAAATCATACAAAAACATTAAAACGTAACGTACGTTTTAATATTTTTGTTTGATTTGTTATTTTTTAGGATTATTCGTGTGTCTGTTAAAACAAGTTTGCCGAATCTGCTGGACAGATTAAGTTACTATTTGGCACACATAGGAACTTCTGTGATCCAAACACGGAATTGTGGCGTAAGTGAATACATTTTGTATAAGGGCGTCACCTTTGGGTCACCAAATTATACATACAAAATGCTTTGTCCTAATTGACTGACTGACACACACAACACAGCCTAAACCGCTGATCGTAGAGACCTGAAACTTGGAGGTTGTGTTCTTTGTATGATGTAGGCATCCGATAAGAAAGGATTTTCCAAAATCCTACCCCTAAGGGGTTGAAAAAGGGGGGCAAAGTTTGTATGGGACAACGTGATTCCTTGATCCAATCTACTTCAAATTTTGCATAAACATTTTTAATGGCATGCCATTTTCATTTTTGATGGAAGACGTGTTTCGTATTTTATTGAAATTCATCCTCTGACGGTGTTAAAAAGGGGTAAGAAAGTTATTTTGGGGGTGATTTGCTTCGAAGTTAATATCAATACACCTAAGTACTTTTGATTTAAATTACATTTTATTTTGACACGATACATGTCATGTTTTAAAACGCAATCCGATTTTATTCAAAAAAGGTAAAAGATAAAAGCACATAAAAGCTTGGTGCAATGCAAACACTCTTTAAAATTGGGATGTCTCGAAAGACACCGTACCGCATTTGAAGGTTTCTAAGCTTTAGAGAGGTTATGCACTTTTAGGACACGGCCTCAAAGGCTACCTCTAAGGATAGGTTAAATAATATCACGCTACAACCAATAGAATTAGAGCATCAACGAAAAATCAGGGAAAATTTATTCCTTTTGAGAGCTTCCGTTGCATGCGCTGCGTAACCGGTTAAAGTTACTTTACAATCATGTACTTATTTATGTCGGAATTGTTTCTATTAAATAGTTCCAAGAAAAGACCGCGATAGCATTATGATGTCTATCTTTATAAGGGTTGACTCACACTCTCTCTAACCCTCTCTCTCTCTCTTATGTGACGCAGACGAAGTTGCGCGCGTCAGCTAGTAAGAAATAAAATAAAAGTTTAGCAAACTGCACCGTGTGACATGTAGAATGAATACACAAGGCAAAGCTCTTAGGTGATGAAGTTGTCGTACCCTGGCTATTATACCTGGTAGAAGTGGTCCCACAGGCGCCGCCACTCGAGCCTGGCGCCGCCCGCCCCGTGCTGCTCCGCGCTCACCAGGATGTCCTCGCACTCCATGCGGGACGGCATCTCGAACCGCGGCCATATGGCGCCTGCGACCAAATCAACCCGGTTCAGCATTTAAATAGTCTTGCAACAACTAGGGATCGGCTGAAACCTTAACTAGATGCAGCTGAATGCTAGTTTTTCATAAGGAGCGCCCATTCGTCAAGTAGGGCTATAACGACGGGACATGGAGCTGTGTTTAAGCGTGATGGTTGACAGGAAAATGGAAGCAAAAAACGTGTTGCGCCGACCCCTAGTAACATGGGAGAAGGACAGGGATGTGTTGATAATGATGACCACCTCCTATCTTCCCATTTGAGTTACAAAATAAGCCGACAAATATAGCTCTGAGCTGGCACGGATGACGCTAAGGAAGTGCTGAAGTTTTAAGGCAACACAATTTGGCGCGCGCCTGTGGACGGTGAGCTATGGGCGAGCTCGCCGTCCGTCCGTCTCATGACGACAGGCCGTGTCGACGGTCAGGAGTGTTCCACGCGCGCCTCCAAGAGAGTCAGCAACAGGAAGGGGTCCGCAAGGGCCGATGCCTGCCGGGGCTGCGGGACTGAGAGAAAGAGATACCGTGGCCCCGGAACACAAAGGGCGATGAAGGAACATGGATGGGTTTTAGTCAGTAAAAGTCTGACACTCCCTCCTGCTCCGCCCAGAGAGGGAGGAGTCATTTGGTGATTACCCATCCGAAAAAAAAACGCAATTTCAAATACTGTTGTGCTATATAATTATGTGTATAAGATGGAGCAAATGCCTTTCTACTTCCACAACTCAATTAGGAACTTCGCAAACTAAGCGATCACGACCAGACCGTCAGAAAGCTTGACCACAGCTGGTAGGACTGGCAAAATTTATTTTTGATCAGTCGTGGCCAGCCACGCGGCTAAGGTTACGACTGACCGCGTGAGGTCTCTAACTGGGCACGACTGGGTGTGTACTATTAATATGATCAGTTCTTACCGATAATGACGGCGTGTTTCTCGATATCCTTCTCATGGACACTACCGGAGTTGAATCTATCGCCGTCGTTGATACACTCGGTGTGTCCGCTCACGAACACCATGGCGGACAGCTTCATCTCGTCGTAGCTCAGGCAGTTCTCCAGCAGGAGGGGCGGCTTCTGGTTCACTGTGCCCACGGCTTCCCATCCCCCAGAGCTGTGAGGGGGAACTTAGTTGTTTGTAATTGTAGTTCCAATACTCATCGTAACACGTACAATTTTCAACTTCACATAATAATTTACTAGCTTTTTTTCTGCGGCTTCTCTCGCGTTGTGGTCGGACATTATTCTTACGGAAACGTTTTAGATTTAGTCTATGACATTCGGTGTTAATGTAATTTCCGAAGAGAGTTTTGGAATCGGATCAGTCCGTATCCGTCCGTAGAGTACCTCCCTCCTACATACAACCTTACAAACTTGACGTCTTTATAATAGTGGTGTAGATTCCTAAAAATTCTCAATCATCTCACTCATACCCACGTTGAATGGTTGTCACATAATACGGTCAAGTCGTGGCCAAGTGTTGGTCGGACTCGCGCATGAAGGGTTCCGTACCATCCTAATAGGGGAGCCCTCTTTAATTTGTAATCTATTTTTACCCGACTGCCAAGGAAGGGTAATGTTTTTATTATTTGTTGTTATAGCGGCAACAGAAATCCATTCTGTGAAACTTTCAACTGTCTAGCTATCACGGTTCATGAGATACAGCTTGGTGACAGACAGACAGATGGACAGTGGAGTCTTAGTAATAGGGTCCCGTTTTTACCCTTTGGGTACGGAACTCTAAAAAATTGTCAAAGTGAATGTTTTTGGTGCAATGTTCATATTGTTGTTACCCTCGTTCTCCAGACAGTAGCACGTAGGAGTCGGCCTGCGTGAGGAACGCGACGGCTCTCTTCTGGAGGATGCGGTCGATGAGCTGCGCCACGCTCATGTCCTTGTACAGCTCCTTCTCTATGCTACTGCCGAACTCTCTGGAATAACACAAATCCTCAAACACTTTGTAAATGTTACTCTTGAAGAATAAAACTGGGCTTAATGACCGTTATCTTAGATTTTTGTTAGGACCTTATTTTCGACATCAGCAACCCCAAAAAGATTCAATTCTCATGAATTTGTACCTTTGCACGACCCGACATTCTGAATTTCTTTCTGTCTACAATAAATTTGTCGTTTTTATTTTATTTTAGGCAAAATTAACACCCATCATGTCTCGAGCAGCAACAATGGCAGCAAGGACATGAGCTCATGATGTTTTCCTGGATATTCAGACTAAGGTTTTTTTTGATTACTTAAAAGAAATAGATTTTTTATATGAACATCAGTACGGATTTAGACCACATTCTAATACACTTGCAGCAACAATAGATTTAGTAACAAAAATTAAAAATAATATTGACAAAAAGCAACTAGTTTTAGGTATTTTCATTGATCTTAAAAAGGCTTTTGATACGATAAGTCATTCTATACTATTACAAAAGCTAAAAAGGATTGGAATTACTGCCAAAGCCTACAAAATATTCGAGTCTTATCTTACAAACCGACGTCAGATAGTAAAAATTGATAATTTTGAAAGCACACCTGCAGAAATAGTATGCGGAGTACCGCAGGGATCAGTTTTAGGCCCACTGCTTTTCTTAATTTATATAAATAACATAAGTAATATTGGTTTAGCGGGACGTATCTCACTATACGCAGACGACACATGTCTTTTTTATTTTGGTAACTCCATACTTAAGGTTATTGCTGAAGCACAGCAAGACCTTCATATCTTAAATACGTGGCTTAAGCGAAACTTACTAACTATTAATGTAAACAAAACTGCATACATAATATTTTCTCCTAAAAACAAAAAGATTCCTGATTTTCCTCCTCTTGTGGTAGATGGCCAACAGCTTTTAAGATCAAACCATGAGAAATACTTAGGCCTGATCTTGGACAGTAGACTTACATTCAGACCACACATTGATTACGTCAGAAACAAATTGATACCGTTAACTGGAGCTCTGCGAAGTATCGCTAAATGTGTGCCATTTCATTTACGCTACACGATTTATAACACACTCATCAAACCGCACTTAGACTATTTAATACAAGTATGGGGACAAGCCGCTATTACACATCTTCATGACCTACAAGTATCTCAAAATAAAGCAATTAAAACTCTATTCAATTACAACTACTTAACACCTACAAAAGAACTTTATGCTAAAACTAAACTATTTAACCTACAAAAATTATACACATACCACACATGCATACTAATTAAAAAAAATCTAACGAACAAAATACACTCACAAATCACTTTCAAACGTAAAACATACCACTACTACGCTAGGAATAGGGATAGTATAGAACTACCTTCAGTAAGAACTTTATATGGAAGAAGAACTATTCAGTTTGAGGAAGCGCAGATTTATAATAAATTACCAAAGGACATAAGGGATTCTTCATCTTTTAATATATTTAAAAATAGGTTAAAGTTGTATTTGGCCAACCAACAATAATATGTACCGCTACCTACATTTTGTACTCGATTGTTAGAACGACAAATAATTTACTATTAAAGTTTTTTTTTTTTTATGCCAAGTTTCTCATATATAAGTGAACTATGTATGTTCTTTTTGAGAAATAAATTTCTTTAAACCGAAGGTTTGATGTTCCCAAACGAATGTTGACTGCGACAGCAGATTTACTAATCATAATTAAAATGTTTTGCAGAATATTAATTTCGTTTTAGTAGATCCGGCTTGGATGCCGGATGCAGCACCACCCGCCCGGTTGCAAAAATATGCAAATGCGGGAAGTGCAAAAATTTGCATGCTGCAGGCTAAACCTTACCGACGTAGCCCGAAGAATTGCCAAACTTAAGTGGCAGTGGGCAGGGCACATTGCTCGCAGAACGGATGGCCGATGGGGCCGAAAAGTTCTGGAGTGGCGACCGCGAACTGGAAGACGTTGTGTTGGAAGACCTCCCACTAGGTGGACCGATGACCTGCAGGGCTATTACGTATCTTTCTGTTATCCAGTGACTATCAAGCTTCGGTTGTAGACCGAACTTTGATGACAACCGTGAATGTCATAATATTGGTATTACGTATCACACTGAGTGGATATCACTTTACGGTGACTAACACGGTCATACATAATACGAAACTAACCTTTTGACCGTTAATTGATGGACACTGAGCCCAGTTACTATCATTTCGAGCTGTCACCAGAGATACGTAATAGCCCTACTGCCGAAGGTTGCGGGAATCCGCTGGACCGTACGCGCGTACCTCTTGTATATGATGAAGTCCGTCATGAGCAGCAACACTCGCTCGTGCATCAGCGGGTACGTCGACACGATGTTCTTCTGCAGCCGCTCTCTCGGCCGACGCGCTTTGAGCGTCAACAACCTGCAATAACACATAATATAACGCTTAATGTTCTACATTGAGGAACAGGATGTAGAGTACCTCATCCTCTATAGACAAAGGAGGATCCCTCGACCAAACGGATTTATAACATAACCTTTATTGTCGGGATGTTGTATACTTTTAGTTTACCCTTACGACCCGGCACATATGGTATGGCAGAGCGCAGCGCAGCGGATTTCTCACTGTAAAATCAATTAACACGACAATTAATTCCTGGAACATCGAAGCGACTATATGCGAAAGAGAGCGCGCAGGAACGCGACTGCGCGCTACTCCGCGCGGATCCTCTGCCGGTCGCCGGGCTCGCCGAGTGGAAAATTACAAAACGAATGACGACGAAGCGCATAACTCGCGCACCCGCGCGGAGATTGCGCAAGTCTGCGCGCGGATGCGCGAGCATGCTCTCAAAACTTCGGGGGCACGCTCTGCGCTGCATATGTGTACCGGCTCTTAGCCTCTTATGGGGTTCTTGCGCTCATCATTACAGACAAACTATAGGGTTCATGGTAAACTAAATCTAAGGATGTACAGTTCAGCTAATTTTTAGGAAGACTTCGTTTGACTTCATAGATATACCTTACCAAGGGGTATCGTTTAATCCAGTACTAACTGGGTTGTGGAGGTCAGATAGGCAGTCGCTCCATGTAAAATACTGGTATTCAGTTGCATCCGGTTAGAATGGAAGCCGACCCCAACGTAGTTGAGAATAGGCGAGACAGATGATGATATTACTTCATAATATATGCCGCTGAAAAACCATGCAGCACTATACTACTGCGATGTTTACCTGACAGTCTGTATCGGGAAGGGTATGGGGAAGGCCTTGCTCCGTGCGATGAGCTGGTCCACGTCGTCGCTCAGCTCGGGCGCCGGCAGCTCCGCGCACTGGCGCAGCAGCTCGTTGCTCTCCTTGCTCATGCTCGGGAAGCCCCAGTCGGGCTTGTACCTGAACGTATAAAATAATATAAAATCACGCCTGGTATATCTATGCGTTTATTCCCACTGCTGGGACACAGACCGCCTCTCTATTAGAGGGAGTAAGCAATAATTTAAAAAAAGGGACACCCGGATGGAACGAAGTAGTATAACAGATATTTTCGCCAGTTTTTTTTTTTATTTATTTATTTAAAAAAAAAAAACTGGCGAAAACCTAATCGAATATCTGGCTTGCTTTCTATAAGAGAGAGAGAGAGAGACAGACAGAGAAACATGCGCACGCCGTACGGCTTACAATAGCTTACTATAGCAAAAAGTGTCGTTACAACTTTTCGTCTTAATTTTTTCCGTCTAGCCCCCTTTCGCAACGCGCGATAAGGAACTTCGTTCCAAAAAATGTTATATGCCCATTTCGGATTGGACAGGGCTTTTTAAACATATTGTGTAAAGGGTCTTAAGGACTAACTCCAAAAAAAAAGGATGACGGCACCTTAACTGCGTAAGACCGGCTCAAATTTGGTTGGTTTTACGTGAGGCCTCTTAAAGGTTTGGCCAAACCTTGATGATTTGGCAAAGCTTGATGTTGTGTAGCGTCCGACATCGTATATTTGTACGCCGTTCAGGCAAAACATGACTGTCAGAATTATAATTTTCATGTAACATCTTGCATGCTATGTGTGTGTATACTCATGTTTTGGACAAATAAAATTATCTTATCTTATCTTAAAAAAAAAAAACCAGTATAACCAGTCCACTGCTCTGGACACCGGGCTCTGACAGATAATGTACTGAAGTATCTATCATCTGTCCGTTGTTCGCAGCCAGTCCGCACGTACGTACCGGTTTGACTGCATCTAAAGCGCGGCAGTCCAACCCCCCTTGGCCAGTAGTGTAAAGATACACGAAAAATAAAACACTCAAGGTGACACACGTGACATGGTTGACCACGTCACGCTAAAAACTTATACTCTCAAGGTTTTCCTACTTATTGAAGAACACTTTACAAAAGGAAAACAAACATTATATATTCTGTTGCGAAGTCTCAATGGGTGAGTTAGTTTGAAAAGTACATCAGGGTTAATTTAAAAATTAAGGCCTTACACTTAAGGCACCCACAGGAAAGTCCGGTTAAGCAGACGACAACCTCTCAGGTTGTACTGCGAGATGCCATTTCGAAAAAAAAAAGCGAAAGGACACCCTCCCCGTCCCTTGCTCGTGCCAGCCCGCGTTGCTGAGCCTGTATTCCAAAGTCAGTCCCTAAATAATGACACCACTCCGATCTAGCCTGTCCCCTTGCTGTCCTCTCCCAGCGACGCCCTAAGCCGAGGCCCGTACCCAGCAGGTGGTGCCCTTAGCGTGTAGTTGCTTAGTTTTTTGCCTTGGCTGGACGCCTTTCACCTAAGGCACACACAGGAAAGTCCGGTTAGGCAGACGACAACCTCTTAGGTTAAATTGCGAGATGCCAGATCGAAAAAAAAAAAAGCGAAAGGACATTCTGACTTCAGGCGTGGCCCGACAGGTCAGGTGACAGGTTGTATTACTCTTAATTATTATTACTCTGCTTCTCTGTATATTGTTGCTCTTTTGTCTAAACTAAGGTGTTACTGTATTATTGGGTGTCATTGCTATTATTGTAAGGTGTCATGTTAATTATCTCTTATAACATAAAGAACTGATTGACCGTAATTTCCTGTAGAATTAATTAAATAAGTTCTGCTATAATAAATTCTAGTTTGTTGAAAGAACATCTTTTATTTTCAATATGTCTGATCCTGTGCCGTCATCAGAAGTGGGTTCAGACCCACTCCCACCTTTATCTGCGACGCCGACATATTTATTGTCTATGGTTCCCACTGTTGTGTTTATTAATTCTTTTGCAACTGACAACACTCTGGTCTTTGGCTGTCTATGACTAGTATGACAAGACAGGAGATAAGATAAACAAAGCGCGGACGATAAGAAACACTAGCAAAGTATTCTGAAAGTTTAACTTCCTGTTTATAGTGAATGGCCAATATAAAGTATATCTAACCGAGGCAATCTACTATTATTGCATACAATTTCTTAGTTAATGTTATGCTGTTGGCTTGCTGCACGCTATGGTGCAAACTGTAAGTGCAGCGAGAATCTGTTTAAATAAAAAAATGTGTGCACGCGTGTGGAGAGCAATGACCAATGTATCATACAACTTGGGCCGAGTTTTATTTGACAAACGCCGATTTGGGTGAGCAGGCGCCTAAACTGCGATTGATTGCACCATGATACTGTTATTATCGACATAATAATGGTGCAATACGTGCCCTTAATTAGCGCAAATAAAGAAACGTTTCCCTTTTGTTTTACTAGTTTATGCCCACGACTTCGCCCACATGGAGTTCGATAATTGTCCCACGGGATCATACTACTGGGATAAAAATAATCCTATATGTCAATCCAGGTTACAAACTATCTGTGTGCTAAATTTCATCCAAATCCGTTCAGAGGTTTTCGTCCATCCATTCCTCCTCACAAACTTACGCATTTAAAACCAGTTCAGAATCCACAAGAAAATAAATAATTCAGAGATAAATGAAGTGACACATTTAATCAGCTGATAACTATAAGATATGTTTATGTTTACTCACCAAGCAAAACTTTGAAAGTCCATCATCGGTGGTTTTGTATTGTTCTGTAAAGCAAAATTCAATGTTACACACTTAGGTATAGTCGGTCTCGTAATAGCTTGACCCTTTTGACAAAAACTCCCAATAAACTTACACTGCACTGAGAGGCTGAAACTTTCTTACTGTCAGATTGGTCTTAAACCAAGAACAGACTGACGTTTATGACGAGCAAGCGACGTTTAACGTTAGGGTGGTCAAGTCAAAAATATACATACCAAATTGATTGATTGCTGTTTTTCAACTTTTCTAGGTTAAATACCTATGTAATCAATTGCAATCTTCTGAAGTTTTAAAACAACTACGATATCATTTATTTATTTAAAAATATACTATCTACTTTTATGATATGACATTTGCAACATCGAGGAATTTCGCACTTACCTGCTATACCCTAGCTAAATAAATACTACAAACTACTGTAAGCACGAAGATAATATTATATCAAGTGGTTAGATTATCTATATTATTTATACTTAGTAATATTATCAAGAGGTGAAGTTTGTAAGTTTAGATGTAGGCGCTAATCTTTGGAACTACTGATCCGATATCGAAAATACTATTGGGAAGCTGCATTACCGCCGAGTGGCATAGTATCTAAAATGTTGCCGTGGTAACTTTCAACCAAAACGCGAACGTAGCCGCGGTTAAGAGCTAGTTCAAAATAAACGTACCGAGGTACAAAGTGTAGCGCATTTAATTATCTTAACGAAGCACAACGTTAGGGGGCGCCCCATAACTAGACTGGGCTGGTTTATTGTGCGAACAAATCTGCAACGATAACAATATCTGCTAAAGTAAGAGTATTGCGCGCTGTGTGTTAAACAACAGTCACTACACGACTCACTATTTGCGCACAGAACAGGAAAAACCTGATACGGGATTTCCCCGTACGTAATTAAAAAAAAAAAAGAACCGGCTGAGGTCGCCCCGGTAAATAAATACGTTCTCTTAAGGTGGAAACGTAGCGAAATTTTTAACAAATTGGTCCTTTGACAGATCATGATTTATATTGATCGTGGCTGCGGGACTGTTTGAAAGATATACCGCGGCCCCGGAACACAAAGGGCGAAGAAGGAACATGGATGGGAAAGTCTGACACTCCCTCCTGCTCCGCCCAGTGTGGGAGGAGTCATTTCATGATTTCCCAAACGAAAAAGAAAATAAAGGTTATATTGATGATTTTAACGATTTTAATTCTGTAGCTACGTACGTGTTACGGTCGCGAATCATATTTTGTTCGATATACAGCCTGACATTGACCGGCAAATTGCAAAAAAACGTAAGAAAATTTGAATTTCGCGGGCTAGCCTGGCGCGTCCTCCTTAAACTACCAAAATAAAACCATATTAATATAAAACCTGTATCATTTATTTCATTATATGAACCATCATATTGTTATACTAAGTACATCCGTACATAAGCTTACAAAATATATAAGATAACTGTAATTTTACATAACAACAAAAGTACATATATTAACAAATGTTTCTACATTATCTAATACATTTAATTGGCTATAATAGGACAGTGTATATACCTACTTGATATTAGCCAATGTAAAGGCGAATGTAGAAGATTCTTCTGAAATAGGATGTCGGGGCGTGAAGATCCCTCATTGTTAACAAAAGTCACATCGAGCTACTACAATCTCCCTGGTTCAATCCATGGTCCGGAGCGAGACGGAATGGGACGCCGTCACCTCCTTCTGCGAAGCAGTCATGCTAGCGAAGGAGGTGGCGGAACGTGAGAGGGAGAGAACCTTACGTCCTGACCGCCGCGGATGACGCCACGGGCGCAACCACCTTGACGCGCGCCTGTGGACGGTGAGCTATGGGCTAGCTCGCCGTCCGTCCGTCTCATGACGACAGGCCGTGTCGACGGTCAGGAGTGTTCCACGCACGCCTCAAAGAGATGTCAGCAAAAAAGAAGGGGTCCGCAAGGGCCGAAGCCTGCCGGGGCTGCGGGACTGTTCGCAAGAGATACCGTGGCCCCGGAACACAAATGGCGATGAAGGAACATGGATGGGTTTTAGTCAGTAAAAGTCTGACACTCCCTCCTGCTCCGCCCGGAGCGGGAGGAGTCATTTGATGATTTCCCATCCGAAAAGAAAAATAAAAGCTACTACAATCTGTCAAATTTCTTTAATAGATTTTCAACTTTATCGCAAAAGCGTTAGGTTTAAGGTTGATTAGAAAATTTTGAGTTTTGGGTAGCTTGATGTGCTGGTGTCTGGACATGAACCCATTGAATTACTTTTAAGATATTTTATGTATTTACGAACTGTTCGTAGTGAATATACTTATTTAAAAGTAGGTATATAATATACTGTATAAACATACAACAAATATACTTATAGACGCCGATTACACACTGTATTGATGCTAAATTGAGTGCGCAAGTCATCGTATTTACTAATATTATAAAGAAAAGTTCGTAGACTGTAATCTTCGGCATTTATGATCCGATTCTGAAAATGATTTCACAAGTAAGAAGCTACGTCATCCCCGAGCGTCATAGGCTATGTTTAAAACGTTCAAGTAGGATAATTTACGACTATAACACGAGCGGAACCACGGGCAAAATCTATTATAGGTTTACGTAAACACATCCATACGACCTCGCAAAGAAAACCATCAATACAATATGTGACCCACGATATAGATAACGTAACAGCTACATATACAACGCTACTGCGGCTACCCGTACGTATATATTTACATATACAGCAAGTTACGGCACAGACTTTGGATATAAATAGTACATATTCAAGTAGTATCCGACCTAAGACACTCGGCAAAGTTCGGCTTCTTCCGTCAACTTTCGTGGGGTTTTTTATCGTACATACCTACATTTTGTGACATAAATGATTCTTTAGGAAGATGCAGAAACTCTTAGATCGGAAACTAATGGAACAGCTACGATTTACTAAATAAACATTCATCTATGTACAAATAAAACTAGGCACAACAGTTCCAGTCTAATATTGTCTTACTTTACTCGTAAATATCTACATTCATATAGAATAACATACACCATATATTATAATAGGTAACAACAACAGAAACGAAAACATTGTCTTCAAATGAAGTAACTTTTATAATACGCGTGGTACAAACGGCGACATATTAACCTTTACATTCCCAGTATGACATGGCTTCGCTTTGTATAGATTTCCCGTACAATGACAGATTCGCATAAATTGGTTTTGTATTGCTTGATTGGTCGTCGTGTATACAGTGTGCCTCGCTAGCGCTTGGTCAACAATAAGTCAAATACCTGCTAAGATACACTTGGTCACACTTTATTATGTAACGATATTAATACATAATTATATACATACTTATTCTACCGATAATACATGTATTATTTACTAAAAACTAAATATAACTTTATAAAATGCATACAATATTCTGTAAAAGTGACTCCATTTCAATAATAATAAAAATGTATTTGAATACTTTACGCTTGTAAGAAACTTACGCTAAACTGGCTATGCTGTACAAGGTGCAAGGGACACCGACGCTAACACGGTGACGATGTATCCATTCCATCATTTTGGACGACGAAAAAAAAATTCATCCCCATTTCACATGTAAAAAATTGTATGTGGGGGATACAATTTTTTACATGTGAAATGGGGATGAATTTTTTTTTCGTCGTCTACCCTATCGTGTGGGGTATCGTTGAAATAGGTCTTTTAAAATTACTTAACGGTTGCTAATACTACTTTTCGATTTAATGCTCCATTTCCGAAATATTAAACAAATTGCAAATTTTTGTTCCAGTAGGGCGTCCCCCCATCTAAAAACTAAACTGTTGGCTTAAAAAAATCTGGAAAAATTCATGATGATAATGCATTTCATGAACTTTAAAGAAAAACTATAGCGGTTAAGATAACTTTATTAGTTTAGCAGTAATAGTCGTTGAACTAGAGTGTTGGATAATTTTTTACCAAATACAAAATCCTTCGAATAATCCTAAAAAGTGACTAAGATGAAGTGGTTGCTTGCTTATAACGGGTGAAGACTTGCATTGAAAAACAAAATCTAAAATATAACGGGCTACTAAGGAATACACTGCGCGTGAATTTCCGATGAAAATCTATTTTCAAAATCATGTACTGAATACATGGTAACCGTTTTTGCGTCGTCTCGTCCACCCAGTTTATGTTCTGGTAATTTACAATTGACGCCTCATGTGTTGTGTTGGATATAATATATAATGTAATACTAGGGGATATTACGAATATCATAGAAGACAAGTTATAATTGACAAGGCAGCGTAATACACGATGAGTGACGATGTAAATGCGAACAACTGGCCGGCTTGCAGCAGGCATGCCTTTTGAGTGAATATATTTTTAAATACTGGCGGAATTTATGAGTAGAGACTCTTTTATTGGTCAAATAAAAGACCTAGAGACAGTGAAATAAGTTTTATTTTTCAGTCGAATATTTATATTTAAGACAGAAATTGTTAAAAGCTGCTAGCTACCTGAAGGTTTGTGTAAGAATTATCGAATTTTATTACTTTGGCTAAACTTAAACAGCTGTATGTGTAAACTGTTATATTCATTTAAACTATTAATCTACGAAACTTATATTGTCACTAACGAGATATCTTCCGTGATTATTATTTGTTTTGAGCTCCCGATATTTCAACCCGCGATCATGGCGCTTGCAACAGCGTCGAAATATCGGGAGCTCAAAACAAATAATAATCACGGAAGATATCCCGTGGGTGACAATATAAGTTTAGTTTTAAACCGTGAAAGCTTAAAACAGTGTTTATTAATCTACGGTCCGTATCATGATCATCAGCCCGGAATCACCCACTGTTGGGTATAGGCCTCCCCTTTCTTCCGCCACACTTCCCGGTTCTGTGCGACCCTGATCCAGGTGTTTCCCGTGACCCTGACGATATCGTCAACCCAACGAGCTTTAGGACGGCCCTGGTTTCTTTGGCTAAACCTTGGCCACCACTCGGTCAAGGCCTTGCTCCATCGGTCCGTATAGACACATTTAAATATAATCAGCTGGGTCAGTCATTTAGAGCTTATTTTAACAAAACAAGCCGTATAAATGTGGCGCGATTTTCACAATAAATAAGTGACCTATCTAAGAACAGAGGTCCTGGCACGAACGCACGATGTAAATGTAAATACGTCAAATTAAAAATACTCGTTTCAAATATAATATTTTTAAGAATTTATTTTTCAAATTATATCTTAGGATAGTGGTTTTTGCAAAAAAAAAAAAACTAGTGGCGCGATTTTCGCAATGAATAAGTGATCTATCATAAGAACAGAGGCCCTGGCACGAACGCACAGTGTAAATGTAAATACGTCAAATTAAAAATACACGTTTCACATATAATATTGTATAATTTTAAGATTTTATTCTTCAAATTATATCTTAGGATTGTGGTTTTTGCTAAAAAATAACCAAAATATACTATCGGATATTAGGGTATTATCGATACAAAACTCGACGTACGATACTTTAAAACTGCGCGCTCGTGCTAGGGCGTCAGATATATTAGGAACCGATATCGCTATGGCTCTAGCTTCCTTAGATGTTGCGAGTGAATACTGTTACAAGTTTGATTTTGTTAACAACAGGAATTGCTTTCCAAGAAGGTCCTTGGAAGTATTTGGGACAAAAGTAACGATGCGATATTTTCCCCCAAACGCATAGGTAAATATTGCACGGTCAAATCTTTGTTCCCCTCGTTCACGCGGCTACTGTACGATATTCTACAGAAAACGTATGCAGTATGAAACTACGGAGTGTTCACAAGTTTTGGCAGTAAAATTTTACGAAGGAGTTGGGTATCTTTGGTTGCATATTGCATTATAATTACCGCAATTTCTGCATGTGCATACTTTTGGCGGGATGGTGATGCTGCATTCTGCTTCCAAGCTGGGATTAAAACTAAATAACATTTTACTGTCATGGAATTCCGCAAAGTAATGCCAAAATGGCAGGCTTAGCCTCAAACAGTATAAGGTGAAGGTTACTATGACAGGTCCCTACGTGGCTAGCCGCGTGCAGTGCGCGGCCAGCGCGGTGAGGCCGGCGGGTGCGGCCACGCGCGTGGCGGGCGCGCACACGCAGCGGTTCACGTGCGCGTTGTGCAGCTCCGACACCTGCGTCGAGCTAGCCGCCGCCGGGTCGCCCGACGACTTCAGGCTACCCATCCTGGAAACAAAACCCAAACTTAATATTATTACTGCGAAAGTAACTCGTTCTGTTTGTTATGTTGCCTTTTTACTTTTTAACAGTGAATGGATTTTTATGAAATAACACAGGGGGATGATCTGATCTTGTTTGCGGAGCAAACAGCTTAGAGACATTGCACAGGATAGAGAGGTTAGTAAGGAGAAAGGGGAAGGCATTGCCCAGCAGTGGGACACTCAAACAGGCTAACAAAAAAAGTGAGTCGTCGCGGGACGCTTGGCAGATGTGAAACATCCAAATTATTTTGTACAAGTAATATACTTTAAAAAAAAGTCAATATAAAAAACATCCACATAAAATAAAATCAAAATTACTCGATTCACAAAAAGATAATCCTTATGTTGGAATCGAACTCGTAGTCACGACATTGTAACCCAGCGCTCTGTGCCCCGACACCAGCTGGCTTGTTGTAAATCATTGCGAATATGTAGATCTTATGCTGCTTCAACAGGTCGGTAATGTTCGGGCCGGGTTCGATCGCCGCGCTCGCCACGAATTTTTCATTTTAATTTTTTGGTTTACCCGCGATTATAGTTGTTTCATTCACATCAAAAAACTTATAACTTTAAATAAAAACTGAAAAGGAATTGTTCCGTATTAGAATTTATTATTGTAATTGTTTTTTCCTTTTCAGTTTTTATTTAAAGTTATTAGTTATTTTTTACGCAGTCGGGTTTTCTTTTATTTTACACTTTTTAAATGGAGAATTTCGCATGTTATTTATTTTGGTGTACATTTATCACTAAACCTACCTAGTCATCCGCACGTATCTTGTATAGATAAATAAATAACACATTTTTTAACATTAAAATATAGTCATGTACCAAAAATCCTCATGATGAGACCTTTAATTTGATACCCATAATGAAGTAGTGACAAGTATATTTATTTTTTATTTTTCACAAGGATTCTAAAGATACCACGTACATCGAAATCGGTTTAGAACTTATGGTGGAATAAAGAAACTCACAAACATACATACATGAACCCTGATAACATAACACTCCTTTTTTTGGGCAGTCGTGTAAAAACAGAAAATCATATCTTGGGTAAGGGCATGGGATACTTAAATCTCGTAAGTAGGTTCCCGTGGGATAATTTCAGACCATCGCACGAGCAAAACCGCAGAAGAATGTTAGTAAGTGATGCCGACCAGCATAGCTATTCACAACGCTTCGATTCGATTTTCGATTCGGAAAGTCGTATGTCTATCTCGCTCGATTTCGTAATGTCAAAAAAAAAATAGACTCGACTTTTCGAATCGAAGCGTTGTAAATAAGGGTCCAGAACTCGTTCCGGTCGGTCAGGGTGCGCGTTGCTGTCCCAGGGATACGTCATGACAAGCAGCTTGCCCTCGTCGTCCTCGCCCGTCAGCTTGGACGACGGCTCGCGCTTCTGCATCTGAATCACAGCTAGTGGTAGGTACTAACTAGTAATACTAAAGATACCGACCAGAACTCGTTCCCGGGGTGCGCGTTGCTGTCCCAGGGATACGTCATGACGAGCAGCTTGCCCTCGTCCTCGCCCGTCAGCTTGGACGACGGCTCGCGAGTCTTGATCTGCACGTTGATGCCGCCTGCACATACCATAAAAACAAGATATTAAGATTGATAAATGGGCCCAATAGGCTTGTGTACTGAAAAAATCTAATTAGTCCGTCAGTTAGATTATCAAAATATATTTGACCCGTATTTTTTCTTTTGTTACGTAAACCGCAATTGACGAAGACACGACGCTTTTAAAATTCTCAATACGTCACGCCGTGGTATAATTTTTAGTGCGTTCTGACGTCACAAGCCCCCACTCCCCCGAGTTTTGATGCGTTTAATCTTTGTCAATATTCATTGGTTTACAAAAACAAAAAATACGTGTTCATTATTTTCCAATACTCTAACTGACAGTCTAACTAAATTTGCAATTTATTGATGGTGATACTAGCCTCTTCCTGTTAAACTGAACAGCCTTAGTGAAATTATTATTAGTACTAAACTTAATAAGACATTAGTGTATGGATTTTTTGTAAAGTGGCTCACGATAATGCTAGACTGTTAGAAAATGTCCAAGGCATTAAGTCCGCCTTTGTACAGCTTTTACTTGTGCATAAAGTTTTAATAAATAAAAAATGCTGTAAAGAACATTGAACGAAATAATAATATCTAAGAATTTGGCTCTCTAAAATTGCACGTTGATGTACTCTGAATAACTAAACCTTGTAGCAAAAAAAAATATTGATGGGATGACTATTTCAGTAAGGTATTAGATTAGGGAACTGGACTATCCCCTATACGTAAGGTTAGTAGCTGGATGGTAGAATAACTCACCTTTCGGGTGTCGTTTGTTCTCTAAGAACAGTTTGTGCGCCGTGTGTGGGCCCGAACCTGACGTATTGGGGAACATCGCTGCAAACGATGCAAACACCACAATTAACAAGTAAAATTAAATTAACAATTTAAAAACCCCCGACACAATAATTCGTTAGGTTCTATGTCCTAGGTAGGTACAAGTCATCACTCCACTTTCCTCATCTCATTTCGTAAGGTAATTAAGTAATTCGCCATTTTGTTGCGGCCCTCTTGGATTTGAAATTTATCATAGTGTATAGTATTCTACCAGTCAAACCCTTTAATTTGATACCCATATTGAGGGAGTTGTGAAATAGTATATTTTATAACGAGGGACTAAACGAAGCCATAATATACCAGAGGTGGTTTGACTCCCGAGCTTGCGAGGGAGTCAAGGAAACCGAGGCTATATTAAGTTGGCGTTTAGTCTCGAGGTGCAAACTGTACTTTTCACTTTGAGTGCGAGAAAAATAGTCAAATTAGTACAAAAACATTAATTATGCCTCCAGTCCATAGAACTTTCGTAAGTTTTTAGGTAAATCTTCCGCGTTTTTGGCGGCAAAAGATTATCTATTATGTCTTTTGCTCTTTGCTCGACGTCAAAGTCTTCACTGTCACTGGACATTCCTAATAAATTTATATAAAACCGAACAAATTTACACTCGACAAAACATCAGAAATTTTCGCGGTCAGTTTTTTCTTCTAAACCAGTCACAGATTAAGAATTTAAAACGCATGGCGCCACCTTCCTTGCGAAAAAACCATGGAAATAAAACTCTCAAAATTTTCGCGATGAAGATGGTCCACACTCCACAGATAATAGTAGTATATTAACTGGCTGTTTGAGTTTGTCTATGTCACATGAAGGAAATTAAAAAACGAATTACTTTTTACTCCCTAGGGACTAAAGTGGTCACTTTACTCCCGCTTCGTATGGCTATATTGTCGTACTTTTAGAGCATGTGAAGTGAAAAAATATGTAATCCGCCATTTTGTGGCGGCGGCCATCTTGGACCGATTTTCATCAAACATAGCTAAGAAAACTCCCGACTAATTCACCTTTCAAACAAAAAACAAAATCAAAATCAGTTCAACTGTTTGGGAGCTACGATGCCACAGACAAACACACACACAGACACGTCAAACTTATAACACCCCATCATTTTGCGTCGGGGGTTAAAAATACTGCATTATTCAAAGGGCTGGGTGCACATATAATTTCCAAGCTGAAAATTAGGCTAACGCTTCTACTGCTAAGTCATTATCATCTTTCTACCCTTGCCCCATGTTATTTGGGGTCGAAGAAACACGTTTTTTTTTATTCTTCTACTGAATTATTTTATATTAAGTAATTGTAAGTGTTTTGTAGAGTCGAGGACTTTAATTGATAAGCCACTTTCACTACTTTCCAATTTTGCACTTTTATACATTCAAGAGCACGAATATTACCGACTAAACCCGATTTGCATTACACGGCTAAAATACGAATAGCGGCAAGTGGCTCATCAATTAGTAAATAAGTCATCGACTGTACAAACACTTTTAAAAGTAGACTATATATTTTTTTTTAATTTCTCTGCATAGAAACACCGATACATACTCAGCAGGGCTATTACGTATCTTTCTGTTATCCAGTGACTATCAAGCTTCGGTTGTAGACCGAACTTTGATGACAACCGTGAATGTCATAATATTGGTATTACGTATCACACTGAGTGGATATCACTTTACGGTGACTAACACGGTCATACATAATACGAAACTAACCTTTTGATCGTTAATTGATGGACACTGTGCCCAGTTACTATCATTTCGATCTGTCAACAGAGATACGTAATATCCCTACAGAGCAGAAGTCATAGTTTCTTTTAAAGTGCAGTCACTGTCGTGGTCAGATTACGTCATGGTCTTGCAGATTAGCGTTTGAGATAGTCTTAGAGGGATAGAACCACACCGATCAGGCCTCTCACAGACGGACTGGATCGCTTCCCACAGGCGGACTGTATTCGTTCATGTTCGACTCGTTCAAGTCATGATATCAACTGCAGTCCGTCTGTGATGCAGTCCGTCTGTGGGAGGCCTGAGAGTGTGCTTGTCCCTGCTGTTAGTGCTTGTGAGCCGTGCATGCACTGCACACGTGGTTACTGTCTACTACTACTGCGTCGATGTCCCTCCCAACCTGTATAGCTCAACTCAGAACTCAATGAGCTCAATAATAAAGGGTGTAAAAAGACTCTAAATGAAGCCGAAAGGCTTTTGTTCTAGACCATACCTTACCTTCTAGTTACGGAGATATTGGGGGTCAAAGTCCAACTTTTTTTAAATACATGTTTTTAATGTAGGATTTTTACTTTAAACACCTTCACGACCCCCGTACAATTCAATCCACCCATCAACACAATATTTTAAGTGTATTGAGTCCTACCGAAAAGTCTGATTATTCACCCCAAAAGAAAAAGTAATTTCCCAGCAAAAATTGCATAGGGTTACTTAGTTTGATGTACATGACGGCTTCGTGAAGAGTCTGTTTACATCGTGTAGTTACCCAGTATGGAGTCGCTGGGCGTGATGTACGAGAAGTTGACGTCGCTGACGTGCTGCAGCAGGTCGCGGCGCAGCAGGTGGCGCACGCGCTCCGCGACCGACAGCACGTACACGTCCACCTGGTGCCGGGAGATCTTCCACACGCCCAGACCTGGACCACGACACGAATATTCACGAGCTTTGCCGAGTCCGCATCTTACGTGCGAAGTCACCAATTCCTCGCACTATGGCCGCGCTTAATGATCTCTTGGAATTTAATCCAACAGACGATTTGTTCGCGGATGGATGAACAAAGATTTTATGGCATGTCACAAGTATTGTAAGAGAAATTTATGAAAGTGTGAACCTATACTTTGTTATTTGTATAGTTTAATTGTATGTTATCTCTTATTCTTTTAGTTCTAGTTTTAGTTACAGTAATTGGTTTAAATACAACCGTTGTAATTAATTAAATAAGGCCCACCCAGTCTGTCCCCACACTATTCTTGCTGATACGCGGTTTAGAAGCGTTTGCAACACAATCACGCATTAGTGATTTATGGTACAAACGAAGAAAAACAAAACTTTCTTCGGGGTCTTTGTTATTAAGATACTTCGGACGCAAATCTTCGTGTACCGACACACCTGCCGAAATTATATGAAAACATACACAACATGAATAAAGCGAACATGGGAATCTAATTTGGATAAGTATGTAATGTACACGTATCTACACTAATATTATAAAGAGGACAGATTTGTATTTTTGTGTGTATGTTTGTAATGAATAAACTCGAAAACCTACTGCGCCGATTTCAAAAATTCTCACCACCCAATTATCACCATTAGAAAGCCACGTCTTTACTGAGTAACATAGGCTATTTTTTATGCCCGTACTCCCACGGGAATGGGAACTACGCGGGTAAAACCTCGTGACGTCCGCTATTATTCAATCACTATCAATTGAGCTATATTTAAATTACAAGTGTCATTTATCATGTGTATTGTACGAAATGGCTATAACACTGCAAAACGAAGGCCCCGAATCCACTATGTCGTGACAACAGATAATCGTGTAGTTTTAAGTGTCGTGGCTTCAGTATATTTAAATGGAGGTGTTCACAAACAGGACGACACGATTACTGTCGTCCACGAGTTTTGCCAACTAAAAACCAACGATAAATTAATCGTCACGACATTGTGGGAACGGGGCTATAGTGTGTAAATCTGAAAGAAAGAAAGAGATAACAGGCAGCAAACTCACCGCAACCAACAACATTAACATAGGCCGTGGTGTGAGCTTCCCTTGCGCGCGCGTCTGCGTCGATGAGCACGGTCTCCGCGAGGATACTGATGCGCTTGTAGTACACCTCGTTGTCGAACACGTGGTCCGGCTTGCTCAGCTTCACGTAGCGCTCCGTGTACTTACTCGCCGCGTCCTTGCTGCTGCCCATCGTCACGTACGATGTTAGCTCTTCGTACGTATAGCTGTGAACCTGAGTATAGAAGAACTGATTCAGTACAGTCAAGGAAATAGTTTTATTTAGCAGATTTTTAACAGTTTAACCATACGTTTAAAGTTCTCGGCCAAAACAATTATTTCGGAAACTTTCGTTTTCGACTTAACGAAAATTGTAAAACAATAGGCCAGTTTCCACCATCAATAAATTGCAAATCTATTTAGTCCGTCAGTTGGGAGTATTGGAAAATAATGGATATGATTTTTTTAGGGTTCCGTAGTCCTGACAAGGAACCCTTATAGTTTCGCCATGTCCGTCTGTCTGTCTGTCCGAAGTTTTGCTAAGAGGCCATCAGTACTAGAAAGCTGTAATTGTAGAGGTGTGAATATCAATAACGCCGACAACGTGGTAAAAAACAAATTTGGAAAAAAAAATTTTTAGGGTACACCTACATGTGAAGTGGGGATAAATTATTTTTCAATACACTTCCTCGAAAACTGGTTCTTAACGCACTATGATTAGGTTCAACATGCACTGTATTTCACACGCGTGCGATTTTTTTCATTTTCCAACACGTGTGCGGGAATGAAAATTGCCACAGATAACTATACCTATACTTAGTCCAAATTGGTTCAATGCCTATAGTCGGAGGTGAATGTATTTTTTTATTTCGGCAAAGTAATAATGCATCTTTACGGCGTAAATATTTTTGAATGTTCAAATTGTGTTTATAAATAGAATATCATAGATAAACATGATTATTTAAAACTAATATTTACTTTTTTAAACAAATTAACATTTATTTGTGTTCTAAATTCAAAAATACAAAAATGAATATATATATATATATATTAGGCTTTATAACGGCTTCATACCTTTGCTTCTCCTTCAACCTGGCGAAAGCAAAGCGCGGAAAAAAGAAAAGAAAATCATAGTTTCCTAATAATTCATGACAAAAATATTTTTTGTTCTTTTATTTAATTTCTTCAAAAGTGTATTGAAATTGATACACGTGGACATTTGTTATTGCAGGTCTCAGCTCAAAAACACCCTCGCCTACGGCTCGGGAGTTAATTCCGCCTCGGATGCAATAACAAACTTTCTCCACTTGTATCAAAATGTACTATTTTCGTCGTCTACCCCATCGTGTGGGATATCGTTGAATAGGTCTTTTAAAATGGGGTTGCTATTATTACTTTTCGATTTAATGCTCCATTTACGAAATATTAAACATTAAATGCAAATTTTTGTTCCAGTAGCCCCCCCCCCCCCCTAAAAGCTAAACTGCTGGCTTGAAAAACCTGGAAAAATTCATGATGATAGTGCATTTCTTGAACTTTGAAGGAAAACTATAGCGGTTACAACTTTATTAGTTTAGCAGTAATAGTCGTTGAACTTGGGTGTTGGATAATTTTGCACCAAATACAAAATCCTTAGAATAAATCCTACACAGTGACTAAGATGATGTGGTTGCTTGTTTATAACGGGCTACTACAGAAGCCTACACTGCGCGTGGCCCGACACACACTTGGCCGGTTTTGTTTTTGTAAATCAATGTACTTATATTGACAAAGATAAAACGCATCAAAACTCGGGAATGGGGTCTCGTGACGTCACAACGCACTAAAAATTATAGCACGGCGTGACGTATTGAGAATTTTAAAAGCGTCGTATCTTCGTAAATTTTGGTCTACCTATCAGAGAAAAATACGTGTCAAATATTTTTTGATATAATCTGACGGACTAATTCGATTTTTTTCAGGACACAAGCCTATTGTTTATACAGGCAACTGAATTACATACATAAGTGAGTAAGTAAAATTTTATTTGTTTAAACATGGTGTACATATTACATAACATCATGCTTGTTATCCCCGAAGGGATAGGTAGAGGTGTACCTAACAGTACACCCACATTTCGCTAGTTACGTTTAAGTCCCACGAGCCTATTGCCATCAACCTGGCATAAATCCAGACTCTGCGGCTGCGACTGAGAAATTCCTAATTGAAAACCCCAATTACTCTTTGCCCGACCTGGGAATCGAACCCAACACCTCATGCTCATCAGTTGCGCATACAACCTCTAGACCAACGAGACAGTTAAATTCACAGAAGTGAATTATTAGGAGAAAATCTTGAATACCGTATTTTTAGATTAGTCTTAAAAAAAAAAGTTTTAACGGTGAACACGGTCATGCATGACAGCATATAAAAGTGTTCAACCTCTTTGGTGAAAGTGTTTGCAGGCGCGGGTTAGAGCGGGCAGTACCTGGTAGAACTCGGCCCACATCTGGCGCCACATGTGCTTGGCGGACGTGTTGTTGCGCACGTAGGTGTTCCTGAGCACGTTGAGGCAGGTGGTGGGCGTCACCTCCTCGCCGTAGCCGTTCTCCGGCACGTTCTGCGCGGCCGTCACCAGGATGTCTTCGAAGTCCATGCGGAACGGCCGCTGGAAGCGAGGGCCTATCGCGCCTGCAACAAATTAGAGACAGAATGAGTACAACGCCATAACCATTGATTCAGGGTTTCCGAAAACCATCATCGGTTTGAGGTCGGCTTCCGGATGCAGATTCACCTGCGTCACAAGTATTTTACATAACGACTGGCTATCTGGCCTCCAAAACCCAGTTGTTGGAAAATATGATACCCCTTTGTAAGACCGGTTGTCAGACTTTCGGGGTCCTGACTACCCGAAAACTGTTACTTAGGTCATTTTAAAATGTCTCAAGTCACAATTTCTAGGACCGCTAGGGTAAGAGCGTGTCTCATCATCAGCCTATTAATGTTCCCACTGCTGGGACACAGCCTCCTCTCTATGAGAGGAAATGGGCTATAATCCACCACGCGGGCCCAGCGCGGATTGGTAGATGTAACATGTCTTCGATTTTTTTTGTTCTAGGACATGCCGGTTTCCTCACGATGTTTTCCTTCACCGTTTTTGAGAGCAGTGGTGATGAAATAAATTACACAAAGTAATGCGCCTGTCTGGGTTCGAATCCACGACTTACTGTTTGTAAGTCGGGGCCGCCACCACTGCGCCACCGCTGTTCTCAAAGATTGTGTCTGAATAAGGTTGATTGTCGGTTATTTCATTCACCCGAAATTGTTTGATGAACAACTTTATACCGGCGCGGTACTTATAAATATAAATTCATTGCTTTGAAGAACACAAAAAAAACACAACTTCTGTCACCATTCTGTTTCAATACGGTAGGTACACACAGTGCCACGAAAGATGAGACCTGTCACATCACTTGAAACTAGTGAAACTTTGTGAAATCTTGATTATGCATTGAGGTAAAACATTAAGAAGACAATGTAGGAAGATGGTTTATGACCTGTACAAGTGTACACCAATATGTCAAAAGAAGTATTTCGTTACACAATTAACTCGTTTACAAGTGGAGTGACAGGTCTCATCTTTCGTGGCACGGATTGTACTCACCGATGATGACGGCGTGTTGCTCAGCGTTCTCCTCTCTGACGACGCCGGAGTTCTTCCTCTCGCCGTCGTTGATACACTCGGTGTGTCCGCTCACGAACACCATGGCGGACAGCTTCATCTCGTCGTAGCTCAGGCAGTTCTCCAGCAGGAGGGGCGGCTTCTGGTTCACTGTGCCCACGGCTTCCCATCCCTCTGAGCTGTAGGGGGAATTATAATATGGTGACAGACTTCTCGGTGAAGAATATTAAGGTCAACTTTGGCTCTCGTGTTTTTAAGGTTCAGAACAAAAGAATATCGTCATCAACAATCGTTGTCGTTACCATATCATGAGCGTGCGATTTGTGACTTTTATTCACATTGACAAAAGGTTTTAAATACAATGATTGACGCATGCAACGCAACGCAATTATCCATCATGTTTGTACACGCCGCTAATCTCCGAAACCACCCAACCGATTTCAATGAATTTTTGTGAATGTGTATGATTGGTTCCAGCTTGAAAGATAGTATGAAAACATGTCTTAATGGTACAGTGTTTTTTGTAGCTAACAAAGAGTATAGTAATATATATGGAATAGAGAGCCCTCTCTCGAGAATTTTTGACACCTATATTGGACAGTGTCGCCATCTGATACTATATCCGCTGAACTAATCCCAAAAACTATAAGTGCGTGCATAGGTATACATCTATATCTTATTGGATAGGTTCTATGGGTAGGCGGGTAATTGAAATGTTGGTTATATAAAAACCAGTTTTATAAATGTTTTGTATTTGTTACATAGCGATTCGCGCTTTGTTCTTGATCTTTACAAATTTACACAAAAAAAAAAACAAATACAGTTAATGTTTACAAATTTGAATGTTTTATAAAGCCGGCACAAAATAAAAACGATGATTATGTTAATATTTGTCATTTATTGATCTTATTAAGGCGATGTTTATTATAATAATCTTGAGCATACATTTTAGTTTTATCCTCACCGTCGAATGTATGCTTCCCTGCTAAAATCCGGTTTATTGACTTGCACCAACTATTAAGATACTTGATTTCTTTAATAGCTTTTCGGCATTTTCCAGTCGCGACTTTAAACCTTTTCCCCGCTTCTTAAGACGATACATCTGTCTTCTTAGATTTTTCATTTTAGCAGTAAACTATAAAACACAAGATCTGAAAGTGTCTATTTCGCAAAACACAGCACTAAAATTAATGAGGTTTCCGGATGTAAAACAGACAAGAAAGACAGAGGAGAACTACCGCTCGACTCAACTCCACTTTCTGGAGCTTTTAATAGAACCGACAAACCATATCATAAATTACACAAAATGGAAGAGATCTACAAATTCGCGCACACGCTGAAATATCCAAGACAATAAATACCAGTATTTTTTATGATGCTGTGATTACAATGTTGCCAAACCTAAAAAACCTAATATTTGCACAATGCTTAATAAATTAATAAATGTTCTCTCTGTTGTGTCTTGTTTAGATTATATACTTATTATTTTTGACTCAATTTTCATTAAAATCAACAAGGCCTTTTAAGCAAACTGGTGACAATTGGCTTAAGCACCATCTATGTCATTTTTAACCGACTTCAAAAAAATAAGGAGGTATATGTTCGTGTGTATGTATTTTTTTTGAAGTCCTGTGACCTTTGTTTGATTGATTTAATGTTTTTGTCACCGACTTCTGAAGCTTGACCTTTGTTTGATTGATTTGGTGTTTTTGTCACCGGCTTCTGAAGCTAAAGTTATTTTTCACTTTTTTGTGTATGTCTTTTTGTGTTTTTTTTTTAAGTAGGTTTTATTTTTTTACGTACAAAATCTCTCAAGTTTACGTGGAGTTCGTAAAAGATGGTGCTAGTATCTTTGTCAAAAATTGGACGCCTACGTCAAGTAGAGCAGTGTCCCCTCCCTGGTGGCTAAACATGCACATAAAAACATTGTCTGATGATAAAATCAATTAAGAACTGAGATATAGAGAAATATAGAGAATTCAACGGTTTATAAGAATGTTTCGCCACTTATGTATGACGTGGCGTTGCAGTGGCAGTGCACTAGTCAATCTTATCTGCTTACCTTTGATACTCTTTATTTCGCACCAGCTTGAGTTTTTCTCCACGACTCAATCCTTTCATCAGATTTCTGTAAAAAAGATACTACATGCTACTAACACAAATACTAGTGTCACAATCCAGGTCATGATCTGTCCCTAATCCGAATCGGACGAGCACCCGCAACTGTCACTCATCCGAATCGGACAAGTACTCCATGCGTTAGTTTTTGACATGAATTGATGATGGAACTTGTTCCTATCTCGCTCAAACTTGCACTGAGTCTAGGAGAAAGAACAAGAAAGGCATTTTGCCTCAGTTCAACAACGAACGACGCTTTTAACTGACCACCAACAGCGCCCCCCAGACCTCGACCAAACGAACCACGCACTATGTGTGTGATATAGTGTGTTGTGCCTCATGCCTGTTTAAATAATAAACATTTTTGATTGTAGGAACAGCCGAATTGTTAGAGATTTCGGCCAGAAATAGTCATTTCAACAAACATGAAAAACCATTGAAGAGACGCTGATACATTTCGCGATATTTTGGCACTAATTATTGAGAGAAATGCAAAGTATGGCTATTACGTTTGTTTTGCGTATGTATCGTATTATAAACATTAGGCGTTTAATTTTAATATTATCGTATTATTCAAAATTCTAATTACGTAAAACTTTCGTGACGCGCGGCCAATAAGAATTGCCGCGGCCGGCCGCTGCACCAATCATAGAGCCGGATTTCAATGCCGCCGGCGACGCGCGGTCGGCGGCATTGAAATCAACGCCGTTTTTTACTTGTTTTTTTTTGTTTTTTTTTTGTGAAATTGTTTGTTTTGATTATAGATTTTAATTAATGTTTTTGTTAGACAGCATGCGTTTTAATATGCCTAACGTTTTGTGAATATCTTCAACATGTAGAATGTTAAATTAGATTTCAAATTTATTTAGCAGAATTTAAACAGTGATATCAGCAGGCCTAGCCAAGTTACAAACGATTCGTATCGATTCTCTTTCTACAATCGTAAACGTTAAGTCACGTGGTCAAAACAAAGGAATATAAACTTTCGTAGACAAGTTTACATCGGTTAAGATGATAGAATGAAATGTATTCGTTTCTACAATCGTGATCGCTACATCCCATATAAATCGTAGCCAACTTACTGTTTTGCCTGAACTTTAAAGTTTTCATTCGTTTGTTTTGACCACGTGACTTATCGTTGATAGATGTCATTCCCATACATTTGGTTAGTTTTCTATTAGCGTTAACGATTGTAGATTGTCAACTTGGCTAAGCCTACAGATCAGAGAGAGATAAACAGTATAGATATAGTCATAGATTGAGTAGGTGTTTTTTACGGCTGTATTTAGGTGTATTTTTTTATTATTTTATACTAATTAACTAAACAATTTTAACAGCTGAAACTCTGTTTGTGCTAAGTTTGTAAACCAAACATTATTATTAAAATTTAACCCAAGCCACTAGGCATTTAGCGTTCATGGAATAGAACCGTAAACAAACCCATTATTTTGTTTCGAACACGGCACTCGTAAATGATTTCATGTTATTGTAATGCTTGTGAGATAAAAAAAATGTATGGCGAAGTCTGTTCCTTTGTTTTATTTATGTGAATTAATGTGTATTTGTTGACATAAAACAATAACTTTTAGAAATAATAGTTTATTTTTTAAATTATATTTAATGACCTTTACACAAGAAACTGGTAAAAATTCCTTCACACTACAATTACTAATACATTAAAGGCAAAACTATATTAAACCATACATAACCTGTTAGCTAATTTAATAACGATTCCAATGATAACTGGTAGCGAGCTAACTAACGTAATTTCGGAGATATCGTCGTTTTAATCAACGCGCCGAAATCGCATGCCAACAGGCCTATTGTTTGACAGGTGCGGTAGGCGAAAGTTAGGCCCCGCTTTACAATTCATGGGGTGTGAAAAGGTTAATAAGCACCTTTACGTCCATTCTTGCATGTGATGTGATGACATTATTTCATTTTTAAAAAGTGATGTTACAAATGAAATGAATTTTAAATTGCTTTACCTTTTAATTCCGACACTGTTAATAAACTACTACTACTACATAGCTGGTAATCAGTCAGAGGAATGAACTGTTTTGCAGATTGAAACACTACGTCAACTTGTAGTGTAGTGTTAGGGCCATTTCATATCCGCCGCGAGAGAAGCCCCGGGCGTCAGGGGCCACGTGGTGGCTTCCGGCCACCGTAGGCGCGGGCCTGTGGACGGGGAGCTATGGGCTAGCTCGCCGTCCGTCCGTCTCATGACGACAGGCCGTGTCGACGGTCAGGAGTGTTCCACGCGCGCCTCCAAGAGAGTCAGCAATAGGGAAGGGGTCCGCAAGGGCCGAAGCCTGCCGGGGCTGCGGGACTATTCGAAAGAGATACCGATGGCCCCGGAACACAAAGGGCGATGAAGGAACATGGATGGGTTTTAGTCAGTAAAAGTCTGACAATTGATGATTTCCCATCCGAAAAAAAAAAAAAAAAAAAAAAGGGGTCCGCAAGGACCGAAGCCTGCCGGGGCTGCGGGACTATTCGAAAGAGATACCGTGGCCCCGGAACACAAAGGGCGAGGAAGGAACATGGATGGGTCGGAATGGCCTGTCGGAGAATGGTAAGTGTGATTTGAATTTATGGACAAGTTACGTTGGTAGCCAATTCTGTAACAATTATTTTCCCTGACTTTACTAACACACTCTACAGCAAACGAACTCTCAACACCGACAAGATACTACATACTAAACATTACAGAAACACAGCCCAAACAACAAGACTGGCCAACTGAATACTCAAATACAACACAATTTTACACTCACCCTTCTTCTCCGGAGAGCAGCATGTACTTGTCGGCCGGTCCCATGAAGGTCACGGCTCTCTTCTGGAGGATGCGGTCGATGAGCTGCGCCACGCTCATGTCCTTGTACAGCTCCTTCTCTATGCTACTGCCGAACTCTCTGGAATAACACAATCGACATTTCGGTAGTAACTTTTAAATTTTCGAAAGTGTGATGAGAAATGTGTGAGTGTACTGAAATATCTGTCAAAATTCGGTACCCGCAGCTACTCTAGGGTCCGATCTGCGGGCCTAAAATGGCCACTTTAGCAGAATCATAATATGAATCACGTATAAAAATATAAGTTCTTAAAATACCCAAATTTAGAATTTAAGAATTTCATTTTAGACCCCCTGGTGTAACAGCGAATGAAATGGCTGTCAGCTTAGATTTTTATTATGACTTACTAATCGGCATCAGCCCCCCCCCCCCCCCCAAAGATGAAAAACCTATGAAAAAATACTTGCAGCTACATTTTTGCCCATCTTTTATTTGTGCAATAAATCTTGCTTGAATTTCAATCAAATCAACCGGTCCCATAAGTAGTGCCATACGGCAGCTTGGTACCTCTTGTATATGATGAAGTGCGTCATGAGCAGCAACACTCGCTCGTGTATGAGCGGGTACGTCGACACGATGTTCTTCTTCAGTTTCTCTATCGGACGACGCACTTTCAGCTTCTCTAATCTGCAACAACACACATTTCACATTATAGTAGGGTTTAACATCGCATGTCTATCTCCCTAGAAGCAATCCCATCATTAGACACGTTCAAAATCGGGCCGCAATCTCGCCTTAGCGACAATTAAGTCATAATCAAAAATGTGGGGCGAATAGAGGATGTATATTTGACAGATTGCGACTGAAATAAAAATTCCTAGTATTCAATAAAATGGGAGCTAGGACACTGCCTTGGGGTAAGCCATTGTCTAAGTTTCGCCATCTGCTTTTTTTTGAGTAAAAACCAGCCAAGAGCGAGGACTCGCGCACCGAGGGTTCCGTACAAACTTTTTAAAGGACAAACTTAAATTTGCTGTTCGATCCCATAAAACGGCTATAGCACCAACCGCAAATAATAAGTTTGTAATAGTAAAATCACTTTTTTTTTTGTTTATAACTAAAAAATTACAACTACACACAAAAACAAAACAAAAACTACAACTACTACTAAACTACATATTTACGGTTTTCAGATTTTCCCTTTACATGTGCTGTAAGACCTTGCTTTTTGCCAAATTTCGTGATTGTTTGAACTACCATAGGTTTTCGACCCAAAACCTATAGGGTACTTCCGGTTGACCTAGAATTGTCAATTTTGGTCAAAAGCAAGGTTTTACAGCACAAGTGAACGGAAAATTCCGAAAAATAAAAAAAACGTTGAAAATTAAGGTAAATTTCGGTACTTACAAGTTTTCGCGAAAATCTAAATTTACCCATATCTTTTTATCGTGTTGACTCAGGACCTTGATTTTTAAACACCTAATAAGGACTATAGACCTCAGTATCTGGTATTTTAACTTGCTAGGTCCACCTGTTCCTGAGAAAATCGGTGGTGACAGACTGACAAGAAAGTGATCTTATAAGGGTTCCTTTTTTACCTTTTGAGGTACGGAACCCTAAAAATGGACGGAGAACGGTTGGTCGCATAAAATTACACCCAGGATGTGTATAAAATCTTGATTGTCAGTTAGAACTGCTAGTTGGGCTAGCAATCTTTTGACGTTGACCACGTCATAAGCTACTGATTAGTCGACTAGGACAACACCGGATATTTGGTTAGCTTCGTATCCATATTGGGTGAGGCGAAGAATTTGCCCAGTGGTGCATTATTTTCCTGTGCGGAAACAAGCTTGTTTTCTATTAAAATGGAGTAATTAACTACCTGACTGTCTCAATAGGGAAGGGTATGGGGAAGGCCTTGCTCCGTGCGATGAGCTGGTCCACATCGTCTGTCAGCTCGGGCGCCGGCAGCTCCGCACACTGGCGCAGCAACTCGTTGGTCTCTTTGCTCATGCTCGGGAAGCACCAGTCTGGCTTGCACCTGAACAAACATCTTCGCTTAAAAGGTTGCTTTCAGAGAAGTAAACATGCTGTTTCAAAAAGAGTATGTAAATTTATGTTTAAAGGTATGCTGGCTAGGTATATGGCCAGCTGAAGAGTTCTAAAGCATACCAAAACACGCAGGTAGGGTAGGGACTGAGTAACCCTGAACAAGTTGAAATGAAAAAACCAAGTATCATCTAGTGCAGATCCCGGAAATTTGCAAGTCCATGTGGATGTTGTGGGAGGGTTATATTCAGGAGATGATGTGTTATGGTTGGTATGCTGATTATAATAGTTTTAGTATCTGCATAAATGCCATCATGCCTGGCCTGTAGGAGGCATTACCAAGCTGTGTCTTAAAGTTACTTTACTAATCTATGCAAAGTGGTTTTAGATCACCCATAGTAACTATTCCTTCCTAATTTTCATTTAAATGCAGAACTGTGGAGTGCCTATTCTATTAATCACACTAAACATACAGTAAAAACGGATGTTGCTTTATCATATCTGACCATATTTATTGTTCATGCAATACTACTGCGTGGGTGAGCGAGCATGGTACCCATACTCCAACACAAGCGTAGTTCCACAGTTTTTTGTGAAGCTATACCATATCAACTCTATAAGAAAGTGTATAGTCCTTGCTTCATATGTAGTAATTCATTACAATGTGATTTTAAAGGTATGTTTTTACTTACCAAGCAAAACTTTGAAAGTTCTTTGCTAAGTCCATTATTGGTTGATGTGTAGTCTTCTGGCGTTTTCTCTGTAAAACAATATTTTCATAGCTAAGTATGATTTAAATTTTCTGTGAAAATTTGCTGTAGTCTTTGTATTGGGAACATCATTCAAGTGGAAAATTGTCCGGCAGTGTTATTTTTAATAAATTGATGTTTTATTTATGGGAACATCATTCAAGTGGAAAATTGTCCGGCAGTTTTATTTTTAATAAATTGATGTTTTATTTACACATTACAACTTACAGGCATCGTAATTGCTCCAACAATAAGAATCTAAGTTATCAGAAACTGTTGCTGTATTTCGACTTTTCAAGATTATTTATTTACAATCTGTAAGTTTGTAGATGAGAAAGAATGCCATTTATTTGTGAAACAAAACATTAAGTCTTTTAACAATTTGATTACAAAGCAACCACTTTGCACTACTATTGCTTTCAGACTGATGCTCTAAATGTAAATACAGTACTCACTTGGGTTTGACAGCAGCGATAAATGGCAACAGGATCGAGCAAGTTCGGACTTGCAGCAACTGTAAAAACACTACACCTACGTATTATATGCTTGGCATTTGCGAAATTACGGTGAATCACCAGAACCGACCGACACAGATATTTCACTTCCACGGACATTTGTTTTGACACTTTCTTTGAGTACTTTAAAACTTTGACAGCTGGACAGATAATCTGTTGCACGTTTAGTTATGCTATCATTAAGCGTCGACATCGAAGCCCGAAGGATCCTGCATTATTTGGTTTGTCATTAATTGTGTACTTTTGCTTAGTATTTTATAACATTAAAACTCTACAAACAATTTTATAACTAAGATTTTTGTTTTTTTCCTATTTGGTCCTAACAGATGGTAGCGTGTACAAAGTTGGTTTGAATCCTAAATCTATCGTTTTTAATTGTCGTTTTCTTAGCTGTAAGTCCTCCATGTACTAAATAAATAAATGAAAAAATAATACTAAGATTGCATAATTTTTTGGTCAATTTACTAAAGAAGAAAGATTTTTTAGTTTTATGGGTCTTGTATTATTTGAAAGCGAAAGTAGAAATAAGGGCTCTCTACATGCAACTTTAATGTCAGCAGGTCTTGACAAAGACAGTGCTGCCAACTTAGCAACTTTATGGCTAGATCTAGCTATTATTTGGTGACAGTCAGCTACAATTTAATTAAACTTGTAGCTAAACTCTTTAGCTACTTTTTCTAGCAACTTTTCATTTTATCATGAGAAAGTGGGAAATGCTGCTTAAGCTGTGTTTTGCCTAAAAAATTACTTAATTAAATGGATGCTGAGAAATATTAGCCCAGCCATCGACATCTTCCTCTTTAATTGATTAATTGTTTAAATTTATTTTTATATTCAATGACGTAAACAAGATATTTTAACTCTCTTGTTGGAATTAATGAAAATAAAAAAGATTGTCAGAAATTGCCATTATAATGTAGTCTACCTACCTTGTTAAGTAACATTTAGCTACTTCTAGCAACTTTTTGGCTGTAAAAAAACTGGCAATCTAGCAACATTTTAAAAATTGTCTAACAAAGCAACTAGCGTCTGTCTAGCAGTTGGTAACAGTGGACATAGGTGGACATAGAATCGCTTACAATAATCAATAGTAAATAGTTAAATGCTTATAATTTAGGTAGTCATTGATGTAAACAGACTGTAGTCTTTGCTCTCACTTCAGTCTTTGCTTTAGTCCTTCTTTGCAACATACATATTGATTAAACGTAGTGATTACATTCTCTGCTTCTTTGATCGGATCGGAATCGGCATTCAGTGGATTAGCGCGAGTGCGCGAACGAACGAATCTTAACAACTTTTATTTTTTTACAAACTGTGATAATAATAGTAATATTTAGAGAACATGGGAGATGTCCAAAAATGCGTGGAGAAATATCTACAACGTTCAAACTCAAATGGATTTACAGTGCGGAAGGATGCGGGTACGTTTCATGACGAACAACTCTTACAATTGCCTGCAGGGGGTCGCTCCGCAGCTCTCGCGCCATAATTACTACTCTCGGCCTATTGTTTTCTAACTCAGCCTATTTTGGAGAAAGGGCACATTTAAGTGGGTGTACTAATGGGTATGTAGGTATTAATGGGTGAGTGCCAAATAATCGAATATCAATTGTTCGACCAAAAACGAATTTTATACTCGAACGTTCTTGATCGCTCGATATTCTAAATACTCGATGTACTGAGTGTACGGGTATAATAGATTGAATGTTCGATTTATAAACCATTCGTTTGAGATTATGAACCGTAGGAACGTTCAAGTATTTAGACATTCGATCTTTATTAGTGGTCGTATTATTCGATTATTTGGCGTTCGAAATGGCACAAACACCCCATTAAAGTAGCATACAACGAGTGTTCTACCAGCGGGGCTAGAAGAAAACGAGACTATTTTCAGTGTAACAAAGCTGTGGTACAACCACAAGTTCAAAAATTTCGTGAAAGACGTGAAGAACATGAAGTGTGAACTTCCCGATCTAAATAATGAAGTCACTCTTCATCATACACAGAGTATACAGTTATCTGATACAGAACTCTCTGGAACAAACTGTTTATATCTCAAATGTGGGTTGTACCCCACATTTGGGTATTCAGGTTTGTTTACAGAAGGCAGTTACGTCCTTGCTGAAGATTACTGTGATGATAAAATTTTATATGTCACTGATCTAGTGCAACCACCTGTAGAGACCAGAGAAGCATCAGCACCGTATTTCGGTAACCTCAACACATTTAGAGCAAAATCATAAACATTGCTTAAAAATTCCAAAGCTCTTTTAAAAATAGAAAATGAAAACAGAGATGGTGTGTTTGTGTTTGTGTCTGATGTGTGGCTGAATAGCCTGAAAGTGATAGACAACTTGAAGAAATTAATAGCTGGTTTTGAAGATAATCCACCAATGTCCATTGTACTTATTGGTGAATTTCTATCATGTCCATATACTTATAAGTTCCATATGCACCTCAAGAATAGATTAAACTGTTTACCAGAAATGATTTGTTTGTTCTAAAAAACTTTATGAAGAGTAAAGTATAAATTTGTGCCAAGTAAGACAGATCCCGCTGCAGCAAATGTTATGCCGAGGCCACCGCTTCCAAACTATCTGACAGAAAATATTCAGAACAAACAAAAGAAAGAAGAAAAACAAAATGTTTAAAAATATTGCATTGTCACCCAGACAATAAATCGTGCAGAATACACTAATGTACACAAGAAATTGACATTTTTAGGCAAGACTTAGTTATGACATTCTGTAGGAATACATTACATTTTCCTGACACTGGTATACCAGATCATTTAACTAAAATCTTACTTGGTCAGTGTTGTTTAGCATCTCTGTCTATAGGTATACAACCTGTGTTTTGGAGATATGCTATTGGGCTAAATCTTTATCCTTTACCAGATTAAGTTATTGTAGCAGATCATTTTCCAGCCATGTGTTTGGAATTATAATGATTGCCAAGTCATAAACCTTCCTTTGTCCTTTCCTCGAACTGAGTTCACATTTAATGTTTATGAATCACAGATACCAAATGATGATGATATTTTGTGATAAATAATTTTTTTATAGGTTTAGAAGAATTATAAACCAGTTACCTATGTTTTTATTATGTGTTCAAGTGATATTTTCATACAATTTAATGTTTTAATGGACTCAACAATATAAGCCAGTTAAAACATGTATTTTTTTATAAATAGGAGACATATGTACCTACACTAATAATATTTTAAAGAGGAAAGATTTGTATTTTTGTAAAAAAATAAGGGGAGGGCTTGTATTTATGCTTTTGCGGTTGCACAACGACACGCTTTGCTTGGTAGTATAGATGCAGGCCTACCTTACTGCCTCCCTCAGAGACTGTAGGGTGGCGGGGTCTTGAGGGCGAGCGCTACAGTCGTGTAGATCCTCAAGGCAAGTCTGATGGGTTTTCCTTCACGAGGTTGCCGCCCTGTTCTTGGTCTAATTCCTTAAGAAATAGACGCAACAGAAACCACCAGGCGCTTTTTAACCTAACTACAACCCTCCGTGACTGAGTGGTCGTGGGCTCGGCCGTCACTAAACTCAGCTGGCGACGAGTAGGTAAATTTAGTCACCTGCGCTAGGACCTGCGCAGTTGAGCGCCGTAAGCGGGGATGAAGGAGTCCTGGAGGGTTGAGCCGAACGGCGCTGGTGGTAATGCGTCCGTGAGGCAACACGCCCTCTTTGGTCTGGATTTCAAGCGAAACGGTGGCCCTACCCAATAGCCAAGGGTAGGGAAATGGCCACAGTGTCCCGTCAGAGGGCTACGGCGAGGGGCGGGAGGTCTGCGGAGGTCGTCCTCGGATGGCCGAAGTGGTGGGTAAAGGTCATGCTGACGGTGTAAGTGAGGGTTGATTAGTCGTCAACCCGATCAAGCGCCCGATGTCGCACTGTAAGCCAGCCTCACGCCCCTATATCTCGATGGTAGTCCTAACGGTTGAGCTAGTTTGTAGCGAGACGTTCCCAGGTGCGGGCTCCAAGGAGGGTGGGAAGCTAGAGAGATGAATTCGAAACACTATACTATGGAAAATCCAAGCCCATATGACACCACTAACACACACACACACACACCATACACGCACAGACCAACCACACACATTACACCCATTTACACACACGCGCACACTACACAGGTACACACCGGAGTGGAGGCGAAAGCCAAAGAGACTTTTAAGAGGGGTGCTCGCAGCACTTCTCTCGCCCCTGGGTGCTCTACTGCTATCGCGGCGAGCTCCAGCGCGGGTGTCGGTCCGGCAGTGGCGAGAACCGCTGTTCAGACCAAAACCAAGTCCCGTACTAAACAAAGGACACCGGCGCTGATTGGGACCAGTACCGCCTCCTTTTCAGGCACACAGCCCCCCACGACGGTTAACTCCGGTGGCCGGGGCCCCTTCATACATCCACCCCCGCCTACGGCTCTTCAAGCCGCCCCTCCCCTGCTGGCCGTCATTGGTCAACCGCAGGAGATCAGCACCACTGGCGACGCGTTCGCGCTCGCCTGGCGGGTGCAAATGAATATGCGCCAGGACTGGAAGGAAAGAAACACGCAGGAAATAAAACGCTGCGCAGATCCTTCGGGACAAGCTGCTCCAGCTCCTTCGGCAGGTAACGCTAGAAGGAAGAACAGACCGTCCAAGAAAGAGCGTCGTCAGATGCGGTGGAAGGGTAAGACTCAACAAGTAACACAGGCTAATGCCGCGAGTCCAGTTAAACCGACCAGCGGTAACGTCAATTTCTCCGCAGGTGGCAAGCGGTTGCAGGCCGTGGCCGGCACTAGCCGACCCGGACCTAGCCAACCGTCAACCAGTGTCGCGGAGGGACCAGCCCAGCATACAGCACAGCGACCCGTTCGGAAGGATCAAGCCGCGGCTAAGCGAGCTCGCAACGAGACCTCATCACCTCGAGGGGAGCGTAAGCGGCCGCGTCTTAATAAATCCCAACGAGCCGCCAACCGTAGCTACGCCCAAGCTGCAAGCTCCAACCTAGACGTCGCAGTCACCTGCGGCCACACGGGGCTGATCAGCAAGGAGGTGTCTGAGCAGGTTCTCGCGGCTATCCAAAGGACGATAGTCGTCGAGGCCTCCTCCCCCAAACAGGACTCACCTGCACCGACCTTCAAAGCAAAGCCAGTGTTCACTGGCGGGGTCCTCAAACTGTGGTGCGGCAACGACCACACCTTAGCCTGGCTGAGGACACTCATCTCCGAGTTACATCCAACAACGCTAGTGGTCAGGCGGCAGGCGGAGATTCAGCGACGAGTAAGATGCGGCATACTCATCCCGGATGAGCAGGGTATCTTCGCAGAGTGGACCAATATTCGTTGCGCTCTATGTTATCAGAATCCTTGGGTGGATATCAAGGGATGGGTATTGCTGCACGTCAACAAACAGGCCGATGCATGGTTTGTGGGGGTCGGGGTCCCTGAGGACCAAATTCCGACCCTGATGAAGGCTGGACGCCGACTTTCTTTTGGAGTAGGGACGGTATACATGAAGTTTTTGGGTCCGAACGGCAGATATGTCGATGTCCCTCAGGGATGGGATCCGGCCGCAGAAACCATCACCGTAACTCGGGAGGAGGAGGCAGCTCCCCCTACAAACATCGCGGCTACACCCGCGGATGTTCCTGCAGCAGCAGCGCCAGCGGCCCCTACCGCCGCCAGTGTGGGCGCCGTCCTCTGCTCTGGTGATGAGCTCGTCGGCAACACCTTGTCGTCGGCCTTGGACCTGGAGGGGGATGGCTTCGAAGATGACGATGAAGAAATAACCCGTGATGGCGTCCCCTTCGTTGAAGCCTGCCTGGAAACCACTCCGCCCAAAATACCAGGGAAACCATGGTGGGGACCGGATTTGGAACGCAAGCGCGGTATGGTAAGGGCAGCCCTAAACAGAGCCATGAATACCAGTGCTGACAAAGATTGGGACGCATACTACGCGGCCAAATCCAGCTACAAAAAAAGCATAAGATTCAGGAGCTCTACCGGATGGCAACAAGCAAACAGGGTAAGGAAAATTATTTTATAAACATTTTAAATTCTCTATGTCTAACATTGATGTATTAAAAGCGGTAGATACGGGACTTGTCACAGCGCTTGGTCCTAGTCAACTAAGTGATTGCCCGTAGTTGGCACTCAGTCGCGCACGGAACATCGTTGTGATCACACACCTCAATAATTTCATTTTTTTTTTACAAATACGCATCAAAATGACTTCTTGTGCAGCTAAACAGTGCTTTAATAATACAAGGACGAAAAATAAGACACGGTATTACTTACCACTCGTAAGTACCGCCAAAAATGTTATCTTGTTGAAAATTACAATAATATTTAATGTTTGCTTCGCCATGTTTGTGAGAGCGAGATAGATATTACAAACATGCGTGATAGACACGATACGCACATAATTCATAATCGTTAACATTCGACGGCTAACGCGATTTCGCTCGCACGACAGCGCCGGCACTTTTCTCTGTCCTTGTCAATCAGTGACTGTAGGTTTGCGACTGTGATGACACGGATCATAGATGTGTGAATTTCGGTGCATGTAGTCGTGCACCGAGTCCAGGTTTTCTGATTGCTATGTTAGCGCGTAACGTATCTTCCTCCTTTTAATATATCAATTGTATCGTCACCGTTATTCGCAATTCTAATCGTACCCAATGTTTCGCGCACTTTCATTTAATAAGCGTTTGCAATTCGTACTTTCACTGATTAAGATATAGGCAAGCGTGATGGAAAGCGCAAGCAGTCTTCCTGGGTGGTATTAGGACCTCAAGAAACCTCAAAACATCAAATCGATAGTAAGTCGAAACTCAATAATCGACTTCACGTCCAACACTCGAGTGTTTGTGTTATCTATGGTCCAACGCAACGCAAGCGCATCTCTACGAGTCGTCTAAGAACTTTTGAAAATGGCTACGCCGCTGCTTTCTAACTAAATGGAAATAAATATACATTCTGTGTCTAAAGTGTTGTGTCCCCTTTAAAAAGGGCTGCAATAGTGCGTGGAAACCTGAACTGGTGGATCTAGCTGTGGGAATCAAGGTAAGGCTGCTCTAAACTGTCTTTATCTTGTCAGTGTCTAGTGCTCCCGCAAACGCATGGTGGTTCATTTGAATTTCCATCCCTTATGTTATCCGAGAACTCATCCTTCTCGTAATATCAATGATGGCTACGTTATCTTTCTGACGACGTTCTTCTCTGTAACTCCTTCTGTCTTAGGTTGTCTTTGGTAAAAAGTTTAATTTAATTTATTTATTTACTACTTCCATTAGTGACCCCAAAAGAACGCGACGATGGCCGAGAATAAACGTCACACGAGCCAAGGTGGCAGCGCCGCAGCAGTAAGTTTTCGTGTCGCAGTGCGTGTAACACCCTTTAATCCGGAGAAGCCCGGCGCTGTGGTTTCGCCAAACTGATGAAACCAAGTTCTATTTCATCATGGCCAGAGATTTACAAGAATTAGGTATTGAGCGGACATTGGGAATAATGTCATACAAAAATTTTGATTCCGGGCAGTTTCGATTTTGACAGACGAATTCAACCTGAACCTGACAAACGGGCATATGACACTAGACAGAACGATTTGTTACTAAGCTAAAGCTAACAAGTTTTTGGATTACGATTTTCTTCGTCTTGTCCCGTCTATCGCTCGTAAATATTTGAATGTCTTTGACCACGGCGACTTTGGATACAAAATACGCAGACGAGGTAGAAGAGTCATCGACAAGCCTCCACCTACCGTTAAATACATCAAACTCAAAACAGCTCTTCAAGAGACCCTTGGCGTCGCGTGAGAAGATGCATCAGTTCTTCATGCACAAGGAACTAGGCGACAGGACCTCCGCAATTCTACCGGCACCTCCTCAAGCTGGGTGGTCCAGATGTTCCAGAGGAGTTCCTGAGGACTATCTGCACATGCCGTCTCCCCGCTGGCACCCAAGCGATTGTGGCTTCGCCGTCGAAGATGAATCTTCCCGATCTGTACACAATAAAATACAACGAATATACTCAAAAACACGGGACCGATTCCAAAAATTCTTTCACCATTATAATGCTACATTATACCTGAGTAACATAGGCTGATGAATATTTATCACCCGTGCGAAGCCGGGACGGACCGTGATGAATTGAAATCCTGCAAATAAATAACGTATTATTAATTATTATTATTATTTTTTTTTTTTTTTTTTTTTTTATTAATTCCATATCTATTCTGCCAAGAATAGACAAAGCTCTTTGTATACAACTCGACATGTCTTCTAGATAAGGGATTTAAAAGCTTTTATTCAACTTGCCTTGTTAGTTTGTTAGAGTATGTATTGGTCAAATCTAGCAACTGAATTTCAAACCAGTTCCCCCCAACCAATTGAGCTGAAATTTTGCACACACCTTTGGTTATGGTGATAACATTTTTTTCAATACACTTCGTCGAATACGGGTTCTTATCGCACTATGATTAGGTTCAACATGACATGTATTTCACACACGTGGATTGTTGTCATTTTCCATCACCGCGTGCTGTGCCGCGTGCAGAAAGGAGCCTATTTCGCACGCGGCACAGCACGCGGGTGTTGGAAAATTGCCTCAGATAAAACTATACCTATACTTAGTACAAATTGGTGCTATGCCTATAGTCAGCGGTGTTTGTTTTTTTTCATTATTTTATTTCTTCAAAAGTGTATTGAAAAACGTCGTTTGATATACACGTGGACATTTGTCATTGCAGTTCTCGGCTCAAAAACAACCTCGCCTACGGCTCGGGAGTTAATTCCGCCTCGAATGCAATAACAAACTTTCTCCACTTGTATCAAAATGTACTATTTCAATACACTTCCTCGAAAATTAGTTCTTATCACACTAAGATTAGGTTCAACATGCAATGTATTTCAAACGCGTGCTTTTTCTTTATTTTTCCAGCACGTGTGCGGATAGTTTCATTTCTATTCTTCGTCCCTAATCACTCTAAAGCTTCAAATGGTAAAACATACATCACAAATATTTTATTTGTGACGGTTTTTTTTTTGAGTTATTTTAAAATGAATTAAGTAATAAGGCTAGATAATATTGTTTAATGTTAAGTACACTAAAGAGCAAAGAATTTGGGTCGGAAACTCATGTGATGTGTTGCAAACTATAACATAATCTAAAATAATATGTAAGCCCAAATAAATTATGGGCCGCATCTATTTAAATATTTATTGGTTAATAATCCCATATTGATTAAGTTTCATACTGAGTTAAATTCAAGGTGTTCATAGAAGCACACTAGAAGTATTTTAATTATGTGTTACTGAGATAAGAGTTGTTGATTTGTTATAGTTAAAGAGATTGATACTTGTTTTGTTTAATGTGTTCAAAAAATTGTTTAGAAACTTTAATAAAACTTTAATTCATTTTTCTCCATATTCTGTATTATTTCATTTTTCTGTTACACCCTGTATACCTACCTAAACAGTAAAAATATATAAAAATAGAAAAAATACAGGGTGTAAGAAATGGATTGGTTAAAACTTTACAGATGTAATTAGCTCATGAAACTGTACAACTAACCCGAAGGGAAATATGATCGGAAACCGCAAATTTTACATCTATTGTAAACGTCTTTTTATATGGGTGGGTTAAAGTTGATTGTTTGAGGCTTCGAGAACAGCTCTATGTAGATACCATGAGGGAGGCGGCTGTCTCCGAAGGCGCTGCGCAAGTTTTGTAGTGCGTCGGACCACGTAGTCACCGTGGCCTTCACACCTTGCCACCATGTAGCGGCGTCGTGTATTAGCAGCATCGAGAGACCGCGCAGCGCGTTCGACTCGCTGACGTTTGCGCAGTCTTGGCTTCGACCGCGTCGATGAAGCCGTCCAGAGATTCTTCGGTCGCTCCACTGTATCGAGCCTTACACGTAGCGAAGTTGCCAGGTGCAGGTAGAGTAAAGGACGTCGGCGTGGGTGTGGCTGTGCCCGGCGCGGCTGGTGCCTGCGCGGGCGAAAAGGATGGCGGGCGTGTTTCGAGGACCCTCGTAAGTATTCTCTCGAAATTATCGGTCTGCGACTGCTGTAAAGACGCCATCATGGCGGTCAGGTCGCTTGTCGTAATTGACGCTGTCGCCTCGGTACCGGGCGCGCGGCGCCTCGTTGACCTTGGCGTTGCCGTTTCTTCTTCAGCTTCCACATCGAAGAAATCCGTCTGACGACGTTGACTACGAGTCGTAGTACGTGGCATTGTCGGTATACGTACACGATCACTCGCGACACAGTTCCTTCGCCCACTCGTTGGGCAGCCAGTTTAACAAGAGTTTGTGTTCGGGTTCGGCGAAGGAAAGTAAAGTCAAGAGTAACACACTAACAAAACGTTTATTAATTATCACAGTGGGCACACAAAACAATTAAGTCACTTTTATAACAATTAAGTACCAGCTAATACTATGAACATAACGCATACAATGTTATTCGCGTGTTCGAGGCGTGGCGCGTCTCGCTAACTCTACGACTCACGGAAACGCGCGGGAAGTCTACGATCGCGCGAGGGGCGCGGGGCGGGTAGCGCTCCAGAATGTTCGATAGTGCTCTCATTGGTCAAACCGGACCGGGAGGCCGTCCGGTGTAACTGACGCGTGTTCGTTCCGTTACACGGCCCTGTTATAATTTTTTTATAGAATTTGAAACCTGTGTAAAACTTTATGGATTTATCATCCTCTTTGTATCTATTAATAAACCCGTAGACATACTCTTGGTCAATTTGAGTACTTTTAGATAAACACTTAGGTGCACTTTACACATGCTTCTTCACTGTTAATGTGTTTACTTCTTCGTCGAGACCAATTTCTAATGCTAAGTCTGCTGATGTATACATGGAAGTAACACTACTGGTTGAAGGTTGCGGGTCTACTTCAAAACTTTCCTGAAAAAGTTTTTTCTGGCTTCTTTTCTCATAACGATGCTGTCGTTCGAAGTTCGCTGGATTTTCTCGTTTAGCTTCAGTGAAACAGAATACCGATGGTAGAGTTGTTGTCAATTTAACGCGCTACTTTGAGGCATTATTACAATAATTGCGGTAAATAGTGACGATAAACAAAAACGATTATAGAGATCCATATGATTTGACAGCTCCTAAGTCACGGAACTTATATACTCTGTCGTGATAAGAAGTTAGTTCTTCTCTCAATAATTGGAAAGATTGCGAGACCAATCCAACCCATTCCAAATGGCAGAGGAGAAATTATTTTTTTTATTATTTTTTTAAACCTATCAATCGGTTGATTTATAAATTTGGGTAAAACGCCAAGTACCAAACGCCAAAATGACACTGGCGCGAGACGGTCGTCCTCTAACACAATCGTCTCGCGCCAGTAAGGACATTGGCTCCTGTCATTCCCGAACATTATCAAGGGAGTCCGGTCGACGGAGCCCTGCTTCGCGAACCATTCAGAAGTAGGAACTGATAAATAAATAATTATTTGATTTTACTTAGGTTTTTTTTGCAATTCAGATCATTTTCGTTCACTTTCATTCAGCTGTTGTCTATAGTCTACTGCAATCTTAGTCTATAGTCTACTCAACTTAGCGAATGTCAAACTCGATTTTAGTTGTGTCAAAACTCTATCTTAGTTTAGAGAATCTTGTTTTCAGAATAACTTACCAAAACCAACTAACTAAAAATAAGAAATTTTAGTTATAGTTTAGGTTAGTTCGGTGTACAAGAGAATCGGCACCATTGGCTACTAATTTTTTTTTATTTTTTTTTTCGAAATGGCATCTCGCACTTCAACCTGAGAGGTTGTCGTCTGCTTAACCGGACTTTCCTGTGGGTGCCTTAAGTGTAAGGCCTCCAGCCAGGGCATAAAACTTACAAACTAAGCGACTACACGCTAAGGGCACCCCCTGCGGGGTACGGGCCTCGGCTTAGGGCGTCGCTGGGAGGGGACAGGCTGGATCGGAGTGGAAGGCTACTAATAACAAAACAGTTTTGTTATATACTAACAAACCGAACAATTAACCTATAAGCATACTGTAAAGTAAAATTTTCATCCCACCATCTCGGAAAGAGTATATTTAATCTTCAATATCTGAGTGGAAAAGCCGTTTTTATTCTCTAGAGGATAAAGTAAATTGAATTTAGAACATCGTGTGCACTAAGTTTTTGAATTAAAAAAAACATTAAACCTATTTACTGCTACCTCTATGGTGCCGAATATATCATACAACTTTTTTTTAATTTGTTAAAAACTCAGACTCGGAACCTTCTTGGTGTTCTTTTTTCAATTTGCTTTGTACGCGGTTCTTTACGCGGCATTTTTTCACGTCATTGTTAAACCTTATATTAAAAACAAGAAACTTGAAAACAAGTGAAAAAACTAAAATGAGTGATTCTAGCGACGAGGAAGTTTGCTTGACGCCAACAGAATTGACTGAAACTGTTAATAATGCGCAAATGAGCTTTCTCCCTCAACAATCACGCGAGAAGTATTTAAAACAGTACGATATGTTCAACACGTGGCGACTAGCAAAAGGAGCCAAAACTTTCTCAGAAAACGTTTTGCTGGCATATTTTATAGAATTATCCGAGAACAAGAAAGCAAGCACTCTATGGAGTACGTATTTGATGCTAAAAGCAACAATAAAGATGAAAAAAGACAAACATATCGATACCTATCCTAAATTAGTGGCATTTCTAAAAAGAGCCTTATCTGGTCATCAACCAAAAAAATCTAAGGTTTTCACAGTATCTGATATTGAAAAGTTTCTTAACGAAGCACCCGATTCCGTATATTTGGCGGCAAAAGTAAGTCAGTTGCACATTCAGTATCTACTTAAGTATATTAATCTCAATTAAATAGTATACATAGTAGATGTTGATAGGCATAATTATGCGTTCATATCAATTTTATTCATTTATCTACTACAATAATCTTTACGTTACAGGTTATTCTTATTATAGGAATAAACGGAGCATGTCGAACTAATGAACTAACACTTAATGTCAAAAACATTGAGAAACATTCAGATGACTTACTATTAATTAATTTACCTAATACAAAGACAAAAAGAGACCGCAACTTCGTCATTCGCAAGGAATACGTAACGATTGTTGAGAAATATCAAGCCTTACGCCCGCCTAACACTCCAATCAATCGATTTTTTCTACAGTATCGCAATGGAAAGTGTGTTAGACTGCCTATGGGTACTAATAAAATTGGCAGTATCCCACGAGAAATAGCAACATTTCTTGAACTTCCAGAACCCCTGTTGTACACGGGTCATTGTTTCCGACGAACTTCAGCCACACTTTTGGCTGATTCCGGAGCTGATCTCCTGTCCCTTAAGCGCCACGGAGGCTGGAAGTCCAATGCAGTTGTAGAGGGATACAAAGAGGATTCCATCCAAAATATGTCTAAAATATGTGAAGGCATCGTAGGAGCCATTAAACTGAAAGAGCCTCAATCGGATCCTTGGACTGGCCCTTCTACATCAAAAATAAGCCGTTATGAAACACCTAACAATCTCCCTCTCTCTCCAACATTCACGCCAAGGGAATCCGATGAATCGGTACAACTATTAAGTATGACAGATAGTTTACCGAAAAACAGTACACAAGTGACTAACACCAATATTACAGTACCAAACAAAAATATTACACTCAATTTAAATAACTGTAGCAACGTTACTTTAAAATTTTCTTAATTATACCTTAGTATTATTTTGTTATAATTTAAAGATTATTCTGTAATACTTACCTGTCATAATGTAGTAATTAATACCTAAACTGAAATAAAAGTGTACCTATCTTGTGATTGTAAACGTTTTTTTTTTGCATTTAGTCATTTCCTCGCTGAGGTGGAATGAAAAGTTACGTGTTGCACTCGAGTGCAAAGATTTTTCACCTCGTGCTCTTTTGATTCGCGGTTAAAAAGCAACTTTGCACTCTTGTATAACAAATAACTATTACTTAACAGTTTGGTTACCAGCAAGCAACAAGTACCTACAGATATCTGAAACAAAACGTTACGACGGTTACGATTGGTTACGTACGTAGTTACAGCAAAACCCCTTGTCTACTTTTTAACAAATTGAATTGTTATTTTTAACACAACTAGTAAAATTAAAAGAAGTTAGGTTAAATTGAACGTTAAAAGTTATTCTGCAGGTTACACAATACAGGGGGTCTGAAATGGCCGCTTTAGCAGAATCTTAAGTGAATCACGTTAAAAATTTAAAATTCTTAAAATGGACGTTATGGTTATGAGCATAAAGTTCATTTTAAGAATTTAATTTTTTTAACGTGATTCTTATTTTGATTCTGCAAAGGCGGCCATTTTAGGCCCCCAGTTAAACGAACCTCATTTTGTTTACTGATAACAAGTAGTTCGCAAGTCCATAATTTAGGGCCAAATTTTGGTTACTAATAACCTTTCATTTGTTTCAGTGTGTACGCACCCTTCTGGTACACGCTGTATGACTCACGTAAAATCATCTATAACAAGGTAGTATTTGGTAAAATAAAACAAATAAACCTTACTTAAATTCAAGTTTAATTCTCCAACTAATATTTACATTATTTTCTTATAACAATATTGATTAAATTAATTAAATATACATACAACAAAGTACACTCTTTCAACAGTTTGTTCCTACAAGAACATTTGATCTAAACAACATTATGGACGGAGTTATCATTTTCACGCTTTACTTTTAACTTTCACCAAATTATTTTTTGCAGCAAATATTCATGATGGCAGAAAACGAAGCGAGGGTCTCCAACAAAGATTTCTTCAAAATTCCAATACCTAGGTATTTGTGCAAACGCTTATCATTATATATGTAGTATCTATTAAAGCAGCGTCCATTGAGTTACTTTATCAGATACAGTAAAGTGTTAGGACAATATGATTTGGTTACACTCAGGCGCCCATGATGCTGTCGTAAGCGTCTGTGATGGGAGCCAGCGCGACGAGGCATACCATGGCGATGGTGAATAGCAGTATTATTGGTGAGTAGACGCCGAGGAGCAGCCGTCTGAAGCTCGAGAACTGGAAATAAAATATGGAATTATCGACTAGAAATTGACATCACACACAATCTTGCGTTTACTTTCGTTCAACTTTACCGCAAAAATGTAAAGTTCAGAAGTACCTACCTAAGTAGTTAAGTGCTTCAAAACTGTGTGAAGTGGATGTTTACGACATCATTATAGTGCAGTGAAGGTGTTTGTGCAAAAACAATAGTGCAACAACACGGAAAAAATCTTTTGTGAGCCAACAAAATATTCGTCGAAAGATTTCAACGGTGAACATGGAACGAACAATTGAAAACGTAAGTTTTACTCTTTTATTATGAAATATGGTGTAGGAAACAGTATTAGCAAGGTCAAAATGAGTGATAAATCATTATTTTCATGTATTCGAAGCATAAATCATCATATTTATGTAGATTCAAGTATTTTCAAGTCAAGGTCAATAACATTACGCAATAAATGTATTCTAATAAGTATTTTGAGTAGATTCTAATAAGATTATTGTATATCAGACTCTTATGAGAATGATTTATTAGGTTTCTTATATAATTATTACATTAGTTCTAAAGTTTCGTGTAAATTGAATCAGTAGTTTTACCAACAAGAAAGAAATGCGGCCACAGCTCTTAGCGCGGCAAGTTTTTTCATATACCTTCATCTCATAACATAAATATTCATAATTTTATAGTAGTTTTACAGTGCCGCACGAGCTATCCGTGTGATCGGACGTTTGCTAACATCTGTTACAGTTTAGTGTGCGCATATTTTTTTGTCTTGTTTACGCTCGGGCCAACCGGTTCTCTCCGGTCGGTCCCTGTAGCTGTTGTTTAGCTCACATGTGTGAATCAAACCTAAATGATGTAAACATCAATTCATTATCGAGCGCTGACGAGTTGGAGGACGTTACAAATATGGAATTTGAGGACAATACACAACAAGATGACATGGAGTTGACAAGAAAGAAAAGACCAAGAGAGGGAACCTCGTCTGAAGAAGGATGGAGCGTAGTGAAGAGAGGTCGAAACAAAGAAGTATGCTGTTTAAGAGACCAAGGTGAGAAGGAAAAAGAAAAGAGGACACAGGTGGCCGTGACTTGTAAAGAACCTCTGCCGAAACAGTTCGCCTTAGCTCGATTACTTAAGACTCATAACATTGCCAGTGGCAAGATTTATAGAATTAAATACGTACATCGGAACAAAATGTTCATTACGTTTGACAACGATATTGGTGCAGATGAATTTATAAATTGCTCAGTATTTACTGAGATGGGCTGGTCTTGTCAAAAAACTTCCGAAGTAGGAGTGTCGTATGGCCTTATTAGAGCCATGGAACTGGAGATATCTGATGAAGATCTGAAAGCTAATCTGTCAAGCAGTGCTGAAATAATATCTATTAAGAGGTTAAATAAACGTTGCCCGGATGACCTTGACGGTAACGGCTGGACTCCGAGTGAAACGATTCGACTAGGATTTAAAGGACCTTCTCTTCCGTCTTATGTCTATATTTACAATTTGAGGATTCCAGTGGAGCGGTTTGTATTCCCTGTCACACAATGTGCTAACTGTTGGAAATATGGCCATTTAAAGATAAGATGTCCATCAAAGAACCCCGTGTGCCCCAAGTGTTCTCAAAAACATGAAAACTGTACAATTACATCATTTACTTGTGTGAATTGTTTAGGTGGTCATATGGCGTTTGACAAAATATGCCCCTTCTTTAAGAAAGAAAAGAAGCTGAGGGATTTAATGTCAGAATTTAATTGCACCTACAGGAGAGCTCTTACATTATACGTCCCACCCTCCCCTGCTGATGTTCCACAAGTAGTTTCTGAATTAATGCCGGAAGTCCAACCGTCTCCTACAGTGATTGCCGCAACTATCAGTGCGGTCCCAACGCTACTCACAACTGATGATAATGTCGGCACAGCCTCTCAAGTGGTCTGCCCAGGTACATCCACAATAAATCAACGAACTAAGCCTCTGCCTAAACGCAATTTAAAGAAACAATATCGCCGACCAGTAACCCCCGTGCCTGCCGAGGACATGATATGGAATGAAGTTTCAGAATCTTCAGATTCTTCAGAGAAAATTAACACACCTCATTTGAATAAAAACCATCATTCCGATAATCTAAATTTTTGGCATTTGATTAGAAAAATTAAAAATATTATTAGAAGCAATGATTCTCTTCAGATTAAAATCCAGCAATCAATTTCCATATTTTCCGAGTGGCTGACACATAAAATTGTAAGTAGTCTATCTATTGATTCGTTATTTAATTTATTTGTTAGTAATGGCTGATAACATTAACTGTACGAACTTAAATATTGTACAATGGAATTGCCAAAGTATAAGGCCCAAATCTCGTTCACTGGAATTGCATTTAAGTCAAGAAAAAATCCATATTGCTGTGTTAAGTGAAACATGGTTGGAGCCCGAGAGTTATTTTAAAATTAGTGAGTACAATACGTATAGATTGGACAGAGTAGATGGTTACGGTGGCGTTGCCATTATGACTCATCGCTCTGTTAAGTCTGTTGTTTGTACAACGCAAAGTCGTAACCCCGGTATTGAATTGTTACATGTTAGAATTCTGAATTGTCAGCATATTGAGAATATAATTTCCATTTATTGCCCTTCGACAGTACACACCACTCAAGGGGATTGGGACGCGATCTTTTCTATTGGAAACAGTAAAACTCTTATATTAGGAGATTTTAATGCACATCACTCTAATTGGTCTGTAAGAACTGATCGGCGTGGCTCCGATATATTTGACTCCATGTTGGATTATAATTTCATTCACTTAAACGATGGTAGTTTCACTAGAATCAGAATGGTTGATGGAGTTCTCCAGCAATCTAGTCCTGATATTTCATTTGTTTCATCAGATCTGTCCTTATTATTTATGTGGAAACCCACAAATGAATCACTCGGAAGTGATCATCTAATTATTAAATTAAATTGTCTACTTAACATTAGGCGTGAATACCAATGCAGAAGGAATTTTAAAAAATCTGATTGGACTTTATACTCTGGATTTATAGACGATGATTTACAAAGCTGCGTAACTCCCCGGGATCCTCAGGAGTTATATGACCTTCTACATAATATAATGCAAAAATCTGCGGAGAAGTATATTCCTTACATTAAAATCCCTCAAAACATTTGCAACACATTTAAGCCAAAACCGTATTGGTCTTTAGAGCTGTCCAGGGCTGTAGCGGAGCGGCGCTTGGCTCTCGCGAATCTGAGAGGCTGCCCTTCTCCAAGGAATTTAGATATCCTCAAAGAAAAAATAGGCATTGCTCAAAGGCTTATTCGCAGCGCTAGGTGTAAATCTTTTCAGCAGTTTTGTTCATCTGTAGATGAAACCTCTTCAGCTTCTGAAATGTGGCGCAAGATGAGGTGGTTAAAGGGTCGGCAAATTCCTAACTTATGTGTAGATAAAGAAAAAGCCGAACGTCTACTTAGCGACCTTACTCCAGATTTTGTTAGTCCCTCGCAGCCTACTTTTAATTCTAATAATGCAATGTTGGAGTCGCCAATTTTAATGCCAGAATTGGTCAACTGTATTAAAGCTACTGACACAGCCCCTGGTTCAGATCAAATTTCCTTCTCCATGATTAAACATCTTCCACCTTCCGGTAAATCTATGTTACTTCTAATATTTAATCAATGTTTTTCTGTTGGTTTTGTTCCTCTACAATGGCGTCAAATTAAAATAGTTCCAATTCCCAAGCATAGTAGTTCATCTTTACGCCCTATCTCCCTGATATCTTGTATTTGTAAAATTTTCCATGCCATTTTAGCCAAACGTATAGAATGGTTCTTTGAAAAACAAAACCTTTTTCCTGAGGACATGGTAGGTTTTCGTAAAGCACGATCTTGTCTGGATAATCTTACGCGGTTGGTCTCTGAAATTCAACTAGGATTCTCTAAAAACTTGGTTACAGCGGCGTGCTTTATAGACATCGAGAGCGCTTATAACAACGTTGATATTCCTTGCCTGTTACGTATTTTAGACCAGTTTGGGGTTGGATCAAAAATCTGTGTTTATTTGTGGTCCTTTTTATCAAATAGACATCTACAAGTGGCGACGTACGGCTGTGATGTTGTTAGATTTACTGGCCGTGGGCTAGCTCAAGGAGATCCACTGGCTCCACTTTTATTTAATATTTTAACACTACATATTTGTAAGAAAGTTGGACAGGTTAATATATCTCAATATGCTGATGACTTCGTGTTGTATTCAACAAATCATAATCTAGATTTAGCGTTTGAAAAACTTCGGTCTGCTTTACGATATACCAAAGTGCTAATAGATAAGCTAGGTCTGACTATGTCTCCAAATAAAACTAAGATTTGTGTCTTTAAAAAAGGCTGCCTTAGAAGGGCTGTCAACTTTGATTTTGATGATATTTCTATTGAAGTCGTTAATAATGTGAAATATCTGGGTCTGTGGCTGGATAGCTCATTAAGATGGGGCAAACATATCAATGAAACTTCACAGAAAGTAATGAAGTTCATTAATTTGATTAAAGTTTTATCTGGTCCGGGATGGGGTCTCCATCAAAAACACTTAAGACGTATTTATATTTCCATAATTCGTAGTAGGCTTGATTATGCCAGTTTCTTGTTCGACAATGGTTGCAAGACTAAACTAATAAAATTAGATAGGGTACAAAACCAGGCATTACGTGTTGTCGGCGGATTTATAAGGAGCACCCCAATACATGTCATGGAAAACGAACTGTGCCTTCCGCCACTTCATATTCGTCGGAGATACCTAGCTAGCAAATTTATTCTAAAATCAAAATCTTTTCGCAGCAATAAAACCTTAGAATCTCTAGAAAACCTTTCATTAGTCACAGGTTCCAACTATTGGCAGAACAAGAAATTGCCAGTACTTGTTGATATCCTCTCCCAGTATAATTCCGTCCCAATATTCTCCAGTGTTCAACTTGGTATGTTTTCACTTGATAAATGGATTAGTAGTATAAATATTTCTCATGTAATCTTCGATAACATCCCAAGTATTTCCAAAGCTAAACGCCACTACAGTATTTTACAACTTAAGCACTTATGTATTTCATATATACAAGAACAATATTCTGGTTATCATACCATATTTACTGACGGTTCCAAAGATAAACATGTAGGAGGCGCTGCCTTTTTGGATCCTATTCTTCTAAATCACATAAAGCTTAAGATTGATTCAGATATTTCTATTATGCACATTGAGTTGATTGCTATATTGGAAGCTTTATCCTATATTCTGTCAATTAATGGCGATAATTTTGTGATTCTGACAGACTCTAAAAGCTCGCTGCAACACTTGGCTCGGCACACTTCTCACATGCGAGGTATTCCGACAGCCTACACGATATATGAATTGATCTTAAAACTTCAAGCTAATTCAAAAACGGTGCGCCTCCAATGGATTCCGTCGCATATTCAATTTGAAGAAAATGATATGGTTGATATACTCGCCAAACAAGCATGTGTTGATGGAGTCCCTACGAATATTACCCCGCTATATTCAGACTATTTCGGAAAGGCAAAAAAAAAGTGTTTAGATCTTTGGCAAGAGTATTTTGATGAAAGATCAAAAGAAAATGGGATATGGTACCGAACTATCCAGCCAGAGATTTGTCGGGCTCCGTGGATTGATTGTGATCTGAACAGAAAATTAATTACTATAGCCTTAAGACTTCGTTCCGGCCACATCCCTTCGAATAAGTTCTATCATTTAATGAAGAAAGTTTTGTCTCCAAATTGTGATGACTGTGGAGTAATTGATGATGTTTTTCATATCCTGATGGAGTGTGTCCGGAATGAAAATAGTAGAATAAATGTTTTTGGACGATATAAATCGTATAATACTGGCATTTGTAATACCATCCTTTCTTTTCCAGTGTCCGAGAAAGCAAAAGAATTGTATGAGCTAGTAATAAGTAGATCGTAAGTTAGTGTTAAATAGATCGTAAGTAATTTGCTTTCCTGCACTGGGCGATGTGGTCGCTAAGCGACAAAGCCCTTTAATCAAATAAAAAAAAAAAAAAAAAAAAAATAGTAGTTTTACAAGTGTTGTTTATATAGTAACAGATCGTTGCGCTCTTCAGAAACGTGAAACTGTTTACCGTTTGCGATAAGCGCTAGTATAATTCGAGTGGTAGGTACATTTTATTTTTAACTTGACTGCGCTGTTTTTAAAACTCGATGGCCGGGTGGTGTAGGTAAATCTACCAATCAAGATGGGTTGATGTCAGTTAACTCCCAATATTCTAACCTCCTCATTCATGAGGTGAGGGAATCTGAACCACCTAGTGGGAAGTTGTAGGAGCGCCACGCCGCCAACTCACCGGTGCGTCAGTGCTGCGGTCCACCTGCGTGGGTTGTCGAGTCTGCCCGAGCATGTCCTTCATGGGGAACGCGTTGATGCGGCCGTTGCTGATGCGGCCGTCCGACACGCACACCGTCAACTGTGGCCGAAAATATAATGAGAATGTGATTTTGCTTGAATGTACTAAAATATTTTTTGTCTCTTTTCCTCCTTAAGTCGCGTGTAAGGTCGTCCTCTTTAGGTATCACCACCACAGGGAATGACTTTGCGTACCTATTAGAATTTTGTTTTTGATAAAGTTTCGCATAAACTTTTCAATACCTAATGAATTAACACAAATGTCATGATCACAATTCTCTGATATCTGAGCCGCAAGTGAGAAAATTGAAGTCGAGGAACCTTTTGATTAGATCACGGAATAAGGTCTTTATACAGTCATCGCCTGCGAAACTGTTTAGCGTTTTGAATCCCAGATAATGTCAGGCAAGTAATGTGTAGACAAAATCAAACCTTAGTCTAGAATGAATGAATGTTAATAGGTTCGCCCCTTATCACATGGGCCTTTGGAGAACACCTACAAGCGTGACGTAATGACGCTGATACTCACGGACAACACGAGGTGCATGACGACGTGGAAGGCCACGAACGCGGCGAGGATGAACACGCTCCACGAGGGGAGCTCCGCCTTCTGCAGGTACACCGCCAGGAAGATCGTCACGACTGAAACGAAACAATACGACTTAAGCACATGATGAATCAAAAAACATTACTTACAAGAAGCAATTTTCTTGCTTTCTCGTTGGGCCAAGCTCTACAGACTGTCATGTTGTGTCACGATACTCACTTGATTTTTTAGTACAAAATAAATATTAACAGCTGTGTGTGTTATTGTATTTCAAAATTGTTACATAGTTGTAACATACACATAGTTGTACATTGTTGTTGTTGTTGTTAATTGTTACATTGTCGTTGTTGTTGCTCTTTTTATACTCACTTCCAAGAATATGAGCAGCATTTCCGAGGAACCAGTGAGCCCAGTTGAAGATGGGTCTCTTGCTAGTGCCCGGGTGCGGCCTGAAGTAGGCACCTGTTAACAAAAATGTTTAAATGGATTTTACTTAATGCAAGGAATAATGAACATTTTTCTTTAGACTATCTCACTTCAACATCTAAAGCTCGAAATTGTAGACGGATCAATTCATGTAGAAACCGATCTAAAAATAATCACAGGAGATTTTCATTCTGTTATCGAATTTCCCTTGTTCAACTTTAGAATAAACTCACCAATAGGTTGTATGAAGCACAAGATGACGGTGATGAGGCCGGTGATGGCGTGCGGGTTGTCTCCGGTGGTGGAGTAGCCGCCCACCTCGATGAGGATCACGATGAACCCGATCACCGTCAGCAGCCAGGTCAGCACCATGAAGATACGGTGGTACTGTAACCAAATGCATGAACGAGTTTAGATTAAGATAGTAGAAATAAGACCTAAGAGACAAGGTACGTTTTTACAGTCCGTATGATGAAATTATCGAACATTACTTAATCATAAGTAACTTCTTACTAAAGTCAAAAGGCATGCTTTGAAACTGTAATTCAAAATAATTATTTTTATCCAGTCTGAGATGTAACGAATATCTTTAATTATCTAACTTACCGCAAACCAGATGTCCTTGCCACCCAAAGTTTTACCGACCCAAGTCTGTCTGAAGTACCTGTAAACATAGTTATGAAAATGGTCAACTCATCTAACATTAATAAAAGTATAATCTGCAGGATGAAGAAGAATGGTCAGATCATCGTCATCTAGTGGTTAGGTTACCTAGCGAGCAGGATGCCGAGAGAAGAGGTTCCCAGCCAAGCTATCAACATGAAGCAGCCGTGAAGCTTGAGCAACAGCTTAGAGCTGGCAGCTGCTGTGCCAACCGTAGCCAGGGACATCGGCACTCCGGTCGCCTCGTACGCTAGGTCGTGGAAACCAACGCGGTTCGCATCTGGAAAGAGAAAGTGTCGGATTGTCGATAATTGAGACTACTAAAAAAAAATTGTAATGTTACACTCTACCCATTCTGAAAATATTGGAAAAAGTACCATCTTCTTGATTATCTTTCTAGTTTCCGATCATGTTGATTAACTTCTGACATACAACAGCTAGTCTAAGCAATGGGGATTGCGGGCATCGCTTGATTTCAAAGTAGGTAGGTAGGGTAGTGAGTTTGAATAAACGCAACAATGCTTACCTTTCATTGAACTTCCTGAAACAACCATCAGGTTATACATAGTGCTCGTCAAATCAAACGTCTGCCCTTGGACAACGGACACTGCATCCCTCCTGAACTTGCAGTAAAGCTTGCCGTCGATGACCGAAGACTCTTGTAGCTGCACAATCTCCTGCGGCGAGTCTGACCGTCTCACATACGGTTCAGCCTTGGGATAGGTCCAAGAAGTGAACAGGCTGATTCTTCCGTTATCATTTCTTACACACTCCATGGCACTGTCATCTCCCATCTTAGTGTCGGTACTTAAACCAGCTGCGACGTATTTAGGGTTGCCAACGCCTTGCAGTTCGAAAGTGTATTTGTCTCCGGAGACAAATATGGCTACAATTGCCGTGCAGTCGCCTCTTGCGATGCAGTTTTGGGGCACACCGAAGCACAGTTTTGTGTCAGCACATCCATTGTAGATGACATCGAGAGGAGCGGCTGCTTGTTTAGGCTGAAATAAAGACAGTGTGTTACATTCTAGTTTGGGGGAATACTTAAATAAACATTTCAATGGACTCTTTCCTAACTGATTGGCCAGGCAAAACACCGGGAGAGTTGGAAGGAAAAGTTCCCTTTGCCCAGCAGCGGGACAGAATAAATAGGTAAATTAAAAAAAAAATATTGATCTATAAACAAGAGCCGCCTCGTTGGTCTGATTGATCGCAAGCACGACTGTTGAGCATGAGGTCTTGGGTTAGAGTAACTGCATGGGTTTTTCCATCAGGAATTTCTCAGTAACAGCCACGGAGATTTGTGCCCGGTTGATGGATGATGATAATGTCAATTGATGGATCTATGAGCAGGAGGCATCCAAAGTGTTCGTATACCTTAGACTCCATGATAACGGGCGGTGGTGGCGGCGCGCTGGTGGGCTGCGGGGCGGCGGCGGGCGCCGGCGGGTGCACGGCCGTGTCGGGCGTCACCACCTCCACCAGAGGAGACTCCACGTTCTTCCAGAAGGTCGCGTAGCTCTGGGCAACCGTCGCTCTGAAGGATAAAGGCGTGTTAGTTAGCGCTTGTCCTATTTCAACGGATACATATTGACAAAGTACGAGCGCTGAACAAGTCAAGGCTGAATAGGGTATACTGCTCCCACAGCACGGAGTTCATTAGCATGGAATGTCAATATTGCTAATACCTACAGATAATTCCTTTACCTAGACTACTTGTCACAGTTATTTCTGTCTTTAATGATCGCCATGCATGCTCCCAAAACTTGTTCTCCAAGAGAAGTGTTCTCACTGTGTTATCTGAAGTTTAATTTCCTTCATTTCTGGGTTCATCCTATTAATGTCAAACTTGAACTGCTCAATAGCTTATCAACTACCAGGTCATCTCCATTTGGACACTTAACAGGGCAAATACCACCTCTTCATAAAGGGAAGAGATAAAGCCATAGGTCCAGGACGTATATAACATACAACAATAGGTACTGCTAGTCGGCTCTATGAGGTCATGGTAGCAAATCTGATCTCACCTGAACTCGACACCTCCGAGGAAGTCGGTGGGCGCCTGCCACGTGAAGGTCATGGCGGGCTTGTCTTCGGGCGAGGAGTGCGTCACCGTGTCGTTGGGGTTGAGGCAGGTCGTGACGTGCGTAAGCGACGCGTCCGGCACGCCCACGAACTTGCCCACGATCGTGTCTGGGTTCTGAAAGGAGGTGAGGAGAAGAAATAAGATCTTTGTTGTGTAAGTAATGCTGTTAACGGACACTTAAGATGATGAAATCGTACGTATGGGTGGTCTACGCCAGCTGAAGGGTTAAGATGTGGGTAGCTGTATAGTGTTGGTCATCATCGCTTGTCTAGCCTTTTCTCAATGGTATTGGCTTCAGCCTTCGTGGCACAATAATAACAGCCGCTCGGGTCGATCCTTAGGTTAAGTGCTTGCCTGGGTGGGTCTGTGGATGGGTGACCACCCAGTACATGCCGAGTTTCTTCCGTGATTCGGAAAGCACGTTAAGCCGTTTGGTCCCGGCTGTCATTTGTAGATCTTTGACAGTCGTTACAGGTAATCAGTGGCCCAAAAAGTGTGACAACCAGTCTGGGTATCGTATTCCCCAGTACTAACTGGGTTGTGGAGGTCAGACAGGCAGTCGCTTCATATCAAATACTGGTATTCAACCGACCCCAACATAGTTAGGAAAAGGCTAGGTAGGTAGATGATGATTGGCTTCGGCCTTCAGTCTAACTGAATGATGCTGAATACCCATATTGACGACCTATCCGAACTCCGCCACCCAGTAGCCTACTGGGAAACCAGTTACCAGCCAGTGTTGGGAACCTGTAGGTAGGTACTAAATCCTCATTGCATGTAGGTACGCTTGTGAGCTTATCACCGGGTTCTTCTTATAATAGGCATGACGACACTATCAAAAAATTGTATTTAGTCCGTCAGTTAGAGTATTGGAAATTAATGGACACGTATTATTTGTTTTTGTAAATCAATGAATATTGACAAAGATAAAACGCATCAAAACTCGGGAGTGGGGGCTCGTGACGTCAGAACTAGCTAAAAATTATACCATGGCGTGACGAAGACGCTTTTAAAGTTCTCAATAGAGAATTTTAATAGCGTCGTATCTTCGTCAAATATGGTTTACGTAACAAAAGAAAAAACACGGGTCAAATATTTTTTGATCATCTAAGTGACGGACTAATTAGATTTTTTTTGTCGTCTCGCCTATTTATTTTAAACTTCGGTCTTTGCTCTTATTTTCCCAACCTGACTATATGTATAGTGGGTAGGTAGGTAAGTACAGGCTGTCTCAATCAAAATTATCATAAGACAATCTAATTTAAGTCTTAAGCCCATCCCAATAATACTCCAACATATCTTACGCAAGCAATTTAATATGCATTCTGAGAAGAGAAACGTAATTGTTACCACAGTAGGTATTCGTTATTTATCACCACCCAGATCTAAATAGGCGCAATTAACAGAAACATTTGTGATTTGATGACTCATCAAGCGAGGTTGTGAGCCTATACTATTGTTTGCCGTGTAATCTATGTACCCCACAGACCGTTTACAATTAGCTTGCGATATTTTTTCTTTTGCTTCCACTTTCCTTATAAAGAAGCGGACACGGTGGAGATAGAAATGTGCCTTGAGTCGCATATTTTAAATTTACGATGACGCATCATCCTATTGTCCCAATTTATTTATTTGGGGAAGCATGTCTTCATACTTCTCTATTACTCGTCATCTCAACAGTCATCAGCTTTATACCCATATCATCCTTGATACAAACCATCCATCGTTTCTTTGGTCTTTCTCTACTCTTATAGCTATCCACCATTTAAAAAATTATATGATATTTTCTTCATACCTCAGCATCACAAACATGCATAAAATGACAACCGGCTACCCATCTATGGCTCTTCTTATACAGGTCCCTAATGATCTGTCAAACGAAAAGAAAGCGCAGAACAAACACTGACAGCGTTCCACATACCTACATCAAGATTTTATTACAAGTAGTGCAACGTAATACTAGACAGGTACTTTGGGTACCTACATAAGTGTTAGGTAATTTACTGCGAACTGATTATGTAGAACAAACTGTTTAATATTCAGTTTCTTGGCATCCAGGCTGTTAGGATGCAGGTCAAGTCAACAACACGAAACGGTCGAACTGGTCTGACCAGTTCTTTTATAATGCGCAAGTTTATTATTAGCCCGTCAAAATGAATCAATAAGTCATAATGTCAGTTTACTTTATACCTAGTTTTTACGACGTCCCTAGTTTTTTATTAGTAATCGATGCGTCCCTAACATGCTATAGGATTGCATAGCGCACCTGGCACTCGACTTATTGCATTCAACCTTCAATTGTTTTCTTCCCACGTCTGGTTTTAAGGCGAGGTGTTATTTGCCTAAATTGAATCCTAAAGGTGTAGCCCACATAAACGACTCCGCTCCCATCCGGCAAAATAGTACATTGTAATGCAAGGAGCTAAATTGACCCATTATATACGAGGATATTTTTACTACCGAGCCTTAGCGAGGTACTAAATTGGAACCGAGTTATAATGGGATTTTAGCGCCGTGTGTTACACTGTACTTTTTTTAATGCGAGAAAAATAGTCAATTTAGTCAGACGGACAGACATACGGATAGACAGACGGACAGACAGATGGACAGCGGAGTCTTAGTAATAGGGTCCCGTTTTTAACCTTTGGAGTTTGTCTATGTCACATGAATTAAATTTAAAAAAACTAATTACTTTTGCTCCCTAGAGACTAAAACGGTCACTTTAGTCCCGCTTCGTATGGCTAGCGTTTCGTTGCATGAGAAGTGAAAAGAATATAATTCAGATATATATAGGCTTTAAATATTATATTGCTCTTTAGATATACTTTATATTGTCAACATAAATTAGCAGACAGCTCGCTGTCACGAGCTTACCGCCGTCAGACAGCTCGGTAGTTGCAGCCTCGCTTATAACGCGTTACAATTACAAGCAAGCGGTATGTCGCCGCGTGGACAGCTGCTGCTGCTAGCTGTCGCCGCGTAGACTGCGAGCAATCGCCTTAGTTTAGACCGATGTTGGAGCAGAGTCGTGTAAGTGGGCTAAGACCTTTACAGTGTCTGTAGGTAGGTATTACTAGGTTAGATTCTTATTCACGGTCTTTGAAATCATCAAAGTAATGCCAAGTCGACCTGCGATTCGAATAATATCGATACTCGAAAAGTGTGTAATTTACGTTAACAGGTAGGTACCAGGATTGAAAAATCTCCTAATAGTGTACCAAGACTTACAATATTCTTCGAATCCAGGGTTGAAGTATTGTGTAGCAGCCAAGGGCCTTCTATAAATATGGAGAGCTTTCTGAATGCCTTTGCACGATTGTGACTTATTAAGTTATGCGACCATTGTGTCATGGTGCAGTGAATGGCGGCTCACGGTGCAAAAATGTAGGTACTTAGCATATTAAGCGTGTGGTGTGTAGGTACCTACATTACGGGTACAAAGAAGGTTGTTCCCTACTACTCGCGCGACCTATTGTCGAGGCGCTCAACCCGGTGCTAACGATATCTACCGCCGGAGGGAAGAAAGTCCACCTCTGAGAAAAGCGACCTCACTCCGCTATCAACCGCCTCGTCCGACCGGCAGCACTTCGATCTTCAGCTCACTTCATCACACGGTCTCTTTCTTCAGTTCATTCAACGATGGCTATAAAAGCCTTAGCATCTGTAATGTATAGAATCATTCCTTTTCACTTTTTTACCTCTCATCCGTCATAAACGTACCACCTCCCGCCATGTAAAGGCCATGTAAAAGCCAGATTCTAATTTAACACATGTAACCATCTACGTTGCTTCATTTCACACGGGACTGTTCCCGTGTGAATCTTTGTGTTAAGGATGAGGCCTGTGTTTCATCCTCAACACAAAGATTACTGCTAAGTCTAGACTGACATACGTTTAACCTAAGTGTAAACAGAAACTCTTCCTTACAGTTGATGCGTCAATCTCGCAAAAACTAAAAGTTCTGGCGCTAGTTTAGTTAGCTCATCTTAGAGAATGCTGGGATTACTGTATCAGACAATGCGTTGGTTAATTTGTCTGCCTGAAGTAAATAGGTATCCAAAATCGGAAATCTAAGTTAACACTCCTAGTACGCACAGCAGTTTTTACTACGAATCAATAATGTAAACGTAAGTCTTGTGCATTACCTGTATCTGTCTAGCCTGCAAGATGAATCCTCCAATCGGTAGGGGAGCGCCCGCGGGGCTGCCCACTGTCACCTGCAGCGTGTCCCCCTGCCGCACTTGCGCGGAGGACGTGAGGATCAGGTAGGGTGGTGTGGACGACTGCGCTTGAATGGACTCGTGGCGCGGCGTCTGGTCTATGCAGGCCTGGAAACAGAAATTACTTGACGTGAATACTACGATTAGAAGAAAGAGTAGGTTACTTTACCCAGCATTGGGTACTTTTAGACCGAAATGACGATAGAATCAACACTTTTTATACCTTTTAAACACCCTTGCTCGTAAAGCTGATGTAATTCCACCGGTTTTAAATATGTAAAGCGGGTCATAAAAAACGCGTGTGTTACCAAAGCAAATAGTTAAGTTATAGTCCATACAAATTCCATAACAGTATTATTTGCCATTTCAAATATGGAACTGATCGCCGCCGCACGACTCCAGCTAGTGAGCAGCGCGCTGTTGCTATTCAAATTTCGAACTAATCGCCGCGCGGCGCCAGTCAGTAGGCAGCGCTAGCGCGCTGTTAAAATGGCGGGAAAGCAACAGTGTGTGAATGCACACTGTTGCTTTCACACACTGTTGCAGATTGAGTTTATTTTAAAAAAAAAAAAACAGTTTATTCGGTAATTTAAAATCTTGGCTGCATGCTCTAGCGTCTTTGCCAACATTTTCACGCAGCCACGGCAGAAAATAATCCTCGCACCATTTTTCTCAAATTTTCTTTTTTTTGTACTTGTATTGTGAATATCTAAAAATGACAACTGTCAATAATGAAGATGAGCAATACATTACTTCAACTCCACCGGTTATACCAACAGAAGCGCGAACCGCATGCGACAGCTTGCTGCCGTCAATATCCAAGGACAGATACATAACCACGTATGAAAAATGTGTTTTTTTTCTGTTTCCTCGCAAATGTGTTAAAAAAAGTCGTACGATATACGTGCGTTTTGGTTATAACATGCTCGGCTCAATTACGCCCTCGCCTTCGGCTCGGGCTGAAATTCCGCCTCGCATGTTATAACCATCTTAACGCACTAATATCGTAATGTACTCAAAATAATATGCAGAAAAAGAAGTGAATGATGTGTGACGGTTGACGGTTGACAGAGGAGAATGTAAGAAAAAATCGTGTTGCGCTACCCCAAGGACAAGGGCGGGGAGATGATACATATCGATGTGAAGTCAAAGTACGAATCAACGTCTCTCATCACATCACAATTTGGCCACTTGCCTGGCCAATACGTTGGCTTAGTTTGTGCTCGTGGGTAGACATTGTCATTATCAAAACAATATGATGTTAAGACCCTGACCGATTAGTACAGTCGCACACATTGATAAATGATTATAGTCTTTGAGTAGGTACACTGTTTTCATAAAGAAAATCATGACCTAAAAGAAGAGATGTCTAAAATACCATGGCAAAAGTAACACGACCCATTCACGACCCAAAACTCGCTAAGTCGGGGCCGCTCAATCTTACTGAGGAGTAGCTTCCGCCCGTTCTTACCCCTGAAGGTGCTCCGGAGCCGTACTGCTCAGTCTGGTGTATCGCCATCACGACCAGAACGGTGATCAGCATCGCACTTCTTTTCCTCGGCAACATTATGTCTGCTTCTGGAAACAAAAAGAACATTGTAAGTATAAGTGAATTTGGAAGGGGTCCGCAAGGGCCAAAGCTTGCCGGGGCTGCGGGACTATTCGAAAGAGATACCGTGGCCCCGGAACACAAAGGGTGATGAAGGAACATGGATAGGTTTTAGTCAGTAAAAGTCTGACACTCCCTCCTGCTCCGCCCAGAGCGGGAGGAGTCATTTAATGATTTCCCATCCGAAAAGAAAAAAAAAGTATATGTGAATTTTAAGCGTCCCTATTTAGGTTATGTCGACGAAACTATGCATAGTGTCACATTGGTTTTATTTTGGTAAAGGTCTCGTAACCAACCGACTGGAACTATGATTCACGTTTTTTTTAATGACCGAATTCTGAATCCTTGATTTCAAAAACATTTCGTTCTATGTAATACAATATTCACATCGGACAAAATCTTAATCTACTATGGAATTGTGAGGGTATAATGACATAGTTTAAATTGGCCATGTTAACAGCAAGCTCTGTCCGTTATCTGAACTGACACTACCACAACAGAAAGAGACGGCCGCTCACAATAGGAGCAGGCGAGAGCAGTACGGAAGACCACATTTATGTCATGCACGAGGAAGTGACGTCGGCGAGCGAAGTGAAGGGAACTGTATCACGGTGTTGGTGGTGACGTCATCGGTTCATGGTCCTCAGGACTGATAGACATCTACTTAAAGTAAAGGCCGGAGAAACCGCAAAACAATTAGTTTGGAGAGAGACATGAAGTACTTGCCTAAGTAAATACTCATGTAGGCATCACGGCAATTTTATTGTTTGTAAAATGTTTGAGTGCGTACAGAAAACGGTCAGGTGAACCATGAGAAAGCCCAGACATGTAACATAACTCTTTCAGGAACAATGCCTAAGAACCTCTTTAATTGTGCCAAATAGTAGAAAGGCAGGGCAATTGATGGTATTTAATCCGTGTTCAAAGAATTTTGACCTCCAAAGGCCTGCCGGCCTGCCGTTTGAAAAGCGTCGCAATACTGAAGTCCTAGATTTAAGCACCATTTATTTATCATTTATTTATTTACCTAAGCTTGGTGATATAACTGGCTTTCTAAGGTACCTACCTAGTCTTAGGGAAATGTATCTTAGGTATTTTCACGCGTATGGTAAATTTAAGCAACAATCTAGGAATAGGTATCTAGGGTATTTCGTACTCATAAAATTTGTTATGGTGAAGAAGCACAAGTGTTTGACCCAAGAATCAGGCTTGGACTGACCGGATTACACCCCGATGCCTTAGTCTAATTCAGTCGTAACTTTGTATTAATCATGACACAGCCTGTTTTACAAGCTATTCTTATTCTTATTCACTCTAACTATTGTTACGGACGTAAGAAATAACTCAAATAACGCAATGTATTGATTAACACGATGACATATCACTATAATTCATAGTCACGGAATGTTGTCATCGCTTGTTTATAAATCCACTAACATGAGACACAATAATCATTCGAAAATAATAAAATCAAAGCTAAAATGCAGACAAATTAGGCTTTATCACAAGATTTTCGGCAGTTATGTCAATCCAAGACAGGCATCGCCGATATTGGCGATAAGTCTGCGAAGTTAACCCTAGAACCGTACCCATAATAGACCTTCAATAACAGTACCCAGGGGTATTGGAGTACCCCACAACACCAATTGCCACGACCACACGCTAACAGGAATTGCGCTTTACCAATACTTCGACGCGACCCCGCGCAAACCTGTCCCGCGCAAATGCACGGGCAAATTTCCAAAATAAAAAAATATTTTGTTCGGGTCACTTTTCCAGGATGGGTCAGGACAGATGGGCCAGAATCGTCACACAGTGAGTGCCTGAAGACTGTCGTCGTCACCGAGGGAGGAACCCAAGAAATGATGTCGTGATGATTTGGACTCGTTCCTGACTGGTTGGCCAGAGAAGGCAAAACACCGGGAGAGTTGAAAGGGAATGCCTTGTGGAGGCCTTTGCCTAGCAGTGGGAAAGAATAGGCTAATAAAAAAAAATGTCAATCCAGTTTTTGACTTTTTCATTAAAGAATATCCCTTTGAAACTAATTAGGTACTCTGGAATTCATCATCATGACATCACTTTGTATCTGCTCTTGCGTCTAAGTCTGGAATGAGAGCATCCGACGCGACGGTCAAATTGAATAGGCCCTTTGATTCCACTCTATTCGATAAACGAGTAGTTTTAGTTTTCCTCAAAAACTTAAGGAGATTTCCATATCGGTCTCCGCGAATTCCAATAGCCACCACACCGTCATAACCAGTTGACCTCCAAGGTTTTAGCTTCACATTCCGCCGTCGATCGGAGCGCCATGATCGGCGACAATGTTATTTCCTGAAGCATTCGTTACGCAGCTGCGCACTTTGGCAATTTCCTCTTGCGGACTTTTCAAGGAAAATACGATTTATAGAATGTTGTTTTGGTCATCTGCAACTTTATATTGCGCGTCATTGGGTTTGTGCCGTTTGTGCCGTTCGTTTGGTATACTACACGAAAAATCTTGGAATAGACTAAATCTTTGTTAGTTTTGTAGGGACATTTGTTACAAGCATCCCTGCCACGAAATTGACTTCTGAACGACTGCTATTTCAAATGATCCTCTAGATTTTACTTCCCAGATTTCAGTTTTAGAACGTCATTCAAACGGAAACCCGCATTTGCATTAGGTTATGGCGATTTATGCCAGATAAAACATAAGGCGCAAAATGTCGGGCATTAGCACCGAATACAAGTGTTTCGCCGAAATAAAATCTGAACAAAGAAGCAATAACATTGCTTGATAACATAAATTGCTCTTATGCTCTTACTTAGTATAGCACGCAGTTCGGTTTATTTAACGACGACGGCGATGACATTGCCAGCTTCGGTTGCAAGGTTACGGGTGACCTAACACGACATTATTTCTAATTGCACGACTGGTGCGATTTCATCTACACTAATATTATATTATTTATAAAGAGGAAAGATTTGTATTTTAGTTTGTGTATGTTTGTAATGAATAAACTGAAAAACTACTGCGCCGATTTCAAAAATTCTTTAACCATTTGAAAGCCACGTCTTTACTGAGTAACATAGGCTATATTTTATTCTCATACTCCCACGAGAACGGGAATAACGCGGGTGAAACCGCGTGACGTCCGCTAGTAGATTATATTAGTAGACCGTAACTTGTCACCGTCATCTGCCTAGCCTTTTCCCGAATATGTTGGCGACGAGTTCCAATCTAATCGGATGCATCTGAATACCAGTATTTTGACGTGAAACGTCTTTAAAATCAGTAACATACACGGGGTACCATGTCAGAAAACCCGACCGTAGCGTAACGAATTGATGTGTTGGCCAAAACGCGTAAGTGACGCGTGTTCCACGGCGCTTACGACCTTTGGGTCGCGAAGTTTTAAGCGAGCCGCATTCTACTTGGCACTGCTAGACGCCGCATGCTTGGTGCTCCGCTGAAAGCGCTTTATTATCTTAACCCGTTTGAAGTGTACTAACATTTATTTTGTTTCGAACTGTGGTGTAAAATAAAGCATTGCAGCAATGCTTTATTTGCCACAAATGGTATAATATAAATTGTCATTAGAAGATGATAAGGAATCGGGCAAACATAACCGGCAATATAAAGATGAGAGTATGCACAAATATAGACGTTTCACGTTAAATCCAACGGCCGTGTGCACCGACACAGCTCCACCCGATTTTTTACATGGAGCGACGGTCTGTCTGACCTCCACAAGTCAGTAATTAGTACCTTGTACTTATTAGTTAGTAGTCAATGTTAAGAATACCTTTGGGCACATCAAAGAATCAAAATGGCTTCTGGAAAAGAAATAAGACGTAAGTTTAGAAGGTTGCAAAAATGTCATTGTGTCACCAGATCGAAGAAACAGCAACAGCTAAAAACGTGTAAACACAATTACCAGCTGAACGACTCCTCTCGCCTGAACTAATGTATGTTAAATCCTAGCTATATAACATATCCATGAAATCAAGAAATCAAGAATACACCTATTATGCAAATCCGATAAGTGGCTCTTGAGTTATAAGTGCATTAACGGACGTATAAACACAGAAACAGATTGTTTAAAGGGTATAAATAAATAATGGGTATAATAAGAATCAAGTGTGCGTAGGTACTTAGCTGAAGATCTAAATACTATCGAGTTCACTGAGGGTCGACCACTTTTCAACCTTATTACTTAAGCTATAAGAAAGAAAAGTGGAAGGCCCTCAGTGAACTCGGTAGTACCCAAGTTCACTTGTTCCAGTTATTTATGATCCCGCATTGGGCCTTTTTAGTGGATTACGGCCCACTAGCCATCTCAGATGGCCTGTGTTCTAGCAGTAGGAACAAGAAAACGAGTAGCTGGAATTTCGCAGGCAACCTACAATTTATTTTAAGGACAAAATAAACTTGTATGAAGTCTCACGAACTGTTTACAAATTCGTGGAAGCTTCCCTAAAAGATGCAAACAGTTTTGTACATCATCTTCCTGCCTTTGTCCCATTATATGTAAAGGGTGTAAAACACCTCGTAACGAAGCCGAAAGGCACTTGTTTTTCTCGTCATTGCGATCATTTTTTTGTTCTACACCATACCTGGGAACCTTCTAGTTACGGAGATATTGGGGGTCAAAGTTCCAACTTTTTTTTAAAATACAAGTTTTCAATGTAAGATTTTAAACACCTACACGACCCCCGTACGATTCAATCCATCCATCAGCACAATGTTTTGAGTGCGTTACATTGAGTTCTACCACAAAACGTGATTTTTCACCCCAAAAAAATAGTCGTTTCACAGCAATAATTTTTGCGTAAAGTTACTTAGTTTGATATACAGAATGCTTGGTGGACGGCTTCGTGATGAGGTGGTTTACACCCTGTATTTGGGGTCGGCGCAACACGTTTTATTCTTCCATTCTCCCCTGTACGTCACGTCACGTCACGGCATCATCCTTTCTCTTTCATTTCGTTCCCATCCAAATCTTTTCTTTGTTCTTCCTCTCCCTCTCCATCCATCAACATTCATGTCCATTTCTCTTTTAGTCACATACTTTTCACCCCTTGTCATTACTAAGACAAACGACTTGTGCACTTACGTTTGAAATAAATGAAAAACTGCCCAATCAATTAGGATATAAAGCAGGAAGGTGAATCGAAACCCGGAAGTCTCGTCACCACGGAAAAAGACGTTCTTAAGTGCTAAACGAATAAAAATCGTTCACGATGACAATAAGATTGACTCAGTACCTAGCTACCTACGGATATTTTATAAGTGCTAATTTGACGATAAATGCTTACGTAGTAACAGACTTGTAAATTAAAACTGCTTCCTTTTTATTTGCTTTGCTTCCTGCAAGTGACATTTATTTTGCAGCGGCTTCTTTTAGTTAGTCCTTGAAATAATTTTCAATGTATACAGGGCATTACAGGGTGTTAAAGTAGTCGCGTGCCATAGCTTAGGGTTGAGTTCAGTATCGATAAAGGAAACCGTAAAATATTTAAAATAATTCAAATAAAATAAAAATAAAAAAAAATATTGCTAGATCAACTTAATTTAGTACCTACTAAATTCAAATAGCAATATAAAATAATTTTAATTCTAAACGATGTAATTTTAATCGTGTTTAATAACATAGTTTTAAGGAATTGTTTGTACTAACACTATGTGGGCCATGTTGTCTGAAAAATAAATGATTTAATAAAATTGCTATTTTAAGTTAGTAGGTACTAAATTAGGTTGATCTTGCTCTCTTTTTTGTTGGATTAATTTTTTATGTTTTACGGGTTCCTTTATCGATACTGAACTACCCCTAAGCTATGGCACGCGACTACTTTAACACCCTGTATACGTAGAAACGTGGGATACGTTTTTAAGCTAGGAAGATCTTCGCAAAGCAGCTGGTAGTAGCTGGGGATCTTAGGACGAGTTAAATTACGTGCATGGGCTCTCCAATCTCAGCTACTCCTATCCAGCTGCTTCCAGAAACTTCGCGTAGCTCATCAGTGGACTTCTATGCTCTGATGATGATTTACTCTAATCTAAAAAGTTTTTTCTTTTTTAGTTGTTCCTAAACAAGTCGCCATGAATTTATTTTAAATTAAGTACTTATAAACAATACATGTCATGGTAATAGGCTTATCCCCAATAAATGGAACTTAACATTTATTTATTTACAACGGTTATATTTAAACCAATAACTGTATCTAAAACTAGAATTAAAAGAGTAAGAGAAACATAAAATTATACATTGTGCGTGGCCCGATACGCACTTGGCCGGTTTTTGCTTTTTTCTGCATTGAAGGCAGGCTAATAATATGCTGAAGATAGATTGTTCGATACGATTGTAAAGTCACATTTTCATCGACTGGTTATGTCATTACATTGTTAGCTTGTGAAACTACCATTAATTATAAAAGTGTGTCGTTCGCGTGACCTGTCAAGAAAGGGCTCGCTTGAAGAACTATGTAGGGCAAGAAAACCTAAGGACCAACAATAAATTCTTGTTACTGAACGAATAATTAACCGATTTATTCGGGTCACCCTATTTTCGGGGTTATCACCATTTAAGTTATTCATGATTGGAATCTCGAAGAAATTTGGTGGTGTATAGTAACCTGGTTTTATGAATTCGTTATGAGTTCGATGGACTCTTAGGTTCTATGTCGAAAACCGAAATATGTAGGTATGTTTTAATTGCGTGAAAACTACGGCCCGTTAGCATGCTGTTGCTTTGCAATAAATTCTTTGGTAACTGTTGGTAAAGCTATCGATATGAGGTCGATGGACATTCAATTGTAGGTTGACTTTGCGCCATTTAATGCGTCACACACAAACACAATTATTTTCATTCCTTACAAATCAGTTCTGATACAGGCGTACACACCGTGCCACGAAAGATGAGACCTGTCACATCACTTGAAACGAGTGAAACTTTGTGAAATCTTGATTATGCATCGAGGTAAAAGAATAAGAAGACAAAGTAGGAAGATGGTTTACGACCTGTACACCTATGTCAAAAGAAGTATTTCGTTACACAATTAACTCGTATACAAGTGCTGTGACAGGTCTCATCTTTCGTGACACGGATTGTACTTACTAGAAAATAAAATTAAGCAAGTGCGTGTCAGGCCACGCGCAGTGTAGGGTTCCGTAGTAGCTCGTTATCACAATATAGAACAGCAACTACTTCATCTTAGTCACTTTAAAAAATATATTCCAAGGATTTTGTATTTGGTACAAAATTATCCAACACCCAAGTTCAAATTCTATTACTGCTAAACTAATAAAGTTATCTTAACCGCTATAATTATCTCGTATACAGAATAGAATAGAATAGAATACTCTTTATTATGTACACCATAAAAATTACAGATACAAATGTAAAACATTTTACAAAGGGTGACACAATGGGCGGTCTTATCGCTAAAAACGATCTTTTAAAGACAACCTTTACAAGTGGTATGACAGGTCTCATCTTTCGTGGCACGAGTTGTACTTGGTTATATCGACTGATTACTGCGCTGTGTCGCGGGTTCGATCCCCGCACGGAACAAATATTTGTTTGGCCACGTTATGGTTGTTCTGAGTCTGGCTGTTTGTGTAGGAGAGTTTAAATGTTTGTAAACGCACCCACGATACAGAAGAAATTTTTGGGGCCGTTTTTTATAAAGAAAGAATATAATTGCCAGTTCAAATGCCTGTTTACATAATTATGTACTTAGTCAAACTAATCTAAAGTCACACACGAGTAACGCTTTCCAAATTACAGGTAGGTACTAGATTATGTCAATAGTCACTCTATTGACATCATTTATTGAATTTCCAAAGTAGAATATAAAAGGGAAATCTATCAAGGAACCCTTATAGTTTCGTCATGTCCGTCTGTCTGTCTGTCCGAGGTTTTGCTAAGAGATCGTTAGTACTAGAAAGCTGTAATTTAGAGGTGTATATCAATAACGCCGAGAAAGTGGTTAAATAAAATTTCGGAAAATATGTGTTTTTTTAGGTACATGTGAAGTGGGGATGAATTTTTTTTTCGTCGTCTACCCCATCGTGTGGGGTATCGTTGAATAGGTCTTTTAAAATGACTTAGGACTTATGACTTACGAAATATTAAACTAAAAGATAAACTGAAAAACTTGAAAAATCTGGGAAAATTCATGATGCTAGTGCATTTCATAAACTTTAAAGGAAAACTATAGCGGTTACGATACCTTTATTAGTTTAGCAGTAATTCGGGGTTCGTTCTATATTGTGATAACGGGCTACTACGGAACCCTAAACTGCGCGTGGCCCGACACGCACTTGGCCGGTTTTTTTTAATAATTCAAGTAGGTAATTAAACTCACGAAATACTTAGTGATATAATAAGTTGTGCCTATGCGTGATTGTTGCGTGTCGAATACCTGAATGTTAAAATTAAACCAGTTTATTTTGTTTTCCGCGTTTTTAAGGTTTTCCTTTTTTAAGGATTTCCCAAGTAGCTGTTAATCTTCCTTGCGTACGAAACAAACTAGTATAAATAATAACTGGATTTTAAATAATCAAAATACTTCCTATGTTAATTTACAAACAAGTTTTGCCTAAATATACATTATGTATTTTGTTTCTTGTGCACTGTCTACACTGGGAAATCCACTCGACGAAGTATTGATCACCACGTCATGCTAAAAGATGATTGATTTTAGTAACAACTGTAGCATGTTTTTATGAATTATATTCACTTACTGATCATCAACGGCTGGTAAGCATAATAAGCTCAATTTTGGATTCTTTACTAAGTACCTAGTGTATAAAGGGTGTGAAAAGCCTTTTAACGAAGCCAAGAGGCATATGTTCTCCCTGTCATTGCGATAATTTTTTGTTCTACACTATAACTGGGAACCTTCTAGTTACGGAGATATTGGAGGTCAACGTTCCAACTTTTTGACAAGTTTTTTTTTAAATACCTAGGTTCAACTTTTTAATGTATGATTTTTACTTTACACACCTCCACGACACCCGTACTATTCAATCCATCGATCAGCACAATATTTTGAGTGCGTTACATTGAGTTCTACCATAAAACATGATTTTTTACCCCAAGAAATAAAGTCGTTTCCCAGCAATAATTTTTGCGTAGGTCCTGTAAAGTTACTGAGTTTGATGTACAGAATGCTTGGTTGACGACTTCGGGGTGAGGTTGTTTACACCCTGTATACAGGGAATACCCAACAATTCCGAAATGTTTCATTCCGAATTTTGATGTTCCGATTATCAAAAGTCCGAATTTCGAAGAATTATAATGTCTATTATTTAAATATTTTCGAAATTCATAATTCCGAAAGTCGTAAATAAATACGATGTGTTTGTTGTCCGATTTTCATATGTCCGAAAAATCAAATGTTCGATGGATCGTAAGAATTATCTCGTAATGATCGTAAGTAAGTTGAATAAAGTTTTTCGTACTTATGTAGTGTACGGGGTCGGCGCAACACGTTTTCTTTTTCCATTCTCCCCTGTTTTTTTTTTCTTTCGTCACGGCATAATTTACTCCTTTCTCTTTCATATCATTCCTCCATCCATCCATCCAACAATCTATCCATCTTTTCTTTGGCCTTGCTCTCCCTTCCCATCGATCAACATTCATGTCCATCACTATTTTAGTCTCATGCGTTTCACATTATCATTATGAATTAACATTTCTCAGGATACGGGAAAAAAAAAGTTTAACCTGATGTGGTGAACTAGTATTTTGCATTTAGCAAGTTGTGATGCGCGACCAGTAATAACGAAGCGATCTCACTCAAGCGAAAAGCTTTAGTTACACCATTACATAGACAGATACAGAAGAACAGGCCTCCACAGCATACCTATGCAACCACAACAAGCTGTAGGATACTATTTAATTCTGTGCCAACTTAGTGCGGTCAGTATGTAGGCTGTGTTGCAGTCAGTAAGTTAACTATGGTGTATAGTGAACTTATTGACTGCAATCTCATCGTCTGCCTAGCCCTTTCCCAACTATATTAAGGTCGGCTTCCGGTCTAACCGCATGAAGCTGAACCAGCTGAATACCAGTATTTTACACGGAGCGACTGCTTATCTGACCTCCACAACACCAGTTAGTACTGGGTACTTAATACGATACCCATTGGTACGACTGGTTGTCAGACTTTCGGGCTACTGACTACTTGTAACGACGGTCAAAGATCTACAAATGACAGCTGGGACGAAAGGCTTAGCGTGCTTTCTGAGTTACGGACCAACCTAGGCAGGCGCAGTTGAACCTGAACATCAGGAGCTCCTCTCGTGTGACTGCAATGCGAATGATTAAAATATTCTCATGGCTTTTCAGAAAGGTTCACAGTTTGCAGTACCTACAATTTTTTTTTTCGGATGGGTAATCATCAAATGACTCCTCCCGCTCTGGGCGGAGCAGGAGGGAGTGTCAGACTTTTACTGACTAAAACCCATCCATGTTCCTTCATCGCCCTTTGTGTTCCGGGGCCACGGTAGCTCTTTCGAATAGTCCCGCAGCCCCGGCAGGCTTCGGCCCTTGCGGACCCCTTCGTAGTACCTACCACCTACCTTAGCATTATTGATCAGCCTATAACGAGCCTAATGGGGGACGTGGGCCGCCTATATATAGAGGTAGTTGGCTGTAATTCACCATGAGGCCCAGAGCGGAATCTGATTCTCACAAGGTCGTAAGTTATGCGGAATTATTACCCATGTATCAAACTAAACCGGCTGTCAAACTTTCGAACGTTTCTCAAAACATGACGCAGTTCTTTTAAGCCAGCATAGTAAGTAACTCGGAGCGGGTTTTCCCCACACTGCAATGTAGCTTATTTACGAAGTAGCGGGGTTCTCGAGACTGTTTTCCTTATAAGAATAATGTTTTTATAAATAAAGCCGTAGAAAACTAACGTGCTTGACCGGTTCTGATAGGCTGGGACTGACGATAATACGATCTCTCTCCACCACGTGCGGTATATTTGGTATTTTGAAATATTAGGGTAATAAACTTAAATTATTAAAGCACATGGCGATCGCTACTAATAAATAGTTATAATGACATGGTCTTGCGTCATTGAAGCTCACACTCTTAATAAACTTAAGCCAAAATGAATGAATGATGTGCTATAAATCAGATATAATCGTAGTATTAAGACATAAACCTACGCTAAAGAAGCCATCATGAAATCACCTTTAAATATATTCAACAACACTGGTCTCAAAACCCAAGTGGCCTCTCAGGTGCTAAAGGAAATTGACAATTACAAGTAAACACAGATATTTTTATAATCACAATAAATTTGAAATAATCTTCAAAACACAAAGCGCCAATTCATTCCTCATAATAACATAAACAATAATAACTTCGAGTGCCAGTATCCCACGCGTTGAGCTCTAACGTGCGTGGTATCCGTGAGTCACAGTTAGAGGTCACACCTTGTAGTTCGGGGTCTCACGGTAACACTAACGTACTACAACCACATTGTAAAGAAGAGCCTGCATGATGTGTAGCTCTTACGATGTTAATAATTGTTTGAGTATTCACACTTCCACCATGTTTGGAAACGTGAACGATCGATTGATGCAGTGAACATGTATGACAGGGGTTGAGTAGTGTTACACATGGTGTAAATGGACCGTTCACGAAGCCAAGCATTCTGTACGTCAACGAAACCTACGCTATTATTAATTAATTGGGGTGAAAATTCTCATTTTACTGTATAACTCCAAGTAACGTACTCAAAACATTGTGCTGATGGATGCATTGGAAAGTAAACGGGTCATGGAGGTATTTAAAGAGATCGTAAAACTTAAAAAAAAACTATTATTTAAAAAAAACTTTTCGTCACTAGAAGGTTCCCAGGTATCGTCTAGAACAAAAAAAATATCGCAATGACGGGGAGAACAAGTTTAGTGCCTTTCGGCTTCGTTAAACCCTTAATATAATATAAATAAAGTTATCCCGTTTTAAATATGAGTGAATAGACCCCTATTCACTCATATTTAAAACGGGATAACTTTATAAATTATTCAATTCGACGACCCGAATGGTGCAACTGTAGTGAGGCTGCCTTACGTTCTTAGGGTCCCGGGTTCGAATCTCGGTAGGAGCAATGTTTGTGTGATGAGCATGGACATTTGTTTCCGAGTCATGGATGATGATTGATGAGATGTTTATATGTATAATAATAAGTATGTATTTACAAACAAATAAAGTATCTATACAGTATATAAACTATCTGGTGTCCACGACACAAGCCTCGTTGCTTAGTGTGGCACCTAGATGGCGCTGTGTGTAATGTCCAGCGATATTTATATTTATTTATTTTAATTGCTTGCAAGCAGTGATGCCATAAGTGCAGTCATAATAAATATACAATGTGCAAGTCATTGCCAAACGTCTTCCAAAAAGGTGTTAATGTCATTTGTCAACTAGAATGATGGCTCTCTGTACCTATACAGCATACCAAACAGGCTACGATACGTATGATGGTGGTTACAGAATCGACGGGCCCACTTACTGTCGCTGTAAATGTCATCCTTAAGCAACAGCTTGGCTTATTGCTAGACCCATGGCCATAATAGGTGGTATGTTACGTATATCATCTGCATAATATTAAATCTGTTCGGGCGCCTACTAGTCTAACCAGATACAGCTGAAAACCAGAACATAACTATTTCACCTCCACCTTCAAGTTATTAGGTAATATCCCTTGGTAAGACTGGTTGTGAGACTTACGTGCTTACTGTCAAGTATCTACAAATCAATGCAACCGAGAGCAACGCCTTCATGAGTACCTAATTGGCGAAATGCGGGTATACTAATGGGTACATCTCTGCCTAACCCTTCGGTGATTGCAGGCGTGATATTATGTATTCAAGGGTGATGTTGTTATCTTCTATCACGACACTATCAAAAAGCCTTGCGGCACTAATCAGTTTACCGTTAATGAAACCAAGCTTTCAGCTCATGATGACAATAAGCACAGAATGAAGGCGTTTCCAACGTGCTTGCCTATTTAGACCGCCGTACATTCCTACTGTGTGGTCAGGTATTGGAAAGGATACTGTTGACCTTCGCTGGCACAAGGTCCGCACTATTCTTAGTAATCCTTGTGTTCGATCTGCGAGTTCACTCTCTTCCGCAATCTATAATATTTGTGTGCGGATTTTAGTCGCTACCTTTTGTGAGTATAGAGGTTAGCTAGCAATTATATATAGCCTCATATATATTTAAATTATTGAGAGGGAAGGTGCATAATGAAATTGTTTTAGGCCAGGTAAGTCTGTGTGTTCCGGACAGGTACGTGTGGCAGCGACGGCAGCCACAACTGCTGATGGAACCGCGAGCTCGGACTCACCTTTTGAAGGAGGCGACGCTGACGCGTGCACTCCGCACGCTCAACCTCATAGCGAGTGAGACAGACCTATTCTGTTGTTCTCTGAGTGAATTCACAAGGAATGCTTTGTTTGTAATTAGTTATAGGTATTAGTTATAAGGAACAATTATGTTAAATATTAATTAAGGCACATTTACCGCATTGGTTAGCTGTAAAGGTAGATGTTTGATGATAAATAAATAAATAAATAAAAAAATTAGCCATCCTTTAGTAAGTCAGTTGGCATTCAGTTGGAGTGAGACATTTTTAGGGTTACGTACCTCAAAAGCAAAAACGGAACCCTTAAGATCACTTTCTTGTCCGTCTGTCCGTCAGAATCACGAAATTTGGCAAAAAGCAAGGTCTTACAGCACATGTGAAGGCAAAAGTCTGAACCGTAAATATGTAGTTTAATAAAATAAAAAAAGCGTTTTTACTATTACAAACTTATTGTTTGCGGTTGGAGCAATAGCTGTTTCTAGTGATCGAACAGCAAAGTTAAGTTTGTCCTTTAAAAAGTCTGTACGGAACCCGCGGTGCGCGAGTCCGACTCGCTCTTGGCCGGGTTTTTCTTTCTCAAAGATGTTTGGTACACCCACATTTCGTCAGTTGCCCCATGTAATTAGGGCGTGATTATTTATTGCAAACAACCGGGCACAAATTCACAACCCGATCAGCTACTCCTACATGGAAGCACCCAATCTGAGTTTGATCGAAACCAGCATCCCATGCTCAGGAGTTGCACTTAGTTTTTGAGCAAGAGACCAACGAAGCAGTAATTGGATGATTGATGGCGGTAAGTGATTCCATTGGTTCTTTACTTAATGCACAAACATCATCAATCAGCAACTGTCTTTATTTCCCCGCAATTGTATTGTTACAGGAATCGACAGTTCATTAACACGAGTAATTACATATTAGATTCTAGATACCGATGATAATTATCGATGTTTCGACATGCAATAAATGAGAGGTGTTTGCTTCAAGAAAAACACCGGTTATTGTCGCTTGTATATCCTTTGTTTTTGTTGTTTACACAAATCATCACGTACCGAATGTGTCATGAAATACCTATCTAAAAGCCTATGGGAGATTATAGCTTAAAGTGTAATTATATGACTTGGTACCGTGTTGTATGTTGAATGTTGCTCGAAATAAAAACAGCTTATCGAAAGGGCAATGTAACCCGCATGAATATGTAAATTTACGCTTATTATCTTCTGTTTACTTTGGGCTTGTGTATTTACACTGCAATGTTTATCGAATAATTTTGCTACTGCCTGAAAGCTCCATTATATCCTTGTTCTAGAAAACCGGCCAAGTGCGTGTTGGGCCACGCGCAGTGTAGTTAGTAGTAGAGTGTTATCACAATATAGAACGAACCCGTTTGTACAGCGCCATCTAGCTTTGTGAAACTTAAGATAATTTATAATGGTTTTTAAGTTGTTTTATTTTAGCTTTTGTTTTTCAATGCAAGTCTTTACCCGTTATAAACAAGCAACTACTTCATCTTAGTCACTTAAAAGGATTAATTCTAAGGGTTTTAAATTTGGTACAAAATTATCCAACACCAAAGTTCAACGACTATTACTGCTAAACTAATACAGTTATCTTAACCGCTATAGTTTTCCTTTAAAGTTCATGAAATGGACTAGCACCATGAATTTTTCCAGATTTTTCAAGCCCGCAGTTTAGCTTTTAGAAGGGGGGGACTGGAACAAAAATTTGCACTTTAAAGTTTAATATTTCGGAAATGGAGCATTAAATCGAAAAGTAGTATTAGCAACCCCTAAGTCATTTTAAAATACCTCCTTAACGATTCCTCACACGATGGGGTAGACGACGAAAAAAAAAATCATTCCCACTTGACATTTAGGGCATAGACAGACAGACGGACATGACGAAACTATAATGGTTCCTTGTCAGGACTACGGAATTCTAAAAAGGTTCAGAACTAATTTGTTAGGTACGTCTCAAAATCATATGTATGGTCTTTGAATTAAAAGACCAAAATTTTCAAGGTGAGGTGGAAGATTTTCTCTATGACATCGTTTACCGAGCCTAATGGCTAGTCCGCGATTATGCGACATAGGTTTTCTCCATACGTGCAAAATCAACATGTGGGTAAATAAAATGTGGAATGTTAGCATGCCGTTCGCGGGAGAAAGTGGCGGCGGCGGCGTGTCGAATCACTTAGCATTATTGCCCAGCACCCGTGAACGCCGCAACTTGCCGATATGTAAGCATCTTCACGCGATGCCCTACGTCTACAACTGGCGCAATAAACCATGATCTGTCAAATGACCAATTTGGTCGAGACGCCATTGTTTAACTATTGTGTCTACTTCGTGGACAGTTCATGGGATAACGCATTGTGGCTTTAGATTTGTTCTAGTTGTCCATCTGGGAGGAGAAGGACTATTCGTTGGGCTCAATTCAAGCGAGTTCCAGTATTCCATCGGTTCCAGTATTCCATAACCTCAAGTGCTTTTTTTGGCTCTACCCCAATAGTAAATACTTTGTTTCTGCATAGGTACATGTGGATTGGTTGCTAAAAGGAAATTTTCCACAAATTAATCATTTTTCCGCCTTTAACGTCACCGGAAATCGGAAAAGAAACAGGAATTCCGTCTCAATTAAAAAAATTGGCACTTCCGGCAACGTTCGATACTTCGATCTAGTTATAAATCTCATGGTGCTACTTAAACAGGTACCTACTACCTACCTACATACAGCTCTAAGTTGAAATCCTTGAGTGAACAAATTGCAATTTGTTCAATCGCTGTTTTTGCCGAGAACAGCCGAGGTTGCCCGAAGCTACATAAATACTAATGTCCTTCATGCTCTTAAAGGATTCCGATGTAAAGTGTGTAAAAAACTCATCAGACTCCCATGCCATGGTGTTGCACATAGGCCTCTTAATGGATTTCATGGTTAATGGGCGTGGGAAAGTTTCAAAACTTTAAAGCTTCAACGCACAAGAGGATATTGAGTCTGTTTAGATGATTTTTAAGGTTCCGCCCCCAAAGGGGAAAAATGGGATTACTAAGACTCCACTGTCCGTCTGTCTGTCTGTCTGTCACCAGGCTGTATCTGATGAATCGTGATAGCTAGACAGTTAAAATTTTCACAAAATGATGTATTTCTGTTGCCGCTATAACAACAATTAATACTAACACACTACTAAACAGAATAAAATAAATATTTAAGTGTGTCTCATACAACAAATGTGATTTTTTGATAATGGTACGGAAACCTTCGTGCGCGAGTTCCACTCTCACTTGGCCGGGTTTTAAATCACTCTTTCTACATAACTTTTTGTAAGGACAGCATGATAGCCTAGTATCATGACATTCGAAATGGGCCTCCTGAGTTTCAATCTCAGAATGCAAAACAAAGAAGGTAAAACATTGGTGAGTGAACATACTCTTCGAATTCAGAGGAATACTCATACTGTTTCAAGGTTTTATTAGAATTTCTAGTTTGAAACATTCCCGGCATGCGGGCGCTCCTAGATAGAAGGCACCACACGTCTTATGTGCGTCGAATCAACTCGCATGACTGCATTCTGTTACACGCAACATTTTTCTTCTTAGGACTACTCCACTTAGAAATTAACTTTAACAGGGTGACAAAAAACTCCTCTAATACTCCTAAATTGTATAGATATGTAATCGTAGGTTATTCTTCTCTTACTAATCAAAGGACTAAGTTATTTTTTGAGCTTATGGGGTCGTAATTATGGATAGTTCTTAACAATATTTGGACCCAGAAGGTGACGCCGTTATTGACACCCAGAAGAAAACAGGACGACGTGTACAGGGTCGCCGAGTTTTTTACTAAAATTGTGAGTAAAAACATGTTGTTCTCTCTTCAAGATTTTAAAGAACATAATAACATACATATGCACTTTGTGTGCTCTTTGAAAACAAGTAAATAATTATAAATGCGTAGCTTCGACTTCCGCATGACACAAAGCTGTGTTCCCATGGCAAACACTAATGCAGTATAGAATCACTAAATATTCAACTTTGTAAACGTTTTATTTAAGTGTTATCTTTAGTCGGTAAAAGCAAAACATATCAAAATTTGGACACTTGGTGAAAAGGCTTTGGAAAAATGCCTTTACAAATTTGAATAATTAAAAAAGGCTAAGGAATTGAGTTATATACCAAACTAGCTACTTGCCTTGACTTTGTAGCTGTGGGTACGTATTTAAAGCTAAGTCTGGTTTATATAAGTACTTAATTAATCAGTGTTTTATATAAACTTGCGCCGTCAAAATTACAAGCAATCATTATGATTGCGCGTCCGAGTATCGCGCAATACAAGTACGGAATTCTAGTTTATTGAGTAAAACTACAAGTTTAGAAGATTCCGAAGTAGGTATTACCTACAACTTCTGCAATATAATGACGCAAGCGTGTTTACAAACAGGTATTGTTGAACCAATTAATGATCTAATCAATTTGTGGAGAAGGCACATCAACAAACGTATAGTACTTAGGATAAATGATACAGACAAAACTGTTAATCGGTCAAAACCTCTTTTGACTGGTGTCAGTCACAATCCTTATGAAGTTAAAATGCGTTTTCTGCAATAAAAAAAAACTTTTTTGCTAAAAATAAAACCAACTTCGAAAAACACAAAAAAGTGAAAAATAACTTTAGCTTCAGAAGTCGGTGACCTTTGTTTGATTGCTTTAGTTTTTTTGTCACCGACTTCTGAAGTTCAAGTTATTTTTCACTTTTTTGTCTTGGTTTTTAGGGTTCCGTAGTGCTGACAAGAAACCCTTATAGTTTCGTCATGTCCGTCTGTCTGGAAAGCTGTAATTGTAGACGTGTGTATATCAATAACGCCGACAAAGCGGTAAAATAAAACTCAAACTCAAACTCAAACTCAAATCATTTATTTCAATTAGACCATTACGGCACTTTTGAATGTCGAAAATACAAAAAAAAGCAAAGCTACAGTCACAGTCACAAGGCATAATAACTTGAGAAAGTACTGTAGTTGCCCATTCCCTAACGTAGATCTCTATGGAGAAGAACGGGCAAGAAACTCCATGGACACTCTTTTAAATCAAAATATTGTTACAAAATCTTGGTTACATCATTCATGTTGAGATTATACGTATATGTGAAAACGATGTAGAAAGACGTGCACATTAAGAGCGTCCAGAGTAAAATGATAAATCAAAAATTTAAAAAAATAAAATAAAAGTAATTAAAATGAACGAACCGTGGCAGCCAAGAGATGACCAGTCCCAACTGATAGCGCCCGTTCACGAACATGACGCATGTATCGGCACCATTCAACTCGACCATATTTAAGGGAACTAAGTGACCCGACACACCCGCCACCATCAGCGAGACATTTGAGTGAGCATGACATTCTCTCATAGCCACCAAGGCATATTCAAGTCAATGAAAGATAACTAAATGTAAGTGGCGGCTGAACAGTACAAAGTACTCACACATGTGCTATGCAATTATATAATACTAAAAACTGGAATCTATACAATGCAAGTAGGTATATTTTTACAATCTTCTGCAGCTTCCACAATACATTAACACGGGAATCAATTCTTCTTCTTCTTTGCGTGTCGATAGACTCAAATAATGCCCGACCAGTACAATCAATTAGTTTGCAACTATGGTTGTGGAGCAGGACCAGCATTTAGCCAAGCATTTTTATCATCAATGTAATCCCCCAACTTATAATATGCTTGCCTACATAGTGTGCGTTTTATACAAGATTTAAATTTCGTCTCATTCAGTTGAAGAATGTGGGGAGGTATTTTATTGTAACATTTCAAACAGTACCCCATGAAAGATGAAAAATTTATTATTATAGATATATTATATATATTTATTATTATATTATAGATGAAAATTTGGAAAATACTTTTTTTAAGGTACATGTGAAGTTAGGAAGATTTTTTTTTTCGTCGTCTACCCCATTGTGTGGGGTATCGTTGAATAGGTCTAGTCGTTGAACTTAGGAGTTGGATAATTTTGAATCAAACAAAAAATCCTTAGATAAATCCTGTAAAGTGACTAAGATAAAGTAGTTGCTTGTTTATACTGGGTAAAGACTTGCATTGAAAAACGGGGTACGGGGGTACGAAGATGTGTACAATACAACCAGAGCATACAGGCGTGATGTTACGTCATCATGTTGTATAAACAATTAACATCCAAGCGATTGCAGCAATCACGGCAGATTTGCCGTCTATTTTCGAAGAGTTCCATTGTATATCTCCGAAGATCAGCATCAGATCTTCACCAAATTTAAATGGAACCACGTCAAGAGCATACTATTTCAAATAAAAAAAGAATCATCAAACTCGGTTCATAAACGACGAAGTTATCCGCGAATACACATTAAAAAATATATATACGGTCGAATTGAGAAACCTTTTTTTGAAGTCGGTTTAAAAATACGTTGTTTTAGAACGCCTCAGTTATAATTACCTAGTCCTAGAATTACATGATGTTTTTCAATTCAAAGGGTCACAAAAAAAATAACCTAATAAGTTTCTAAGTAAATTTTAGTTATTGTTAAAATAGTTTTCACCGGTCAAAAGTAGTTTTGACTGAGTAACAGTTTTGACTGTGACATATACATATATCAGAAAGCAACCAAGTTACGAAGATGACTGCACTACATCTTGGATTCAGCATAGACGAAGAAAAAAGATGTTTGGTGGAGAAGATACGATTTCTAACCACGACGGGTTTTTCTCCCCACGCTAGACTTTAGTCAGTTGGAGGTACAGACCAGCACATCATGCTAATACAATTTGTTAAATTTTCTTGAAAAGATTTTCAACTTTATCTCTATAGCATTTGGTTCAAGATTAATTGGGAAAATTTGATGGTTTCGAGTAAGTACCTATCACCCTTGCTACCACCCAAATAAAAAACAATAGACTATCTACATGAGATACTGCCAATAACTTCTAGAACTGTTCAGTGAAAATTCTTTCCGTCTTTGGAGCTTCGGTGGGGGATCACCGAAGCTCCAAAGACGGAAAGAACTAATGAAATTGTAACTTGTATTCCCCATCGAACAATTACCGTGATGACTGATGCAAATCGTGTCAGTGCAGTCGATTGCATGATAGCTTATACAACCAATTTCTTGTAAAACATCTTGTCGCTAACAGATTGTGAGAACTGCGACGATGGAAATTCAAAAGAATTGTAGATTTCAAGTACTGATTGATTGATGAGTACAGTTTCCTCCGCGAAGATAATTATTGTAAATAACATGTAACGGAAACTTAAATACATATATCATCCAAAATATTTTTTTTTTCATAAATCTCAGTTGTTATTAGAGTGGTCTTTGAGAGCGTACAACTAATTGGATAAATTTAAGATATTTTTTTTTTAAATTAAAAATGGAAGTAAATTAGGTTCATCTATCAACATTGAAAGCGTATGCAAAGTTTCCTCTCCGTGCTAATAACCGTAGAGGAGTTTGCTCGTGAGGAGGCAATCCTGGCTGAAGGATCAATTCATGTCGGTCATAAAAATGTATTGTTACTAGAACTAAAGGTGTGGTCGAAAAATGGTTTGCAAATTTTGAAGCGGACAACTTACATATTTACAAACAGTGCAAGTTAAATAAAAGCGTGATATAAAGCAGCTTCTGTACATGTAAATAAAAGTGAAGATGATGCAAAACAACACTCATGGAATGTTACAGTTCTACGAATTGTTTTTGGTTTCGGTTCAATTATTACGTAAACAAGGACTGAAATGATAAACTTCAAGAGGAAATACCTGTCAGTCAAACAATAACTTAGTGCGTAATGAGTTAATGACACATACTTCTGAGTTCATTCCAAAGTTGGTGTATCATACGGGAAACTGAATCTCTCTGCAGGCGAATGCGGTGTAGACTGTAAAGTTGATTCATCATTACAATGAAATTAACAATGAATTCAGTCCTTATCTCCTTGCGGTAGACTGAAGTAAAGTTTATTCATGCAGCTGACTCAGTACATGCATACAAGTTCATTGAGAAGCAAAAACATATAGCCCGGCAAACTTAGCAATGAACGTGGCTAAAAGAAGAACTAATATGAATTGTACGGGATTTGACTACCTTTCCTTTACAAACAGCGCCACCAATAAGTTTACAAATAGTTGTCGGACTATTAAGTTAGAAGGTCCTATAATATAAGCTAGTAGTGAACACGAACAATCATGATTCAGTAGCTGTGCTGTGATTGCGATAATTATATAAGTACTAGAGTAGTGGGGTTGTGAAAGAATTGGTCCTGTAACATACATGATTATGGTAGGTAGGCGGGCTAGATGTTTAGTAATGTCAACGTCATGTCAGTTGTCAAACTAAATATGAACCTGGCAACACTGGCTCCGCCCTTCTATCTTCACGATGAACAGAGCGCACACGTCTCATGTAATCTTCTCTTTATTATAATTAAGTGATTTGAAAGTGTTTATTGTCTCCTAACAATGTACAATAGTGTAACAGTGTCAATAAACGACATTAAGTACAGCGCATAGTGGTTTCTATCAAGATCCGTAGCAGGCGGGCTAAGCACTGGGTCATAGAGATACAAAATTAAAATTTTCTATCGATGGATGGGCAACGGATGAACTTGACAATGAAATACAGAGATAAGAGTAAAGCAATTATAGATATGATAACTTGTAGGATAATAATTATGTTAATTAAGTAAGTCAAATAAACGGTAGGCTTCCTACTTTCCACGATAACTACTCCAATAACAGTGGCATCTCCGAACACTTGTAGTAAAGTTGTCAGATGATCTTCGGCATTGTGTGAAGCACTCATTTAAATGAAGAATGGAGGAATTATGAAACGTATTCGGGATAGGCGTAGAAATTTAACAGGGTAACTGATGTAATGAGGCCGAAATTTAACGCTGATAAGATGGGACACATTTTCGAATAGAGGATAATTTTATTATAGTACCTGTACCAAATGGTAAACTAACTGCGTATAAAAACAGCATGACTATGTGTTGAGGAAGATTTTGTCAACAGGCCCATATTAGAATTGCCGATTCGCAATAAGTAGGCTTAGAACAAGGAAAGAATACTTCCAAGTGGAAATTCCTCAGGGGACCGGTTTCTTGGCTTTCATTATTATTTTGAGTTATTGGTTTTGTATGCGTCCTTTTCCAAATTTTGGTTCGAAAGCGTCATCTCATCATTGGACATTTTAAAGTTGAACTCTAAAATCGTCATTTCTGTTTTAGATTTGGTCTGTTTCTTTGCAGGATTACTTTGTGTAAGCCGTTTTATAAGTGGAAACATCTTCAGGCCAGGGTAGCCCACGAAATTCATTTTTTTTTCTTTTGTTTTTTTTTGCAATCTGCCGGTCAGGACTTCAACATACAGCTTGGCGCTTCACCCTTAACCTGAGTTTGTGAATAATGCGTAACGCTCATACAGTTCTCGATGAATGAATAGTTCGATAGTAAGTCGGCGTTAGATGATAAACCCCGCTCAGTACAAACTGTTCTCTCAAATCTGTGTCATTGACACTCAGACTGGCGGCAACTACCGTGACAAAGACGGCCTTCATACAATGTGACGCTTGGTCAAATCCTCACAATAATGCACTTTTTGTCAAAAGGCTACTGGGTGACAATTTAACACCTCACAAATGCACTTTTTGTGGGGTGTCAATTGACAAATATTATCTCATTTTCATTACCAAAATATGATCTAGATACGTAAGAGGTTGTTTAGTAGGGATCAGTTACTGATATTTTAGGAGTTTTTAAATGTAGTTGGTATTTTGGTAGCAATGAAAAGGTATGTGATTTTTAGATTTCTTGAAGAAGAATAATATTTTGAATGGTCTTGGTTGCTTGTTGATGTCTGGTGGACTAAAGGAATGACGAAAATATCGTAAGAAAAGAAAGAAAAAGAAACATACATAAAGTAGGGGATGACTAAACAAACAACGGGTGAACTGGGTAAAAGATAATTTGGCTGGAAAGAGGGTGAGTTCTGTGGTGACGACAATAAATTAAGAAGTATGGAAGAAGACAGAATGCTTCAAATAAATCGGGATCAGGGCAACAGAATGATCTGACTGGTTGTTGGTTTATCCGTCGTAATATTATGATATTTTTACATGAATGTGTTAACAAAGTAGCCAACATTATGCTATTTATGTATCCAGTCACTTAGTATTTTACGACACGAACCACGATCGTGATAACAGTTTAAAGGTGCGATAACACTGAAATGATTAGAGGGTAGTCGTGAAAATACCCAATAATTTCTTGTGCGTAATTTGACGAAGGTCGTTATGAACTTATGCAGAGGTTCGATATGCAGTGCAATACTAAAACGCAAGTCTGTGGTTTCGATCATTATTAGGCAACTGTTTGGCCATTCTTTTGTTTAGGTTTAATTTTTGATTGGTCTTTTTCTTCGCCCGAGAAAATGACTTTGCAATTTAAGGTGGATGCTCCAGGGTAGCCAGCGAAATTTAAATTTTCTTAGGTTTTTTGCAATTTGCAGGTCAGTATCAGGTTATATGTTGATTAAAATATGATTCGCGGCTGTAAGACGAATTATTTTTTCAAGGTCAAAGTCACCTTTATCATCATATTTTAATCAACATACAACCTATCACTGACCTGCAAATTGCAAAAAACGTAAGAAAATTTGAGTTTCGCGGGTTACCCTGGAGCATCCACCTTAACGGAGATGCACTACTTCAAATGCAATGAAGCGTTGTCGCGCGTTTGTTTTTTTGCTGTGATTTTGCGTTGCGTCGCGGGCTCCACATCGCACATGTGTTTACGGCATTATCTAAGGCTTAAACACTTGAAAGCAAAATGATAATAAATTAGTTTTAAATGCCTATAACCTGTTCTAGTCAGGGTCAGTCTGCCGTAATGTGTGAATCAACCTTAAGGCTGCCATGCCATAGTTGGTATTCAGGCAGTAAGTCACAAAGATTTGTTGTTTCAGATTTAGGTAGTTATCTACAGTATCTGCTGACGAAATCTTAAACTTCAGTCGACGAAAGAAATAAATGAGCAAAAATTACTAATTATTTTTGTAATTTATTCATGACTACCTACATTACGAATTGTAATGGCTTTAATTTCAATTATAATTATTTTGATTAAGAGTCGCCTTATTATGCAACAAACAAATACTTATTTCGGTCATGGTCTCAAAGCAAATAAATATCTGCATTAATGCGGAGCTGGTGACCATGCGACCATGCTGGCACGTACCTAATTGTGTACAAATATAGGTAACTTTAATTGTGGTAAATACCTAACAACCAAAAATGAATTCTAACGTGTTAGGATTAACAGGAATAGGCATGATGACTGACTAAAACAAATGTGATTCTGTTTACTAGTCCGTCATCAGTTAGATTGTCGAAAAATAAAAATATTGGATACTTACGTGTTTTTGTTTGATCAAATTAATAAAAACTGACGAAGACAAAACGTGTCAAAGATCATGAGAGGGGATGCTTGTGACGTCACTGTTGAGTAAAAAATGTACTCAAATGTGACGTCACACGAGTTTTCGACGCATGTATCGTCTTATTTTTTTGTTTAAGTACGTGAATAACGAAAAATATGTGTCCAATATTTTTTGGTATCTGACGGACTAATTAGATTTTTTTTGTCATATTATGCGTCTCCACATAACAACCTATATACCTACCTACAAAGTTCTAGTTACATTTGCAAGAACCATACCTAATTAAATACCGCAGTTATTTAACGAGGCAGGCCTCCAATTAGGTACTACAGTAAGGACAAGACAGACAGTTGATTACACAAAGTTTACCAAATAAATGTCAGTTTCTATTCACGAACATGACTCAAAGTTACACAGGTTTTGTTTCAAAACTGTGTGTACAGTGGTCCGTGTGTATTTACATTCAGAATGCGTGCGAAGCAATAAACTTTTACTTTCGATACTCACAAATAACCGGTCAAGCGAGGTTGTTCCGAGGTATGTGCTGCTGAGCCGGCTCCAAACAATACGAACAAAAGTTTCTAAGCATAGATCGTGAACCAAATAATTAATTTCTCACAAAAAACTCACAATAATTTCACACGAGACACTACAGCCGTTTGTTTTTGTCCAGTAACGGTAAAAACTTGAAGCAAGTTACTGACAGTAACTTAGTTTCTTTTAAAGTTATCACTGAGTTGACTTATATGTATTATCGTGAACGGAAATTTTCGTATTAATAAACGAGTTTAAAAGTTTTATTTTCGGCGGTATAACGCGGAGCAGGCGCGTACACGTACAGTCGCGACCGGGTACCTTTCCTAACTGGTTGAATGAATGAAGTTGTCGGTTCTACTTCGACGCGACGCGGCCTCCCACACCTGTGCAAGTTGACTTACTACACGGCACAATATACGAGTGAACGAACACTACAACCGAAGCTCACTTCCTAACCAGTCGTGGGGTTTTTGATAAACCGTAGTGACTCACGCTAAGGAGCTGTCAAACGTAGTGGTAACTGGATCCCTGATCTCGTTTCTATTTAATGGTATTTTTAGGCGATGATGGGTTTTTTCCGGTCAGGAAATTCTCTAATCGGAGTCTCGCAAGGCCCGAAGCCCGTTAAGTTGCATATCTCGCCCCTATTACGTGAGTCTGTAACTTATAAATCGTTTTTTTTTGTTAACAATTCGCCTGTACCTATCATAAGTTTGTTTACAAACATTTAAACTCACATATACACAAATAGACAGACCAGGAACAACCTACCTGGTAGCCTGTAGGTTAAACAAATATTTGCTCCGTGCGCAGATCGAACCCGCGACAAGTAGCGCAGCCGCCGATCGCTCAGTCACTCCGCCACTCCGTGCCTTCAAAATTGGTAGCAGAGGCCAGAGATATTTTAAATCTCTGGCCTCTGCTTATTCTTTCCGGGAATGCAGACTTAATGTTACCTATGTTAAATTTATGTACTATACCGGTATCCGGTGACCGTATAAACTCACGTTTTAATGTGTTTGCTAATTGTGTTGTTTTGTGCATAATTAAATCACCAGGAAACCGGTCCATGTAACTGCTAAAATAAGAATTAGGTAGTCGGCGAATTATGGATAACTGTTTCAGGGCTCATTTTATTGAAGGACAATTTTAATTATAATACAAATTAAAATCCTCTTTGTTTTTTGCTAAATGAAAGTATCTACCACTTGCTGACAACTTTTTCGCCACTCATCTATCTAAATAGAGTGGCGGAGTCTCAAAAGATCCAATTGCAAAATTCGGGACCCCTATATTTCGTAATGTCTGTCGGTCTGATAATATGAAAAACATACGGCTACAACCGCAGAAACTTAGTTTTGTCACAAGTGTATTCAAGAAATCTTATAATAACATACATATTTTTGCGGCTGCTTAAATATACAGGGTGTAAACCACCTCATCACGAAGCCGTCAACCAAGCATTCTGTACATCAAACTAAGTAACTACTACGTTGTACGCAAAAAATATTGCTGGGAAACTACTTTTTTTTGGGGTGAAAAATCATGTTATGTGGTAGAACTCAATGTAACGCACTCAAAACATTGTGCTGATGGATGGATTGAATAGTACGGGGGTCGTGGAGGTGTTTAAAGTAAAAATCTTACATTAAAAACTTGTATTAAAAAAAAAAGTTGCCAAAACGTTGGAACTTTGACCCAATATCTCCGTAACTAGAAGGTTCCCAGGTATGGTGTAGAACAAAAAAAAAATATCGCAATGACGAGGAGAACAAGTGCCTTTCGGCTTCGTTAAGAGGTGTTTTACACCCTATATTCCTCATTCGTAAATTCAAACTCCGAAACCCTTCATTGTGCGTATTTGCTTAGTCCAATATTCACGAGACCAGTTTTGCACACCGGCTGGAGTTTCCATTTACTAAAAGAACCGGCTAAGTGTCTACTACACTAGCCGATTCTTAAGGTAGTACGAAAGTTGAATCTGGGTATAATCAACGAAACTGTCAAATTTTCCCAATCAACCTTGAATCTAATACATTTGCGATAAAGTTGAAAATTAATTAAAGAAATTTGACAGATTGTAGTAGCTTGATGTGCTTGGCGTCTGTACCTAAAATGTTTGAAATTACGGCCGAAATAGGCATGACGACAGTATCAAAAAATTGCAAATCTATTTAGTCCGTCAAGTTGGAGTATTGGAAATTAATGGACACGTATTTCATGTTTTTGAAAATCAATGAATATTGACAAAGATAAAACGCATCAAAACTCGGAAGTGGGGGCTCGTGACGTCAGAACTAGCTAAAAATTATACCATGGCGTGACGTATTGAGAATTTCAAAAGCGTCGTATCTTCGTCAATTTTGGTTTACGTAACAAAAGAAAAAACACTGGTCAAATATTTTTTGATAATCTAAGTGACGGACTAATTAGTTTTTTTTTGTCGTCTCGCCTATTCACGTCAGGTCCAAAACCACAGGTCCATGGAAATGATTGTAGGTCCGCTGTGATTGCGATCGAAACAGGTTTCGTCAGAACAGTTACGCTCGGTTACAAGTACAAAGCACTCGTCAACAAGAGCCTATGATGGGTCAGTAACCTCTTGGAGCCAATTACCAGTCACAGTCAATTTTGAACCAAGAGTACCTTTTGAGGTATAAATGGGGCTGCAGGACTGTTCGAAAGAGATACCGCGGCCCCGGAACACAAAGGGCTATGATTATGAAGGAACATGGATGGGTTTTAGTCAGTAAAAGTCTGACACTCCCTTCTGCTCCGCCCAGAGCGGGATCATTTGATGATTTCCCATCCGAAAACAAAAAAAAAGGTATAAACGTAAAACCTCATGTAACGTGTAAAAGTGTTTGTAAAAACCTACTTGCAAAAATAAACATCATTTCATTATGTAAGTCATACATCATATTCACTAATCTAAACAAGTACCTACATTGTAATTTCGCAATAACAGCTTTTTACTGAATGCTTAATACACACACACAATACCTACTTATCATTTTTTGTCGGTCTGCCTGTTTGTTTCGGCTAATCTACGAAACGGCTGGACCGATTTCGACGGGATTTTTATTGGCAGATTGCTGATGTAAGTAGTAACTTACGCTTTATTGAAGTGATAACTTCCTATGGGAGGGTGACTCTATTCGGAACGGTAACGAAGGAGTTCGGGAACGAAGTAGTTCCTGAATGACTGACTGACGGATCAACGCACAGCCTAAACCACTGATCGTAGAGACCCGAAACTTGAAGGGTGTGTTGTTTGTATGACGTAGGCATCCGATAAGTAAGGATTTTCCGAAATTCTACCCCTAAGGGGGTGAGAAAGGGGGGTAATGTTTTTATGGGACAACGTGATTCCTTAGTCCAATCAACTTCAAATTTTGCATAAACCTTTTTTAACAGAATTGATGGTAGACGTGTTTCGTATTTTATTGAAATTCATCCCATATCGGGGTTAAAAAGGGTAGAAAGTTATTTTGGCTGTGATTTGCTTCGAAGTTGATATAAATACTTCTTAGTGCTTTTGATTATTACATTTTATTTTGTCACATGTCTAAAAACTCAATCCGATTTTATTAAAAAAAGGTTGAACTCACTTTAAAAACTTTTAATTGTAAACATATCTGTGTTTGATTTGTTGTGTATATATACTTTAGGGATCTTTTGACTGTACAAGGATCTTTTGGCGCGTGGCCAAAATCTGAACTAACGCCACTATTTTGTTGTCTATACTATAGTGTTATATGGATCTTTTGACTGTACAAAGATCTTTCGCCGCGTGGCCAAAATCTGAACGAACGCCACTAATTTGTTGTCTATACATCTTTTGACTGTACAAGGATCTTTTGGCGCGTGGCCAAAATCTGAACTAACGCCACTATTTTGAATATTTTTAGACAATTTCAATACTTCATAGTTCAACTTCGATTAGTTTAAGTTATCACTTCTGTCCAGCATCCCGAGACGTACACGTTTTCACGTTCCGGTTCGGTTCTTTTATATCACGGATAGGCCACGCACGTGTGGAAAGCTTCGCTTTGCAAGAAAATGCATATGATTGTGTCCACTGCAAACCTCGGACACGCTATGCATCAATTGACGTCATTAGTACATGCGTGGCTTGCTCGGATAAGGCGCTCACATAGCTCAACGCTGTCGCACGCTGTGCATACGGTACACAATCATTATACAAGGAATATTAACCGCGGTGGGCCACGCACGCTACAGTTGTACATAGTTGTGGGTGTGTAGTGTGTACTGCAGTGGAAACGTAGACCCACCTTGTCAATCAAATGAATGCGCCGCGTGCCCGTGCACAGCATGCGCCGCGGTGGGTTTGCGCCTTTAGGGTTCCATGAAAACAAAAACAAATTAAAACAAATGAATGAAAACAAGAGAATGTCATTATATTTTTATTGATATAATTTTGTACAAATAACGGCGTATAATACATCGGACAGGTCTCACATACAAAACTAATGCTAGTCAAGCTATGTCACAAGTAGTAACTACGTATGTATCGATACTCTCAACACACTCACGGCTCGCACCTGGCTTAACTGAGCACCTATGACGTCATGGTAAAGGCGGAAACATACTTGCACCTTTTACGGTCTATCTTTCTAAGCCTTACCCGTAGTTTCGGCCGAAGTTACGGGCGTTTCCTGTTTCGTATCACCTACGGACAATAGATTAGTTAGGGGCAACACGATTGGGCAGTTGTTCAAAACAAATAGGGAGTTGGGTTCATTACATAATTTCGAGCTACTTTCGGACGGGCCCGTACCTTCGTTGATGAACTTAAAAAGTGGACCCCCAAAAACGCGATGTAATGTGTTGCTAATATATGTCCCTCTTTATAACGCACCATGTGAAGCATGAGGGGCGCGAAGCAAGACCAGGTCGTTCCGTCGAGGTGCCCAGGCAAGTCAACAGAGCCAAATGCACTGAAATATGTTTCATTTACAAAAATCTCTTTATCAAAAGCCGGTGGTTAGCTAATTTAGACAAATGGCGACAAGCGCAGGGATCAACAGAATGACGTATCATAATTAATTTATTATTATTGCATATTATTATATTGTTTCGTTATAAAATTTATTTTTATTTCATTATTTATTTTTATTAAATAATTTAAGTAACAATTTGTTGGTTCTGATACGAGTATATAATTCCAAAAGTTCATTTTAAATGAGTTACATTTAACCCCATTAATCGCGGTTAAATTAAATGAACTAGCAATATCTTCGCAAATTAAAATGTTCAGTCAAATAATGGGAGACCACAATAAAGATATGTAGATATTTATGTAAATAATTTCCACACCCTGTGAAATACTATAATTGACGAAAATTATTGGTGTAAATGAAATCCCAGTGAAGGGCATTTAAAGTTTGTATCGAATACTTGCTCATCAATTGTTTAATGGCAGAGTTAATTATGACAATCTTACGTCATTAAATCATCGTTAAAAGTGGTTCCCAAATCAATGAAATTGAGATTTCCATTAACAATACATTATGGGTTTATTTAGCAACATCGTCGTCACTCTGGTACCAAAGGACGTAATAGTTAAGTCTTTAGATAATTAAAATTCACACAATTTAAAAACATTACGCTACTTTACATTTTAAACATAGGCGTAACTTTACACTCTTATCAATTTAACAAGTTCATCATTTGCTCAAAATCTAAAAGAGAAAATAAACGCAAGTTAAGGCCATTAAACAATTGACAAGCTCCGATACCTATCGTTTATACATACAAAGCGCGTAACACTACGATAGATATAAATATATGTACCGCTATATTATGACTAATGGTGCTAGCTCCGAAGCAAACCAACTCGCGAAACAAAGCAAGTCAAAACGCGCCCGGGAACTCACAGCTTGTGTTTGCACAAATAAAATTTTACACAGCAAAATGTTAATTTCATTTCAGTCCATCCACAATACAATTGTACAACATTACCCGTGTTTTAGCCGTGATAGTCTAGTGGTGTGTCCGTCGGACTGCCAAGTCATAGGTCTCGACTTCTTGAGTTCGAACCCAATACACGCCACACCTCTGATTTTTCGGATTCATGTGCGTATTGTATAATTATCACTAGCTTCGGTGATAGAAAATAGATTAGCAATTTATTTTTATGAGAATAATGGATTTTCTCAAACAAAAAGTATTTATGTAGTATATCAACTATCTGGTGTCCACGACACAAGCCTCGTTGCTTAGTGTGGCACTAGGTGGTGCTGTGTGTAATGTCCACCGATATTTTTCATTTTTTTTCTGGTAACTTGAATTTAAGCTGAGCTTTGGCGCGTTGCTGTTTAATTTTTTTTTTCTCGGAAGGATTATGAAAGTGATAAAGATAAAAAAAACGATTTACGTCTATACCGCGTGTGGCCGGATGCTGCAAACAAAAAGAGCCGTATTGGTGGTGAGATTTCGTCTGTTATGATTGTACCTACATATTAATTTACACTTTCATTTAAAATAATTAATTTAGTTTCAGAGTCGAGCTAAAGTTTAAATTAAACTAATGGCAAAAGAAATCGTTCCCGGGCTTAAATATAAAGGCTCAATTAATCAATTAATATTACAATATCATCAAACTCTATTGTCCTACTTACAAATGTTCTAAAACCACGTTCATATGAAAATGTTTTCGATATACAAACGCTATGTATGTATACTTATTGAACTATTTTACATGGACACAGCTAGAATAACATTTTGAGACTCACTAACACACACGTATTTATGTGTTTGAAGGTTTTTCCTGTTAAAACAGGCAAAGCTTGAATTAATATCCAATGTCCGCTTAGACCGGTTCAAAAATATTATAAGGTGTCCCATGATAATAGATTATAACGTTTTACATAAAGTCCGAATACTCAAAACTATCCCAGCTACGTCCGTGCAATAATATAAAATACACCCACATCGTAACAAATTGTGATTAGCTATGAAACAAAAGGTTTCTTACAAAATGATACTGCGTGCAAACCACTCGTACGACTAGAATTTTATTTAATTTAACATTACAGATAGTTTTTATATATCTACTAGATAGTAAAGCACTTTGAAAAGTTATTCCATCGTACATGGAAAATAAATTAAAATTATAGAATTCATAATGATTAAAATAAATAAAAGTTAAAAAAACAATAAAAGGTGACAGATTTAGAAACCCGCAGTTTACTTATTCTAAATTGACTAGAGTATTCATTTTAAAACTAAAAATCAAACCATCAATTTAACAGGAAACGATCAGAGATTCATATCAAAAATGTTGAAAAAGTTCGTATTGTTATTAGTTTATTGCCTCCGACATTTAATTTACATTGATATGTAGTCACGGAGTGTTTGGTCGTTACATAATCGAAAGCAACTCCTGACGAAAACGAAGACAAAATCTATGAGACACACCTAACACTAACTTTAACACCGTTTCATTTGACGTTTAACAAGTTCATTTAAACTCGTTAAATGTCAAATGAACTTGGAAGGTAGTAACAAATGTAATTATTCACTTAAATGAACTTGGTCGGTTCATTTAAATGAATAGTGCATGTTTTATGGTGCGCATCGTCCGACGTTGTTGGTTATGGTGTGCGGTAGCTTGGACAGTGACAGCGGGATGTCGTAGTCCCCGCTGAGGGAGATCTGCGACACGCAGCCGACCAGGCCACTCTTGTACCTGCCCTGTGTGTTCAGTTCTATTGATGGTAGACCACCTAGAAAGAAATAAACCGATTAATACATTCCTAGATATATGATTGATCGTTCTGCAAATTGGACTTGTACTTTTATCGTAGCAAACTATGTACCGGTGTGTTTTTGCAAGTTATTTTTCTAGGCGTTTTAAATTTTTACTTTGGGGTTTGGGATTAATCAAAAGCAAAAGTTGGAAATATCTTTGTTCTGGGGTTATTCATATGGGAATGGTACATAACTACCACGTACTGACCTAAGGTTGAGGCCACCTATGAAGTTAACTAATAATACGTTAAGAGTCTTGATATAAATTACAAAATTGAATGGCCACACAGCATAGAATGCTGTCGCTACGCTACATTAGCGTACCTATGTACAGTCCGTTGTCCGTGTTGAGTTGCTTGAGCTTGCCGGGCGACACCTTGCCGACGGAGCCCAGACCGTCCACTTCCAGCACACCCGCGCGTCTGTTCCTGCAAACAAAGCAAGCACGCACTCTTATCTATATCTTCTTTTTACTGAATGCATAACAAAGTAAATACGGTACATATAACATTTTATTTTATTTTGTCTATCTGTTTGTTCCGGCTAATCTCGGAAACGGTTGGACTGAATTTGACGAGATTTTTACTAGCAGATTGGTTTATGTAGGAGGCGGAGGATTATCTGTTTATCCGATTCACATCGAAACGATACATGCTTCTTTTCAGTAGGTAATATAACACTATTTTTGGGTTTGAAGCTATAAAACTTTCGACATTAAACATCAAACATTAAGGAAAGAATAATATTCTGACTTGTTACTAGTTGTTACCAAAGATTATCTTGAAGGAAGTTTCTAAACCATGAGGAAACACAATCTAGGTTTTAGCAATATATTTTCTAATTGGTAAGTTTTAAAGTATATACCTGGTGGCTCTTGCTCTGTGCCACAGACCGTCGTCCACCTTGGTGTGGTTGGCGATGATCACCACCTCGCCGCTACCCAAGTCGTACCTGAAACATTCAACCATATTAATTACTAGCACTTCACCCACGTCTTCGTCCGCAAAAATTGTAATATCTCGGCTATTTGCATGATATCAATATAATTTATAGCCTATCTTACTCGTAAAGATGTAGCTTTATAACGGTGAAAGAATTTTTAAAATCGGTTGACTAGTTCTTGAGTTAAATCGTAATAAACACAAACAAACAAAAAATCAAATCTTTCCTCTTTATAATATTAGAATAGATAGATAAGCCACTTATTGCAGCTTGTTTATATGGAAACCCAAAGAAAAGATAGATGGCTTGTGTGAGGAGATAGAAATGATACGACATAGGGAGCAGTCAATGATAGTGAGGCGGTTGACAGTGAAAGAAGAAAACGTGGTGCGCCGACATGGCACGTCGGTCGTAATGATCTTGGGACATATAACGTAACACCACACCTGTAATCCCTGAAGGGTAAGACAGAGGTGTACCTAATAGTGTACCCACCCCGGGCACAAATCCAAACTACGTGACTGCAACTGAGAAATTCCAGATGAAAAAACCCCAATAACACTTTGCTCAACCCAAGAATCGAACCTAGGACCTGATGCTCAGCAGTCGCGCTGGCGAAACCACTAGACCAAAGAGACACTTTTATTATAAACCAGAGAGCGAGAAGTGATAAAGTAATTAAATAGACTTTAGAGGTATGAGGAACAGAGGCGGTTGAGAGTGTACTGTCAGCCCTCTGGGCCTCACACCTCTTACCCATAGGACACGGAGAAGCCCGACAGTGCGAGCGTTGTAAAAAAGACATAAAAATGTAAATATAAAAGGGACATACATAATACGAAACTAACCTTTTGACCGTTAATTGATGGACACTGAGCCCAGTTACTATCATTTCGAGCTGTCAACAGAGATACGTAATAGCCCTAGGGCTATTCACCCACGGTTGTCAAATTTATGATTATACAGGCTGTAAACAAGACTCTTCACGAAGCCGTCAACCAAGCATTCTGTACATTAAACTAAGTAACTGTACGCAAAAATTATTGCTTGGAAACGACTTTATTTTTTGGGTTAAAAATCAAGTTTTGTGGTAAATCTCAATGTAACGCACTCAAAACATTGTGATTATAGAAGCATTTATTTTGGGTTATGGAGGTATTTAAAATAAAGTTATGACCTTAATTAAAAACTAGTTTATGAAAAAAAAAATCTTGTGAAATGGTTGGAACTTTGACCCCCAATATCTCCGTAAATAGAAGGTTCCCAGGTATGGTCTAGAACAAAAAATGATCGCAATGACGGGGAGAACAAGTGCCTTTCGTCTTCGTTAAGTGTCTATTTACACTTAACTTAGTTCTGTGATGAAGGAGAATATGTCGGTCAAGTTCGTATTTGGCGGTACAGATATTAGTTACCTGAACACGAGCACGGAGTCCTCGATGGCGAGCGCCAGGAAGTCGGGCGGAGCGCGCGCGCCGCCGCTCCACACCAGCAGCCCCGCGCCGCCCGCGCTGCGGAACCGGATGTTGATGTCCAGCGAGTACAGAGCCAGCCTGCAGTGTGGGATAACAAGATCATATCTAGCTCCTTATATTGCAATAGCTTGCTACAATGATTTAAATTCACCACATATGATATCGAGATTACAATGCTGAAAAGATTTTTGGTAGATTTTCCTAGATCTGTTACGTGTAACACATTACTGTAACTGCATTTATATTCATAAAAAGTTCTACTCTATAATTAGACTCTCGTCCACGAAAATTTAATTGTGCATTCAGAAGAAAGGAACTCTGAGCTACATTATTAAATGATATCACACTAATGCATTATAAGTGTAAATTTCGCAAAAAATATGGCGGAAATTAAAAAAGGTACATACCGTTTCATAGTATCATCATCATCGATGTGTATGAAGCTGTCGGCACCAGTGAAGCTGGGATACGTGTTCATATCGCCCCAGTTCACGTCGTTGTCACTCAGGTACTTCACTTGCATGTACGTCTGTCCGTCGTACGGCAAGTCGGTCGCCACGTCGTTGTTCCTCTCCAAACCTTCGAGTAGGTACTGGTGCTTTTTACTGATGAAGTACTTCTTCTTCTTGTATTTGTCTATGTGTGTGTGCTTCTTGTGAGAGCTCTTGTGGCTCTTTTGCTTGAAGCCTTTCTTCGCGACTATTGAGTGGTGCACGTCGGTCTCCGATATGTTGTGTGAGTATACTGGGATCGGGGCGAGGACCTCTTTGCAGAGGTTCTTGTTTCTGAAATAGTAAAGTTACATTTGAGATAACAGGTTAGGGTATGCCCGGGTCGGGCATTATTATTAGTATTTTCCATCAGGAATTTCTCAGTAGCAGCCACGGAGTCTGGTGATTTGTGCCCGGTTGATGGCAATGCGACTAGATCTTGACCTTGAAAAAGTCATTCCTGCACCTTTATGAGCTTAGAGGGGTTTTATTGATGATTTTAATAATTATAATTCTGTAACTACATACGTCTTACAGTCGCGAGCAATATTTTAATCAACATACAACCTAGCACTGGCCTGCAAATTGCAAAAACGTAAGAAAATTTGAATTTCGCGGGCTGTTTGGAGCATCCACCTTAAACAACTAAATGGTACTTGATGAGGCTTCCAAAACCTTGGGGTTAACTCGTTGTGTGTTTTACGGAGAGACAATGTTGCTATTAGTTAGAAGTACTCACGTGCAGTTGCTATCCGCGTCGTCACAGTTGTCAACGTTCAGTCCGCCGAGCGCCGCCGACACTACTGACAACTCCTCGTCGTTTATTATGAGCTGAAATACAACAACCATGAATTTTAGTTTGTTGCCTGATCCGGTGTTACAGGCTCTTGGCTCCTATGTACGGCTATATTCAACTAGGTCTGGCGAACCCCGATGAACTCTACTCATGTTTGGTTCATTCCCAAGGAAACTTGATTATGTGTTGATCACCAAATGTGCTCCTAATGTGAGGAGTAAGCCATAATCAACCTTATTGACCCAGTTTTGGTTCGAGGATTTAACATTTGGATTTTTGGTGTAGGAACATTTCGGAATCCTCACGTTTCTCACGAGAGTCAACAAAGCAGATTAAAAAAAAGGTTAATCCTAGCATGCTTTCCTTATAGTTGGACAGCATGATGACTAAGGAATAGTTCGGTTTACCTGCGATACACATCCATTGAAAGACGTCGAAAGTGCGAGTCTGGCGGGCAGTGGATGAGGTGCGCCGCCCAGCAACAGCGGCTGTCGCAGCGCCAGGCGCCGGCGCGCGCCGCGGGAGGTCACTGACCGCGCGCTTCCCGCGCCCCGCACGCGCAGCGTGGCGCGGCGACCGGCGCGGGACACCGACACTGAGTGCCATTTGTTGGGCTCTACTGGGTAGGCTGATCTGCGGATGGAAGAATCGGTTATACAGAGAGTTTCATCACTTTAATCATCATTTAGCCTTTCATGATGTATTTTTCTTGAACTTTGCGTTTCCTTTAAATCTTCTAGTTTCTTTCTCACTAGGTACTTTAACCCATCTTATCTACAATATACTTTATAATGGTTACCGGATAGTTAAGGGAGTTTATTGGGTTAGGCCGATCACGTAGACAACTAGGATATTGACTGTCGCGGTGTCGAGTTGCGTCGTCCGAACTTTTTTCACCTTCATTGCATGGACTGTGGACACAAAACTGTCTAATCGGCTCAAGTTGATTCTGCGTCGACAAGTGTGATCACCCCCTAATGTTTCTACGGCTGTAGTGGCATTCAGATCATTCACCTCTTTAAAAATGCTGCTTTATTCATCTTTTTAAGGTTCCGTAGTCCTGACAAGGAAACCTTATAGTTTCGCCATGTCCGTCTGTCGGTCTGCCCGAGGTTTTGCTAAGAGGCCGTTAGTACTAGAAAGCTGTAATTTTGTAGAGGTGTGTATATAAATAACGCCGACAAAGTTCCCCTACATGTTAAGTGGGGGTGAATCATCCCCCCCCCCCTCTAAAAGCTAAACTGCTGGCTTGAAGATTCTGGAAAAATTCATGATGATAGTGCAAGGAAAACTATAGCGGTTAAGATAATTATTAATTTAGCAGTAATAGTCGTTGAACTTGGGTGTTGGATAATTTTGTACCAAAATACAAAATCCTTAGAATAAATCCTTTTAAGTGATTAAGTTGCTTGAATATAACGGGCTACTACGGAACCCTACACTGCGCGTGGCCCGACACGCACTTGGCCGGTTTTCACCGTAGCATAGTAAACCAGTACTTTACCTGACAAGAGCGATCCCAGCTCCCAAATCGAAGGCGAACTCGACGAAGTAGTCCCGCAGATGCAGCGAGAAGAACTCGCCGTCACCGTCCGACCGCTCCGAGTTGTACAGAACCAGGCCCTCGCCGCTGCTGGGCTTTAACGTGATCTGGAACACAATGGGTTATGAATTTATGATATAGACTAGCTTTTAAGAAGGAAAGGATAGTCAGATTCTTTCACTTTTAACATTCGCTTAAAATAAACTGAAAGTTCAGGGTTCTGTATCTCAAAAGAAACGAGCTTATAGTAACTTCGGCAGTCTGCCATATTTGATTTAGAATGACGTCACTTAGCTAACCATACAAAATTGCAAGTCAATCATTGGTTGAGGATAACTGTTTAAAATTCAGCTGCAAGATTTGACAGAAACATACAAACGTTGTCTGTCTGTCTATTTGTCAAGACAAGACTCATTTCCTCAGCAGCGTGTGGAGGTTTCAAGTTCAAATTTGTATGAAATAATCAGGTCTATGGCCCCCTTGTTTAAACAAAACGACACGCTCCTGTTTTCCACGAAGAGTTTGACAAAATTGTAGTACGTAGGTACCTAACTGCATATGCAAGCTACATTTACAAGGGGGTCCATCCTATTGACATAAAACGGCCACAAAACCAAGACCGGGCCGGTATTTAGAATGAAAATTTTCTGGGAAAACACAAGAAAATTTTTCTCGATAGGACCAAAGACTTTATACGCAGCAGTAACGTTTTCGATCGGTAGACCAACGAGGTAGAAACTAATTCAATATTTACAATTAACACTTTTTCACATCACCCAAAACAAACAAATGCAACTTACCTACTAACGAGTTTGCAGGAACTTCTCAAACGGACCAATTACTAGTTTTAATAAACAGACGTAACAAAGTAAAACTCATTGCATTGTGTTAAATATTTTGCATCGATACGCTCGCTCGGAACCGCTTTGTGAAACAATGCCGCTGAAAGTTTCTGTAAACTTTCAGGACGGAAACAGATATTGAGTCTATATTTATTCTGCAGAAAAGAGCCATCAGAGCCATATATAATCTTCGTAGGCGCGATTCTCTAAGTATACTGTTTAAGGATATTGGCATCATGACGGTACATTGTCAATACCCCTCTTTTTTGGTCGGGGGTTAAAAAGAGTGTTCATGCAGTTTCTTGCACGTTCTTCTCCATAGAGATCTACGCTAGGGAATGGGCAACTACAGTACTTTCACAGTGTTTATATCTTGTGACTGGGACTGTAGCTACATTTAATTTTCATCTTTCTTTCGACAATTCAAAAGTGCCTGTAACTGGCCTACTTGAAATAAATGCTTTGATTTTGGTAGAAATCACAGAACGTCACCGACCCTTACATACTCCTTGCACCTCGTCCACGTTCATACATCTGCTCATACACGCACGACGGTTGCGAGTACTACGCACCTGTCCTATCTGAAGAACCTCACCAACAAGGTCAGTGTATGACCTTTTTGGGCGTCTCCAACCGGCGTTTCATATTCTTTATGGTTAATGCAATAATCTATCAATGTGCCTAGCGAGCTTTGTGAATCGTTATCATTATTACGTCTTTATAATTATGACAACTGTCCCGTGCTGCTCACATCCAGCAGATACGCGCGGCCTTTACCAGCATGGTCAAAAAAACTACGTTAAGAATCATGTAACATCCAATTTTTTTTTCTAAAAAATCTTAATAATAATTTTAAATTAAATTCAAAACAATTTTTAATTTAAATTGTTTTGATTGTTGATCGCTAAGAGTCAACAACGAACCATCAACACCATGGCAGAAACTTTTGATGTTGGAAAGAGCAAAACGTATAATAGCACAGCATAATTCAACACAACTATTGTCTTAAACGGACCTGTAAGAATAGTAAATACCCCTTTGTTTATCAAATTGTGGATGTACAGTCAACCGCAAACTAATTTCACCTAACGAAAACACCCCTACCAGCTCGAAACAAAAGCGCTGTTCTTACCAGAACATGGACAAGTGGTTGACTGTACAACTTTAGTGTTGCAGTTGTAATTAAAAGTGTTGCCAGCATAACGAGCGCAGTTCCCGTTTCATTGCCGTGGACGTAATAAGTCGAGCTCGTAAATTATCATTAGAACAACGGTTATAAAACTTGCGAAATTAAGAGCAATGGCAGCAAGACAATGTGCGAGACGGGAGAGGGATACTTAGACCAGAATAAATTATAGACTGGACCCGTTCATGCTGGGAGGTCCTTATAATGGTTTTGTACACCTTCTTTCAGTTGTATATTTCTGAACTCTTGGCCACCACCTACACGCATACGACACACGTCATGCGTTAGCGGCTGGGACAAAACAAATAAAAATTGCATTGTTAGAGCGTGTTTCGAGTTCAAATGTATGGAACAAGTGACGAGCGCGCAAGATGTCATACGAATTTTTGGTCCACACGTGAACGTGTCGGTTTTCTCACGATGTTTTTGTCGACCATTTTGAGAGTAGTGGTGATACACAAAGAAAAGCACATGTCTGTCTTCCAAACCACGTCCTGTAACTCGACATTCAGAGCCATTACTGCTCTCAAAGATACAAATACAGCAAGTATTTAACGATTAAGACAAGACCCTAAAACTTTAATAATACCAGTGTTTGAACACAACACTCCTGACAACAATAATACCTACATTAAACTTAGTATTCGATTCATTGCGATTGCTCACCGCGTTCCGATCGGAAAACTATTTGTCTGTGACTGTTGTCGTTATATAATTTATCTAAGACGTCCCGTTCTGCTCGAGAATGGCGCCGAATGCGCTCCAACGCCGACGGATCTTTGTGTATTGATTGAAGTTCGACGCGGAGCTATGGGGATGATCGGATCGTTCATATTCAGTGCTGTTAGGGTGATTGCTTGGAGTGTCCTACTTCGAGCTTTGCGGATAGTTACATTTATCAATCACAAAAAAACTTGAGAGGTGTCAAGGGACACCCGGATGGAACGAAGTAGTACATCAGATATTTTCGCGATTTTTTTTTTTTAGGTAAAAAAAAAATAGTAAAAAAAAAACTGGCGAAAATATCTAATCGAATATCTGTCTTCTGTTAGAGAGAGAGAGAGACAGACAGAGAAACATGCGCACGCCGCACGGCTTACAATAGCTTACTATAGCAAAAAGTGTCGTTACAACTTTTCGTCTTAATTTTTTCCGTCTAGCCCCCTTTCGCAACGCGCGATAAGGAACTTCGTTCCAATATTTGATCACGTGGTGGTTGTGATAACAGGACCTTTGCAAAGATTAAAGACCAAAGATTGCCTTGCTGGTCTAGTCGTCGCAAGCGCTGAGCATGAGGTCAAGGGTTTGATTCCCTAATTGAAAAAAAAAAGTGTTGTTGGGTTTATTCAGCAGGAATTTCTCAGTAGCAGTCACGAAGTCTGGATTGTGCCCGGTTGCTGGCAATAGGCTAGCATCTATGACATCAATGACATGAGACTTTTGATTTTGAATTTTGATTTTGATTTGATGTTAATAGGCGAGGCGACAAAAAAACCTAATTAGTCCGTCACTTAGATTATCAAAAAATATTTGACTCGTGTTTTTTCTTTTGTTACGTAAACCAAAATTGACGCAGATATGACGCTTTTAAAATTCTCAATACGTCACGCCTAGGTATAATTTTTAGCTAGTTCTGACGTCACAAGCCCCCACTGCCGAGTTTTGATGCGTTTTATCTTTTGTCAATATTCATTGATTTACAAAAACAAAAAATACATGTCCTTTAATTTCTAATACTCTAACTGACGGACTAAATAGATTTGCAATTTTTTGATACTGTCGTCATGCCTATTTACGTAACGTGGTGATTACAATTGGTCCTTTGCAAACACTCTAAAGACCGTTCTACTAGTACTCAAAAGCTTCTAAATGATCAAAGGTTTTGTACGCTAGGCAAAAGTCGTACTTAACAGTGGACTCGGGCTATGAACCGTGAGCACCGTGAGGTCCGTGAGTCAGCCTTAAGAATCGGATATCAGGCAAATTTTGCTCTAAATAGGTTAAATTTTCGTTCTCGTAGGTAGCTTAGACACACACAGCCATGTTAATAGATGTAAATGTTGGTATAATTTTCAAACATTACCTTAGAATGCCTTTATTACAATTCAGGGAATCTAAAGCTAAGACACGAAGCTAACATGTCCTATTACCCTTAAAACCCATTAGAGCATGAACAAGCTCGTATAGGCAATGTTCTGCACCTGAGGCTATCAATTTATGGCCTAACTTCTTAAGTGTCTGCGAACGTTACTCTAAATTATATTTGGTTCAGAGTTTCGTTGAAAGCTTTTAAAAAGAAAAAGTTTGTTTAGAAAATATTAGCGAAATTCCCGTTTACACTTTGTTTGGAGATCAACACTGAGTTGGACAGGACGCCATATTTATAAAGTTGGTAATTTATGAGCTTATGGGGTTTCGCAACCCACTCAAGGGCAAGCGTGCTTTCCTGTTTTCCATATTCCGTCGATCGCAACCTTGGGTCAATCCTATAAGGAGTCACTTTCTAAGTCCACCCTGTTCCCATTTTCTACCGCGTGTTTTTCGTTGCGTGAAAACATGTACAAGTCAGGGCTAATTAGAGAGAGAATTTAACTGAAGATATTTTGTTAGCTGTGTAAATTTCAGTAAAACAGAGTCTAAAGAGTAATTTTGTGTAGTTTCTGTTTTCTAGTGTTTATCATGTATAGTCTCCGCCAGATAAGTAGGAATTAGAGGTCATTGTCATTTATCCAAATACGTAATTCAAAAACAGAAATATTGACATAAACTTGTCCCGAAACGACCTTTATAGTGATCCTTGACTTTTTCTAGTAATAAAAAACGATTTATAATGTATTGTCGGGGTACGCAGAGAAATTAAGGAAAGAGCAAAGACTTTTAATTCCTACTTATCTGGCGGAGACTATAGTACACCTACAAGCAAGTCTCCAAAACAAACCTTACTCAAAAACATCTTTGTCACTGTACCTGTATATCAAGCCAGGACTCCGCACCACTCCCTAGCCCAGGCAGGCGGAGATACGACGACCCGTTGAACCGAGGCACCTGAAATAATATCAAGAGTCGACTTCACGTTCACAAACAAGCATGGTACTGTCCCGGCAATGGAACCCAAATATTGTGCAGCGCTCAAAGGGATAACTTTAAATAAAATTTGCGAATGAATACGGAATTTAATTTATTCATTGGAAACAGAACACACACATGTCGAGTTTCATTTAAAGTTGCGTCTTTGAATTCTGTAACTTCGGGTCTTCACCGAGTTTTTTATTGGGGAAGACTTGTTTCTGAGACGCAGAACTTGACATTTAAAGAATTCTGGTAGTTCCTTTAGTCTAGTTGTAAATGAAACATGAAAATGAGTTGTCATTCTCTGCCATAGACTAATAAGCATTGCAAACAACTATAGTCACATTTATCTGTCATCCAAATTAAAGGACCAAAAGGCAAATTGGCACCAGAAGAAGTATCGTTCAAAGCCGAAAAGACAAGGACCAAACTTCAAATTGTGCCCTTAAGTGTTTCGGTTTATCAATTGCTGCAATTGAATACATTTGCATGCACCCCTCAAAGGAAAATGGGTCATTGTGGCGCCAGTAGGTAATGCTAACTAGCAGCTTGTTAGTAAGTTGGTACATTAAAGGAAACACGTACCTTACTACATAGTTGAGAGAAACTGCGCGGGTCTGGAAGACTTAATTTCTTTAAATATTCTCCTGAACAACAAACTCATTTTTGCACAAAACGTACTTATTAAAAACTTAGTGCATACTGGGTAGAAAAAACGATCAGTTTTTACACAGTTCCACGAAGTATTCAAAGAGCTACAAGTCCAGACGAAGTGGAGAAACATTTTTCAAACAAAGTTGTAAAAAAGACAAAAACAGTTTCTCCCGGCTCATTTGATTTATGAAAGGAGTAAAATAAAGGAAGGAAAGTACTCGTTTTTGTGAACACGTTCTTTTAGGACGAAGTATTGAGAAAAGTAATGGTTCCGCTCCACACTGTTGTTTTGGTAATGAAAAGTAAGTAATAGGACAAGGCGTTGTCGTTATTTTTCATGTAGGTTCCTGCCTACTACTACTACTCGATACGTTTGTTCGCGAAATGTTTACAACAGTAGTGTTGTAAACATTTCGCGAACAAACGTATCGAGTCTAGACCTTAATATTGTAGTAGTATGACTGTTCAGTATTTATTGATTAGGGATGATTCTTTGATCCGAAATTACATTCCGAAATACATTCATTCATTTTTAGGGTTCCTTACCTTAAAAGGAAAAAACGGAACCCTTATAAGATCACTTTCTTGTCCGTCTGTCCCCCCCCCCCCCCCCCGATTTTCTCAGGAACGGGTGGACCTAGCAAGTTGAAATTTATACCATATACTGAGGTCTACAGTCCCTATTAGATGTACAATAACTGAAAACTGTAAATATGTGGTTTAATAAAAAAAAGCGATGTAACTATTACAAACCTATTATTTGCGGTTGGAGCAATAGCCGTTTCTAGGGATCGAACAGCAAAGTTAAGTTTGTCCTTTAAAAAGTTTGTACGGAACCCTCGGTGCGCGAGTCCGACTCGCTCTTGGCCGGCTTCATTTTGATTTAGGTTTGGAGGCACAACACCAAATAGAAATGACTCAAACTTCGTGGTCTCTTTTGTATGTCTCAGAATTGCGACTAAATTCTGAGTGTGGTAGTTCGTACTGAATACGTGGAAACCATTTGTGCGACGATGTTCCTTCCACCCTATGTATGAGGCGACATATTAGTGTCATATAATGTTACTTATGCTGGGTAAAAATAATAGTCATTCCTTACCTTCAAATCCAGAGTGATCTCGCACTTGACGCCCGCGTACCCGAGGGGACACAGACATACATTGGCGACACACCCGCCTCCATGCTGACACTCACAGGACTTGTCCTCCTTCCTATCTTCATTCTTCAGATCATTGTCTACATCAGCCACAACACCAGCACTTTTGTTATCCTTTCCAAAATGTGTCTTAACATCGTTATAACTAGAGTAAGTTTTGAATGGAACAACAGAGTTGTCCAGTTTGTTGTTGTCGTGTATTTTGGCTCGTTTGGCGTCTCTCATGACAATGTCGTTGTCTTCGAAGTGTACTATGTCGTTGATGTCGTATATCGCGTGTGATTCTGCGTCACGTTGGTGTTGCGTTGCTTCGCTGGTTGTGACCTCCACTGGTGGTTTCCACGGGGCAAGTGTTGGGGCGCATTCCGCTGTAAAGAAAAGTCAGGATTTATTCTTAGGCGACATACATTTGGATGCTACTAACGAAAGAGCATCAACTATACATAAGTGCCTTGACAAATACAATTTTAATCAACTACATTTCTATACTTCTTGAAAGTTTTTATTTCGAAATTGGTCTTTTGCTTCTTATGATCGAAGGACCAATTTTGTAAAGCAACCAACCGATTAGACAGGGCTGGCAATTATAAAGTTCTTGAATTTAATAAAATAGTCAAATAAACGTACTAGAATACATGATCAGATACAGTTATACACGAACAAAACAGACGAAATGCTATTATAGGCGTACGTGACAAATGATTACGTATTCAATACGCGGCAACATGGAATTTCATTATTCCAGTGAGCGTGGTATTAGCGATAGTAATAAAATAGGGATGTGTGTATGTACATAGTTGTATACTTATAGGTATGCTAAGGAGAGTAAGCTTCTTGTGTTGTGAACGAATTCTCGAATACAAGACAAGAATCCAATTTCCTTCTATTATTTGCATGTCAATCAGAGGCGTCGGTTACAAGAAGACAAAATGAAGAACTATGTTAAACATTGAAAATTATGATTTCCAATACATAAAAGATTCTTCCTAATAAAAATATGATGGTTCCTGCTGAGCTTGGAATAGTGCATTGTATTTGTTTAGCAGTTAGTTTTTTGGTTAGTCATCATAACCAGATGCAGCTAAATACCAGTATTTTACATGGAGCCACAACCCAATTAGTACTGGGTAACACGATACCCCTTGGTAAGACTGGTTGTCAGACAATCGGGCCACTGACACCTGTATCGACTGTCAAAGATCTACAAATGACAGCCGTGACCAACGGTTTAGTGCTTTCCGAGGCACGGAGGAAACTCGGCATGTAATGGGTGGTCACCCATCCACGGACCAACCTAGGCGCGGGTTAACCTAAAGATCGACCCGAGCGGCTGTTATTATTAAGCCGCGAGCCACATGTATCGGACTATAAATAAATAATTGGGCATGCTAGAATTTTGCTTCAATAAAATTCAAATGGTCTCCAACACTTTGTGGGTATAAATCATGATCTGTCCAATGGTGTCTGACCATTTTGTTTGAGACACCATTGTTTAACCATTGTGTCTACTTCGTGGACAGATCAAGGGATAAAGGGTGTAAACCACCTCATCACGAAGCCGTCAACCAAGCATTCTGTACATCAAACTAAGTAACTTTACGCAAAAATTATTGCTGGGAAACGACTTTTTTTTTTGGGGTGAAAAATCATGTTTTGTGGTAGCACTCAATGTAACGCACTTAAAACATGGTACTGATGGATGGATTGAATAGTACGGGGGTCGTGGAGGTGTGTAAAGTAAAAATCTTACATTAAAAACTGGTATTTCAAAAAAAAACTTGTCAACAAGTTGGAACTTTGACCCCCAATATCTCCGTAACTAGAAGGTTCCCAGGTATGGTGTAGAACAAAAAAATAATCGCAATGACAAGGAGAACAAGTGCCTTCCGGCTTCGTTAAGAGGTGTTATACACCCTTTATATCAGTACAGTGTTACCTGTCTTCCTCTACGTACATCGAGTTTTGTCACGTCTTAAACTTCTCTTAAAAGTATAACTAATACGTTCAAAAACTTTGAAAGAACGTGCTTCAGTTACGAGGAACTGTACAACAACAGCCGCTGAACTTAGATTGCCGACTTAGCTGAATGAGGAGGGTCGGTCAAAGCTCATTTCAGATGGCGTGACCATAGCTAGGTCCCAATCTGACCAATCAGATCAAGCTATTTTGAATATAATCAAATGACATTAACAAATTTTCAACCAATCAGGAGTTTTGGAACCAGTTATGCTGGCGCCATTGGTTTCACCGTTAACTTCCTCACTGTGAGACAGATGATATGGCTAGAAAAGGTACGTGTTAATACTGAGATGAAAACAGTAGACATGTGTGTAGACCCCAAATAAATAAAGATAGGTAAGGGTTTTAGGATGATGAATATAATAATAATTAAATGCTTGTTTTCTATCCAACACATTAATATTTATGTTGTAAGAGACATCGATGAGCATCTGTAATCGCCAATTCAGTACAAGGATCTAGTTCCCATAGCACTAAAATTTCTATGCGTTACTTTGCTACAAGGTCTAGAATTATAAACTGAATACATGTTAACAGTTCGCGCGCCGATGTCCCACACAGCGTGAAACATAGAAACCTCCTTCTTCTTTATTCGTATCGATGTACGTTTTTTTTATTTGAGTCCAGTATGTGGCCAGTACTGTAGGGCTATTACGTATCTCTGTTGACAGCTCGAATGATAGTAACTGGGCTCAGTGTCCATCTATTGATGGTCAAAAGGTTAGTTTCGTATTATGTATGACCCTGTTAGTCACCGTCAAGTGATATCCACTCAGTATGATACGTAATACCAATATTATGACATTCACGGTTGTCATCAAAGTTCGGTGTACAACCGAAACTTGATAGTCACTGGATATCAGAAAGATACGTAATAGCCCTGCTGGCCAGGCTAATCGCGGCGTCTGTGGCGTTTTCAAAGTCCTCTTAAGCGTAGGTGGGACACCTCTACACTTTGGATCTTCTTACTTATAATATGTCTCACTAATTATGCGCTTAGACCTCAGTATTTCTATGAAATGTCTCGTTGTAACACATGACATGTCTGTGCGCTACCACCGACTACAAAACGATCTATAGCTCATCTTCACACCCTTCCCTTTAAAGTTTTATACCTCCCCTAGCACATAGGTACTGATGTACATCGAGGCGTCTCCTATAACTTGAAAAGAAATCTCATTTATCCCGCCCATACTTAATCTTGTGAGTTGTCTGTCGTATTCGATCGGGTGGAGAAACAAAAATGTGGCTCTACAGTCCTTTCACTAGTATTCTACCTCAGCCCTTGCATCGCTGTCAAAATGACAGTGATGTTTTTGTTTGCAGCAAAAAAAGGTTATTGTTCGATACAAACTATGACTGATGACGATGCACCACATATGTATTAAACATGTAAATATATTTTGTATTTATCTCATCACCACTGCTCTCAAAAACGGTGAAGGAAAACATCGTGAGGAAACCGGCATGTCCTAGAACCAAAAATTCGAAGACATGTGACATCTACCAATCCGCACTGGGCCCGCGTGGTAAATTATAGCCCATTCCCTCTCATAGAGAGGAGGCCTGTGTCCCAGCAGTGGGAACATTAATAGGCTACTAGGCCACTGGGTTATCTGTGGTCACCTGGTTTTTACTTTTATATTTTTCATTGTTCCTTTATCATTTCTGTAATATGTTAGATTTAATTTATATAAATAACGTTTCCATAATATTCAACATTTAATTTATACGCCATGCTGTAAAGCGGTCCTTGGAGTACATGGAAATAAAGTTCTCCGAAAAATTCGGAGTTACATTCGGGTTTCCCGGAGTTATCCATCGTTATTAAACTAAAAAGTGTGTCAATTATGATCTTTATCTTCCTGTCAATAGGGTTTCTGTTGGAGTGAGTATGTCAGAGGTAAGAGAATTGTGAAAAGCCTGTAGTATGCGTCTCTGAAGTTTCCTTAAGCTATCGATTCGGTGAAGACAGCCCTTCACCGAACACAACTAACACATTTCAGTGTTCAATATTTTCGAAACAGTACCAAAGTTTTGAATGAAACTTTTTAACATTTTTAATTGGGACTGTCCAATAAAAAAAGTGCTTTCATTTCGGGTGGTATTTTTGATTGCCTGTAGCAAATTTTATCAACTTTTACGGCAACGCAATGAAAAGTGTGCTCTATCTAAAGGGTGTAAAAAGACTCTTAACGAAGCCGAAAGGCACTTGTTCTTCCAGTCATTACGATATTTTTTTGTTCTAGACCATACCTTCTAGTTACGGAGATATTGGGGGTCAAAGGTCCAAGTTTTTCAAAAGTTTTTTTTTAATACATATTTTTAATGTATGATTTTTACTTTAAACACTTTCACGACGCCCGTATAATTGAATCCATCCACCAGCCCAATGTTTTTTTTTGTTGCGTTACATTGAGTTTTACCGTAAAATGTGATTTTTCACCCCAAAAAAAAAGTCATTTTCCAGCAATATTTTTTGCGTAGAGTTACTTAGTTTGATGTACAGAATGCTTGGTTAACGGCTTCGTGAAGAGTCTGTTTATACGCTGTGTAATTTACAGTGGAGCAGTGCAAGTCTATAAGCGATGCCACCCTAGCTAGCAAAAAATAATCTTACAAATATCCCAAGACCATATTTTTTTCAGTCTTATATCACACTTACAGACACCTATAAGTGTGGATTTGGGTGCACTTTATAAGTATATTCACCCTTGCAATTGTCTTGTAATGGTCTCGCGAAGTGTATTTTCAAACTTACAAGCCTCTTGCTGATGCTTTTATCATGACAAATAAACTTACAAGTGATTTTATTAGAGCAATATAAGTCCAGTACTCTTGTCTAAGGTTTATATCGCACTCGTAAAAGTCAAATTAAATCTAAAACCACTGTCTACGCGGCCATGTATATAATATCCAATGGCCATGGCCAATATGTAAAAGCAAGCCAAGCGACGAAGTCGAAGGATCTAATAGAAAATTAATGATAATGTGTACTTACTAAATATTAAAATAGTCTATTACCTGATTTTATAACAATTTCTGGAGTCAACACAACAAAGAAAATAAATAACCCTTAATAGGGAATCGTTGTAGAACTTTTAAAGTGCTACTTACTACTCTATAATATATCTTAGGTGAGATAAATCACACTTTTAAAATACTAGTTTTACAGAAGTCTAATAAAACACTTAGTGTAGTCACTTCTAAGGTTGACTGTACTTATAAAATGAATTTATAAGTATTAATAAAGAATCAATGGCAATTTGACTTGTAAAAGGCGCTTATAATACCACTGCTCTTATTAATATTATATAACGTTTTCTTAAACACGTCTATAAGACTATGTTATAAGTATGAATGCTCTTAAAACTTAAATAGACTTATAAAATAGCACTATAAGAGTTCCTGCCTTAATCAGAACACATATAAACCTTATATAAAACCATAGCTCTTACAAGCTTTTGTTTGTAAGGGTATTAAGGGTTTCTGACTTAATCAGAACACGTATAAACCTTATATGAAACCATCGCTCTTAAAGCTTTTGTTTGTAAGGGTATTTTGCTAGCTGGGACACTAATAAGTATGAAATAAAACAGAAGTGGGAGCGATTTCTGAGATCACCTACTTCTACTAAAAACTACCTTGTTCAACGTTAAAACACAGAATAACCATACACATATAATACTTGCTTTTACGCGTTGTAGGCAAATAAAGTTCAGGAATCACCCGCATATGAGGTTACTCGATCTTCCAAACAAACTTCTGACTACTTAACGAGCTCCGAGTTTCAAACAAGATACTTCAACATCATTCTGAGAATTAATCTCCGTACTTCATTACAGCGAGCATATAACAGACGCGTCATATTTCATTGTGGCTTTTAAAAGCCAAACGAATCCGCTCCATTTGACGTACAATTAATTAGCTAAAGAAAGTTGAAGAAAACATTTCGAGGAAATTGCTAGGTAGGAAAATAATTGGAAAATCAAAAGTTTATTACAAAGGCAGCGATAATAAAAAGCCAATACAGACTTGAATGGAGGTAATCTGTCGGGAAATTACAAATAAAGTGAGTTCTTACCCTTTGTCCAACCAGTGTAAGGTATAAGCATTTTTCCCTATTGTACGCCACTTCCTTACTACGCCAATCTACCCTAAATCTTTCCGCCAATCTTCACTACATCAATGACCAGCGCCCCAGCGGTGAACGCAACCTTTTTCAATGCAGAATGTTATACATACGTCGACCTACTTGTGAAGTTGTGACAAGTTCCGTAAATAACAAAATGTGGGGTCTTTGGCTGCGAGAGAAATGGAACGCCATTGAGTTAGATGTATGTTGATGTGTCTGTGAAGCCCTAGTTGGTACCTAAATGCTTTAGATTCATAACATGACTCCCGGAGTTATGGCACACAGATAGAAGTTCTATGTTCCAGGAAATACAAATGGGATCGCGTTGCATCGTGTGGTCTCATTGCAAAGCAAACTCACCCTGAGTTTGCGAGAATTTTAGACTTAGAACGTGACATATTTTAGAACTACTAGACGTACGTTTTTTATGTTACTAAATGATCACAGAAGCCCTAGACGAGAGTCGTTCTGTGCCAACAGAAGGTGTGATGATGCTCCGATGAATTTATGCTCTAGAAAATCGCAGCCAAGAAGCCAAAATGAAGAGTGGTGTACTGTAAAGGTTGATAAATTCAAATTCAAGGGCCGTACCCTAATGTCGGCACCATTCATCACGGGAATTCCACACACGTTCCCGGTCTAACGACGAGGGGAGCCCTACGTTTGCTCAGCGCAAGGAACAAGTAAGCGGCCATACTCTTACGATGAGTGTATGATGGGCAAACTTCGGGGCGAACGAAGCATCGTCAATGTCGTTTCTTCGGGATTGCATGTAGGTACATACCTATTTAAATTTATTTTCGAATACATTCGGGATTTAAAATCACCGGCAGGACAAGTTCGTAAGTCAGTTATTAAGGGGTTTAAAATTTTTGATCCGTCTACTAGCCATTCATAGATTTTTGGAAATTTTAATGGCGTTCAAAAAGCTTTAATGTTAGTAAAAAATTAAATATCGTATGCTTTATACAGGGGCGAAAGGACCAGAATAAGAAAAATGAAAACTTGTTGCTTGTTAACGACCACGTAAACAAACTTTGGACTCAAGAAAATATCGATAAAAGCCTCGAATTTATGTTGATAGGTAATAACTTTGAAATTCTTGGCATATAAGACGTAATCTTAGCCCTCGTTAGAGCATAAAATGTCCTACAAATAGTCTAGAAAAAGTAGCAATAAATATGTATCCAAACAATTCATATTGAAAGGCTTCAAAATAGCTACGTAATAAGTTATTTCGTGGCGTACAAATAACAAAGAAGCGCCGCCTGCTCCGAACGAATCTATAAAATATTTTACTAGGCCTCGTTGACTCCCTGAAAAATCAAGTACCTTATTGCGAGTTACGATGAAAGGAGAATTTTATATGCTTCATCCAAGCCCGGATCACAAATACCTTACCTTAATACGAAAATTATAACAAGGGATCAGCTACATAGCAAGTTTTATACCCCGATATATTCGAGTTTTTGAACGGGTGAATACACACAATTTATTCGAAATTGACTAAGAACTATACTGGAGAAATAAATAAAAGCGAAAACAGAATGTATGTTACGATTTATGAGGGTCTCATAACATCTGATCTCAGTAGAATTATTGATGGGTCCCTAAATACATTTCGTGAGACATTCGATCCGATAAAGGTAACACAAATGTACGGAGAAAAGACATCGACAGCATAAAAGGAATAGTCTTATGATTCAGTCGTTCTCGGCGACAAATCCTCTCTATTTGCTGAATTCGATCTTGAAATCGTTGGCTGGCATCACAATACATTTGGGCGCGCAAACATGGCTGCCAGCGGATTCTGTTTGTCGTGTCAAATGGAACGTTTTAAATCCAATCGTGGCACAAACGCTTTCCAGATTTACTCCGAAATTGTTTAAACGAGCTAGTCCGCGCTCACGAACGATGAAATCGGAAATACAAGGCATCGAAATAAGGACGTGGAATTATGTTTATTCATAGTTGTGTTTCAGAAATTCAAATGGCGTTGTGATTTGAATTTGTCAACGAAATGTTATTGGTAAAGTTAGGTAAATGCACGAATTATGGATCACTCAAACTGGTACGGACCAACGACAAAGGACAATCCGTGTCCGGTGTTTCGACCAGAATTCGTCTGTAGTCGTTTTTATCGAACCTTTACTTAGACAGATCTTTCAGAATGAGTATTCAATTAAGTAAAGACAGGTGGTAGGATTAGGATAATTAGGCAGATTCTGTCTATGCACATACTTTTGCAATCCAGAAAAGCATAAAAACAGTTTGAACCCTTAACTTCCACCTGCCTACAGCCCTGTAGACCACCTATCCTGCCCATGGGCGTCGTAAAATATGGCAAAAGGAACTGAAATTATGATTATTGACGTATTAGCCAGAAAAACAATCCCATTGCGGACGGCAATCCGTTTACTAAGGAAGATGCCAAAGCCACGACTGAAAATGAATGATTTCGGCCTGTATACTAACAGGTAAATTATGATGGATCATCTCAAAAACATCAAGCCTGTCAATACGTATTACATTTCATGAATAAACCGCGTAATGTAAACGTATTATGTACCTATATACTCCTTCGAAACGAAGAGGTATTTTATCGAATTCGTTGTGATGGTAATGTTATGTTTGATTCGATTTGTCTCAACGAGGGGTGTCGACATTCACGCCTACGAAATGGGAAAATTCCAATGAAATAAACAGATATAATATGTATTTATGTGTTTTAGGAGTACTTGGAGAGGATGGGATAGGTCAACGATTTCAGGAACTTAAAACGGTGTTTGTCCGAGAATTGTAGCCTAACTTGGGCCTCCCCATTATGTCCAAAGCATACTAAAATAGCTGATATGAATAAACGTTTTGAGGAACAAATAATTCAATCTAGCTTTTGCCGGCAACATTCGTCCGCTCGAAATTATTATAAAAATACTAGTTGTTGTCCACGTCTTCGTTTGCGTGGAAATATTGATATGTATGTGTGTGACTAAAAAATAGCCTACGACCTATTCTCAGACCAAATATAAACAATAAAAAATCGGTCAAGCCGTTTCGGAGGAGTGCGATAACAAACACTGCGACACGAGATTTTTATTTATTAGAAGATATGACTTCTATTATACTATTTGGATTTTGGATTTTGTTAACAATAGGCGCGACGACAAAAAAATCTATTTAGTCCGTCACTTAGATTATCAAAAAATATTTGACCCGTGGTTTTTCTTTTGTTACGTAAACCAAAATTAACGAAGATACGACGCTTTAAAAATTCCCAATACGTCACGCCATGGTATAATTTTTAGCTTGTTCTGACGTCACGAGCCCCCACTCCCGAGTTTTGATGCGTTTTATATTTGTCAATATTCATTGATTTACAAAGACAAAACATACGCGTCCATTAATTTCCAATACTCTAACTGACGGACTAAATAGATTTGCAATTTTTTGATACTGTCGTCATGCCTATTTCAAGGGTTTTAACTGTTTTGCTGCTACTGAGAAATTCCTGATGGAAAAATCCAATTGCACTAAGCCCGACCCGGGAATCAAACCTCTTATTACTAAGTAATATTACAAAAATCTGCAAGTGAGTTGATGCCACTGTCAGATGTTTGTAATATTACTTACGGCGAATATATTTTTAAGCAAAAGGAAAAGAAGAAAACTCGTCTAATCTAAAGTTAGCTAATTAACAAAAATAATCCGTGGAACGCAAACTTATCAATCCGTCCTGTAACAGCACGAAAGTCAAACATCAAACCGAGATTAACTCTGGACTCTTTGTCGTGAAACTTTTAGCACAGAATTATCTGAGGCTGGTGCCAGCCGGAGATCAACTTGTCAAAAGCGAGATTATTGTGATTAATGTTATGGCACACTTGTTTGAAATATGTGATTATGATTATATTGCGGAGAAATGTAAGATACCATCACATAACATCACGCTTGTATATAGTAATAGAACAACCACATTTCGCCAGTTATGTTCAAGTCCCATGTAATAGGGGGCGAGCCAATTGCCATCAACCGAGCGCAAATTCAGACTCCATGGTTGCTACTGAGAAATTACTGACGGAAAAACCGAAACCAATAACCAGCTTAACCCAATTCTGGGTTAAAGCTCGCCTTTGTACCTATGCTATATAATTGTAATTTATATGTATTTTTTTTGTGTGCAATAAAGAATAAGAATAAGAACATTGCACTTTTCCCGACCGGGGAATCGAACCCAGGACCTCATGTTCAGAAGTCGCGCTGCGTTTTTTATTTTAACACCGAAAGCAACAACTGCTCACGAAGTCAAGCTGTTGCTCTAAGCGGAGCAAACTGCGTTATCTCGCCACTCATAATATAAACACCCACTAAATCAGCCGCGAATAAAGATAGCATCGGAAGGAAAGTAGGATGGAGCCGGCAACGAAAGGACGATGCGATCGTCCATTACTTCACGCCTGCGAGGAGATCTAATCACATTGTTATTCCAGCTACACACGTTAGTTAGGGTTCGGAGTCGGGGCCTGCCTCTCTAAATATGAGCAATATTCTTGATAAGTTCGTACAGAAGGACCAGTTTGTGCAATACGTGGTCTTTAAACTTGAAAAATTAAACATTTAGTTTTCATAACCCCGTGTTTACACGATATTCTGAACAAGTTGTGATCCTTGTATTCGACATGTCATGTAAAATACCTGTCAAAAAGAGTTATTTCAGACTTAAAATATAATTAATTATATATAATTATAAATTACATAAAATAATAATAATAATTATTGTTATTATTAATTAAGTATATACAGTGTGTTAGTTTAAACGAGGGACATATTCAAACCCGCAATAGTGCATGCTTACATGATACTAATAAAAATATGAACAAAAAAAAAAACACTGATAAATAACAGATAGAACCATACCAAAAATTTCGCAAAAGTCTCGCAACGTGTATACACCCTTGCGCCTAACGCAGAACATGTGCGCGGGTCAATGACTTTTAGGTATAATCCATTTTCCCAATAATACTTTAAACCTGGCTTACGACAGGCAAAAATATCTAGCTACTGCTACTAGGTACTGACCGAATGTTCGCAGTCGTTGATTGATGATACCTAGCATAAGTTTATACGACGGAATCTGGCGGTTGGGAAACATCTCTCAGTACAAATCAATAGCTCCATGCACACTTTCATTAGATAACAAGTAGGCACGAATCACTTCCCAATATTCTTCACTGGAATGTTGATAAGACGTCATTTTTGGTTATTCGAGAACACGCACACTTATCGCGAAGTTGTTGTTGTGTTGTTGTTTACTCGATACCCGGAAGCGCACATGCGGAGTTAGCGGCGCGCGCGCCTAGACTGGCTGGGGTCAGCGCGGGGTGGCGCGGGAGTGTGCCCTGTCAGTACATCGGGGACAACACAAAGGAAAGGGGCGGGGTTTGCGCACGAGCTTCTTTTTCGGCAGAATCGGCGCGTGTTTTTTTTACTGTTTACAAGTTCACTTCTTGCGCGCGCTCAGTGTCCATTAATAGTGTATTTTATTGGACAATTACGTCACAAATTAAGGTTATATTTTTTTTACATATTTGGGACGAGAATCGAATACTGAATACCTTCCCTCAATATGTCCCTCGTTTAACCTAACACACTGTATAATTAATTATATTATATTATTTTTGTTTTAAGCATTTCTTTTTTGGATAAATATTGTTTTTAGTTAATTAAGATATGTATTCGATTAAAAATAATTTGAATAAAATAAAGTTATTCTTGTGTCCATGGAGGTTTTTGCCCATTCTTCTCTATATGATAGGGATCTATACGCTTTGGAATGGACAACTACAGTACTTTCACAAATTATTTTGCCTTGTGACTGTAATTTCACTTTTTTTTGTTTTACTCACATTCAAAAGTGCCTGTAATGGTCTAATTGAAATAAATGGTTTGAGTTCTTAGGTATTTTGTTTGACTACGCTTTGGGCTGTTGTGCATAGATTTAAATCTCATTGCATTTATTGACAAGGTTTTTATAAGTGGAGGTGCAAACAACAAGCGAAACGAAACTAGTAACGCAAAATGTAGAATACATGTCTAAACCGTATTACAAACGCGGGGTTAGCCGTTTGAGTCGATGGACTTGTTCTATTAGTTCCAAGTTGGGTACGTTCAGATTCAGAAGTCCGAGTTTCAATGTAAACGCTTATCCTGCGGCAGACTTGGAAGTTTGTCTTCGATACAACTTAGTGGTTTTCAATTCGCTTCCTACGTTTAGCTATAATCGATATACAGGGTTATTTGTAAAACACCGACAACCTCTCAGAACTATGTTACTAACATCATAATGAATAACTTTTGTTCTATGACTTTTAAAAATTCATCAAATTTTAGTCTATCAGATTTTCATACAAAAATAAAAATATTTAAATTAAACGCTCTTAAGGCCCCCCTGCCGCCCTAAACCAGCTCCGCATGCTTCGCATAGATTTCGTTACATTTAGAGCGTTCAATAAAAAAAAAAATTTTTTTGTATGAAAATCTGATGGACAAAATTTTGATGAATTTTTACAAGTCATAGAACAAACGTTGTTCATTATGATGTTAGTAACATAGTCCTGAGAGGTTGTCGGTGTTTTACAAATAACCCTGTTTATGAAGACCCATTCTCAAGTCAAAACACAAATCTCTGTTTAGTAGTCATCTACGTACGTCCGACGTACGTACATTACAGTTTTCGTATATACTTTTACTTTGATATACATACAAATTCAACTCAATTCTTGAAATAGATTTCAAGTTTTTCGTTAAAGTATTAGGTGCTAGGTTGATTGGGAAAATTTGACAGTTTCGGGTAGCTTGATGTACTGTAGGGCTATTACGTATCTCTGTTGACAGCTCGAAATGATAGTAACTAAGCTCAGTGTCCATCAATTAACTGTCAAAAGGTTAGTTCCGTATTATGTATGAAGGGTCATACATAATACGGAACTAACCTTTTAACAGGGGTTAGTCACCGTAAAGTGATATCCACTCAGTGTGATACGTAATACCAATATTATGACATTCACGGTTGTCATCAAAGTTCGGTGTACAACCGAAGCTTGATAGTCACTGGATATCAGAAAGATACGTAATAGCCCTGCTGGTCTGCACTATTATGTATTCTGTGCTTTAACCCAAACAGTCTTAGCTTGTGTTTTGTTTTACACTGGTTTTTGGTATATCAACACTTCCATATGTTTTTGGTTTAAGACTTTGACTTTAGAACAATGGAAGTGATTGTGGCTTTATGATAATTGTGTTTAGCCTTGCAGTTTTAGTGAATCGATTGATGTAAGCGTGTGCGTCTCACGTTTCGACATCGGTGGAACGTTGATCATTCTGTAATGTGATTAGAGACTTACAATTATTCAAAATATTGCTTGGATCTTATCGTATACCCACGTTAAAGTAAAAAGCAAATATATTCTGATACAGACTACTTACCTTATTTTGAAGCTAAAAAGGTACACTTATCTAACAATGAACTGACTCTTGGTTGTAGAGATAACTTAAGTTGAATAAGTAAAACTAATACAGATTTTTCTATAATCTTGCCTCTTTGTTACCTAAATAAGCCTCAAAATTATGAAGGCATTATCGGATGAACGAAAAGAATTTCTCAAGTAGGTATATATTTAAGTAAAATAAACGATGTCATTTTAAGGCTGAAGCTTTACTTTAGGCTTTTAGGAGAAGACTGATGTGATACGTTGTATCAAAGATCAGTACATTCTGGAGTCATTCATTTGACTACACAAAATTACGTATTTTGTTCTTAATACTCATTGCTCAACACTGAGGTAGAATCTAGTTTAGGACCATTATCAGGCCTCAAGTAGGTATGGCCTTGTAAATATGTTTAGATCCCTATTTACGTACCACTCTTTTCATCACATTTCGAAGGATGTTAAGGGCATTTTTGTTCTTTATAAGTTTAAAAAATTCGCCTCCTCGACAACGTAGGTACATAGAGAAGATAATGTCAATGATATGTCGATTTGAAATGCTACTATTTGTGAGAATGCTACGTATTTACTTCACCGGTGAGATTATTACTGTGGATAATACAATATACATAAGCTTTTAGTCAACAACTTCTTCTGGCTATGGCGAAATCAAACCATACAGCACAATAACAAGGTCCTATTAACAGTGTACTCACAAATATCCAGTGTGGCGACGGCGTCCTTCATGAGCTGGTAGGTGTCTCCGTTGATCCTGAGGAAGTCGACGCAGCCCAGCAGCCCGTCGTAGAGACCCAGCTTGCTCTGGAGACCGGTGGTATTGCCAGCTCCGCCCACCCAGACTGGCTCGCGGAATGTCATGCGGGAGAATAGACCCTGGGGACAAGATGGAGATCATTAGCTAATCATTTAAGGGTCACGAGGGAGACAAAAAAGGAGTTCGTGGCTAAATAATACCAGCTAGCCAGTCTGTGAACCAGTCTTACCAAGGGATACCGTATTACCCAGTATTAACTAGGTTATGGAGGTCAGATAGGCATTGGGAGAAGGCTAGGCAGATGATAACGATAAGTCACTCCTTGTAAGGTCAGTTATAAGAAGGTTTCAAGAAATCACAACTTAGTAAGTCATTCCAATCATCATATTTCTTTGGTAGCAGTGCCGCTATGCTCAGATTTGGAATTGTTATTTGTATGTATCTGGTGCAGACAACATCAGAATTCCGAACCTTAGGGACTGGTTCCTGTATCGCTCGTAAATATTTGAATGTCTTTGTTCCTATAATATTAAATTCTGGTATTATTTACCATATGGTTAGAAAAGAAGACAATACTAATAAGGATGAGCTGATAAAATACCTCAAGTAAGCGGGCAGTAGGGAGTGGCGTATGTTCAGCAGGGTAGTTAGAATTATCTGCATCTTACAATGTAAACCTTGATGCTTTAAAGACCAAAATTGTCTCAAGTACTACCGAGTTCACTGACGGTCGACCTACATTCAACGTTATTACAAAGAGCATAAAGGTGAAAAGGGGCAGACGTCAGTAAACTCGGTATTACATTTAGCCCTTTAAAGTAAACCCCCAAACATAATTAAACCGGCTACCTACAAACTGACGACATTCTTAAATCCTAAATTAATAATATACGCGCTAAAGTCGTGCCTTCAAGTGACGTAAGTTAATTTACGCGTAGATGAACGTCATTAGATGGAGGCGTGGTACGGGAAGGGTTAGTATGGTGGCCGTAACTTACCGCACGGAGTGGGGCAGACATATGTAAATTACAGACCCGGAACTCAAGTTACGGATTCCGTTTTTATGTGACGTCGTAATGCGGGAGAGAACCGAAATGTAATCCGGGAAATGTCAACGCAGCTCAAAATAGCCAACGCAATCACAGAAGGATTTTCAATATTTCTATCAAACCAAAATCTTCGAAGATCTGATACGATAGTCCGAGCAAAAATACAACTTTGATCGCAGCCCCATTGTTTTAATTAATCCGAAGAAAAGTTTTTAATTAATTCAAAATTTTAAGATTTACAACGACCGAAACCTATTCCACGTTTGACCGACCATTACCGAGGGGACTGCCAACCGGAACATTCGGGGTGGCAGTTTAGGCAGGAGGAATTCCGTCAATTCTTCTGAGACATTAACCTCGACAATGTTGAGGCAATTATGTAAAACTGGGAATGGACGCCTCCAAGGTACGCTTGGAGATATGACAGAGGAAAAACGAAATATTAGAGGAGATCTAAAGTTTTCTTTGAGATTTTGGACACGGATTTATACCTCAAAAGTTTCTATAGTCGTAAATTCTGTTGAGCGTCTTGCTACGGTTGTTTTGTTTCTGAAATATTTCGTTCAGTCGATTTTCAGTAGTTTTCTAAGTAGGTATAAAACATTAAGGAAATTCAAAAGGCGAATGTTTCATGATCCAATTATTTGCACTTCAACAACCTTCACAGATTATCTACCCTGCGTAATAAGTATCCGAAGCCCTTAATAAAATCTGAGATTTTACTAGGCCTTTAAAATTCATAGCTGAAATTTTTTACTAGCGAAATTATCCGGGGTAATACCCCCGGTGTTGCCGCGACGTGCAAATGTAGGCTCGTTTGTTCCGACACTTCCAACCCTTTAGACGTGAATGTTCTTAATGAGTCAGATCCGCTCTGAAGGAACGATTTCGGCGATGTAGATGTTTTTGTGCCTTATTTTACACCTCGTGAGGCAATTTATGTTTGAGATTAATGGCACACGTGGAGAAATGCGGTCTCGTTATCTACCACCGAAATGTACTCTACGAGAATATTATTATGACTACTTGATCATCAATTTTATGCTCCAAAATGAAGCCGCGCTGACGCGAAATGGTCTGAATAATAAAGTTGATTTTTATACAGAGGAAGTTAGTTTCTGAAAGATGCGACTTTTTGCGCAGTCATTTCTCGTCTGAAACGTTTGAGCGTTTCGTAAACATCAGTTGTACAAACTACATTACTTCTAGTCGCAATAACGCTCGCAATGAAAAGAAAGTACGGAGGACACAATATTGACGATGTAGACGAAATAGTTGCGGAGCTGCGCGAAAGAAGGCATGTGACGTGGCGCAGCTGTCGGGGAGTTGTCGGCAAACATACATTACCCGCACCCTTGCACGCTCCTGTACTATAACTGGCCACAATATTGATGTAATATGTAGGCGTACAAGCAACATACTGTGATCATGATTGCGTTTGAATATAAGACCGCTGTAGGTGTAGTACGATTGTTATAACCACGTCGATCAAGTTATATTAAAGTCATTCAACTGCAACTATTACAATATTAATAAATCACTCAGTTCTTGCTCAAATTAGAGTGAATTATCCCAATGACACTGATCACATTTGAACTTCGTTTAATAGCTGTCAGTGGCATAATTTTCAAGGAATGTTGGCACTGGCCGCTAAAAAGCCACTAAGCTGAAGTGGGACTGGACTGGCCACGTCTGCCGCATGCCCAATGAGTTGTGGGCCAAAATAACCAATTCTGGAGCCCCGACACAGACAGAAGGCGTCACGGCAGACCTCGAAGAAGATGGCGGGACGAGTTGGACAAAACCAACGACCAGCGGTCCACATTAGCCAGTTATAGGATCAAAACAACTGGAAATCATGGGAAGAGGCCTTTGTCCAGCACTGAACTGACGCAAGCTGACAGTATCAGTATTGGCACTGACAGTTATTGCATGCGGTTTAAATGTGCTGAGCGCGTTTAAATTTTATTGGTGAAATACCTATGCACATATAAGAGAGCAAATAGAATATTTTGCGATCGGAACGGGGTCTTATTTAAAACAAAAGTTTGATGGGTCTGATAAGGTGGACTGACAGCTTCAAAGTACCTAACTTGGTAAGAAAAACTGGCCCAAGTTATGAAAATTCTAAACGTGAATAACAACAATTTTTGATTCACAAAAGTTGTTACGCTTTGAATGGACTTCAACAGGTTCACCTGTATAGTGAATACCGCGGCGTAACATTCACAAACACTCCCAGCTTATAGCCGGGACTGGAGTAGCGACGATAATTGGCAATAGGCGCGCCGGCTATTGGGCTTGTGACCTAATACCGTCATCGGTCGGCTGCGCTACCCCCGATAGCCGTGATAACATCAGGCTGTGAGTACTGCGGAGTTAAGCGACGTGAAGTTAGATGCAGAGGGATCGTAATCAGAACGAACACGAATTTGAACATTGGACGAAAAGGATATTAATAAAGTTGATGGACCTATACTGAGCGAAGAAGGTGGATTAAATAAACACACATTTTTCTCGTTTTGGCACTAATTAAAAGTAAAGCTCACTTGAGCCGCGATGAAAAAAAAAGTCCCTTCGGCAAGCCGCAGGAGGAAGTAGATTTCGCAGAAGGTTCCGCCCATTTTTATTCTGGGAATTCAATTTCTTTCAATGTCGATTTTGTCAGTTTTTTTTTTGTTTTTGTTTGCATTACAGGTTTTGTCCTGCCTACTGCAAAAAAATCGAGTGTGCTTTAGACCACACGACTGAAGTAAAACTTTGTTTTTCTTATTATTTTTTCTGACGAAATCTACCTAATTGCCAGCAGCAATGGGTAAGCAATTTGCGGGATTTTTGTTCGACGAAAAAAGCTGCTTAAGAGAGCATTGTACGTTCTGATTGACAGCTGTTTTTGTTAACGCTTGTAATCAGAAGGCGTAGACAAAATGCAGTGCGTCGGGGATGTTTGCGCAAGCTCGTACCGACGACGGGTTTTACGCGATTGTTCTCAAAAAACCAGCCAAGTGCATGTCGGGCCACGCGCTGTGTAGGGTTCCGTAGTATACCAATATCACAATATAGAACGATTCTGGTTTTCTTTATACTGAATATAATTCATGGTAAAGATATTAGGAGTTAATGGATATAATAATAGTAACAAACATTATCCCACACCCAAGTTCAATGACTATTACTGCTAAAATATTAAAGTTATCTTAACCGCTATAATTTTCCTTTAAAGTCCATGAAATGCACTATCATCATGAATTTTCCCAGATTTTTCAAGCCAGCAGTTTAGCTTTTAGAGGGGGTGGGGGGGGGGGGCGCCCTTCTGGAACAAAAATTGGTTCCAGTAGGGCCGTCCCCCTCTAAAAGCTAAATTGCGAGCTTGAAAAATCCGAAAAAATTCACGATGATAGTGCATTTCATGAACTTTAATGGAAAACTATAGCGGTTAAGATAACTTTATTGGTTTATCAGTTATAGTCGTTGAACTAGGGTGTTGGATGATTTTGTACCAAATAAAATCCTTTGAATAAATCCTATAAAGTGACTAAGATGAAGTGGTTGCTTGTTTATAACGGGTGAAAACTTGCATTGAAAAACAAAATCTAAAATATAACGGGCTACTATGGAACCCTATACTGCGCGTGGCCCGACACGTACTTGGCCGGTTATTGTAGATAGTATTAGCTTATTCCTATGTGCAGAAAAATAATCGAGACAATTTAATATTTTCATACATGACCCATTCCAAAATGTTTTGGACTGAGTAAGATACCGAGAACCTAGGTATGGCAAACATCCTGTTGAAACTCGATTAAGAGTCGAGACACAAATTCTGTACGCGAACATTAACATCAACAAGACTGACTATGTGTTTCACGTGTGCTATGAAGGTACACAATGCCCGCTCATACAATATGGAAATGTAATTATTTCCCTATTGTCTTTCGGCTGTAATGATGATAGGTAATAAAGCGTATACCTATACGTACAGTCGTGGTAATTTCCGCCTGATCAGTTAAAAATTTTTTTCGCTTAAATCATCGGAGGTCCCAAGCCATGCCCCCTTAAAGTTTAGGCCTATTAGGAAAGCGTCAACTTTGGCGCGCAAAATAACAATAACTCTCGTTTGGCGTGTGTCGTCTGTGCGCTCGGCCGATCGGAATCTTTTCATTCATTATTTCTATACAAAGTCAACGGGGCGGGGCTAGAAAGCGTTTGTATAGTGCAAGCAAAAATTAGCTTAGTGGTGATCAGGCGGGAGTGTCCTCAATAGTACGCTTACGTTTGAGGGCAGCTTATACCGTATTCCAAGTTCAAAACAACTCCGTGTTTCAGCAGAAGACGAAACGTTTCCATTTTACAGATTGTGCATCAATAGGAGTGTACGAGATTTATCGCAGATGTCTGGCATTCGAGTACATTACATGTGCCGCAGTGCAATCTCCGAATGGGGCTCCGACTTGGTGACGCTGCTACACTATGAATTTACAATTTGCGTCGACATCTGTGTCTGCACCGGGTTTTAAGCCAGTTACGTGCGATGTATCAACGTAGCTTATGATGTTTGTAGATACATTCGGCGCCCTGCAGTGTCCTGACCCCTTTTCTAGATCTTTGTAAGAGGGATCAGAATGTACTACAGTCAATTCCCGATCGGTTATCATTTTCAATACCTTCACATGTGCGAACAGCAGAACATGATATAAAGGTTGTAAAAAAACCTCTTAACGAAGTCGAAAGGCACTTGTTCTCCCCGTCATTGCGATCATGTTTTTGTTGTACACCATACCTTTTTTTTTTTTTTTGTACGGATGGGAAATCATCAAATGACTCCTCCCGCTCTGGGCGGAGCAGGAGGGAGTGTCAGACTTTTACTGACTAAAACCCATCTATGTTCCTTCATCGCCCTTTGTGTTCCGGGGCCACGGTATCTCTTTCGAATAGTCCCGCAGCCCCGGCAGGCTTCGGCCCTTGCGGACCCCTTCCTTATTGCTGACTCTCTTTGAGGCGCGCGTGGAACACGAACGCGCCGTCGACACGGCCTGTCGTCATGAGACGGACGGACGGCGAGCTAGCCCATAGCTCCCCGTCCACAGGCCCGCGCCTACGGTGGCCGGAAGCCACCACGTGGCCCCCGACGCCCGGGGCGTCTCCGGGAACCTTCTAGTTTTACTACTTTTTGACAAGGTTTTTTTTTAAACACATTAATTTTTTTGCTTTAAACACCTCCACGACCCCCCTATTATTCAATCTATGCATCAACACAATGTTTTGAGTGCGTTACATTGAGTTTTCCAACAAAACATAATTTTTCACCCCAAAAAAAAGTCGTTTCCCAGCAATAATTTTTGCGCAAAGTTACAAACAAATTTTCATTATTTTATTTTTTTAATATCTTTTTTTTTTTTTCAGGTTCCTTTATCGATACTGAACTGACCCCTAAGTTATGGCACGCGACTACTTTAAAATCCTGTATACAGGTCTTCCCAGAATTTGATCCCTATTAGCGACACTATCGAATGATGTAATAAAAGTTTTTCAAAATCAACGGGTTCGATTCCTGGCTAGGAATATTATTTTTCCAAAAATCTGATGATGCAGTTATAGTTTTCCGGCTCCAGACTCCTTTGAGTATGTTTTGCGATTCCTCACAGTTGTGGATTTGGCCATATACGCCCACTGGAAAAATTCACCCTGATATACAAAGTATCAGTAAAGAATGTGAAGGAAATGTGTTGTGTGTTCTGTCTACAGCCATGCATCACCGATGTCTTAAAAATCTGATGTTTTATAGTGCATTCTAATGTTGCAATTAGGTACTAGTATTATCAGAGCAGCGGTGGCCCAGTGGTGGTGCCCAGCGGTGGAACAGTAAGTCGTGGGTTCGAACCCTGGTAGGCGCATTACTTTGTGTAATTTATTTCATCACCGCTGCTCTCAAAACGGTGAAGGAAAACATAACATCGTGAGGAAACCCTGGCATGTTCTAGAACCAAAAAATTCGAAGACATGTGACATCTACCAATCCTCGTGGTGGATTACAGCCCATTACCTCTCATAGAGAGGAGGCCTGTGTCCCAGCAGTGGGAACATTAATAGGCTGATGATGATGATGATTATCAGGCTATAATATTTCCAATTCTGGGACAAAGAACCTCTCTCTGTGAGCCGTAGTCCACCATACGGGCCCAGTGCGATGTGGTAGACTTAATAACTAATAGGAAATTCGTCTCTAGCCCTTTTGGGGCCTGCCGTTGACATATTTCGTCGAATCTTTTATATGTATGCATCTCCTATTGCTCAATTATTGATAGTTGCTACCAAGTTGGCCGAAGTTGGAGGAGGTATTCTTCAAGCACTTTAAAACGATCCGTTCCAATTGATAGCATCGAACAATTCTTGCAATCGTGTTAAACTGTTAAAACTTGAAGGTCCCGAGTACCATCGGCGTCTGTCGTGAAAGTTCGCTCCTCAATATCTATTTTAACTAGATAAGCTTCAATGGTTTTACTTTAAGAAAGATTTTATGCAAGAAAAAATATATAATTAAAGCTTAAATTGGATTTATTATCTGTTCAGATTTAAGAACGAATCCTTCGTTTTTCAACTAATTTGTTTTTAAAAACGTGTCCTAAAATAAATGGATTAATAGTGAATTGTTTTTTGTAAAACTAGAGTTAGTTAGTTAGCATTTTAGGTGCCGTGTCTGGCATACCACTGTTAAACCCACGATGGTTTGTGTGGTATGTTTACGTTGTGTAAAATATTTGTAAACAGTGTATATTGAATAATAAAAGTAAAAAAAAAAGGTATCTAACCTTTCGTAATGAATAAAAGTTTCACTTCGAATTGGATCATTATTTGAGTAAAAACACAATACTGAAATGAAAGTTTAATTTTGCGGCTAGACGAATTTGATTAGGCGTTGCGTAGACAAGTCCCTGTGCAGAATGTATAATGTGAGAGCCATGCTATGCTTTGTTGTATTCCTAGCAACATTGTAACATCGCTTAATAGAATATTTAGTGAGATACGAATACGCAAGATGTATTTTAGGCAACTTTAGCGAAGCCGATATCCAGCACTGGACTACATTTATAAACTGCGTTAATAATGTATAGACAGTCTTCTTTTTAACACGCTTTTATTAGCTTCACTTGTAACTAACTATGTAAACAAGACTTAGAATTTTTTGACCTACTTCCCGGTTTTTGATTGAGCTGTGCATACAAGTTTAGTTTGGATGACACTGCATGGTTAGCTAAGTGACGGCATTCTAAATCCAATATGACGGACTCCCAAAGATGGCGAAATAGTTCTTTTTTATGCATTCCCATGATATGAGTATCGAATGAAAAGGTTTGCTGAAAAATAAACCAGCCCGCGTAGCATGACCAGCGTAGACAAGAAAGAGAATCGACAAATCTTTTGTTCATCTGTCATTTTGTCGATTCAATGACAGATGAACAAAAGATTTGTCGATTCTCTTTCGTGTCTACGGTGGTCATGCTACGCGGGCAGAAATAAAATGACGTCACTCTGAAGCATATTTTTTTTAAACTGTAATTTTATTCTTGGTGTATCGATGGCAAGATGTTCAAATATGTTTGGCCCATAATTCAGCGTCGGGAACTCCGTTCACTGATGCAGTCATAAAGTCATCAAGTAATTTATTAAACACTAGCGGACGTCGCGCGGTTTCACCCGCGTAGTTCCCGTGGGAGTACGGAGATAAAATATAGCCTATAATATACTCGGTAAAGACGTGGCTTTCTAATGGCGGAAGAATTTTTAAAATCGGTCGAGAAGTTTTTGAGTTTATTCATTACAAACATACACACACAAAAATACAAATATTTCCTCTTTACAATATTAGCGTAGTTCCCGTTCCCGTGGGAGTACGGGTATAAAATATAGTCTATGTTACTCAGGGTGAATGTAGCTTTCTAAAAGTGAAAGAATTTTTGAAATCGGCGCAGGAGTTTTTGAGTTTATTCATTACAAACATACACACACACACACAATAGTACATTTTGATACAAGTGGAGAAAGTTTGTTATTGCATCCGAGGCGGAATTAACTCCCGAGCCGTAGGCGATGGTGTTTTTGAGCCGAGAACTGCAATAACAAATGTCCACGTGTATCAAACGACGTTTTTCAATACACTTTTGAAGAAATTAAATAAAAAAACGAAAAATATTTTTGTCATGAATTATAAGGAAACTATGATTTTCTTTTCTTTTTTTCCGCGCTTTGCTTTCGCCAGGTTGAAGGAGAAGCAAAGGTATGAAGCCGTTATACAGCCTAATATAAAAAATAGTTAAATTATTTTGTATTTTTGAATTTAAAACACAAATAAATGTTAATTTGTTTAAAAAAGTAAATATTAGTTTCAAATAATCATGTTTATCTATGATATTCTATTAATAAACACAATTTGAATTTTCAAAATACATTTACGCCGTACAGACGCATTCTTACTTTGCCGAAATAAAACAAAAACATTCAATTCCGACTATAGGCATTGAACCAATTTAGACTAAGTATAGGTATAGTTATCTGTGGCAATTTTCATTCCCGCACACGTGTTGGAAAATGAAAAAAATCGCACGCGTGTGAAATGCATAGCATGTTGAACCTTATCATAGTGCGTTAAGAACCAGTTTTCGAGGAAGTGTATTGAAAAAATACAAATCTTTCCACTTTATAATATTAGTGTAGATTATGTTCGCACAACTGCATTCATGTCTAAAATGTTTTGGAAGATCAGCAGGGCTATTACGTATCTTTCTGATATCCAGTCACTATCAAGCTTCGGTTGTACACCGAACTTTGATGACAACCGTGAATGTCACAATATTGGTACTACGTATCACACTGAGTGGATATCACTTTACCGTGACTAACAGAGTCATACATAATACGAAACTAACCTTTTGACAGTTAATTGATGGACACTGAGCCCATCAGTTACTATCATTTCGAGCTGTCAACAGAGATACGTAATAGCCCTACAGAACGTCCAACATGAACAACAACAAAAACATATAACATCCCACGTGGAAGATAAACAACACATCACCATAACACTGTAATTAAAACCCAATTAGACAACTGAGAAACAGACTTATCCTTCTAATTGTGGCTTGTTACAAACAACGCCGGAGGTTTCCCGCTCCCTCGATTACCAGAAAGTTGGGCAGTCCGCCCACCCTATTGAATTAAAATTAATAACAAAGAAAATATTTAATTCAACGCGAACCGGCGAATGTTGCCGGAAAATTCGCGCGGTAATTTTAGGAAACGCTATTTTGGGTTAGACGGATGTAAAAATATGTGGAGTTGGAGAGGCGTTTAATAAGGCTGGATACGGTTATTTCAAGATTTTGTTTTGGATATTTTCGAGGCTACGATACTAAAATTTCTCCAAGCTTTATTTTTTTTCATCAGTTTATAGATTTGAGCTCTCAAGTCATCATCATCATTCTTTTGCCCTCACCAATTCTTATTCTTTACTAGCTGATGCCCGCGGCTTCGCCCGCCCGCAAATTATATACTAAAACCTTCCTCTTGAATAATTCTATCTATTAAAAACACCCGCATCAAAATCCGTTGCGTAGTTTTAAAGATTTAAACATACATAGGGATATAGGGACAGAGAAAGCGACTTTGTTTTATACTATGTAGTGATCACACAAAAAATAACAAATATACATATAAATTGCAATATATATATAGCTTATGTACAAAGGCGAGCTTAACCCAGAATTGGGTTTTCTTACAGCAAACCTAATTTTGATAGCGAGATTTGCAGAAGAGGATACACTTATGAATGTGCATTAACATGACAAGCGTTCTAAACTACAAACATACAATTCATTTGGGGTCTGCGCAGCATGTCATGTTTTTTTTTTTTTTTTAGGATGGGAAATCATCAAATGACTTCTCCCGCCGGAGCGGGAGGGAGTGTCAGACTTTTACTGACAAAAACCCATCCATGTTCCTTCCTCGCCCTTTGTGTTCCGGGGCCACGGTATCTCTTTCGAATAGTCCCGCAGCCCCGGCAGGCTTCGGTCCTTGCGGACCCCTTTTTTTTTCTTTTTTTTTTCGGATGGGAAATCATCAAATGACTTCTCCCGCTCTGGGCGGAGCAGGAGGGAGTGTCAGACTTTTACTGACTAAAACCCATCCATGTTCCTTCTTCGCCCTTTGTGTTCCGGGGCCACGGTATCTCTTTCGAATAGTCCCGCAGCCCCGGCAGGCTTCGGCCCTTGCGGACCCCTTCACAGTTGCTGACGCTCTTTGAGGCGCGCGTGGAACACGAACGCGCCGTCGACACGGCCTGTCGTCATGAGACGTACGGACGGCGAGCTAGCCCATAGCTCCCCGTCCACAGGCCCGCGCCTACGGTGGCCGGAAGCCACCACGTGGCCCCCGACGCCCGGGGCGTCTCCCGCGGCGGCCGGGACGTGAGGATCTCTCCCTGTCTTGTTCCGCCACCTCCTTCGCTAGCATGACTGCTTCGCAGAAGGAGGTGACGGCGTCCCATTCCGTCTCGCTCCGGACCATGGCACGAACCAGGGCCGGGAGCGAGAGGTCGCCGCCGCCGATCGCCACCTCGAGGACACGGCGGTGCTCCGCCCAAGCGGGGCACACGTCCACCGTGTGCTCCACCGTGTCCTCCGGTCGATCCTCACAATGGTGACACCCGGGCGTTTCCTCCCGCCCGATTCGGTGCAGGAACTTACCGAAACAACCGTGTCCGGTAAGAACCTGCGTCACGCGGAAGGTGAGGACGCCGTGGCGTCTCTCCAGCCACTCCTCAAAGAGGGGACTTACCGCCACTATTGTGGCGTGCCCTGCACGGGGTTGCGAAAGTCGCTCTCTCCATGTCGCCATGAGATCACGCCGGAAGTCCGTCCGCCGAGCGACAATTTGCCGCGGCAGCGGAGTTTCCCCCCGGCGTAGCGCCTCCGCGCGCCACTCATGTAGGCGCGCGAGGACTATCGCCTCCAGATCCCATGGCGGCAATCCGGCAAGGAGGCTCGCCGCCTCGCGGGAGATCGTGCGGTACCCCCGGATTAGCCTTACGGCCACCACCTTTTGGGGCGCGTTCAAATAGTTGGCGGCTCGCTGCCTCAATGAACGCGCCCACACCGGGGCCCCGTAAAGGGCCATGGACCGCACGACTCCCGCGTAGAGCCTCCGGCAGGAGGCGTTTGGCCTCCCCAGGTTGGGTAGGAGCCGCCTGAAGGCAGCCCCTGTCCGCTCCAGTTTGGGGGCCAAACGTCGGAAATGCTCCACGAAGTTCCACCGGCTGTCGAGGACAAGTCCCAGGTACTTCAGCGTCGACTCGACGCCGATGGAAACCCCTCCTGCCATCACTGAGGATCCCGGAGGTGGCGCATTCCGAGGCCCATGAAAGCACATGGCCTCGGACTTGTGCAATGCCACCTCGAGACCCAGTTGCCGGATCCTCTCAACGACTATCGCAACCCCGTGTGTCATTACTTCGGCCGCCGCCTCGTGCGACCCCCCCTGTGCGAGCACCAGCGTGTCGTCTGCATAGCAAGCGACGCTGACGCCGCTAGGGAGGTCGGCGCGCAGCACCCAGTCGTACCCGATGTTCCACAAGGACGGCCCTAGAACCGATCCCTGCGGAACACCGCACGACATCTCTCGCCGGTTCCAGTCTCCGCTGCGACCGGGGTAGATGACGGCCCTATCCGTCAGGTAGTCCCCGACCACACGACGAAGGTAGGTCGGCACCCGGTGATACCGGAGTGCCTCCCTTATGCAGCTCCAGGGCATGGAGTTGAAGGCGTTGGCGATGTCGAGAGACACCGCCAAGACCACCCCACCCCTGGACACCGCATCCCTCGTCGTGAGGGCTCTCACGCGCATGATGGCGTCCACCGTAGAGCGCCCCTTGCGGAAACCATATTGGTGTTCCGCAAGGTCCGGCCCCGTCCCCGCAAGGTGCTCGGCGAGGCGGTTTGCAATCACTCTTTCAAAGAGCTTGCCCACCTCGTCGAGCAGCACCACGGCCGGTAGGCGGACGGAGAGTCCGCCGGGCGCCCCGGCTTCCGGATCAGGACCAGCTTCCCCGTCTTCCAGCGAAGCGGGAACTGGCCCCTCTCCAAGCATGCGCTTAAGAACCCCTCCAGTCGGGGACCGAGAGCCTCCGAGGCCAGGACCCAGGCTTTGCCAGGCAAGCCGTCGGGTCCCGGGGCGGTATTTTTGGCACTGAGCCTGCGTACCGCCACTCTCAGTTCTACCCCGGTCACTTCCGGAGCGTCGTCGTCGTCGCTTTCGTGGTCCGCTTCCGGCACCGCAGCCGGCGGAGCCATAGGCGGGGGCGGGTGTTCCCCTCGCGAGGGGAACAGAGCGCTCACCACGTCCTCCACGAGCTGAGGCCGGAGACTCTGCGTCAGCGGGGGGGCCCAGGTGCGGAGTTTATCCCGCACCATCTTGTAAGGGCGCCCCCACGGATCTCTGTCGAGAGCCCCCAGTATCTCCTCGCGGGCCAGATCCCTGGCCCGCAGGACATCCTTGCGGACCCCTTCCCTATTGCTGACTCTTTTTGAGGCGCGCGTGGAACACGAACGCGCCGTCGACACGGCCTGTCGTCATGAGACGTACGGACGGCGAGCTAGCCCATAGCTCCCCGTCCACAGGCCCGCGCCTACGGTGGCCGGAAGCCCGGGGCGTCTCCCGCGGCATAATTTACCATCCAGTATAAAAAATGTAAGCTCTTTCAACGGTTTCAAATCAAAACTATCAAATTATATTATTGAAACCCACAAACAATGTTACTAGCCTACCAGTTAAGATTAAAACCGTTGAACGTGTATCCCAACCAATTTAAAAAATATATATTTTTAAGACTAAGAAATTAGGAATATGTTAAGATTAAGAATATCGGTGACCGTTACCTAGAATAAGTTTATTACATTATGTTATCATAAGTTAAGTGGCTCTTTTGTCTTTTTGAGAATAAAGTATATGAAACATATGTTTTCTTCTTCCATACTTCTCTTTTAGTCGTCATCTCATTAGACACCTCCTTTCTTGCCATATCATCCTTTCCATAGTCCATCCATCGTTTTTTCGTTTCAAGTATCACACTGAAATTATGGGCATTCGAAATTACGCTGAATCACTTCGAAAAACGGCTGCCTGTCTTAAGTCTGTAATGTCTTAGCGATTAAACAGATTAAATTTCATGGGTGTCTATCGTTTGTCGTACCGAAGTTTCTGTATAGTTATACGACTCAAGGTGAATTACATCAATGATATTGAACGGCACATTTAAACTGCGATCAAGAGCTATTCATTGTCATTTTTGCTTTGGAATATTGACACTGACAGTAGCTCTTACACGCAGGATAGCTATCGCAATCAGTTAATGGTGAAATTCGTCCTTAGAAAACATTCTCAGCGCCAGGGTAGCCCGCAAAATTCAAATTTTCTTATATTTTGTTTGCAATTTGCAGATCTGTGTTAGATTGTATGTTGATTAAAATATAATTCGCGACCGTAACTCGTTGGTATTTACAGAGCTATAACCAATAAAATCATAAATACAACCCTCTAAGTTCAATCCCATTGAAGGACTATTTCATCAAAAAGGAATTTCGCGGGATATCCTGCCGCTCCCATCTTAATAGAATTTGAACAAATTCTTATTAATTTGTCGAAATCTATCTAATAGTGTTTGGACTGTGTATAAGTAAGTTGTAACAAACATCATACCCGGATCTGTGTTCTCTAAGAGAGCGCTTCCATTTGGCGCCGGCTTCCTAAATATTTGGCTCATCCAGTAGCTACAGGTTTGTATACGGAAAAAACTCGGCACCCACTAAATTATGAAGGTGTGAGCGAAACCGCTACAACAAGCGAGCCACCGCCAAATTGTTTTGTGCGACCGATGAATAAAGGATGACGTGTTTGGGCCGTGTACACCAATTAAATTGTTTGAACTGGTTTTCTAAACTGCTACGTAAAATGGCAGGACACATAGTGACGCGCGGTGATGTTAGGAGCAGTAAAGCTGTGACCGAGTGGCGTCCAAGGAATGAAAAGAGAAGTGTTGGTCGTCCGGGGCGAGATGGGCAAGACGATATTGTTGCCATCGCGCGTAAAACCTGTATGTAGCTGGCACTGGAGCGTGGAGATTGGCAAAAATAAAGAGAGGTCCTTTCACCCAACAGTGGGTGAAGTCGAGCTGAGGATGATCATGATGATAATGAGGTAAATGACGTTAACGGGAAAGTTGTTTGGTACAACAGACCCATGATCAAAAGAACTGCATGGAAGCCATGAGAAAGGCCATGATTCTTCTTCTTCTGCGTGTCGTTGGCACGACAATTTTTATATTTTATTATTTCAGAACCTCGCCATTTCCACCGCGTCATCGGTGGCAGCGCAAAGGTAACACTTCGGCACCATGTTTTTGGCCACTGACTACCTGTAACGACTGTCAAAGATCTCAAATGACAGCCGGGACTAACAGCTTAACGTGCTTTCCGAGGCACGGAGGAAACTCGGTATGTAAACCCTCGCCCATTGTAGAGGGACGAGGTAGTATTGAAATAATAGTCGTCATTTCTGTACGACGTATATTGAACGATTGATCCTAACCGACATGTGTCTGCTCTAACTAACCTAAGTTCTAAACATTACACACTACACCATCCACAGACCAACCTAGGCAGGCACGGCTTAACCTAAGGTCGACCCGAGCGGCTGTTATTATTTAGCCACGAGCTCCGCGAAAACAAACCGCGAATGAATAAATAGAAGAAGATAGGTAGAGACAGAAGGAGAGAAAGAGACAGTCGCACCTTATGCAGTGATCTTGAAATTACAGTTAAATAAAGTTATCTAGGCATCCCTAGGTCCCGTCTTGTCCCGTGGTCTATAAATGTCAAGAACTGCGAACTAGGGTGAAACTTCTGTGAAGGAGCCCGCAAGGGCCGAAGCCTGCCGGGGCTGCGGGACTATTCGAAAGAGATACCGTGGCCCCGGAACACAAAGGGCGATGAAGGAACATGGATGGGTTTTAGTCAGTAAAAGTCTGACACTCCCTCCTGCTCAGCCCAGAGCGGGAGAAGTCATTTGATGATTTCCCATCCTAAAAAAAAAAAAAGGGTGAAACTTCTGACAAGTCATCGCGACCTTAACTTAGTTCCACGTAGAACTAAGTATAATGTCTTTGGTTTCACGTAGACCGTATGATTGGGTGAGGTTAACTCAGGATTTACTTACATAATCCCTAGCTATACTAATATTTAAAATAAAGTAACTGTCTACCTGTTTAAGTTTTGTAATCCATACTAATATTATAAATGCGACACTATAAATATTATAGTTTGTTCCCGATATCCCAAAAAGCATCCATCGATTAAAAAGCGACGGGACATTTTTGACCAGAACAATCAGTGCGAATAATGACTTCGAAAAGGGCAGACTGCTGGGAGTAGCGCCCAACACGCCATCGCAAGACCGCAAGATTAAACAATTCAAAAAAACTACTCTGTTCGTCCATCTGTAACCTTTACACACATCGTTATGAACAAATATATTGGTGGCTCGCCCCTTATTTCATAGGACTTAAGGTGGATGCTCCAGGGTAGCCCGCGAAATTCAAAAGGTGGAGGAATGACTTTGCCCTTGAAAAAGTCATTCCTGCACCTTTATGCGCTTGGAGGGTTGTATTGATGATTTTGATGATTATAATTCTATATGTGCCGGACGGGCGTGATCGCTGGGCGCGAGGATGTATGCGTGTACCTAACGGACTATGTGCCTATGTATACTGCACTGTGCGCACGTGTTCTTCGCTCCTAGACGGCGCTGACGTCCTACACCTGTAGGTTCAGGCTACCTCAGACATTGTTACTTGGGAAAGGGGGTTACTGGGAATAATAACACTGATAAACTTTCATAACTGTTCAGGAAGCGATTCGAAACTTTAGGACTTTCTCAGCACTACATTTTACTGTTTGTTCACTGTTATAGAGGCATATTTGCCGTACTGATGACTACGATTCTGTCTGAATTTTGGGTCTCTATTGTACCCCGTGACTGTACTGTAACGAGAGCCATGAATCGCTTCCTGATTTTGGAAATTTTTATTAAATTATTCCACTATAATTTTTTACAATTTTAACAAAAAATATAACTTTGTGCTTATATCTGATTATATTCAAGATAACACAAGTTATTAGGTACAGTTACCTATCTACTGGTACAAAAATAAAATTATCTTTATTGTCCGAATCAAATAAAACTAGAAACTATACAATCTTTCTAATTTTGGCTGATTGAAGGATTTTTTCAGCTGAGTTTTCATGAAAACCGTCATTGAGATCGTAAGCATATAATTGCCATATACTAGGAAAGTATATGACCTATCGAGTTTTACTGTTTATAGTTACGAGTCTATGGTTTTCAGCCTGTAATGATCCTTCAACTGTCAGTCTGTTAGACGAAATTTACACGTTAAAATGAAGATGGACGCGTTAGACTGTCACATTCTCTGCAAGTGGTTTTCCTGAAGGGACTAAGTTGTTCTAAACAAAAATACTATATCCAGGCCTAGGTCGCAACCTAGGCTACCTGGATTACGTTAAATTATGACTTTAAAGCTCCACTTGCGAGTACATGTGAGTCTAGCGCGTACGTAAATGACTGTTTTGCTTATTCTAATGCACTGTTTCACTCATTTACTTGTCACTGTTATTGCCCATATCACTGACTCTATATGTTTATGGTAAAAACACTATGTACACTTGGATTTGGTGACGTTCGTCGCGAACACTATAACTACATACGTGTTACAGCCGCGAATCATATTTTAATCAACATACAACCTGAAACTGACCTGCAAATTGCAAAAAACGTAAGAAAATTTGAATTTCGCGGGCTACCGTGGAGCATCCACCTTAAACATAACTGGCGAAATATGGGTGTAATATTGGTACACATCTGGATAATTGTTTAGGGAATACTGTGTCGTAGACGAGTCAACAAGTCGCCGACAAAAGTTTTAAATGGCCGTCGGGCATGTCAACTGAACATGAGAGAAAGAAAATTTATAATAGTTAGTTCCCAGGCCATACAAGTACATGAAGTGGCTATACTTATTCTGCACTTGTAACCTATACCAAGGAAACTAATTTCATCGCAGTTAAACCCTTTCTACAAAGCAGCGTTTCTTACAAAGTCTGCGTTTGAAGGTCTGAACAAAATGTAGCCTTTTCCTTGAAATTCCGAACGCGTGCAATGGCCCCCAGATTCCTTGTCCCAAGTAAAACCCGAGCACGGTCAATTGCTCCAGCCGTAACTCTTGCAATGTGGACCGAACGGACAAAGAAAATCGCAAACAATTTGACTTTTCTTTTCGTCATTTTAGCTCTAAAAAGGACTTTTTTGTCACTTTTTTCAATCACAATAAATTGGCGACGCCTCATTGAACAACGGTTACAAGTTAGATTTGGGACCACTGACGCTATTTGGAATCGTTTACTTGAAAACACAGCCTTCAATTGTTTGCTTAATGTAGTATAATTAAGTTGAAGCAAAAAGTTATTGGTGAAAAAAAATAACGAGACATAGACAGACTGACTTTCTGTAAGCGATGACAATAATGGAAATGTCAAAAATTTGAATAAATGGAAGTCGTTGTAAAAAGTCATAACCCGTTAATCACTTGACTAGACAGGTGATGCTTTCAAAAGATCATTAAGCAACCATGACTTACTTCTAAAAACCTACTTAATTATTTCGTTTCAACACAATAGAACAGTAAATTATTTATTTGACTTCTTCTTATCCGGTACGCTCTTGACAGAGCGGTCGTGATCGTTAAGTACTGGTAGCATTATTGGAAGTGGCAGATGTGATGCACTTCACGACATTTCGCCACCGCTGCCTGCTAGAGGTCATCCTGCTGCATTCATTAAGTGAACCCCCAATGGCAGACTTGATCTGGTCAGTCCAACGCGTAGGTGACCTTCCGCGCGGTCTAGTGCCTTCTACTTTCCCTTGGACGACAAGGCGTTCTATGGACCGATTGTCACGCCGGGAAACATGTCCAAAGAATGTTAGGATGCGAGATTGTACAATCGGAAACAGACGCTGCCTGATACCGAGTTCTTGAAGTATCGAGACGTTCGTGCGAAACTCGGTCCACGAAACCCCAAGCATTCTTCTCCAGCACCACATTTCTAGAGCATCTATTTTCTGCCTTTCCACATCTCGCAAGGTCCACGTTTCAGCTGCGTAAAGAAATATGGGGAATATAAGCGTCCTCACGAGCCTGGTCTTCGTGGCTTTAGTTATATTTCTATTCCTCCATATTTTCTGCATCTTGTCCATCGCTGTTCTTGTGATGCCCATACGTCGTTTGATCTCATCGATGCACCCGCCATTGTTTGAAATTAGCGCCCCGAGATAGATATAAGATTGGACTACGTTGCAATTCGCGATTTGGGTCACTTCAGGCGAATTATTCCTGGCACGGTCAACAATCATCACCTGGGTCTTGCTGCGATTAATTTTTAGTCCAAACTCATGGCTCACTCGCTCCATCTTGGACAGTAGCTCTTCCAAGTGCTGCGAACTGGTTGCAAATAAGGTGGTGTCATCTGCGTAACGCAAGTTTGCAATCTTATATCCACCAATTGTTACACCATCCGTCCAGTCTTCCAAAGTGATACGCATTATTATCTCTGTGTACGCATTGAATAAGAGCGGTGATATAATGCACCCCTGGCGTACTCCGGCACTAGGATGGAAGTCACTTGACAGGATATCATCTGTGCGAACTGAGGCTGTGCCCTCTTCATATAGACGTCTCAAAAGGTGTACAAGATGTTTTGGTGTGCCCATGTCTAGCAAGGTCTTCCACAATACCGGCCATTTCACCGAGTCGAATGCTTTGGAGAAATCAACAAAACAAAGGAATAAGGGCTTATTGAATTCTCTTGACTTCTCGATGATCTGGCGTACGATGAGAATTTGTTCTCGAGTGCCCTTCCCCTTTACAAAACCGGCTTGTTCCGGAGCGATCTCCTTAGACAGGTAGGTTTTCAATCGCTCGTTGAGAATATGTAACATTATTTTGCTAGCGTGTGATATCAGAGCAATGAGGCGGTAGTTGTTACATTTCTTCGTCGAACCTTTCTTGTGCAGGGGTGTGAATACGGTATGTGTCCACTCCAAAGGCCAAACTCCTGTCTGCCATACCTTGTTGCAAATAAGATGAAATATCTGGTCACCACGTTCTCCTAAGGCTTTAATTGTCTCTATTGGAATTGCATCTTTACCAGTTGCTTTTTTGCTTTTCAGATGTTTTATGGCAGCGCTTACTTCGGACAGAAGGATGTCTGGCTCCAAATTCTCTCGTTCTGGGTCAGTGCTTTCAAACTGTTGTGAATGTGGGTCCAGGAATAATGACTGACAGTAGCTCTTCCACGTTTCAGAGATTTGTTCGAGTTCTGTTACCACTTCATTTTTGTCGTTCTCAATAGTCCAGGTTTTAGCAGGTAGAGATTTAGTAATAAAACGAATTTTGTGATAAAGGTCTCTAGACTCATGCTTCATAGCGTGTTTTTCGACCTCTTCACAAATGCTACGAAGGTGGTAATTGTGGTCTCGCCTACAACAGGCTTGGATGTTAGCAGACAACTTATTCAGCTCTCTTGTGTCTGTTCCCGCGGATTTCTTATGGCGCCTCTCTTCTATTAGAGCAAGAGTACTATCCGTCATCCAATGTTGACGTTTGCGTATTTCTGATCTTGGATTAGACTCCGCCACTGCATTTTGGATGAGATGTTTAGCCTTACTCCATAGCATGTCTGGTGTAGCTTCATTGTGGTTCACATCGGTCCATTCTTTCCAATTCCGCTCAATGGCTGTATTGAACTGTTCGTTATCTACAACTTCAATCCGTCTTATTTTCTTGGAGGATCGGGCAGCTTTGAGTTTCAACCGCATCTTTATGATAACGAGTTCATGGTCGGAACCACAATCAGCCCCAGGAAATGTGTGGGCATTGAGAACGGAGGTGCGCCAGCGTGATCTAATTAGTATGTAGTCGATCTGGTTTTTAGTTCTGCCTCCAGGTGACGTCCAGGTGAACAGTCTACGGGGATGGTGCTGGAATAGACTGTTCGCTACCACCATGTTGTTCTCGTCTGCGAACTGCATAAATCGTTCACCTCTTTCATTTCGCACCCCGAGTCCGAAATTTCCCACACATTTGCTATACTGAGCAGCGTTTGCGCCGATTTTCGAATTAAAATCACCCATGATTATAAGTATCTCTCTGTTGGGGATTTTTTCGATTGTTGCCTGTAATTCTTTGTAGAAACTCTCCAGAACGGAGGGTAGAGCTTCACTGGTGGGGGCATATGCCTGTATTAGGTTTAGGTTTACAGGTGACGCTTTGAGTTTCATTGACATAATGCGATCGCTAACTGCTTCATACCCTATCACACTGTTATTTTCATGCTTAGGAATAAGAATTGCTACTCCGTTTTGGCTGTTGTCATCGTTGCCGGAAAAGTAGACTGCATGGGTGTCGGTAAAGAAATGCCCGTTGTTTCTCCAGTGGGTTTCGGCTAGTCCACAAATGCATAAACCGCATCTGGTGACTTCCTTCTCTACGATGAAAAATTTACCGGGTTTTAGCAAGCCACGAACATTCCAAGTGCCTATCTTCTGGATTTTTCGCAACTTGAGGGAGTTTCCAGTAGCATTATTTCCATGCGGAGCCTGGTCTCCTACTCCATCATGGCCGGTAGTCCATTTCCCACCGCTCGCCCCGGACGCGGCGCGGCGCCGCGCGCTAGACGGTTCGCATGGCAATCGTGATCCTTTTGTGTCTACTTTCATAACGATTTTCTCGGGAGGTTAGTTGCAGTGGTTTCCCGTTGCCTTCTGCACCAGATATTTTAGGGGTTATTTATACCCCATGGCCCCTGGAGCCTCTTCTGACCTCTGGTCAGGAATGTGGTTATACCGCCACTGCTCGGTCGCCATTGCCTCGTCTGTTATCTAGCAGGGGGACCACGGTAGAGGAATACCGCCGCGGATGATGTGTTGTCCGCGCGTGCAGGTGAGGTTGACGGTTGGGGCCGGAAAGATGGTTTGTCCGTTCTCCCCCTTCATTTATTTGACATCTTATTATAAATATTTTATCCTTTCTCAGTTTAAATCCTTAATGCTATCAATTAATCAATCTTCAGAATATTATCATTTTTTGACCAAAAAAAAGAACATTGGACAAATACCTTGGATCGTCCTCGAACCCTCTTCCCGTTGTTGAGTCGAAGCCACGCGTCCCACCGGTGTCTGTACACGGAGATGGTGTTCCAATGTCCCAATCTGACCGGCTCTGGAGATCTGAGGATGCCGGCGCCACTGCCGCAGTCAAATCTGGTAGAACATAAATATAAATTAGTGCTGGAAAAAGAGATTTTAGGGAGATTATTAGAAGAAAAGTCAGAAAATGAGATGCCATGTGTCAGATGATATAATTGCCACGTTTGACTTTTTCCGACAACAACCAGAGGCCCCAGCACAAGCGCGCGGTTTAAACTTAACGAAAATACGTCGATTTTTTAGTCGAAAATACAATTATCCTATAGCATTTAAGTTGATTTGAAGTGAATAAATTCTTAAAATAATCGCAGTATCCCAGCAGTGGGACACTCAAACAGGCTTGGTGCTGGATCCCCGTTAAACAAGATCAAAGGAAAACTTCAAAAAGTCGGACACGCGCATGAAGGGTACCATCACCGTACCATCGCAGTAGAGGAGCCCCCTTTAATTTTTAAATTATTTTTGTTACAGCGGCAACAGAAATTAAATACATCATCTGTGAAAATGTCAACTGTTTAGCTATCACGGTTCATGAGATACAGCCTGGTGACAGACAGACAGACGGACAGTGGAGTCTTAGTAATGGTCCTGTTTTTACCTTTTGGGTACGGAACCCTAAAAACTGACATATGTGTGTGTGTGTGTTTTTACATTCACGCAATTTGTCATCGCTGAATCTAAGAATGGCAGGTTTTGATGATTCAAGTAAATTGATGATCATCAAATAATCTTAACGTTTACAACTTGGATTGACATAATATACTTTTACTAAACGGTTTTAGAGCGATTACCACTTTTAGATCTTCTGATAAATTATTCAGACATATGGGATTATGTCTAGAAGTCGATCCAACATGAATCGACGCAGACTGTGTTGGTAGAAGTCAGTAGGTGACAACGCCGGGAGCGGATGCCCTAGAAGGACATGCTGTCGCTGACCTTATTGGTAAAGTTCTTGAGAAAGGTTAGGCGTGTAGTACTCGCAACCAGCGTGCGTGTATGACCAGTATGAACGTGAACGAGGCGAAAGGAGTACCAATGTAAGGATCGTACCAGATCGCGGTCTGTAGTTTTTGCCTACCCCCAAAGAAAAATACCGTGATTATAAGTTTGTGTCTATATGTAGGTAAAAGTCTTCAGGGAATATACGCAGAAACCCGTAAACCTAACTAAGAGGTATCCTTCTTCAATATTTTACTGCAAAGAAAGTTCAGTTTCATTTCTGCGAATTAATCTGAGCTCTATTCCGCCATTGTGGGCTTAAGAACAATACTGGTTATAATGGACCGAGGGAATGTAATCCAGGATCGATATTAATATTGGACTGCAGTCGCTCCGGATAATTAGGGCTGTGCTAATTAATACACAGAATAGGTCCAGAAGATCTGCTCTATTGATGGCATGTTATAATGAAACGATGTTACGGTGACAATAGCGTATCACACGTCTATTGATTGGTGTCATCGTCCTCGGAAGGATAAACTGGCGTAAATAGTGACCGAAATACGACGCCGTTTCACTGAGCATGTAAATAACTCGAAAAGAAAATGAGTGGATAAATTGTTGTCATACCACGAAAGGAATCCTAAACTGCATACCTTTTTTTTTTTTTTTAGGAAGGGAAATCTTCAAATGACTTCTCCCGCTGTGGGCGGAGCAGGAGGGAGTGTCAGACTTTTACTGACTAAAACCCATCCATGTTCCTTCATCGCCCTTTGTGTTCCGGGGCCACGGTATTTCTTGCGAATAGTCCCGCAGCCCCGGCAGGCATCGGCCCTTGCGGACCCCTTCATTGTTGCTGACTCTCTTTGAGGCGCGCGTGGAACACGAACGTGCCGTCGACACGGCCTGTCATCATGAGACGGACGGACGGCGAGCTAGCCCATAGCTCCCCGTCCACAGGCCCGCGCCTACGGTGGCCGGAAGCCACCACGTGGCCCCCGACGCCCGGGGCGTCTCCCGCGGCGGCCGGGACGTGAGGATATCTCCCTCTCACGTTCCGCCACCTCCTTCGCTAGCATGACTGCTTCGCAGAAGGAGGTGACGGCGTCCCATTCCGTCTCGCTCCGGACCATGGCACGAACCAGGGCCGGAAGCGAGAGGTTGCCGCCGCCGATCGCCACCTCGAGGACACGGCGGTGCTCCACCCAAGCAAACTGCATACCTTGGTATGCAGTTTACGATTCCTTTCGTGGTAACAAGTCATGTGCACTGCTATAGTGCTAACTATTATTGAAATGAGGAAGTTTTTCGAAAATCGAATAGTGGCAAAACAACAGGCGACTCACCACAGGGAGACACACACACACACAGCACAGCATTTCGTAGGTTTCATACTTCCACTACAACATAGAACATACAACATAAGCTTCTTGGTAGCATAATCAAATACAATTGTATTTTTTACATTATCGCTGAAGCATACCACATTGTCTAGTTTTGAAAAGACGAGGGAAAACCGAGGGTAACTGGCCTACTTGAAATAAATGATCGAGTTGACCTTCTGACTTTCTTACTCTGTGGCTAATACCAGGATTCGAATGCAGCTGTACTGTGGGTTTAAAATAATGCCCATCAGAGGGAATTAGTAATCAAAATCATAGAAGCGTAATTATGTTTGTAGTTAGGCAAATTATTAGTGGTTAATAACTTAACGGAATTTCAGTGGGAAACAATACTAAATTAACGTGCAGGTCAGATTATTTTAGGTTATCGTTTTCATGGTACATTTTCACTGAAATGTTTATTGTTTGCGCGTTTAAATCGCGCTTAGTGTACCCAGTAATCAGGATGAAAGCTCATAAATAGGTATTGTAAGCAAATAACAAAATAATGCAACGGGAATAAGCGGGAGCATTCCATGTTTCGACCAGCTGACACTGATTGCATAAGGAGAAACTAGACAGTTCAAAAGTTGGATTAGTGGTTGTTATGGTTACCTGTAGGCTTAGCCAAGTTGACAATCTACATTCGTTAACGCATAGAAAACTAACCGAATGTATGGGAATGACATCATTTCAACGTTAAGTCACGTGGTCAAAACAAACGAATAGAAACTTTAAAGTTCAGTCAAAACTGTAAGTTGGCTACGATTTATATGGGATGTAGCGATCACGATTGTAAAAACGAATACATTTCATTGTATCATCTTGATCGATGTAAAATTGTCTACGAAGTTTCTATTCGTTTGTTTTGGCCACGTGACTTAACGTTTACGATTGTAGAAAGAGAATCGATACGAATCGTTTGTAACTTGGCTAGGCCTGCTGGACGAGACTCGCATATACCAGGGCAGCATGTAGCTGAAGGGGCCTGCCCCCTTCAGCTACATGCTACCCAGAGCTCACATGCTCCAGCAGAGGGTGAAACAAAGCAGTCCATGAATGAATAAAGAAATGCAGTAGAAAAGAAACAACACTTGTTACTTCCCACGCTTAATACACAAAGGGGGAGAGTAAATTGTAAATATTGAATCACCTACATACAGTGTTGTAAAATAAATATTGTGCATCGGCAAACATCGGAAACAATCGTGTAATTTGGTGCTAAAGAACACCAAATTCAATTTTTAACCTACTGCATGAAGAGTATAGGTTTCTCAATTCGTCAGAATCTTTATTTTTATTTAAAACTTTTTAAACAAAAACACTAAAAAGTGGAAAATAATGTTACTTTCGGAAGTCGGTAGCAAAAAAGTTCAAGTTTTTTTTGAAGAAGTTTTTAAGGTTTTTTTTTTGGGAAATGTTTTACTTCACAAACTATAGTACATTTTGATACAAGTGGAGAAATTTTGTTATTGCATTCGAGGCGGAATTAACTCCCGAGCCGTAGGCGAGGGTGTTTTTGAGCTGAGAACTGCAATAACAAATGTCCACGTGTATCAAACGACGTTTTTCAATACACTTCTGAAGAAATAAAATAAAAAATAACGAAAAATATTTTTGTCATAAATTAATAAGAAACTATGATTTTAATTTTCTTTTTTTCCGCGCTTTGCTTTCGCCAGGTTGAAGGAGAAGCAAAGGTATGAAAGCCGCTAAACAGCCTAATATAAGAAATAGATTTTTTTTATATTTTTGAATTTAGAACACAAATAAATGTTAATTTGTTTATAAAAGTAAATATTAGTTTTAAATAATCATGTTTATCTATGATATTCTATTTATAAACACAATTTGAATATTTAAAAATATTTAGGCGGTAAAGACGCATTATTGCTTTGCCAAAAATAAAAAAAAACATTCACTTCCGACTTAATGCATTGAACCAATTTGAACTAAGTATAGGCAGTATAGGTTTAGTTATCTCAGGCAATTTTCATTCCCGCACACGTGTTGGAAAATGAAAAAAATCGCACGTGCGTGATATACATGAGTGCATGTTGAACTTAATCATAGTGCGTTATGAACCAGTTTTCGAGGAAGTGTATTGAAAACGTATTTCATGGCATGCTATGCCCAATATTTAACATGTACTGTGAGTTCGTGTTCCGCCCTCATGGGGTGCTGGGGTGACCACTCTACTAATATAAACATGAAGCACTTTCCGGTAAGTGGGTAACCGATATCACCCCATTCTAGGTGCCAATGCACTTTGGTGACATGTTACGGGGCATTGACCATTGCTCTTTAATATACAAGTGATTTAGAAAATAAAATGAGCAGTTATAAGCGCTACATTGCAGAACAATTTAATTATTACTACATTCAATAAGTATTGAGCTTGTTGCTTGTGATGAAATGAAAGTATTTGCTCATCACTGATAAGTATACATGGTGTAAACGGCCCCTTCACGAAGCCCTCAATCAAGCGTTCTGAACATAAATCTAAGTAACCTTACGCAAAAATTATTGCTACTTTTTTTGCGGTGAAAAGTCACGTTACACAATAAAACTCAATGTAACGCACTAAAAACATTGTGCTGATGGACACATTTAATAGTAAACGGGTTATGGAGGTATTTTAAGTAAAGTTATGACCTGAAAAACTAGTAGGTATTTGAAAAAATTACTTGTGAAAAAGTTGGAACTTTGACCCCCAATATCTCTGTAACTAGAAAGTTCCCAGGTATGGTCTAGTCTAAAGGCGAGGAGAACAAGTGCCTTTCGGCTTCGTTAAGGGTATATTTAGCACCCTTTATAAAATCGATCTCTCATTCAAACTAGAATCGATAAATCAACACAGCACAGCAACTATTTCGAACTTCGTTTCTGAGAGACTAATGCTTGATATAACAGATGAACACAGAGCCGCTCACATAAGTTAAGGCTGGCTGACATAGACTGCCTGTAAACAAGATCTTTTGTTGCGGGGACCTACTGCAGGTATAACCCACCTCTTTAGATACACAAGTTACGTCCAACTTGCAATTTTCTCAAGCATGTATTTCACCATTCACGTACCTGAGTTCTACTTCCTAAGGAGCTCGTGGCTAAATAATAACAGCCACTCGGGTCGATCTTTAGGTTAAGCCGCGTTTGCCTAAGTTGGTCTGTGGATGGGTGACCACCCTTACATACCGAGTTTCCTCCGTGCCTCGGAAAGCACGTTAAGCTGTTGGTCCTGGCTGTCATTTGTAGATCTTTGACAGTCGTTACAGGTAGTCAGTGGCCTAAAAGTCTGACAACCAGCCTTACCAAGGGGTAATAATACCTTATAGTATTACCCAGTAGGTAGTAACTGGGTTGTGGAGGTCAGATAGGCAGTCGCTCCATGTAAAATACTGGTATTCAGCTGCATCCGGTTAGAATGGAAGCCGACCCCAACATAGTTGCGAAAAGGCTAGGCAGATGATGACGTACCTGAGTTCCACATGTCCGTTCCTGAGCATGAGCGCCAGATAATCCCCAGACAGATCGTCGTGTTCGCCAGTGAGGAGCAGAACGCCGCGCGCACGCTCGGGTCGCACGCGCACTCGGACACGCACGCGCTTGTACGCGCCGCGCAGTGCGCGTAGGGCCAGCCAGGAGGATCCCGAGAAACGAGGCGTTGACACTCGACCATCTGTTGAGGAAAAGGCTGGTTAGATTTGGAGGTAGTGGCACTTCATCTATACAAATAAATAAAATTAAAGTGTCTGTTTATAATTTCAAAATAACAGTTTGTTACCCAAATGGTTGCTACTCTTCGAAACAGCTGGATCGATATTGACGGCTAGTAAGTCTTATGTACTTAGTTATGGTGCAGATCAATTTACACCTTAACGACGACGTTCACGGAAAATGCTATGCAACAATGTAAGTAAATTGTTAATGGGAATCCAAACAAGCATTAATACACTATATGTGTGTGTATGTATATGTAGCATTGAGGAGTGAGAATTGCAGTGATGGGAAAATACAAAGCTACAAAAAGAAAAATACACCGCAGTCGCATTAAAAAGACTAGAAGTGAAGATACCTCAAGCAGTACTTTGGTAGTTCATAAACGACATCCATTCCCCTCAAAACAGTTACTAACTTTAGTAATGTTTCATAATAAAAACCTTCTTTACAAAGATTATATAGCCTTTTTCATAAAATCATCCTACGTCCCGCTGAAAACAGTACTAAGCCGTAACCAGAGACTATTTAAGATATATTTACGCGTTTTTACACGACTTCCAGTAGTTAGAAAAGTCTAAGTATCGTCAAGACGGCTGATCCCCTGAACATTGCTGCTGGGAACAACAACAGTGCTTAGAAAACTTTCATTGTTTCACTCTCTCCGACCCTGAAGTTACGGGGGAGTTGTGTTGTCGATAAAAACGGAATAGAGGTGTTAATCGTTACCAGGAATACTGAGTATTGTTAAAGGGACTCAAGAATGGGCAGCTGCTTTGGGCTCGCGTGGTGAAATGGAAGGAAGTCTGTGTCCCAGCTGTGCGAACGTCGCAAGCTTAATGTGGTGACCGAATGAGGTTAGGAACAGCTGGAATACTTTTGAGCTATACAGGGTGGAATGAACACCGACGCTAATCGCTTACCACAACATACAGTACCAGAATATTACATGGATTTTTTTAAATCTATTGTTTTCTTCCTACCTACACGGTCAACATGCATGGAACAGCGAATTATTTTTTTCTTTTTTTTACCGATTAAAAGTTTATAAAGAAGTTTCAACCAATAAGTTGAATGGTTTTAATCCTCGTTAATCTTACAGAGTGGTTCCTGGAAAATGAAGCAAAAGAGACTTACAAGGCTACCTAGCAGATACGTGAGTGACATATAGTTGTAGAAACATAATTATGTTTATAGGGAAGAGGTCCGCAAGGGCCGATGCCTGCCGGGGCTGCGGGACTATTCGAAAGAGATACCGTGGCCCCGGAACACAAAGGGCGATGAAGGAACATGGATGGGTTTTAGTCAGTAAAAGTCTGACACTCCCTCCTGCTCCGCCTAGAGCGGAGGAGTCATTTGATGACTTCCCATCCGAAAAAAAAAAAAAACAAATTAAGAACATTATTACTAACACGCATCATCCTACAAAGCGTCACGGTTGCTATAGAAACATCATTGTTGCCATAAAAATAAGCATGACACATTATTGGCCTTCTTTCTATCGTTTTCTGGAACTTTCAATTTCCTTCCAAGACCTTTACTATAGCTACTATTCAAAATGTTAATAATAGTATCAAATTCTTGTTTGGTCAAGAAGCGGTTCTGAAAGGCGATACAATTTTATATTATTATCACTACAAATGCAGATTGCTTTTTCGACCCACTGCCTTCCATTGTGATTTTTCTGCTCCGTGTCGACGATCCGATTTTCCATCGTAGGTACTCTTGAGCGTCGACTGTCTACGTCTAATTTAAATTCGGCTCGGATCGGATTCCTGTAGATCAGCTGTTTCTAACACGACTACATGTCGGCACTGTCGCCAGTAATTGGTACAATCAAGCTCAACAATGCAAACATCTTCCATAAATAATTTGTTGTGACAGCACATGAAGGGCTCGTCACAAGCGTCAGTCGCTAGTGTCGTACATAAATGTCGCACTTGTGTCGTCGAGTGTACCTACATACCGACTGACGGGATTTACATGATCTGTGTTCAGTCGCAGAGCCTGGATTAGCTCTGAATAAATTAATATTATATCCGTTCATATTCAAACAAAGCATTTATTCGACATTTTGTGTGCTTTGAAAACACGAACCCCATTTAATATGATTCCGTTTGAAACGAATGGACAGTTACGTCAACAGAAAGTTGATCCACGGTCAAAGTGTTTTTGTCTACCACTGAAAAAAGTCATTAAACCTCCTTTGGCATTGTAAAATGTGACAGCACATCTTTTATTCTCTCATCATCCATTGTAATTTAACAATTTCTTTGTACAATCGTTTGAGAGCGAAAGCAAAAGCATTCGAAACATCCCCTGAGCTGATCGAACGTAATGGGAATACTTCCAATATAAAATACGAGTACATTGTGTAAGTCACCCTCGGAATAAAGTTCAAGCGTCTCGCAACAGTAAAACAAACCTTCGGAAAGAAAGGAACAAACAGTGTGGGTAGATTTGGGATTTTTTACCCTTCTTTGGGGAAAAAATCGTTTTAACTAGGGGAAATTTTAAAGTAATACATTTTAGAGAAAATTTTCCAAAAGATAGATAGGATCACAAAAAACCCGACTACTGAATAAAATGTAGCCTATGTTACTCGGGCCATAATATCGAATTGATTGACAACTTACTCATCAAAATCGAATAAATAGTTTAAGCGCTACAGTGGGACATACGTAACTACAATCATACATAAATAGACTGCTAAATTCATAACCCTTCCGTTTGGCTTTGCCGAAGTCGGGTAAAAATAAAAAATAGGTTATATTTAGGAAATCGCAAGATATTTTACAGCCAAATTAGTAACATGTACTATAGGCAAAGGCATTTTTTGTACAGGAGGCACCTTCTTGCTCTTGAACCGTTTATTTTACAAGTTAAATTATTTTTAGATAAATTATTAACAATTAAATAAAATTAGCCAACTTTTTTAAATTAATCAATAATTCGGCAGTGCTGTAGTGTTAGATTATTTTGTAATAAGGAACTAATATATATATATATCTTTCTCTTTGTATCTATCTGTGGAGGCTTGTTATTAGCAATTTAGTTATTTAAGTTTGTTACTATAATGTCATTAGTCTGTAAGCTTTCCTAAAATAATATAAATAAATGAATGTACCAATACAGGGAACGGGCAAACATAGACACAAGTTATTTTTCCATCTCTCCGTTTGTTTTATTTACAGTTTGGAAGAAAGATTGGGGAAAAAGATGCAAAACGTATCATTTCAGGGAAAAAAAAGATTGAAAATGGGGAAATTTAAAAACTCGATCTAGCAACCCGGGTAACAAAGCAATATTACACGAACGCTTAGGGAGCACCATAAACAAATGTGCCCACATCTGTGAAAGCAGGAAATTGAGTAATTTCACCGAGAACCGGCTTCGGGAGATGAGACCTCTTAATTATGACAGAGACACGCCACGCTAACAATAAAAGCAGTCTGGCGCCGTTTGTCACGGCTTATAGTCTGTACCTACAGACGGAGCTTATAATAAAATGGGGCTGATCTCAAGAGGTACAGGTCAGATGTTAATTAGATTCTGTATTTTGAGCTCTATTTGTCTTAACTTTGCTTTGTGCGAAAGTAATCTGTGACTATTTCGGTATAGTGGGTCATGGATCAGAGTAAAAATAAGATTTAAACTTTGGGAATTTCAAACTTACCAGTTCACAATATTGGGTAAAAGTTTGGTCCTTAGAGGTGAATATTGAGAGTAAAGTTTTAAAAATAGGTAGGTACGCAATAATAGCTACGAAAAACATCATTAGGCTCCTGCCCTAAACTCAATTTATTTGGGGTCGGCGTCATCCTCTTCCATACTTCTCTATAGTCGTCATCTGATGCGGCATCTCATTTCCAGCCATAATAATTTTTCATACAGTTTACTCTTATAGGGATAGTTAGAAAAGTAATAATGCAAAATATTTCGCACCCATAGGGACGGAGGTAAATATCATGAGCTCGCGACAATGCACGAGTGAAGTGGGTTGGACGATCGCTTCCGTTTCATATTTATCATACTAATACGTTGACACAAATAGAACACGATTTCAAGAAAACGAAGCAGTTATGCTGAGTAATTTGCGGTCATTTCCGATATTTTTAGGTCTGTCATAACGACAGTCCACTCCTAGAATTCGACCTTGCTTAGTTACATCATTTTACTACTGGATGATGGAACAGACATCCCTCTCCTCCTCACTTCATCAATCCAGCAAAACACCTGCCTCCTAGGCAGGAACTGCAGTGGCCAATCTAGAAATCTCTTAACCGTTTGCGGGCCCAGGTTGGCCGCTGTAGAAATAATCTGGCCAAATGGGGTATTATGGACCCGTCCCAAATACAATGCCGGTGTGAAGCCTCACTGCAGGATAGGCTCCACCTCCTTCGTTGCCCATCCTGCACAGCCACCTGCACCTTTCAGGATTTAAACCAAGCTAACGAAAGAGCATTAGTCAGGTAATATTTGAATCCATCGACACGCAAACAAGAAGATACTACAGCTGGGAAAAGGCCTCTCCCCATGACTTCTAGTGTTTTCGAACTAAGGCTAATATGGACCGCTGGTCGTTGGTTTTGTCCAGCACTTAACATTTGCAGACATTCATAGTTACAATATTGTGTGTCCAATTTCTACACTGAAAAAATATCGATACCTATCCAACACAATTCTCGTACAGAAACGCGAAAAAAAGAGCAGCGTGTAGCCGAAAACCGAATCAAATTGGGATATCCGCTAGAAAATCTCATCAGCATTGTGTTCGAAATCAAGTGTGATTCAGACAGTGGCGCCGGATAATTTAGCTATTCTCACCAACATTCTCACCCCCCAGGATGTCTAGGAGGCCGTAGATCAAGATCCCTCGATATTACTTAATATAATTCAAGCACCCTGCATTCTTCAAGAGATGTCGATTAACGGAGGGGACACCGTTACACCCTGCAGGGGTCGCTAATCGAAAAATCGGGGCGACTCGGTTCACGCAACGGCGATGCGAGGAGGTCGGTGTAAAAAGTTTTGATTTCAGTAAAGTTTTACAGGTACCTAAGGCATAATTTTCACTCGTAACTTACTTTTAGTCGATAATGGAACGATACGGGGGTTTGTTTTCGGTTATTTCTTTCGATAGATCATTTATTTTGGTTATTTGTGTACCTACTCGTTTGTGTAAATGCGAGTACTTATGAGAATTTTGTTGGGCCCAGTTTCGGAGTATTTTGTTGCCTAAACGATTTTCGACTAATGATTCTGGGTTTAAGCTAACCAATTAATTAGCTAAAGCAATATAGACTCCTTTTGTAAATTATAAACGTGAGTACTTGTGAGAACGGATGGATTTTTGTTACCCTTTGACGCAAAAACTACAGATTTTCATGTAACTTTACAGTATCACAAACATATTGTGAATTTAAGTGGGCACAGCCGCGGGTGGCAGATTGTTTGTAACAACTAAATATTCCATTAACAATAATCCATGTGTCCCTTCTACCTCCCCTCCTACCATCACAAAGTGTTCCATCACTTTCCATTTAATCCACACAAGTATCAAGTTCACCAGGATGCAGGTAAACACGTTTAATTTTAGAGTGAATTCAACATAATCGGATCACGGAGCGCGAGGAGGCAACTCAATAACAACTGTCACGGTGAAGTTGGGGAGTTGGGGCGTGTTCCGGAAGTGGTCTCTGGTAATGGCGGCGTGTGCCTTCCGGTTCGCGTTATATAAGCGGCCTGGTCCAACCGCACTCGAGTTTGGTTTAGAAGATCCATTTTCGTATATAATTTTAATTTAAAAAGTCACGCTTGTGGGCCGAGAGCTACGCAGAGGTTATAGCACAGAAACATTATAGGTATGGAAAGTTTTACATTTTTAATTATTATTTCAGTCTATGTCCAATTTTTTTCACTGCTTATCATTGACAGCTCTTATTAAGGGTCTCTAAAAAGAACCAAGGAATGACACGATAGTGCTGTATATATACTTTTCTCAAAAACATTTTTGATACTTCCACCATTATTAACGTTGATAGAATGTCACTTTCCTTAGGCAGGTTCAGTAATCTGTTTCCAGTAATTTGTTCTCCATGTAATCTGTTTCCACTAACTTTGGTAGTACTGTGGTGATAGGTATGGTCATATTTACCAACAACTACACGGGCTATTATTTACACCTTGACATTAGTCTGACAGATAGAGCTGGCTGCTCAGAAATCTATGTTCCTGACAAAAAACTCATGTGGTCTAAGTTCACGCCACAGTACTATCATCCTCGGCTTAGATCTAGCCTTCTGCTTCTCCACTGTGTGGTGAATCGTTCGACTGCTAAATCAATTTCTCTTTACCTTGTAATTGACAGTAACCAGACCTCGGATTCTTATTGGCGCTAGAAATTCGAAGTTGTTACCTCAAATCTTTCCGAGCGATATTTTTGGGATTTTTGCGCCATCCATTAGGACCAAATGACGTGTATGGAGGAGAAGGTAGGTCAATATTTTGAGGTAAAATGTTTTAGCGGTATTTTTCTTATGTTTTTGGTTGCTTACTTTTGATATTCGTATTTAGAAGCGAAGGTTTATGAATTTAACCAACTTGAAAGCTGATCTAAATACGAGTCTTTCTTATCCTAACTAATATTATAAGGTAGTTTGTTTGTTACCTGTACATGCCTAAACCACTGAACCGAGCATCCTGAAATTTTGCATATACATTGTCAAGTGTACAGAAACGGACTTAGGATACCTAACATGTCGAACAAAAAAAGTAGGTATTGTTCACAAGAAAAACATCCTGTACATAGAGCACACCTCTGCCTAGCCCGAGAATTACAGTCGTTTTGTTAAGTCCGTGTTACATAAAGGTTAAAAAGAAAATATTTCACGAGAATGAAACAAAAGACATTAAATGTACTTATTTCAATATGTTACCGTTTCACATTATCTTTCTACACCATTATGTTCAGCTGGAGGCATTAAAAGGGTATCAATTAACACCCTTTTCTGATTCAAGACACTTTTGAGCTAAGTAGATTTTATGTTGAGGAACAGAAAAAATCTCATGTCTGGCTGTTTCAATGAAACATTTTGATTTTTTCTGGATTTTCATCGGATTAAGTTGTCAGTGTTTAAATTAATATAACAGCACGCTCAAATGTCACGCTAGCTCGAATGTTGAACAATATTCCTGTATTATTCAAATTATAGGAATGTAAACAACAAATTCAATACCAAAACAAGTAAATTAAACTCCGCCGTCTCATAAACAGTTTGTAAGCACTTCAAAAGGCAATAATTCAAAATGGCCGCCCCATTGGCCGATATTTAAACTCTTTGGTAAGCATTATCTTTTGTGGCCTCGTTAATTGCTGCCATTGAGTTTTACTTTGAATTTGAAGGATATCGGGGGAGTTGGACTTTGTTTAGTTAAGAAAATTATTTTAGAGGGAAGCTTTTAAAATTGGAATTATAGATTTTACTCTCGGTGACCCCCGGGCTAAACTTCCTCGGTCATTTACCTTTACAAATCGTAATATATGCAAAAATATTTCCTAACCCTTTGGGGATTATCAGCGTGATGACGTCATGTTCTCTAATGAAACTGGACGTAGTCAGCACTTTAAGACCGGATAGTGTACTAATTGCTAAGGAATATTTAGGCTGTCAACTCTGCAAGAATTTCTGCAAAACAAAATTTAATTTTAAGATATAGGTATTAGTTTCGTGTGCAATATGTGTTATTTTTTATTTAATAATTTATTTTACTTTACTTACTTAATACATCTAGTTAAATTTCATATAGATACGCATTATACAATAATGTAATGTAAAATTATATTTGCATGCCCTAAAAAGACAAAATATGGTTTGTGCCTAAACCACCAACTTTAACATCTGGTAACACCTGTATTTTAAGCAAATAAATTACTCTTATTCTTATTCTGGAACGCGGCGCCGTTCATAATAAAATTAACTTATCGCATTCAGTTTCAATGTTGAAATCCGCTGTTATGGGTCCAAAAATCTACAAACTTTTTCAAAACAAACAAGTAGTAGCAAATACAGAACCACTGATTTCCAAAGAACAACTTTAGGTCATAGACAAACTTACCTGATTTGCAAGCATTCGGGTTCCCGGCGCACGGACACCGTTCGCTGCTACAGCTGTCACAGTCGCAAGCTTCGACTGCTGCCGTCCATGGAGGCGATGCTGTCGCTCCTGGCACCTGTTAGAGGAAGCAGTTACTGGAGGCAGTCTTGAAGAACTGTGATTGATTACCTATCCTAATGTCCTTATCACTGAAGGAACTAGACCAGTGATTTGTTTACGCCCTTAGGTGGTTGAAAACGAATGGTTGGGAAATGTAATCCAATTCGATCACTATGCTAATTTCATAGTAGGATGAAAATGTCTAATTGAGATTCTAAACTTTATAGAGTCTATATAGATTCAGTATTTCAAACTAAAACTGATGCCTAAGCATAGATCGAAAACTTAAATGAAACAATAATATTCTCTCAGCAAATAGAATCCAGAACTAACAAGGTCGAGATTGTCTTCAAGCATTAAAACAACGATTCGTCTGTACTTTAAAATCGATAGTTTCTACATTCAGACATGACCTTTCTAACTTACTTTTTGTTCTAAACTAGGTCCTTGCGTCGTCACCTTCGCATCGTTCGCTTCCAACAAATTCTCCTTCGTTTCATCAGCAATAATGTTTATATCAGTTTCACTCACTCCGTCTTCTATTAAACTCTTCAAGCCATCCACTTGCTTCGTTTTCTCTCCTGTATTAATATAATTTGGTGTGCTTCTCGCGCTATAAACTATTGGCAGTGTGGTTGTAAGTCTTTGCTTTCTGGCGTCGTCGATATGTGTTAAGCTTACAGTAGGTTTACTAATTCTAATGGACGGTGCTATTTCTAGTTCTGCTGAGAAGGACACGTCTTTTTGATATAGTACGTCTTCCTCCGCGTCGGAGATATCAGTCGCTCTCGTTGCGTTTATTTCTGTGGAAATAAAGAGCATGTTAGATAGATGCAGTTGAAGTAAACATCGCAGGTGTAAGACGGAACCAATCTTCTGCTGAGTATGGTCGGGCGATTCCCTACATAGGGCAAATAGGGTGTTTTTCTCTGTAGTACCTACGGCGTCTGGACTTTTGCCTTGTTAATGGCAATAGGGTCGCCCCTTATTACAAGAGGGTGAAATGTCGGTGTACTATTAGATAAACCTCTACCTTACCATTCGGGGATTACAGGCATGGTCTGTAGTTAAATAATATTACATTCAAACAGAGTTTTTTAATCAGTTACACAAATTTAATAAATAAACTACACATTGCATCTCAAATGACCAAGTTTGAAACCTACAGCACAGGAATATCATAGTAGGTTTCACATATTTCCAAATGAGAAGATACTTTGCTAATCATCATCAAGGCATCACTTTAATAATTGTAATGGCTCTTTTGTTTAATGGGCTACACGCCTGCGCAACGCTTCTGTCGACCAGTGTAAGGGTTAATGGCTGGATGCTCCATTGCTCCAACAATAAGCTCATCAATGCATCTACGTAATTAACAATACACTGACGGACTGCACCCTAATTTCGTAACACACTTGGAATGGCAATTCATGCCAATTTGACAATTCAACAATATCCATTGCTTCGAATGTTTGGAAAATATGTTTACTCGACCACAAAAACAACGCAATGTACCTATATTGATAAATGGTCAAGTGTATTACACAATTAGGCAGTTGATATTAAGGGGATGCATACAGGCTGCTCCCAGCCATTTCCCCGCTAGATGGCGTTGAAGTCAACATTTTTTATTTAATTTGGGTTTTTGTGTAATTGGAAAATTATTAGGTCGTAAGAGTAGCGCTAGCGATTAGAGGACATTGCGCTTTATCGAACTGGGTCATATCATTGCCACAAAATCCACCCAATTCGACACAATTTCGGATTTTAACATTTGCTATTGAACATAGTGTTGTTTACACACACAGACGTGGGTGAGTATGTAAGCCCTACGTTTACAAGGATTGACACTAGATGGCGTGAATGAAAAAAAAAAACAAGTTTTTCATTTTTCTATATTGAGATTGATGATTTCTACAGAACGCCACCTGCTTAACCTGCTACGGTATATATGTACGGTCGACCAAGCTCATAAAGATAATGCCCAAAAAGGTCCGTTGCGTACACATTTCACTGTAAAGAAGTGATAAAACGATTAGTTTGAAAGAAAGAGTGTCTGTGTTTAGTGTATTTTACGAGACAAAAATGTATGGACGGTCGGTCAGAGCTTCAACCTTAAACCGGGTTCGATACTCGCTAGGCATAATTATAAGAGTTCAAGTCAAAGGGTCAAGTAGCTGGACTAATTGTAATTTACGATCAATATTGGTGGGACAGGTCGTGGCTAAGCTATAACAGCCACTCAGGTCGATATTCAGGTTAAGTTTCGCTTGCCTAGTTTGGTCCGTGGATGGATGGGTGGACCACCCATAACATACCGAGTATCCTCCGTGCCTCGGAAAGCAGGTTAAGCCGTTGGTCCCGGCTGTCATTCGTAGATCTTTGACATTCGTTACAGATCGTCAGTGGCCCAAACCCGTCTTACCCCGGGGTATTTATTATCTGTGTAATTATAGTTAGTACTGGTACTAACTGAGTTGTGGAGGACAGATTACTCAGCTACATCCGGTTAGACTGGAAGCCGACCCCAACATAGTTGGGAAAAGGCAGGCAGTTGATGAGATGGCGACTATTTGAGAAGCATGGAAGAAGAAGACATGCTGCGCCGACCCCAAATAAATAAGAGCAAGAGAATGAGTACTATGATGATTGTTATGGAACTGATGGCAATGCTGGTAACTAAAAATATGGTTGCGAGGGAAACTATCCAGTATAAGTGTTTATGTAGTTCTTTTGAAAGAATGCCATAAAATGTTTAGTTTAGTTTATTTATTAATAATTATCAAGAATTACCGGTCAGTCAGTCAATTTAAAAAGAGCTTCGAACACAAAAATACAATTTTCATCAAATAAAGAAAAAAAAAACAATTAATGATAAACAGAATAATAGAAACAATACTTATATAATAATCATATCAAATTACCTTAGACCATTATTTTAAGCCATCCATAACGCCTGGTCGGTTAGCCAGCCTTTGAGTTTAGCTTTAAAAGCATTGTCTGACGTCGCGCTTTTGATGTTATCCGGCAGCCGGTTGTATACTGATGGACCCATAACATGAATGCAGTACCATTCGAAGACAATTTAAATAATTTCAAACTGTATTGTATGAGATCTCTATAGCTATCTTTATGGCTCGATAGCTTGAAGAGATTCAGATATGCTACAACATTTTCTACACACTTAAGTGTGTCCATTCAAAGTGGAAAGTGCATAATGGCACACGATAAAGTGTGATCAGCCGGACTCAAAGACCAGACACATAGCGAGAGAGACTTTGTTCACCTCTCAGCATAAGTCGGTACTCGAAACGCAGCAATTCTATCATTCGGTCCCAGACAATCAAGAGGGGCGAGTGAAATCGATTTATGTTACAAATCGAGCTCTACGCTTTTATGATATCGCGCGATCAACATTGTGTATCTCGATTCTCGAATTTATTTGATGTAATCTCACCGTTTGTTACTGGGTCAGGTATACAATGTTCGTTCGTTTGTTTATTTTGTTCGAAACAAATGAGAATCGGCGACAATGGTATCGAGTAACTTTACAATTTGATATTTGAGTTTCGTGGCAGCTTGAAAAGAACATTGCGATAAAACTTTGTGTCAAACTTTTTAGGAAAATGGGTACTTGAAATTAAAGTTGACCCTCCATTGCTGCTTGTCACGTTAGCTACGCGGTTCTTTAGCCAGCCACGCATTTTTGGCAGCAAGTCGAGTGGACAAACCCTCTTACATTTGATACAAAGCAATGCTAAGTACACAGGCGAAGCTTAGCTGTGGGTCGGGACATTTAAAAGGCTATAATCAACCTGCTTATACTTTTTGGTAACAGTACGGACTCAGCATAGTTCATTGTCGAAATTACGGTCTCACTCACGCCTTACCTAGGGTCCTAGGGAATGCTCATGTTGGTATTTGGCCGCTTCTATAATATTCTACGGAACGGATATTCTCTCATCATAAATTCATCTCTTGCGTAAAGTCTATCGATTGGAAGGCTTTGTGGGGCTTCGTTACTATCATGGAGTTTGCACTTTTTTTAGGGTTCCGTACCCAAAGGGTGAAAACGGGACCCTATTACTAAAACTCCACTGTGCGTCTGTCTGTCTGTCAACAGGCTGTATCTCATGAACCGTGATAGCTAGACAGTTGGAATTTTCACAGATGATGTATTTCTGTTGCCGCTATAACAACAAATAATAAAAATAAATAAAATAACAATAATATTTTTATACTATTAATAGGTACTTATGTTTTTTCTACGATATATGGTACGGAACCCTTCATGCGCGAGTCCGACTCGCACTTGGCCGGTTTTAATTTTCTAGGATACCAACCTACTTAGCTGGCGCTACAGCTATGTAGTTAAAGTTTCGAAATAGGTAGCTTCATAATAATCTGCGTTAAAATGAGTTAAATTGGGCTAAATGGCGTCATAAAGTTTAAAGTAATGGTTTGGTAGCAAATGGTCAGTAACTGCATAAAATAATGGTACTTGGAAATTTAGAATATGTCAAATTGTGGGACTAGTTAATATTTTACTTATGCTCTTTAAATAAATTAAAGTGGTCATCATTGTTTCATTAAGAATAGAAAACACAGAAAGATAGGATAGACAGGTAGGTACCTATTTTAATTTTCTTTCTTAAGTAGTTTCTCAACGAATCTGATACCAGGGTGCCAGAAAATTGAGAAGATAAGCATGACTCGCCTGTGCACCCGTAGCCATGCCCGTAGCCGCATTTATAGCAGAGCCTTCGTGTAGCAGATATATCTTACGAGTACCAGGGTTTCAGAAAATAGAGAAAGCGTTATCTGAGCACACGTGAGCTCGTGGCTAAATAATAACAGCCGCTCGGGTCGATCTTTAGGTTAAGCCGTGCTTGCCTAGGTTGGTCTGTGGATGGGTGACCACCCTTACATACCGAGTTTCCTCCGTGCCTCGGAAAGCACGTTAAGTAACGTTGATCCCAGCTGTCATTTTTAGATCTTTGACAGCCGTTACAGTGGCCCAAAAAGTCTGACAACCAGTCTTACCAAGGGGTATCGTATAACCCAGTACTAACTGGGTTGTGAAGGTCAGATAGGCAGTCGCTCCATGTAAAATACTGGTATTCAGCTGCAACCGGTTAGAATGGAAGCCGACCCCAACATAGTTGGGAAAAGGCTCGGCAGATGATGTTATCTTAGCACACGTGTCTCCTGTGACAAGGTACCAGGATACTAGTGGAAGGTGGAGTTACCTGAGCAGCCGTAGCCGTCGACGTGCAGCACATAGCCGGGCCCGCAGCCGCACTCGTAAGTGCCGTCGTGCAGCTCTCGACACAGCTGCTCGCACGGACTGCCCTCGCCGCACCGCCCTGCAACCACGACTACACTTGTAACTATTCTATCTTAACTAGCTAATCGCTGGTCGAGCAAAAAATAAAATATCTTGAATAGTTTATGATTTTATCATCAATAGGTTTGTTTTTTGCGCTGCTGCAGAGTTCAATCTGACTATCTACGTTTTTTTAGGGTTCCGTAGTCCTGACAAGTAACCCTTATAGTTTCGTCATCTCCGTCTGTCTGTATGTCTGTTCGAGGTTTTGCTAAGAGGCCGTTAGTACTAGAAAGCTGTAATTTTGTAGAGGTGTGTATATCAATAGCGCCAACGAAGTGGTAACATGAAATACTTTTAGGGTAGCTCTCCTTACATGTGAAGTGGGGATTAATTTTTTTTCGTCGTCTACCCCATCGTGTGGGGTGTCGTTGAATAAGTCTTTTAAAATGACTTAGGGGTTGCTAATTCTACTTTTCGTTTTAATGCTCCATTTACGAAATATTAAACTTTAAAGTGCAAATTTTTGTTCCAGTAGGGCGTCCCCCCTCCCTCTAAAAGCTAAACTGCTGGCTTGAAAACTCTGGAAAAATTCATGACGATAGTGCATTTTATGAACTTTAAAGAAAAGCTATAGCGGTTAAGATAACTTTATTAGTTTAGCAGTAATAGTCGTTGAACTTGGGTATTGGATAATTTTGTACCAAATAGAAAATCCTTAAAATTTTTGTAAGTATGTTCGTTCACAAATTACTTGTTCAACCGGGAGTATTATAAATGAAAGTCCAGAAGGTGAGTAAAACTGGATGTCTATATTGTCTGCACAAATAACATTTTGTTATACACAACTGTCCTACACAAAAGTTTGGAGACGACTAGTGAGCGGGGGAACTCGCTATACATCTCTGGTCTCGCTATAGTCTCTGGTTACAAAAGGTATAATGTGTCACTACAAAATAAATCCTATAAAGTGACTAAGATGAAGTAGTTGCTTGTTTATAACGGGCTACTACGGAACCCTATACTGCGCGTGGCCCGACACGCACTTGGCCCGTTTTTTATCAATTACCAAAACAATGGTTAAAGAAACCAGCATCCCTGAGAGATATTTCTTGACGGCATATAAAGCCAAGTCAAAGGCCCATGGGCAGTATAAAAACTCTGACACCAGGTAAGGCACTAACCACATGATATAGAAGGTTAAAGACTTTTCCAAAATAAAACCATAGTATTCATCGAAGTTCATCAGGTAAGGATCAACAGTTCAATGGGAGTTTTAAAATATTCTAGTGGATTGTGAAATTGTTATTCACCAAAGAAAACACTGTAAACATTTACCTACACAATGTTTGTGTTGCTAGAGATACCACTTATGGATAATACTAATATTTATAAAGGGCTATTAAAAACACCATGACAACTAGTCACTAAACCCAAAGAATATTTTCATGTCACCTATGCAGCTAGGTCATCACAAATGAAGTTTGATTTGCGACACATAACGCCATCTAGTAAAATTTATTAGTACTACTTCTTTACTTCGGTTTGTAGACCACGGATTACAGTGCAATGTGACGACAAAAAATGATACATTTTAATTTTATGGGAGATCAAATCGGTATGTTGCTTACAGTCTACAACATGATACAGAGGGTTAAGAGGGCTATAACAGTTTTTCTTGTTTTTGAGTGTGAGTCTAGCACTCAAATAAATACAAGATTTTTTTTTTATTTTGATATCTGATGTGTGATTATGGTTTAGATATGGCCACAAAATTAAAATATGCCACAGAAAGTTTGATTATTTCTCTGGGAGCGCTTTAAATAAAAATCAAATATTTTCTTGTATTTGAGTGTTAGACTCTTAAACACTTAAATACAAGAAAAAATGTAATAGCCCTCTTAACTATATCAAGCTAACGATGCTTCGACGGTCTAGTGGTCCCAAGCGCGACTGTTAAGCATGAGGCCTTGGGTTCGACTCCCGGGTCGGGCAAATGTTATTGAGTTTTTCCATCAAGAAAGAAATTCTTACGAACGGAGTCTGGATTTGTGCCCGGTTGATGGCAATAGGCTCGCCCCCTATTACATGGGACTTAAACATAACTGGTGAAATGTGGGTGTACTATTAGGTACCTACACCTCTGTCTAACCCTTCGGGAATTACAGACGTGATGTTATGTCACTACCATCATCATCATCAGCCTATTAATGTTCCCACTGCTGGGACACAGGCCTCCTCTCTATGAGAGGGAATGGGCTATAATCTACCACGCGGGCCCAGTGCGGATTGGTAGATGTCACATGTCTTCGAATTTTTGGTTCTAGGACAAGCCGGTTTCCTCACGATGTTTTCCTTCACCGTTTTGAGAGCAGTGGTGATGAAATAAATTACACAAAGTAATGCGCCTTGTCTGGGTTCGAACCCACGACTTACTGTTCGTAAGTCGGGGCCGCCACCACTGGGCCACCGCTGCGTTACTACCAACCTACTGAATAATATCACCTTTATTCAAATCCCACAAAGGAAACTCCTCAAAATTAAAAAAAAAAATGTATTCAAAAGGAAAGGTTGGCGTTATTCATTCCATTAGCTAAGAATTATAAAGTTAATTACAAATCTTATCACGTCCTTTGACATCTCAGATTAAGGCAAGTTGACTCAAAGGGCGATCATTACGCAGAGGAAATATCGGACATTTTAATAACATTGTCTTCTTTATGTTATATAAACTTTCCAGGTTTTCGTACATTCGACGACGAAGATGAAGTAAATACGCGATAGGAATAGGACTGATTCGGGCCAAATTAGACAACTTTTGCTCAAATAACTCAATTTAGATTTCAAACTCAATCCTTTTGTTGAAATAATTCTGAGAGAGAGACCGACTCTTTTAAATATTTTAGTGGAGAATATTACACTATTCCAACTCTACCATTCTAGAATAAACAGAGATTCTACAGGTAAGCAAACTCCGGCAAAAATGGAGCGGGAGGCGTCCCAAATTGCCATTATAAATGATCCACTGGCACCGAGAAAAATGAGCCGACCATTACAAAATAAATGTCAAATGAGCGGGATTATATCCCGGGCCTGGCGCTCGAACCTCCCTCGTGTTAGGAACGAGAAAAGAAATAGCTTTTGATCAGTAATTTGATGTGGGACTCTTTTGTTGGCCGTCACTCCTTGTTGATCAAATTAGGGTGGCTTAACCTATCTTTTATTTAAGTTTAAGTGGATGTCTACCCTAATTTTGCTACCGGATGTTTGTAATACTTAATCATACATGGCCGTGCTTATATTACAGACTTCTCGTTGACCCCACCAGTGCGGCGAGGTAGTGGGGACAACAACCGACGGTTTTGATTTTTCCCGTTGTCTTCACCAGTATGGCAGAGGGGACAACGGGAATACACCTTTGATATTTCGCATTTCCTTCGAAGGATAACCTGAAATCTGCGCCGTTTGATCGCTTATCTTACTTACAAAAGAAACAGAAGGAAGAAACGGGAAATGTCTGCGCATTTTTATACCTCCCATAAAAGTACTCGATTTTCTCACCCTTTAACGTTCAGAAGCACTTCAGTGAACAGAAATCAAATGCTGCCGCTATAAATTGACGGCGTACCTTTGTCTTCGCTTTAATCGAGTAAAAAGGGGTAGCGGGACGGTATGTAATTAGTTAACACTTACTCATTTCGCTCATTATATGGAAAGGCGCGGCTGAAAGCTTTTGACACGCGCCGTAGCATACCGACCCTCCTTTTATCATACTTTTCGACACGCCATATGTTTCTCGATCATTCCAGAAAGTTTCGGACTTGTAAATCCTATGAAGTGGTGAGTGTGGTGACGATCATTCCATTCTAGGCGATGATTGAACCCGAAATTTGAGAGCCCAAATATTGAGTCTCGTGGATGTCAAAATCAAGACTAGAAGAAGCCGTAAAGTCTTAAAATGATTGTCTCTGCCAAATTTTAGCGACTAAAATTTGCCAGAGAGTAAAGTCTTCAAGTTATGCATCATACTCGACGTATTTGGAAGTAAGGCCTTTATTCTGGAAGTAGTGCATTCGAGCATAAACCATGCTCGAATGCACTACTTCCTTGTGATGAGATTTCAAATTAATCCCTATTTCTCACACTCGTATTGGATCAAGCCTCGATTAAGTATCATTGCAATATTCAAGCCCAAGGGGATAGAGGATTATGTAAATGTAGTAACAATATAATGAAGCTCCGTGCTAATGCCAATATTACCTCAGGAAGTCACGACCGACCATTCTGATACCTATATGTATAGCCCCATGTCACACGGGCCAAGTGTAGACAGAGGACTTTGCGCAGTGATGATAACTTGATTAGGGTACCGGGCAACGGTCGAGAGCAATCGACTTTGGACTTTGTTACAGCTGTCTATAAAGTATGGTATTTCATGGCTCGTATCCTTTTGGAAGCCTGACTCATTAGAACCAAAATTACCGAAGGCGGTAATTACCATGACGGTATGGGTGTGGTTTTCAATTGATGTCATTAGAATGGTATTTGCATGAGTTACCCTGATCGACCTGGAAGTCTTTAAACTGATTCCGGCTCGAGGTAGGCCGAAGTTAAGAAAACCTGCTCAGGTGGATATTAATTTATAAGTCGGATCTGCGCTGGAGTGTAAATGTGGTGCTGCTCCACAAGGACAAATGATGAGGCACTTAATAACACGTTCTGCGTGCTTTCTTCTCTGTTCCGTAACCCTGTTCTAGTCGGACTCAATTTAGATTGCCTTTGATACGCTAAGAAGAAGAATAATGGTATTTGGTAGAAATCTAAGTCACGGATATCTTAACCTGTTCAAAGTGTTCGTATATCTGATAGAAACTGTAACATTATTTGCCTACGATTTTCCTGACTATGTTTGGGTCGGTCTTGCCTCTAATCGGATGCAGCTACATACGATTATTTTACATGGAGCGACTGCCTATCTGACCACAATGAACCTAACTTCTTGAACATTTAAGAACGTAGTTAGATTGACTTGACATCGATACTCTTTATTTGTTTATTGCTATTGTTAATTAGTTTCACAGAAAAACAGTCTATACTTCTTTGTTTAACAAAAAATCACAGCAAACAACAATGATTACATCCCGACCCTCGGATGACGAATGGCGCTGAACGTAAAGCGCTTGACAAAAAGCGCTGAACATGAAAGGTGCTTAACATCGTCGTTCGTGTTAATCGATTCATCGAACGCGTTGATTTCATTACCGTATGTGTCACGGACTCAGTGGGTAGGCAGCAGCTACTTAATTGTGTAAATTTTATACTGAAGTAATGTTTTAAATGATCGTGCTGGTTTAAAAATGAAAATGGAACTCTTTTGAGTAGGCATTTGCATTTTTCAGTATGTAGATGTTATAGTTAGTAGATATGTAGTAGAGCAGTTGTAACATATTTTTTTAAACACATTTCAACAATCAATTATTGATTAAAATAAATAAAAAAATCCGTGTGACCAAGGATGAGTTATTGGGCCCAAAAAGACACCAAAGTACCCCTTATTTAGGCCCGTTCAATTGGGCAAACGATGCACTAAACACCCTGACTTAACACATTACTTTAGAATAGAGTCAAACACGAACAAGTAAAAGTTTATTGCTCGTTATCTCTAGCACATTCGACACCTAAATAGGAATTAGGACCAATAGTTTTCCTGACCGTTTTCAGCCAGATCGGTCAATCTCAGCTGTAAGTCTGTGACTAGCCATTACCCATCCACAAGTGTGTGCGACTGCGCATACACATGTGCATTCGCTCCTCCTCACTCATAGTTCGATGGGATGACAATCCAACATGACCGGAGAGAGATCAGGACCAAACTCCAAGACCTTCACAAGGTTTCCTAGGCAAGAGCGTCACAAACCACCAACTTCAACCCACTAAAATGTACTTAAATGATAAGTTGCGTAATGGTAGGACAGGAAATTAATTAAAACAATCTATCAGAGCATAATCTCACACGTTTCGCCGTCACTTATATTTATTTAGAAAGGAAATAACACGTTAATTTGTGCCGGCGTGCGGCGGACGTGACGGATCGCTGTAATATAAGCCTCTTTGATCGACTGCCGCTTGGCTGCCTTAAATAATATTGATATTGACGACACAGAAATTATACAGAAGGTCAGTTACGTATACAGAGTTAAAACACAGCGAATTCCTCGCGGGTTGACTGCAAAACTTTGACAGATATTTCAGTACATCATCTGTAAAAGTCTGGTGTCCGTTGTGATGGTTTGGGATGAAGTCACGATTAGTCAGAGCGGACCAGACTTCAGACTCAGTTCGACCGTACCTCTCAATTGTTTTGTCCGCAATTGCTATCGCAACCTGTTTGTCACTTGTGCGAGTAGCTCGAAGCAAAAAAGTCAAGTATAAACAGAGTGCAAGTGCACTTGCGACTGTCCTTTGTTTGTGTGTCCGTGATTGGTGGCTAACCTGGAGTTTTTATGCCGCCCATGGACCTTTGAATTGGCGTTACATGCGTCGAGAAATAATCGCCGGTGAACGCCGTATTACGTGTCTATGAGTGCAAGTCCTGGATTCCGCTGTTTGTATGAAGCTGACCTTCTGTATCTATCTATGTAGTGTCACCTACGGGATACCTCGTGCATGCTCAAACTTCAAACGTTTTGTTGCCCGCGTGTGTAGCACGATGTGCGTATATGAGAAATATGTGATGCGAATTCAATCATGGAAAAATTTTATGTTGCAGTAAAGGGTCATGAGTTTGAGTGTGTTTTTATGTGTTGCTCAGCATCAGCCCTAGTCTAAATTTAGGGTTGCAACAGGCTCGTCTTCTATTACAAGGACATCATCATTCGCCTGCCGCTATCCCAATTCATTTGGCGTCGGAGAAGCATGTCTTCTTCTTCCATACTTCTCCATTACTCGTAATCTTATCAGACACCTCCTTTCGTGCCATATCATCTTTCACACAGTCCATGCATCGTTTTGATTGTTCTAATCTACTGTCTATAATACCCATGCAAAAAATGATTGGGAAAATTTGGGTATTTACACTTCCGGATTACACAGCAGACATAATGTTAAGTTATGTTATAATAATAAGACAAATAATCATGAAAGAACTTCCCATTTGGTCTAAAAACCTCTTAAGAGGTTAATTATGAGGTTCTCGAAATGAGTTCCTTTCTTTTCATAACAGTAATGTAATCTACAAAAAAGTTAGAAGCTTATTTTTCGCTTGCAGAGTATTTAATTTTATCAACACAGTTTAACATCTTTGATCCCGTTAAGCCACAAAAACATAATCGAGTTTTATAAAACCGACGTCAAAAAAATGATATTAATAAGGGCAAAAATATAAAACCTTCGTGCTTTAAACCATTAAGGCTGTAACAGTTTTTCTTTCAAGCGAATTTACACTTTAGAACAGTGTTGGGTGGTAGCGGTGGCGAGAAAAAATTGCTTGGCTTAAAATCTTGTTACAAAATTCTAATCTTGCGTGAAAGTGTACCAAGCTTTCGTAGCTCTAGTGTTCGTAGCAGCTACGAACTATTACTACGGCGTAGCACCGTAGCACAGTTTGTGAGTTTCATTTGCGCTTGTGTATTTATGTTTGCTACGTGCGGTCCCTTGTCTCTTGAAGTACGCTTTGGTTTATGATATTCAGTTATTTGCTTTCTGTACTAGGGATGTTTATTCGTATACGATGTCTCTAGGGATCTGTAGTGTTCAATTATAGTTCTAGACATCTAGGTTTCGCAGTGAATTATTATGTTACATTAACTTTCGTAACATAGTCGATATGAATATCCGTCATTTTATACGTATGTTTATATAATATGTTACTAACAAAATAATATTTGTTAGAACCTAATTTCTTAAAATACTATTGCATTTCCGACTTGGGTAGTCTGTTGTAACCATAAATGTAATGTTTAGTAATAAGAACTTAATGTACACAGTTACGCAATAAATATATCTTTATCTTTAACACTTCGCCCGCGTGCATGATACAAATATATTTAATAGCCTATAGTACCTACGAATAATGTATCTGTTTATAAGTGAAAAATTATTTTGAATTGGATCATTAGTTCCGGAGGTTACCCCCTACAGACAAACTTACAAACAAATATATCTTCTCTTTATAATATTAGTATAGATATCAGCTTCCATTTTTCCAGGCACCCAAATAGGTAGGGTATGATATTTTAGTAGATTTCATTCTTCATTTTGTAGAGTTACCCTTTTGAAATAGGAAACTAATAAATGCGAGACCTACCCGAAAAACCCAACCTTTTAAAAAGATATTCCAGTCGTTTTTTCCAGTCTTTGTTGAGTAAAATTCGCATTTAGTGTGACCCCGACTCGTTTGCTTATTTAGGCCCTTTCTGGAGTATTATATCGCTAGCAATTAGTCCCTGTCGACGAGTGATGTTTACGGTTCTACTCCGTCGTAAAATCGTACCGTTTGTTTTGCTTTTTATTTAATTTGGAAACCATTGAGGTCTGATTTTGAGGTTTCATTACTGAAGGGTTCTTTGTGAGTGTTAAGGCTATGAATCTGTTCTGTGAGTTCAGTTATTTTTAGGGTTCCTTACGTCAAAAGGTAAAAAAGGAACCCTTATAAGATCACTTTCTTGCCCGTCTGTCACCACCGATTTTCTCAGGAACGGGTGTACCTAGCAAGTTGAAATTTATACCAGATACTGAGGTCTATAAAAAGCAAGGTCTTACAGCACATGTAAAGGGAAAAATTTGAAAACCCTAAATATGTAGTTCAATAACAAAAAAAAGCGATTTTACTATTACAAACTTATTATTTGCGGTTGGTGCAATAGCCGTTTCTAGGGATCGAACAGCAAAGTTAAGTTTGTCCTTAAAAAAGTTTGTACGGAACCTTCGGTGCGCCAGTCAAACTCGCATTTGGCCGCTATTTTTCCAAAGGGAACTGTTAGGGACCTAACTAAGGACTTTACCTAAAAAGCAGTGGACTGTAAATTATAATATGTAATCCAAATTGGTACAAGAAAATAATTGTGTTGATGTACTAAGGAACGTGCGCACGCGTCGTTCTCGAAGATCGGTAGCGAAGTGGGCCGGTGGCCCGCGTCCCGCACGTCGCACGCCGCGCCTCTCGCCGCCACCCGCTGTCACCCGACAGCAGCCGAAGATTGCCGAGTGGTCGGCGGCGCCCGAACAGGAACCTTTGACCCGATTAATGCGTTAGCTTCCGGAAGTATTGTCAGTATTGTCGTTTGGTTTCCATTCTAACTGTCCCTACTTTATTTAAGGAAAGGGGAAACTTTTACTAACACTAGTGGTGCACGAATCAACTCGATACTTTACACAATCGATACACGATGTGATACTCCGATATTTTGGATCGATACAAACGTACCGGTATCGAATCATGACATTATTATTACTTTTAAATTACTAATTCAAATTTAATTATGTGTTTAATTGTGTGACCATATTCTTAAGGACATTGTAACTCTAAATATGAATAAATTCTAATCTCTTATAGTTCCTAACATATTTTCACACCTAGCATGGTTATAATACAGTGTACCATAGGAACTTTCTGTAACATCCTCTGAACCTGTGTTATGCAAATAAATGATTTGTATTTGAATCACTCTCAGTCGATTCCTGCTATATCGACTCGTGAAACAAATGACATCTGTTTTAAAACGGTTACGCTGACCTCAAGGTTGGTCAAGTAAACTTACAATTACAACAACAAGTATTTCTAAAACTAAAACCCGACTACTGAATGAAGTCGGTTAAAATGTAGCCTATGTTACCCGGGCCTTAATAACAAATCGATTGACACCTTACTCCTCAAAATCGGATGAATAGTTTTGGCGCTATGGTGGAACATACGTAAATACATACATACTACATAGACTGCTAAAATCATAACCCTTCCTTTTGAAACACAAATAAATTCATATTTTTTTTTACACAATTTATAAATAACTCTCTTACAGTGGAAAAATAAGGCAATAATATAATAATGACAATAATATCGATCCAAAGTATTACGGCGCATCCCTAACTTATACCTATCGTGTCTCACTATCCCCCCTTTTATTTATACGGCACAGTCGATATAATATTATAGCTATTTTTGTCATTAATATTATAGCTATTTTTGTAATTTTATGACCTTTTATGCTAAGACATAAACAATAAACATCTCTCTTAAGAAATTCTCGCCTTCTATTACGTGTTGCTCGCTGGGAATGCATAAAAATGCAACACGCAGTAGACCTTGATTCATATAACTATATTATAATAGCTGATGCCCGCGGCTTCGTCCGCCCGCAAATTATATACTAAAACTTTCCTCTTGAATCACTCTATCTATTAAAAAAACCCGCATGATTTTGATGCGGAATCACTCTATCTATTAAAAAAACCCGCATCAAAATCCGTTGCGTAGTTTTAAAGATTTAAGCATACATAGGGATATAGGGACAGAGAAAGCGACTTTGTTTTATACTATGTAGTGATTCGTTTCTATCGGGTTTCTATCGTATTACTACCATTCTACCTTAAAATATAGTCTCTTTCTTTATCTGTCTTTACAAGCAACTAGCACTACGCCCGCGACTTCGTCCGCAAAAATTGTGATAGCTCGGCTAATATGCATGATAATATATAATTTATAGCCTATGGCACCCACGTATAATATAGCTTTCTGCCAATGACATATGTTTTAGAATTGGATCATTAGTTCCGGAGATTACCCCTTAAGTACAAACTTACAAAACAAATTTTACCTCTTTATAATATTAGTATACTTAAGTATAAATATAGATGATAACTGTAGAAACAAGTAATCGGAAAAGAAAGAAAAAGAATCGGATTTACCTGAATTTGATTGTAAAGGCGTTTGAACCTTTTCCACATCATCGCCATTGGCTAAGCTAACGTAACACGTTGCCCAGGTATTTGGAAGCTAAGTTTTATATCCATAACACTTTAGAGCACGATATCAATGGACTTTTGTTTGGTTGTTTAATTTGATCTATCCATAATTTCTAGTTTCATAGCGCTTCCCTACTTTCAAGAAATAGAAATGGTGATTTTAGTTGACTGATTATGCTACTTGAGTTCCATGTCATTTGTGTCATTTTTGTTTTCTACATCTACACTAGTATTATAAAGAGGAAAGATTTGATTGTTTTTTGTTTGTTTGCATTCAATAGGCTCCGAAACTACGTGACCGATTTGAACAATTATTTCACTGTTGGGAAGCTACAGTATCTCCGGTGAACAAAGGCTATATTTTATCCCCTTCTCCTTTTATCCACGGGAACGGGAACTACGCGGGTGAAACCGCGTGACGTCCGCTAGTTATATTATAAACAAGGTATTTAGCTACATTTTAGTTTATTGTTTTGAAACGTTAACTAGCCATTAGTTAGTTAACGTTTCAAAACAACTGACTGCTAGTTCATACTTAAACATTAACCCGCATAAAGGTTCATCATTCCCTCCGTCTACGAACAGTCTGCCCATCTCCCCGAATTAGTGGAACAAGGAAAAATAGATACACATTGATAACATGAGCAGCCCTCACTGGGTGAATAATTCAGTTCTCCACGCACTCATTTATCAGGGCGGTGTAATCAACGCCGACATTTGCCTGTATCGCGGCCGTATCGTACTTGATTTGGGCCTTAAAACATTTATTTATTTTAGCTGGAGGTTGTGACGTCGCAATTAAATTAACTGAGTCCTTTAGTGGTTTGTTTCGGTTTGAGGGCGTTTTGGTTGTAAGGGAACGGACTATAATCTCTTTTCTTTTCGTGTGGTTATCGCCTAACCTGGTGAGATTTTATGCCGCCCGAGGGCCTCTGACTTGGCATTACATGCCGTCGAGAAATATCTCGGGACGGTTTGGTTTCGTCACGATGTTTTCCTTCATTGAAGCTAGTGGTCGACATCTCGGCACAATGCGGTTTTGTCTTTCTGAACATTCAGTTTAACCTTTTGAATGCCAGAGCATAAACGCATGCGCGTGGCCTCCACGCCAAGCGACAATTTCACCTATCATTTTGTCACATATTCGTGTCGTTTGGCGTACGAGGCACGCACTTGCTTGTCACGTATATGTGACAATGGCGTTCAAAAGGTTAAGAAAAAGTTGCAAAAATATAACGTTACAAATCAAGAGCTGTTATAGGTTTATTTGGATATTAAAGGCTCCCCCACACAGGTACGTTATTATCGCGCGATATTCTAGTCTCATATCTGAATATCGCAGGACGCAGAAACGCAAGCGTCCTACTTCTGTTGTGGCGTTATTATCGCGGCAATGTGTAACTTCGTAGCCGTCCTAATACTTAATGTACTAAAAACAGATATCGCAATAACGCATGCGATATCATCGCGCGATGATAACGCGCCCGTGTGTGGGAGCCTTAATGATGACTATTTCAAAGACAATCAATAACTAGTAAACTAGGCATCTACAGAGTTCAATATAGTGTAATTAGTAATCCAAACTCAAACGTGGAAAATCTGTAGAAAACGTTTAATAAATCCAGCTTGCGTAGCATGTCTATACGCGAATTACGGCGGAGATTTAATTATTCATTCAATTTGGCAAGATAATAGCTTTATTGTTAGCAACAATGGAATGTAGCCAAATGAGGTCGCACAGTTTCCATACATTTGGTCCATTGTTCACTCTGTTGGGCGACTCTGAAATGTTTTATCGCGAATTTCGTATTTTCGGCAACGAACGAAACATTTGGGCGATCTCTATACACAATGCGGGTTCTCTAATTTATTTGGATGACGAAATAAATGTGTAACGAGCTCTTTTGTATTTGAATATTGAAGTGAAGTTTAACGTGGAATTGTTTGGGACTTGTTAATGGAATTTCTTTATTTCTTTCATGATTTAATTAGTCTTTTGTCAATCTTTGCTGGGTACCAATTAACCCTTCCCGCGTTTAAATTAAAATCAAGCTTCTTCGAACTTAGAACGAGGCATTTCGCTCTAGTCTTTACGCCTTTTGGTTTTTCCGCCAGAAATTTCTTAGTAGCAGCCTCGGAGTCTGGATCTGTGCCCGGTTGATGGCAATAGGCTCGCCTCCTATTACATGGGACTTAAATAATATAACCGGCGAAATGTGGGTGTATTATTAGGTATACCTCTGGCTAACCCTTCGGAGATTACAGGCGTGATGTTATGTTTATTGTTCTTTAAGCCTTTGAAATAAGTGCTACTCAACCTTTGGCAAAATATTACTAAATCGGTTAGTTGTCACAACATATTATCAAAATAGTAAATAGCAAATACATATACCTACCATTCATACCTATGTCGTCCAATTAAAGTTTAATCCCAAACTTATAATAATCATCGCAATTATCAGATATTTATAAAGGGTGTAAAAAACCTCTTAACGATGCCGAAAGGCACTGGTTCTCCCCGTCATCGAGATATTTTTCTTGTTCTACACCATACCTTCCATTCATTGGAACCTTCTAGTTACGGATATACTGGGGGTCAAAGATCCAACTTTTTTACAAGTTTTTTTTTTTTTAATACAAGTTTTGAATGTATGATTTTTACTTTAAACACCTCCACGACCCCCGTACTATTCAATCCATCCATAAGCACAATGTTTTGAGTGTGTTACATTGAGTTCTACCACAAAACGTGATTTTTCACCCCAAAAAAAAAAAGTCGCTTCCCAGCCATAATTTTTGCGTAGTTACTTAGTTTGATGTACAGAATGCTTGGTTGACGGCTTCGTGACGAGATTGTTTACACCCTGTATAAAATGAGGAATTATAGACCTAGACCTATTACCTACTAGAGTTGTTCTGCACATGACCCACTTACTGAAATAGCCGAATTGTCCATACAACTGCACTTTTGTTCTCAAAAGTGTACAGTCTCAAGGGACGAAATCTCACCACTAATACAGCTCGTTTTGTTTGCAGCATCCGGCCGCTATTGATGTGCTAAACTTTCTCTTCCTTGGTCCTTTGTTTTTGTTTTGTTCCTATTAGTCAAAAAAAGTGGTCAAACAATAGAATAGAATTTTTGTAAAACAAAGGATAACGTAAAAAGGAGTACATGAACCCCACTGACGCTCCTATTAACGTGGCCACCTACTGGGCCCAACTGATCTAAAAAGTCATCATCATCTGCCTAGCCTTTTCTCAACTATTCTAACCTAATGATGCTGAATACCACTATAATTTTACATGGAGCGACTGCCTATCTGATCTCCACAACCCAGTTAGTACTGGTTAATAAGATACCTTTTAGTAAGACTAGTTGTCAGACTGTCGGATTACTGGACTGTCACGACTGTCAAAGATCTACAAATGACAGTCGGAACCAACGGCTTAACGAGCTTTCCGAGGTACGGAGGAAAATCGGTATGTAAGCGGTATGGTCATCCAATCACGGACTGACCTTGATAAGCTCTGCCTGACCGTGAAGATCGATACGTCCGGTTGTTATCATTTAGCCACTGATCCAAAAAGTACAGACTCAAAAAAATCTACATAGGCCTGCAAAAATAAGTATCACACTTTTAAAATTGCAATAACTTTTTAAGTACACAAGATATACTTTCGGAACAAAAAGGACTCGAAAAATAGTTTAATTTTGTCTATAGTTTCAAAGAAAGCTGATAAAATTTCTTTATAACGTTTTCTCATTTTAAATCTCTAACTTCTATAGTTTAGGAAAAATTGATATTTTAAAAGTGTAGTACCTACTTATTTTTGCAGTTCAGTGTATATTTGAGATCCTCATAACGAGCCCTTTCATTTGATATGACACAATAAGTTTTGCAATACTTTCTTTTTTAATTTTCCAATTTGTCCCCCGAAAATGATTATTTAAAAAAAAAAAATTTACTTTGCACATCTATGTTTGGGTCATAGGATTACATCATCCTACCACATTTCACCTGATTTGGTCCAATAGATTCGGAGCAAATTGGCTGTGACAGACGGACGGACAGACAGGCAGATGCACGAGTGATCCTATTATATGGGTTCCGTTTTTTTCATTTTTTGTACGGAACCCTAAAAAAGGTCAAGTGAAACGGTTCCCTTCTAGGCAAGTGTGGTCCGCCCGTAGCCGCATCATCGCTTCACATCAGGCGAGTTGCGGCCAAACGCCAGTCTATTAAGTATTAAAAAAACCTTTATCTCAAATAAAGTACTCCCAAAAGCCAATCCAAAGAGGCGACAACTCAATATCCCAAAACCTCGAGAGACTGCTAAATGTCAATAAGCCGTCACAAATTCACTCCAGCGAGATTATCTTCAATCAGAACTCCGATAAAGGCATCGCATTCTGGCCCGAAGCCTCGTTACTGACCAAAAAATATTGGAACAGATATGGGAAGGCAACGAGCCGGACGCTCTATTCCTCATAAATGTTTACCGACCGCCCACCGTATCTTAGTTTTATTGGTCGTACGAGCTCTCTTGCTCGCTTTATTTCCTCTCTGGTGGTAAAACGAGTCGTTATTCGCAAGTGCCGCGGTAAACTGCTTTCATTATGATTGATCGGGTTTATATTTTGCTTTAAATTGCTAAGCAAATGTTGTAGTTGAGCAGAATGGTGGTTTATAGAAATATAAAGTTTGTGTAAATGAAGAACGGTAAATCGATTAATCAATCTCTATAACACGCTACAGTGTTAGTTGTAGGTAGTATTAGTTGGCAAATACTAGTCTAAATATCTGGCTTAATAATAGCTACTGAAATTCAAGTAATTCCAACTTTTCAGACTTCCTATATCAACAAATGAAATCGATATGAAATAATCAAACTTTGATTAAAACCGTATCCACTCGACACAAATTCTTTGAGAAACGATAAAGGAAATTCAATTGAGTAGTTTTCGCTGAAAAAAAAACTGAGTATAAAGCTAATTGGACCGAGTCTGTTACTTGCGGCTGATTAAAAATGTTCACTGTTGGTTTTTCTACTTTGTTAAACCGCACGCGACGAGGACCAACATAATTAAATGTGGATTATCCGCCGCTCGGCAACTCCCACGAATCGCGAACAAAGATTAGCAATAACTGAGTCGACAGTTAAAATCATAAAAACACACATTTACATCGCTAGTACCTCATTTGAAACATAAGTTCCGCGCATAATAGCGCCGACATTTGCGTTTCAATAACAACGGAATCTTGATTGAGAAATTAAGCAAATAATAAGAGCCGCCGAATAATTGGAGCATTCTCCTTTGTAATTTCGTGAGGATATCCTTCGGTTTGAGTGTTTCCTTTTTTTCTAAAGAACAATTAATCCCAAGATGTATAAAGAAGGAACCAAGAGGGTCGGTTTTAAAGAGCTCTTTAGAAGCGACCGCCGTTTGCTTCGGGATTCAAAGAGTTGTCTGGAAAATTGCATCTTTCCGGCTTTCTGTTCCGAGATTTCTTTTACTAAGAAAAATAACGAATAAGTACAGTAGGGGGGCGAAAACGTTTGTTTTATTTCAGAGTGCTACGACCCCTGGTAATTTGTTAAAGGTGCTTTCCTCCAGTATTGATTGTTTTTAATTAAAATTCCACCGTTGAAATGTCAAAGCTCTGTTTCTGTGAGTACGTACAGAATGACTATTGTAAAACTTAAATTACCTATTCGGTGCCTATCTGTTTATTTAGGTACTTACTTGTAATTGTTCAAACACCAAATAAGGTAGGTACTCAGGCACTGTAGACCGTAAATCAGTAACAAAACCAGTACAAACAGGCCAGCTACCTACTCATATAAACTTCCTAATCTTGCCCCATATTACTTGGGGTCGTTCACAACACGTTTATTTCTTCCATTCTCATCTGTAAACCGTTTAGGTGCTACGTAGGAACATACGTAAATACAAACATACATCAGACTACTAAAATCATAACCCTTCCTTTTGGCTTCGCCGTAGTCGGTTAAAAAGCGCGCAACGCGCGAACACTATTAGATATATCATGATCAGTCAAATTACCAATTTGTTCGAGACGCCATTGTTTAACTATTGTGTCTACTTCGTGGACAGATCATGGGATAAATGACATCCGACATTTCTGAAGACCTAAGGATCGCGACACAACTACGGAACGTACGGCGCCGAACGTTCGGTTATATATGCTCGCGGTCTTTTTCAAGTTTTCAATGACACATCCGCCGAAATAACGTTAGGCGCGGCGCCGAACCTTCCTTCGAGCGACTATTTCAGCATCAACGCATTCAATGTATTTTACATAGCAAGCGACACATCAAGCGACGCGTTACGCGACCGAAAGTTCGGCGCATTTTTCTTCTTCCAAGCCCTCCATAATAGCCAATATTGTAATAAAAATCCATTCTGGGCAATTCAACACTTCACAACCGCACACCACAAAGACAGACGACGACGCCACGTAGGTAATTTTCCGTCGCGTAACGCGCTGAACTAAACGCCGCGTTTTCGACCGTTTGGTGTGTCATGCCAACCGAATACTACGACCGAATAATTCAGTCGCTGAAGTGTCGCGAACCTGCGACCGTTACCTACTCTACACGAACGCCTCTAGCGGCAAAGTCGCGCGATAGCATTACTTTCAACACAGAATACATTATAGTATTATCGTACAGAAGTTGCACTCCTTTGATCTTGAAGAAAGCCGACATTTTAAATACCTAAACTGGGCGCGTTCGATCTAAATGGTGCGTTGACGCCACGCGTTAGCGTATGTTATTCGGCGTCTCGCTGCTTAATTAATGGTCAATCGGTAGGGTTGTCAATGTCTCTATATATTTCTTGCCTTCTCTAAAATAACGATTATTAAATTTAATAGCAGCATCCATACACTTTATGCGGCTTGTCATTTTCACTAAAATTATTAATGATCAATAGATCAGTCAGTTAGCAAACACGAAGTAGGCTACGAGTTGGTGGCCGTGTCGATGGCGCGTTCGTGTTCCACGCGCGCCTCAAAGAGAGTCAGCAATAGGGAAGGGGTCCGCAAGGACCGAAGCCTGCCGGGGCTGCAGGACTATTCGAAAGAGATACCGTGGCCCCGGAACACAAAGGGCGAGGAAGGAACATGGATGGGTTTTAGTCAGTAAAAGTCTGACACTCCCTCCTGCTCCGCCCAGAGCGGGAGTAGTTATTCGTTATACAAGAGTGCAAAGTTGCTTTTTAACCGCCTTTTTTTAATTCCCTCGCTAACGCTCAGGATTCTAATTTTGAATCACTCGCTGCGCTCGTGATTCAATTTTAGAATCCTTCGCTTGCTCGGTCATCAAAATTGAACGAGGTGAAAAATCTTTGCACTCGAGTGCAACACGTAACTTTTCATTCCACCTCAGCGAGGAAATGACTAAATGCAAAAAAAAAACGTTTACAATCACAAGATAGGTACACTTTTATTTCTGTTTAGGTATTAATTACTACATTATGACAGGTAAGTATTACAGAATAATCTTTAAATTATAACAAAATAATACTAAGGTATAATTAAGAAAATTTTAAAGTAACGTTGCTACAGTTATTTAAATTGAGTGTAATATTTTCTTTTGGTACTGTAATATTGGTGTTAGTCACTTGTGTACTGTTTTTCGGTAAACTATCTGTCATACTTAATAGTTGTACCGATTCATCGGATTCCCTTGGCGTGAATGTTGGAGAGAGAGGGAGATGGTTAGGTGTTTCATAACGGCTTATTTTTGATGTAGAAGGGCCAGTCCAAGGATCCGATTGAGGCTCTTTCAGTGTAATGGCTCCTACGATGCCTTCACATATTTTAGACTTATTTTGGATGGAATCCTCTATGTATCCCTCTACAACTGCATTGGACTTTCAGCCTCCGTGGCGCTTAAGGGACAGGAGATCAGCTCCGGAATCAGCCAAAAGTGTGGCTGAAGTTCGTCGGAAACAATGACCCGTGTACAACAGGGGTTCTGGAAGTTCAAGAAATGTTGCTATTTCTCGTGGGATACTGCCAATTTTATTAGTACCCATGGGCTGTCTAACACACTTTCCATTGCGATACTGTAGAAAAAATCGATTGATTGGAGTGTAAGGCGGCTTGATATTTCTCAACAATCGTTACGTATTCCTTGCGAATGACGAAGTTGCGGTCTCTTTTTGTCTTTGTATTAGGTAAATTAATTAATAGTAAGTCATCTGAATGTTTCTCAATGTTTTTGACATTAAGTTGTGTTAGTTCATTAGTTCGACATGCTCCGTTTATTCCAATAATAAGAACAACCTGTAACGTAAAGAGTATTGTAGTAGATAAATGAATAAAATTGATATGAACGCATAATTATGCCTATCAACATCTACTAAGTATACTATTTAATTGAGATTAATATACTTAAGTAGATACTGAATGTGCAACTGACTTACTTTTGCCGCCAAATATACGGAATCGGGTGCTTCGTTGAGAAACTTTTCAATATCAGATACTGTGAAAACCTTCGATTTTTTTGGTTGATGACCAGATGAGGCTCTTTTTAAAAATGCCACTAATTTAGGATAGGTATCGATATGTTTGTCTTTTTTCATCTTTATTGTTGCTTTTAGCATCGAATACGTACCTACTCCATAGAGTGCTTGCTTTCTTGTTCTCGAATAATTCTATAAAATATGCCAGCAAAACGTTTTCTGAGAAAGTTTTGGCTCCTTTTGCTAGTCGCCACGTGTTGAACATATCGCACTGTTTTAAATACTTCTCGCGTGATTGTTGAGGGAGAAAGCTCATTTGCGCACTATTAACAGTTTCAGTAAATTCTGTTGGCGTCAAGCAAACTTCCTCGTCGCTAGAATCACTAATTTTAGTTTTTTCATTTGTTTTCAAGTTTCTTGTTTTTAATATAGGGTTTAACAATGACGTGAAAAAATGCCGCGTAAAGAACCGCGTACAAAGCAAATTGAAAAAAGAACACCAAGAAGGTTCCGAGTCTGAGTTTTTAACAAATTAAAAAAAAGTTGTATGATATATTCGGCACCATAGAGGTAGCAGTAAATAGGTTTAATGTTTTTTTTAATTCACAAACTTAGTGCACACGATGTTCTAAATTCAATTTACTTCATCCTCTAGAGAATAAAAACGGCTTTTCCACTCAGATATTGAAGATTAAAAATACTCTTTCTGAGATGGTGGGATGAAAAAGTCATTTGATGATTTCCTATCCTAAAAAAAAAAAAAAAAGGGCGCAAGCGACCAGTCGAAAGAGCGCGAAAAATTAACAAGGCATAGTAGGTACGTACGCAGTTACGCACGGCTGGCTGGAGCGTGACAGCCACACTGAGCTTGAGCTTGGCTTGCATATTCAATATGAGCGAAGCCCTAGTTAATTATCTCATGCCTACACACGGAGTGACAGAGCCCTGCTTTCAGTTGTCTTCTTTCCAGTCGCTATCACTGCCTAATGTGTCACTTGGGCCTGTACGTAATGGCTCAGCAGTAGGTACCGCATTGAATTTTCTAACAGGTGCCGCGTTTTACATATCTTCCAAATACTAATGGTGCCTATCTAAGTTGCTTAGTTTAAAACTCACCTTGAAACGCAGCCTCGAACAGCGCGGGCTCTTGCGTGGAGGCGCGCGATGTGGCCGACACCAACAGCGCGAGGAGCAGCGCGGCCAGCGGCGCCACCCGCGGCGCAGCCATCTCGCCACTACGCCATGCCATCTCCGCCCATGCCTACACCAGCGCACGGCCTGAGGACAATAGCAAAGAGAATTGAGTTAGTCAACAATTGACACCGACGAAAATCTCTAATAAGTATTTAAATGCGTTTACTACTTGTCTAGCGACCCGCCCCGGCTTCGCACGGGTAGAGTAGAGCTAGAACAAAGCGGATTGATAAAAACGGTACATATACACTGTCATAATCTGTCAAAGGACCGATTTGTTCAAGACACCATCGTTTAACTATTGTGTCTACTTCGTGGACAGATCAAGGGATTATTTTGTTGGTTGACTGTTGTTAGAACTTGAGACTGAGAGTTGAGCGCAAAGAGTATAATAATAGTATGGGAAGTTGAGTGTCTAGTAATTCGTCTCTGGAACGCGCCCAACTTGTAGTTGTCTGTGGTCACAGGCTATAAAGCAGACTATTCACGCCTCGACTCGATGCGTCTATTGTTTTGAGATTTATTATCAGATTAAGCGAAGATGTTTAACAAACCGGCCAAGAGCGAGTCGGACTCGCGCACCGAGGGTTCCGTACAAACTTTTTAAAGGACAAACTTAACTTTGCTGTTCCATCCCTAGAAACGGCTATTGCTCCAACCGCAAATAATAGGTTTGTAATAGTAAAATCGCTTTTTTAAACTACATATTTACGGTTTTCAGACTTTTCCCTTTACATGTGCTGTAAGACCTTGCTTTTTCCAAATTTGGTGATTCTAGGTCAACGGGAACTACCATAAAGGTATTCGACCGAAAACCTATAGGGTACTTTCGGTTGACTTAGAATCGTCAATTTTGGTTAAAAGCAAGGTCTTACAGCACAAATAAAGGAAAAAGTCCGAAAAATAAAAAAAGTTGATAATTAAGGTAAATTTTGGAACCTAAAAGTTTTCGCGAAAATATAAATAAATTTACCCATATCTTTTTATCGTTTTGACCCAGGACTGATTTTTATACACGGACTATAGACCTCAGTATATGGTATACATTTCAACTTGCTAAGTCCACCCGTTCCTGAGGAAATCGGTGGTGACAGACGGACAAGAAAGTGATCCTAAAAGGGTTCCGTTTTTTCTTTTTGAGGTACGGAACCCTCAAAAGACAACGACGTACACAAAATAATGAACACAGCCGTTTATCTTTATTCTAACTTAGAACAAAATAATTATCAGTCACTGAAACTAACTACCGCCACAAATAATAACGAATTCAAATATGATGTATTAACACAAAATGCAATCTTGTAATAAAACTCATGGTATTCAACAATTCTAACATCTCTTTCAGACCAAAAGTATGGTCAGAGAAGGAAGAAGTCGAGCGCAGTGCGTAAGTTTTAAGAGACTAAAAAAATAAGAGTGGATGCAGTACGATCTACTGGTGCTGTCGCCCTCCTTCCCCTACGGGGGGGATGGAGAACCCCTGCTTTGACATTCGTTACACCTACGCTTTTGGTAAGTTGGTATTGAAAACTAGGTTTCGCCAGCGGTTTGTTCCGCATATTTAGGTATACTATAAAAGTCTTATGTCACCTAAGCAATAGTGTATCTTCTAGCTGCAAGACCTCTCTTACATGGAACCTTTTGAATATATTACGAAAAGGGATGTATTGTATACCACTGTCAAACCCCTATAAAGGCGTACTTTTATGTCATCAACTCATCCCAATGTTATCTGCTCAATATAATTCACAGTATAATCTATAATATCAAAATATATGTCTGTTGGAAACTTAGAGACGCCTAAACTACGAAACCGATTTTGATGACATTTTGCACAGTTGTTCAACATACGCCAGGGAAGGCTTCTGAAGGGTAAGTAGGTGTGTAGGGTAGAAAGGGTCAATAGGGTAGGTAGGTAGAGAAGAATAATAGAAAGTATAAGGAGATAGTAGGTAGGAAAAGGTGCATTACAACGCATGCCAGAACCAGACACAACCAGTATAATTATTATAAATTCTAGCATTCGAGTCATGGACCTATGTGTAAATACAATTCCACTAATGTAATTGCTAATTAACACAAAGATTATCAATCAAAGCTTCATGTTCTCCAGGGCTATTACGTATCTTTCTGATATCCAGTGACTATCAAGCTTCGGTTGTACACCGAACTTTGATGACAACCGTAAATATTGGTATTACGTATCACACTGAGTGGATTTCACCTTACGATGACTAACAGGAACAGGGTCATACATAATACGAAACTAACCTTTTGACCGTTAATTGATGGACACTGAGCTCAGTTACTATCATTTCGAGCTGTCAACAGAGATACGTAATAGCCCTATTGGTTAGATTTTGACTTGATAGGTTATGCAATAAAGTAATGCAATTTTCTTTGATGATCATAGATCAATACAAAACATTATTTGTAATAAAACTGAAAAAGATTAAATAGATAAGCAGCTTAGTTGGGAATCCCATTTACAATGGCTATGTTTTTAATTTTGTCAACTCAATTATTCAATATTAATTGCTTTGCTTACATTATCGGCCAGACGAAATATTATGATTGATTAGAAATTTACAAAGTCCTTAAGATTGAGGTAGAAATGCAACACCATTTCTTCATCCCTTTCCAATTAAGGGGCCATCATGTTAATAGGATTTCACGTTCACATACTTTATCGAGGCTACGCTCAGTTACGCTTACTTATATCATCATAATCATTATTTTATAGGACATGATTGCATTACCCAATTAATAATAATATTAGACTTAATTCAAAAACATACAGTTTTGGCCTGCAATGAAAACACCCATCAAAATAATAATAAAGAATCTTCTAGCGAATCATCATCCAATCACCGGCTTTATGTTTTCCAAACCACACATAAAAGTTTGGCAAGCATATTGATCCGCTCAAATAAAGCCTCGTCACTTGGAATAAGTACTTACAACTGGTAGGTTCGTACAGACAGATCGTTAATCAATCACGCAACTCCAACATAGCTGAAAACATCGCCGCTGGAGTTTCCTTGCTAACTCCAGACTTCAGAATTTTGCAATTCCCATTTAAAGTTTTCGATTGGATTACTTATCTTCGCCAAAACGTAGGTATCAAAGACTACAATATATAAGGTACAGTTCGATTGTAAATATAAATGGGTGGTTGTCATTGATTGGTTCTCAATAAATTATTCTTATTTTCGGAAACAATAAATAAGTAGGTAGTTAGTTGGTAAATAATTGATAGAGTGAGCCAACCCACTCGAACTTTGCTATAAAGTACCTACTCGAAACTCAATTACTGAGACACAGACTATTTTTATTTTTTAACGCAGCTGAATATTGAATGGGACGCTTTTTTGTTGTTAATCTAACGTCAGAAGATTTCAGTTTGACAGCTCATTTTTTTGACATGTGCGTGCGATTCCGTTCCGTGTTTTGAAAAAAGCTACACGTGAACTTCAATGTTAAGCTATCCCTCTTACACTTGTAGCAATTGTATATCATGCCTCCTTATCTTCAAGAGTATTCGTAAGCCAATGTAATCTGTCAAAAAGGTAAACAAAACAACTTAAATAAATTATTCGTGTCATATGTAGTATTTTGCTAGCCGGTGTGGACTGTGGCAGGTATAAATGTGAGGAAATATTTGTGTGAAATTGGCGATGAAAATTTTATTTACACGTTAAATATTAGCGTTCAACAGACTAACTTTACGAAGGACAAAAAGGAGTGGTGTAAAATGTTCGACTTTCGGTGCGCGCTGTGCATATTGTTTTTCGCGTTTTTGTTGGATAAAGTGGATTTGCTAGAGAATGGAATGGCCCGAACCCCTCCGATGGGGTGGATGTCATGGGGATATTACGAGTGTGCCTACAAATGCGAGGATGACGAGGCAAAATGTTTAAAGTAAGCGTTCGTTTTAATTTTATCACAAAAAAAAGAAAATAGCTGACCTAAAATAATATGTACTTATACAATCAATAACACTTTTTTATTATTACAATATATTACTTATTAAAGCGTAATCACCATAAAGCTAGACCACCTACAGCTATACCCTACAATTTTGTCAATTGTGTTCTGACATGTCCGCTTTGTGCTCGGAGTTTTTCGGCCATAGTTGGATATGCTAGCCACTTGAGAGCACATGAAAGAGCAGCACACCAAAGCTCTCTACAACCTCACTAGAAAGCCATCAAATGCAGTCGCTGTGGCCGAAATCGGCTAGATGGCATCATCATCATCATAATTATTACTTACATTAAATTTGTTCACTCACAAATATATTTAAAATTATTGGCGCTCCCTGCAATTTCCGCTTTTATGGAAATATTTTTTTGTAATTGAGAGAAGAAAGAAATAGAGTATCAATTAATCTAATTAATAGTTAATTTATTTGAAATTAATAGGTCAGATTCCTAAAATTATTTTAAAAACAATAAAATCCACCGTTCTAGAGATTGGCTTGGTCAGCCCAATTTGTCTCTGGCCATGCAAGTGCAGGCGGCATAATAATATAAAGCACAGTAATATCAAATACTAATTAATGGAGAAATTAATAATGTGTATTGTGTTACTAAATTTTACAAAAGTAGTGTATTTTTGCAAGAAAATTTGGCAAGGGTAGGTAGACTGAACTAAAAATAAAAATATGTTTCACTATAAATCATGATCTGTCAAATGACCAATTTGTTCGAGACACCATTGTTTAACTATTGTGTCTACTTCGTGGACAGATCAAGGGATAAGGAACCAACAACAATCATAATAATCACTACTGAAACTATGGACCTCATGCTCATGACCACCGAGGCAGTCGTAATTCACATTTAGTCATTTTACAGTGAAAAGCTGATTCTATCAGTAGCTGATAGTTTTTTTATGGACGGTTATCAAGAAGCTGGTTATGAGTACATAATCATTGACGACTGCTGGTCGGAAAAACAACGGGATGCGGAAGGGAGGCTGGTCGCGGACAAGACGAGGTTCCCGCGAGGAATGAAGTTTATTGCTGACTATGTGAGTAATAATTCTGGCACATGATCAAATGCATAATACTTGCATCTGGCTTGTTTTTATGTCCAGACTAGCTGTGTGGCATGCCCTACCTCCTTTTGTTTTTAGGGTCAAAAGGAAAAAACGGAACCCTTATAAGATTTTATGTTAGTTTTATGTTAGTTTTGTCCGCCATTTTGTACGCCATATATTGGCAAAACATAGTGCACACATTTAAAATGATATACTATCTGTAACCATACCTATGTTTCACAAAATAAATGATTGATTGATTATAAGATCACTTTCTTGTCCGCTGTCCGTCTGTCTGACCGTCTGTCATCACCGATTTTCTCAGAAACGGGTGGACCTAGCAAGTTGAAATTTACACCATATACTGAGGTCTATAGTCCCTATTAGGTGTATAAAAATCAAGGTCCCTGGGTCAACACAATAAAAAGATATGGGCAAATTTAGATTTTCGCGAAAACTTGTAAGTACCAAAATTTACCTTAATTTTCAACATTTTTTTATTTTTCGGACTTTTCCCTTTACTTGTGCTGTAAGACCTTGCTTTTAACCAAAATTGTCAATTCTAGGTCAACTGGAAGTACCCTATAGGTTTTGTGTCGAAAACCTATGTGGTAGTTCCCGTAATCCTGAAATTTGACGAGAAGTAATGTCTTCTCTCTTCTTAGTCAAAACACTCTTGTCAGAGTGGTCGTGGTTGCGCAGACGAGGTACACGGAGCGATGTTCGGTGGATCGTTGACTTCCCCGAGGATTGCTCTTTCAATGTAAAATGTTTCAGTCAATGTTTGGTGCTCTCTTGTCCGTCTGTTCGTCTCTGTCCGTATATATATATATATAAGGGTTCCTTTTTTAAAAATCGTCTGTCCCGATTTTAACCGTGCAGGTCACTTTTGTTGGAAACAGCTGTGTAGGGTTCCGTACGTTGTTTTTTTTTTTCGGATGGGAAATCATCAAATGACTCCCCCCGCTCTGGGCGGAGCAGGAGGGAGTGTCAGACTTTTACTGACTAAAACCCATCCATGTTCCTTCATCGCCCTTTGTGTTCCGTGTTGTAACCATTATAAGATCACTGTAACACTAGGTCCGCCTCGCTCTTGGCCGGTTTTTTTTAAATAATCAATGAAAATTCTGTGTTCCAGGGTTCAGAATGATGTGCTGACCCTTTCGGATCGGACTGGGTTTTTTTTTAACATATCGTATAGAATTGTGCCATATTTTTTCAAAATTGGTTCAGTAGTTTTGGAGTCTATAGGTTTCGAACAGACGAACAGACATTGATTTTCAAATATACATATTACATAATAGATAATTATGAATGTGGACAAAGTTAACATTGTATTTTAGGATTGTTAATTCCAGTGAGAAAAGGTGTGAGCCTGTATTTATTTTGGAAACAACATCAAAGATGTTCACAATTCATAAATATGACATGGGTTAAGGTCATTGCAAAGTGTTCAGTAGCCCGCGGCTCAGAATAATATTTTGAAGACAGTAATACAATGAAATTGTTTGTCCTATAATTTGTCCTACTCAAGAGAAGTATTTAAATAACAAATTTTAAAATATGTTGACAAAGTCCAGAAAGAAAATATTTATACCAATGATGGATGACACTTGCTGTTGACAATATTAAATAACAAATAAGTCACCATTTTGACATTAACGGCCTTTTTCAATAACTTACTGGCCGGTTTCGGTAGGTTGCTATCTCTGTCTGTTTGACATTGTGCTAACTGACCGGTTAAAAATAAAAAAATCACAGAAAAGCTTTCTTTGATTTTTCTATGAATCAAGTGACAGGTAGGTGACACGGATAGGATATTCTTTGTGTATAAAAACACCGATAGCTACGGAAGTAGGCACATTAACCAACAGTTATACGTAAGTAAGTTATGGGAAACGGCCGTTAAACAATTTGTTTAACAATCCATGTAGGTGATCCTACATGGATTGTTAAACAAATTGTTTGAAAATGAGATTTGTGTTTCGTGTTTGTAAACAATTTCAGAACACAAGCAAATCTTCTGAAGGGCTATAACGTAACTCTGTTGACAGCTCGAAATGATAGTAACTGGGCTCAGTGTCCATCAATTAAGGTCAAAAGGTTAGTTTCGTATTATGTATGACCCTGTTAGTCACCGTAAAGTGATATCCACTCAGTGTGCTGCGTAATAACAATATTATGGCATTCACGGTTGTCATCAAAGTTCGGTGTACAACCGAACCTTAATAGTCACTGGCTATCAGAAAAATACGTAATAGCCCTGCTGGAGTGCCTTTACCACGTGACCATGGAAGTATTCAATCAACGACGCCATATTTTCAGATCCACTCTCGAGGCTTAAAATTCGGCATGTACATGAACATAGCGCACATCACTTGTATGGGGTACCCCGGCTCCGACGGTCATTTCGAGATCGACGCTCAGACCTTCGCAGAATGGGGCGTGGACTATCTCAAGGTGGATGGGTGCTTTGTGTCTGAAGAAGTCCTCAATGTGGGTGAGTCTTACAAAAATTGTCATCTGCCTCGCCTTTTCCCAACTATGTTAAAACGGATGCAGCTGAATACCAGTATTTTACATGGCGCATCTGCTTATCTGACCTCCACAACCCAGTTATAAGATAACCCTTGGTAAGACAGGATGTCAGACTTTCGGGCCACTGACTACCTGTAGCGTCTGTCAAAGATCAAATATCTACAAATGACAGCCGGGACCAGCGCTTCAACCTGCTTTCCGAGGCACGGAGGAAACTCTGTATGTAATAAGTGATGAATGTTCATTGTTCGCCCATCCACGGACAGACCTTGACAAGAGCTGTGTAACTTTTTAAAATCGACCCGTGCGGCTGTTATTATTTAGCCACGAGCTCCTGAGTCTTAAAATAATGACGTTGAGCCATGAAGTCTGAAACAAAACACGATCGTGCATTATGAGGCCGCGTGATAGTGTTTCACTTTTTCTAGGTGGCTCAGCGGTGGCTATATTTAGGGCTTTCGCACAGACTGTCTTAAGACAGACTATTGCTAAAGGGAGTTAATAGTCCGTCTCGCTCGCACTAATAGGGAAATAGTATGTTTTAAGACAGTCGTGACTATAGTGTGCGAAAGCCCTTAGGGCGAGAATACAGTCTGTCTCGCTCGCACTAGTAGGGTAATTGTCTGTCTTAAGACAGTCTTGTTTATAGTGTGCGGTGCTTCGCCTCATGTCTTGCGGACTACTGCGCTGGCGCTATCTTTTTCAGCTGGCGAATTTGCGTGCCCCGTGTGGAACCGTTCAGCCCATGTAAAGTTAGTGGATACAGCTCTGAACGAAACGTGCCGGATTATCACTGGCTGCCTTAAACCAACCCCAGTACAGATGCTGTACCCACTGGCAGGAATAGCACTACCAGAAGTTCGCAGAACAGTGGCAAGCTCTAGCGAAAGAGCCAAAATGGCTTCTGACACACGACACCCTTTACACCTAAACACCCTCCTGTCGCAAAGGCTGAAAAGTCGAAACAGCTTTCTGAAGTGTGTCACCCCACTCAATGGCGAGCGCTCCTCGGAAAGACTAAAGCTGTGGCGAGGCAGTGCATCCTTACCAATCCCATTTGTTCCACCTGCTGAAAATCTCCCACCTGGACTTGAGTTGCCATGGCTGACCTGGAAGTCTTTAAATAGACTCCGGACCCAGGTTGGTCGCAGCAAGGAAAACCTGCTCAGGTGGAGATTCATTAATGAATCTGCCCTGGAGTGTAAATGTGGTGCTGTTACACAAACGATGGGGCACTTAATATCGTGTCCTGTTGTTTGTTCACTGCAGGAACTGATGGACGCTACTGAAAGCGCCAAACTAGTCGCTCAGTTCTGGGCCGACACAATTTAGATTGCCATCGCCACGCTAAGAAGAAGATAGTGTGCGGTAGCCCTTAGTGGGTGATAGTGGGTATTAAAAACCGGCCAAGTGCGAGTCGGACTCGCGCACGAAGGGTTCTGTACCATTATCTATACAACATTAGACAAAACGGCAAAAAAACACGTTTGTTGTATGGGAGCCCCCTTTTTTTTCCGGATGGGAAATCATGAAATGAGTCCTCCCGCTCTGGGCGGAGCAGGAGGAAGTGTCAGACTTTTACTGACTAAAACCCATCCATGTTCCTTCATCGCCCTTTGTGTTCCGGGGCCTCGGTATCTCTTGCGAACAGTCCCGCAGCCCCGGCAGGCATCGGCCCTTGCGGACCACTTCCTTTTTGCTGACTCTCTTTGAGGCGTGCGTGGAACGCGAACGCGCCGTCGACACGGCCTGTCGTCATGAGACGGACGGACGGCGAACTAGCCCATAGCTCACCGTCCACAGGCCCGCGCCTACGGTGGCCGGGGCGTCTCCCGCGGCGTGAGGTTCTCTCCCTCTCACGCTCCACCACCTCCTTCGCTAGCATGACTGCTTCGCAGAAGGAGGTGACGGCGTTCCATTTCGTCTCGATCCGGACCATGGATTGAACCAGAGATGGGAGCCCCCTTAAATATTTATTTTATTCTGTTTTTAGTATTTGTTGGTATAGCGGCAACAGAAATACATCATCTGTGAAAATTTTACCTGTCTAGCTATCACGGTTCATGAGATACAATCGGTGACAGACAGACGGACGGACAGAGGAGTCTTAGTAATAGGGTCCCGTTTTTACCCTTTGGGTACGGAACCCTAAAAAATACGATTACGGTATTATTAAAAATGTCATAAAACTGTTTGAAGTTGTAGCGAAAACTATAACTTAAAACTTATTTTTCAATACACTTCCTCGAAAACGGGTTCTTATCGCACTGCGATTAGGTTTAACATGCCATGTATTTCACACACGTGGATTGTTTACATTTTCCATCACCGCGTGCTGGCCGCGTGCAGAAAGGAGCCAATTTCGCACGCGGCACAGCACGCGGGTGTTAGAAAATTGCCTCAGAGGCTCAGATAAAACTATACCTATACTTAGTACAAATTAGTCCAATGCCTATAGTCAGCGGTGATTGTTTTTTTTCACTATTTTATTTTATTTCTTCAAAAGTGTATTGAAAAACGTCGTTTGATACACGTGGACGTTTATTATTGCAGTTCTCGGCTCAAAAACACCCTCGGCTACGGCTCGGGAGTTAATTCTGCCTCGAATGTAATAACAAACTTTCTCCACTTGTATCAAAATGTACTATTACGTGTGTGTATTAAAGTCGTTTTTACATAAACACTTATTTATTTTCATGATAGAGCTCACGTACGCAGTATTGATACCGTCCGTTTGTTCCTAGGTTATATCCAGATGGGTAACTATTTGAACGGGACTGGCCGGCCGATGGTGTACTCCTGCAGCTGGCCATACTACATCGAGTTCATTCATAAAAAGAAGGTATTATATCTACTAACACAGGCTGGAACTTTGACCGTTAAAGTTATTTTCTGACGGTCGCTACCTACATAAGTTTACGCCTAATTTGTTTGTACTGGCTTGTTTCTTTTCAACAGTACATATCAACTACAGCCTCCTTTATAACCACTTAGCGTAGAAACGCAGGATCCACGAAGGACGGGGTTAAATTTGGTTTTAAGCCTGTTCCTCCAATCTAAAGCCTAGGGGCAAGTATAGGACACTGTGGAGGTGTGTCCCGCTTGGGCGGAGCACCGCCGTGTCCTCGAAGCGGCGATCGGCGGCGGCGACCTCTCGTTCCCGGCCCTGGTTCAATCCATGGTCCGGAGCGAGACAGAATGGGACGCCGTCACCTCCTTCTGCGAAGCAGTCATGCTAGCGAAGGAGGTGGCGGAACGTGATAGGGAGAGATCCACACGTCCCGGCCGCCGCGGCTGACGCCCCGGGCGTCGGGGGCCACGTGGTGGCTTCCGGCCACCGTAGGCGCGGGCCTGTGGACGGGGAGCTATCGGCTAGCTCGCAGTCGTGTTCCAGGCGCGCCTCCAAGAGAGTCAGCAATAGGGAAGTGGTCCGCAAGGGCCGAAGCCTGCCGGGGCTGCGGGACTATTCGAAAGAGATACCGTATCCCCGGAACACAAAGGGCGATGAAGGAACATGGATGGGTTTTAGTCAGTAAAAGTCTGACACTCCCTCCTGCTCCGCCCAGAGCGGGAGGAGTCATTTGATGATTTCCCATCCGGAAAAAAAAATATGGGGCAAGTATAGGGGCCTTTTGCAGGAGCAACTTATTTTTTCTCTATGTTTAATTTTTATTAGTTGATAATTTCACCATTTCATTTTATGTGTTTTGCTTTTTCTTTCTTTAAAGTGGAAATATTTGCGTAGGCCGTGGCCGTTTGACCGTTGAAAGTGTACTTGAGCACACCGTAAAGTTTAACAATACCTTCAAGACCTCATTATAACCTGGTTCTCTTCAAAGTTCGAGTGAGTCGGTTTCTTCTAGGCAAGCGTGCTGCACCCTAGGAAGATTTACCTATCGCTTCACATCAGGCGAGTTTCGCCTAAACGCATACTTATTCGCATAAACAAAATGATATACAGGGTGTTAACAGTTCGTTCACGAAGCCGTCTACCCAGTATTCTGTACATCAAACTAAGTAATGGTACGCAAAATGTATTGCTGGGATTTTTTTTTTTTTTTTGGTGTGCAAAATCACTTTTTACGGTAAAACTCAAGGTAACGCACTAAAAACATTGTGCTGATGGACGCATTTAATAGTAAACGGGTTATGGAGGTATTTAAAGTAAAGTTACGACCTTAAAAACTAGTACTTTTTTGAAAAAAAAACTTGTGAAAAAGTTGGATCTTTGACCCCCAATATCTCCGTAACTAGAAGGTTCCCAGGTATGGTGTAGAACAAAAAAATGATCGCAATGACGAGGAGAACAAGTGCCTTTCGGCTTCGTTAAGGGTCTATTTACACCCTTTAAGGACCGTTGATTTTCATAGGGTTGCCAATAATAAATCTTCCCCTCATCATCTGCCTAGCCTTTTCCCAACTATATTGGGGTCGGCTTCCAGTCTAACCGGATGCAGCTGAATACCAGTATTTTACATGGAGCGACTGCCTATCTGACCTCCACCACCCAGTTCTTACTGCAATGGGTAATACAATATCCCTTGCTTTTTAAGACTGGTTGTCAGACTTTTTGGGCCACTGACTACCTGTAACGACTGTCAAAGATCTACAAATGACAGCCGGGACCAACAGCTTAATGTGCTTTCCGAGGCACGGAGGAAACTCGGTATGTAAGGGTGGTCACCCATCCACAGACTAGGCAAGCACAGCTTAACCTAAAGATCGACCCAAACGGCTGTTATTATTTAGCCACGAGCTCCTCCAGCTCCGAGCTCATAAAAAATCTCCCCCTAAAGGGGTGAAATACGGGACGTGACTTTGTATGGTTGTCCGTCATTTTAATCCTACCTACTACCTACCTACCTACTCACGATTTACGAATATAAAACTCGATCGAAGCATTTGGCAAATACACAAAAAACCTATTAAATGTTGGAGTATTTCGACAGCTAAGCATAAAAATAGGTAATCTATTGATTAGAAGGCCTTATCGCTTTTATCGTTAAATTAGTACTGGGCAGTCAAAGTGTTATCAAATAATGAGATTAGCCAACCTTGTACAATAATATTTTTATAACACAATTGCTCGTAAAGGGTCTCTTATTTTACCAATTTCAATATCGTAATGTATCTCATTACGTACTTGTGCGTAATTGTAACGTAAAACGCACGGTTTATCAAGATGCTCCGTCCAAAACGAACCATACTTTTTTAAATCCTAGCAGAGTTTTTATGTCAGAGGTTTTTATTGTCAAAAGTGGTCAACATTTTATGAATAAAATTAACCTTGGGAGATGAAATATAATAACTAAACATTTAATTCTTTAATTTAATTAATTTTGACAATAAATTACGACCATTTATCTGTAACAAAAACACAAAAATATGAATTTACTTTAGTTAGCGCTTTTTCTTTTCGCTGAATTGTTTTTACGTTATTTGTTTTATTTATTTCCTCGCAAATATGTTATAAAACGTCGTATGACATACGTGCGCTTTGATAATTACAGCCTCTGATTTCTTATAGTCCTCGCCTACGGCTCGGGCTAGCAATATCGCCTCGGCTGTAATTTTCAACTTTCCGCACTTATATCGTAATGTACTATTAACGCACTCTTAGTTATCAAGATTAAAGGTAAATATTACCTCATTCCCGATGCATCCTCCAGCATTCGTTGGTACCCAGAAGCACACTCCTAAAACAATCTACTACTAGGTACTATATTCAATTTGGAGATTTGATTTGTGGTCCACTAACAGGAGAATGTATGCCATAGATATGCGTAGAATGCTTCCCTCCGACAATGCGCGATTAAGGATAATGTTTGGCTCCTAACACAAGCAGATTGATCTCCCCACCACGATGGTTGCAGCCAACAATCTCCCATACACAAATCCCCATTCCAGAGACTCAACTAGTTCAATCGTTGAATGTTGTGACAATCACGGTATCGGTCCACTGCTGGACACAAAGGGTTACACCCTTTGTGTCTTTGTGTATAATTTCTTAACGAAGCCGAAAGGCACTTGTTCTCCCCGTCATTGCGATCTTTTTTTTTTCTACACCATACCTAGGAACCTTCTACTTTTTTTTTAACACTTCACTGGTGCCCAGCCCCCAGCATAGGTATGGGTCGAACAATAATTTGTTCGTGTGCCCACAACCCGTATCCGAGTCGTCGTTATAATTAGACATAGGTGACTTGTATTCATGCCCAGAACCCGATTAAATACAAGTTTTTAATGTAAGTTTTTTACTTTAAACACCTCCACGACCCCCGTACTATTCAATCCATCCATCAGCACAATGTTTGCGTGCGTTACATTGAGTTCTACCACAAAAACATGATTTTTCACCCCAAAAAAAAAGTCGTTTTCCAGCAATAATTTTTGCGTAAAGTTATTTAGTTTGATGTACAGAATGCTTGGTTGACGGCTTCGTGATGAGGTTGTTTACATCCTGTATAGCTCTCCAATTGCTCGCAATTCTACTCGATTCTCTGCAACTCTCATCCAGCTGCCACTAGTCATCTTATGAAGATAATCGCTCCACCTAGCCTAACACTTTATACTTGCCGATTCGCGGTCTCCACTCAAGAACACGTCTACCCCAACGGTCATCGGTTAAATGGCTAATATGGCCGCCCCTTCAGCTTGCTTATTCTGAGATGTCGACAACTTTGGATCTTTGCTGGATCACCTCGATCAAGATTCGAACCCTCGAAGAGGTTTGGAATCTGATAGCTGGTCCCATAACTCGTTCCATAGTACGCTGTCCAAACCCTGAATGCATGAACCAGTCGTACCGTGAGTGTCTACGATCCAAAAATGATGGGGTTTCATAATGCGTGTCATATTATTTCAGCCGGAATACACCATGATATCGAAGTACTGCAACATGTGGCGCAACTACCACGACGTGCAGATCTCGTGGAATGCCGTCGTTAACATCTTCAAATACTATGAGGAACATTACGAGGAGCTGGCGCCGCACCACGGCCCGGGCCAGTGGAATGATCCTGACATGGTGCGTATGAAATCGGCATATACCGTGACCGGGACTTTTAAGAGGCGTATTACAAAAAAAACCGATCAAGAGCGAGCCGGACTCGCGCACCGAGGGTTCCGTACAAACTTTTTAAAGGACAAAGTTAACTTTGCTGTTCGATCCCCAGAAACGGTTACTGCACCAACCGCAAATAATAAGTTTGTAACAGTGTAATCGCTTTTTTTTTGTTATTAAACACATATTTCCTTGAAAAATTTTGTACGGAACCCTCAGTGCGCGAGTCCAACTCGCACTTGGCCGGTTTTTTTATGGTTAACTTACGAAAGTTCTAAGAAATTATTAAACACTAAATAATTTATGAATTAATACTTAAATATTACGAGTTAATGTGGGATTCTTATATATGTTGGGGCACTCATTTAGCCATCTCCTTTGGCGGCAAAGGTTTTTGAAGTAGGGAGTTGGCAACCAGTCAGTGCTTGCCTATTAATCTACATCTTGTAGAAAATGACAGTCGTTACAGGTAGTCAGTGGCCCGAAAGTCTGACAACCAGTCTTACCAAGGGGTATCGTATTACCCAGTACTAACTGGTACTGGGTAAAAACCCAGTACTAACTGGTACTGGGTAATACGATACCCCTTGGTAAGACTGGTTGGTTGGTTGCTGCATCCGGTCAGACTGGAAGCCGACCTCAACATAGTTGGGAAAAGACTAGGCAGATGATGATGATGTAGAAAATGCTGAAAAAAAAATAATGTCCTGTGACTAAACTGCTGAATTTATTCGAATGAATTTTTGTATGCAGACTGGAAATGTCATGAAGTATTAATATAGGCAGTTTAATTTATAGTCGTATTCAGAATCAGAATGTTTTATTTGTAAACATAGGTCAAATTAGTGGTGTTACAGATAGGTAGATCCTCTTGAAGTAATTATCATAGAGTGGTAGAATTAAACCTTAAGTTTTTTACTTGTAATAAAATCAATATTAATAGATACATGTATATCAATATAATATATATAATGGATATTGTCGGCGTTATCCTCTATAAGTGCTTTGTAAGTTTCTTGGGCCTTGTTTGTACCCGACTACGGCGAAGCCAAAAGTAAGGGTTATGATTTTAGCAGCCTATGTATGTTTGTATTTACGTATGTTCCTCCATAGCGCGTAAACTATTCAACCGATTTTGATGAATAAGGTGTCAGTCGATTCGTTATTATGGCCCGGGTAACATAGGCGTAACATACACATTTTAACCGACTTCAACAAAAAGAGGATTCGATTTTACTTCGCAAACCCCGAATTTAATTACAGCGTGATTTTTTTCAGTATCTAGTCGGGTTTTTTAGTGGTAGTATACCATACAATTACAAATATAGTATTTTTTTAAAAATAATTGTTAATGTTATTTGTATGGAATTAAATAAGGCTTAAATAAATACCATACAAATTCCTGTTTTAATCTGTTTCCATAATGCATTTCAGCTAATCTTCGGCACCGGCGTACTAACTCGCAGTCAGTCCCGCGTGCAACTAGTGATGATGGTCATGCTATCAGCGCCCCTACTGCTCAGTTGTGACATGAGGAAGATTACGCCCGATGAGAGGAAGTTGCTGCAGAATATGGACCTTATGGCGATAGCACAAGACCCTATGGGTGTCATGGCGAAGCCGCATCGGGTATGTTAACGTATATTTTACTTGCAATACCAACCCCCGAATACTGAAACGTTACTCAAAATTTAAGTAGCGCTTATATTTAACAGATACTCAAAAGTGATGTTTGGCCATACGAAATTTGAAAGTTTAGGAGCTGCTCAAATGTTAAGCAGCCCTTAAATTTTGAGTGACGTTTCAGTGTTCGGGGGATACACTGATAGTCAACATGATATTAAGTAGGAATCTGAATTTTCCGAGCTAACCAATACCCGATTCTCGGTCGGCGCGACATATGCTTTTTGAATTTGGATTATTTCAGTGTTCAGCGCCAATGAAATCGAACGCAAATGTTGTTTGAATAAAGACTGGCTGGTACGACGGCTTATAACCGCGCCGCCGGCTGAATAAAAAAAAGAAATCAAATTAAAAACGCGCGACGCACGAACACGCTACAGGCCGCAATTTGGTCAATTTTCACGGATTGTTAGAAATCCATGGTTTTGTTTTGAAAAATGAGTTCTTCAAGTGACAGTGAATAAAATATGAGGCGCCATTTATTTTCTCATAGTGGGTGATGAAAAGTAGAGTGTATCACTCGGGCGCAAATATATTTTTGGCTCGGGCGGCGTACTTTGAATCCCTCGCTACGTTCAGGATTCTACTAAAGAATCCCTCGCAAAGCTCAGGATTCTACTTTAAAATCCCTCAATTCGCTCTGGATTTAAAAAAGCGCCCTCGCCGTAAAAATATAATTTTGCTCCCTTACGATACAATCTACTATTTGATGTTTGGTCTGCCTCGTTGGTCGTTAGGGCGACTGCTGAGCATTAGGTATTGGGTTCCTGGGAGCCCCCACTCATGATCTTTCACACGTTTTATCTTCGTAAAATTTTATTAATTTGATAAAACAAAAACACGCATCCAATATTTTTCGTTAATCTAACTGACGGACTAAACAGAATCATATTTTTTGTAGTCAGTCATCATCTCTATTTAACTAAATAGATAGCAGCTTCTATTGCAGAACTATTAATATCCTGAAACACATTTGGCTTAGAAAGTAATCCTGGTTGCGGATAAAAGCTAGATGATATCTCCGTGTGGTGTAATCGTAATTTATTTGTGTCCGCGCGACACAAATAAATTGTATTTAGCGGCTGCACCTGATGCGTACAACTAACCATTTGTTTAAATGTATGGATTGTTGCTGGGATATACCTTGAATTGTGGGCTTAGAGAATGCTAGTTTGTGTGCAGCTTTTGTAATTAATATTGTTAATTGAAAGGTTTACAAAAATATTCATAATATTAGCTCCTAAAACGGCAGACGGACGGATGGACGGACAGCACCCTTCGGGTACGGAACCTAAACTGGATGTCTGACTACGTATTAAGAAATTGAATTACTGACATTAGACTAATATTGTACCGATAGGTATAGGAAAGATGACTGACTAAAAAAATAAAATTCTGTTTATTCCATCAGTTAGATTATCGAAAAAATTTGGATACGTGTTTTTTGTTTTATCAAATTAATAAAAAATTGACGAAGATAAAACGTGTCAAAGATCGTGAGGGCTTGTGACGTCACATTTGAGTAAAACATGTACTCAAATGTGACGTCACACGAGTTTTCGACGCACTGTATCGTCTTAATTTTTTTGTTAGCGTGAAAAAATAAAAAATATGTGTCCAATATTTTTTGAAAATCTATAGATTTTTTTTGTCATCTACCCTATTGCAGATAAATGATTATGATTATCGAAGTAGCAACCGAAACTAAACCTTATGGGTCGCGTTTTAAAGTTGAAGTTATTGTTCCAGTTATTGACGCTGACGCTATGGGTGAAGCCGCACCTACCCCGGAAGGGCGACACGTACTCGTCGCACTCGTTCGCGCTCGTCAACACTTACATCGAGAACGTTCAGGAGGTCATCCAACTGAGCAAGTTTCATCTTGACGCTCCGGATGGATACACTGTGTTGGTGAGTACGGTATTATAATTATAAGCTTTTTTACCATTGCCACTTGAAAAGTTCATCGATAACAGTGAATAAAACGCTTTTTACTCACTGAGTGAATAAAGACATTTTGAATTTGGAACAAGGACTAATTATGGACAAAAATACCTAAATAAAACGTGCCGACAAGAATATAAACACAGAATTTTGAATATTGTTCTAATTTCAATCAGTATTTTACATGGAGCGACTGCCTATCTGACCTCCACAACCCACTTAGTACTGGGTAATAAGATACCCCTTGGTAAGACTGGTTGTCAGACTTTTTGGGCCACTGACTACCTGTAACGATTGTCAAAGATCTACAAATGACAGCCGGGACCAACAGCGGCTTAACGTGCTTTCCGAGGCCCGGAGGAAACTCGGTATGTAAGGGTGGTCACCCATCCACAGACCAACCTAAACAAGCACGGCTTAACCTAAAGATCGACCCGAGCGGCTGTTACTGCTGCAACTACAGTACTTTCTTAAGTTATTATGCCTTGTGACTGTGACTGTAGCTTTGCTTTTTTTGTATTTTCGACATTCAAAAGTGCCGTAATGGTCTAATTGAAATAAATGATTTGAGTTTGAGTTATTATTTAGCCACGAGCTCCTCGTGTTGGTGAGTACGATATTATAATTATAAGCTTTTATTCAACTCGTTAGTTTGTTATTATGTACTAACACTTCGTCCACGAAAATTGTGATAGCTCGGCTAATTTGCATGATATCAATATAATTTATAGCCTATGTTACTCGGTAAAGATGTAGCTTTCAAATGGTGAAAGAATTCGGAAATAAAATCGGCTGAGTAGGTAGTTCTTGAGATAAATCGTAACAAACAAACAAACAAAAATCAAATTTTCCCTCTTTATAATATTAGTTTAGATCGGTCAAATCTTGCAACTAAAGAAGGTTGGTCAAAACGTACCTGGTGACGAAACGATAGCGTCCCTAGCCATATGTATGAAAAATACCCTTATTTTTTAAGGTCATAAAAAACACAAGAAATATATTTTTAAGCATCCACAAAAAAGTTCTTGAATTAAATCGTAACAAACAAAAAATCAAATCTTTCCTCTATAAAATATTAGTTTAGATTGGTCAAATCTTGCAACTACAAACCAGTTCCCCTCAACCGATTGAGCTGGAAGAACAATGGTCACTTAAGACTAAGAAAAAACAGAAATTGGTCCCGAGGTATGAATATCACCAATATGTAGTGCATTGTTAATGTAATTATTGTATACCATCAGTTTATATTTAAAAGCAGGGAAAATTTAGATAATCTTTTAAAAAAAATACCATTTTATCCATTTTATACCATTAACGCAGCATAAAATATTTAACTTTGAACGCATCCGTAATTACTTACGTTACTAGAGAAGTCCATACTTTTTCTTAAGTCTAAGTCGATTTAGTTTCTTAATTGAAAGTAAATACAGACAGGTAATGTGAATCGTATAAACTCACGTTGATTAGTACACTAAGCTTACCCACTAATAGAATCTGATGTCACTTAATAAAGCCATCAATTAAATAACAAACGAATAATTTAACATCTAAAATCGATACTGTTATAAATCGATTGATTACGTCCCTCCCTATTTTCGACAAGTAATGTCAACGTCAATTATAAGCGAGCAGAAGTGTCAGAGAGACAAGCATAGAGAAGCTTTTTCTATGTCATTGTCTATGTCTGGAAAGATATAGCTGGATTATAATATATTATTTGATATTTGGACGATAACTGTTTTTCTCTCTTTCGAGATAGTATGGTCAATTTCATACAGATGTTTTTTCAATTTCATACACTACGATTAGGTTCGACATGCAATGTATTTCACACACGTGGATCTTCTTCATTTTCCAACACCGCGAACCTGGAAAATTGCCACAGATAAAACTATACCTATATTTAGTACAAATTGGTCCAATACCTATAGTCGGCGGTTATTTTTCGTTATTTTATTTCTTCAAAAGTGTATTTAAAAACGTCGTTTGATACACGTGGACATTTGTTATTGCAGTTCTCGGCTCAAAAACACCCTCGCCTACAGCTCGGCTGTTATTTCCGCCCCGAATCCAATAACAAACTTTCTCCAATTGTATAAAAAAAATATATATATATTTTGTAAAAATAAATTTACAAACACACAAGATATGCACGAAAAACATAACTCTTCCTTGGCAGTCGGGTAAAAACATTACATTCTAAAGCGATCATAAGCTTCAGAGCAAAGTGATGACACATAACCACGGCTACAAAGTTATGCTACGCCAGCCTATCGATCAGACACGTACTATAAAGGTGCAGTGGCGCCGCGCTTCATTACACTAATGAGTAGGCGAGGCGAGAATGAACTCTGTCTACACACTTTTATATATGTATAGTATAGACGGGTAAAGGTGTTAGTAACTTTGGTTATTAGAATTATATCGTTAGGTATCTATGGTCGATGTCACAGATATAGATAGACATAGATAACGCAAGTATCACGATCTGTATGAAAACCAAGCGTGCCATTTTTTGACTACCTACTATGACGTCACAAGCACTATTTAGTGATGGGAAAATCAAATCGATTTAAAGATTAGCCGCGTGCGTCACCCGTCTCGCCCCACACCCCGCCTAGCGCCAGCGCTCACCCAGCCCAGCAGTACGTTGAGAGTGTTCGTAGGGAGAGGATGCGTGCTCTTGAACTTGAACTTCATCAGTTATGATACTTATGATCTTCAGTAGATCAATAGTCGGATATACTTCTTTTGTCAATATTCGTTGCTTTTTCCCTTCAACAAAGCTTGCTTCCTCAAAATGTATTGAACATATAGTGCTATGCTTTGTTGGGAACCAATCTTTATTTCCCGTCGCCTCAATCCATTTTTCTTTCAAATTGGGTTCATGTGGAAAACTAAAATAATCACGAAACATTACGATTATTTATTAAAATTGTCTATATATTAAGTACCTATAAAATACAAAATCATTCCTCTGTTTCCAAAATCGATTCTTGAGAATCGATTGGTGTTGCATAGTATGAACAGCACTAATCGCTAAAATGGACAGAAAAATGATAAAAGCGCCTGTACTACGAAACCGAAGCGATATACGATAGTATCACTTGTTTCGATATCCATCATCTGTTAAAACAAAACATCGCATCAACCGCTCCAAGTAAAAGCGGCAATGTAATACGAAAATGCATCTTACTTTTGACGACCTATGTTTTATTCAAATTTAGTATTACCAGATATTACTGTGCGTATTAGATTCAAAATAATTGATTTTAAAATTAATTACGCATAATATTAATCACAAAATGACTTACCGATGGAAGGAAACGTTTACTTTATTTTTTCTCACCAGATTTGAACTGTTTTTACAATTTATAACAGCACAATTAACCATTTTAAGTTTTTTAACTGACGTCCGACTAGCGCGGCCACACCGATGCGACTGAGCGCGAAAGTGGCGGCTTATGATTCTGCATCATAAGCTGGGCACGCGAAGTAGTTGCTTTTGCGTTATCTATGTCTATCTATATCTGTGGTCGATGTCTTTCTTTATCGTGTGGTTAGTACACACCGTGCCACGAAAGATAAGACCTGTCACATCACTTGAAACGAGTGAAACTTTGTGAATTCTTGATTATGTCTCGGAGTAAAACATTAAGAAGACAAAGTAGGAAGATTGTTTACGACCTGCACACCAATATGTCAAAAGAAGTATTTCATTACACAAATAACTCGTATAAAAGTGTTGTGACAGGTCTCATCTTTTGTGGCACGGATTTTACCTAACCTGCCCGCGTAGCATGACCACCGTAGAAACGGGTTTCTTCGAAGAAAGAATTGACAGATATCTGTCATTCATCTGACATTTGGTCGATTCTTCGTCGACAAATTCCATTTCCACGGCGGTCATTCTACGCGGGCTGGTGTCAGAGTTTTTATGCCGCCCATGGGCCCTTACGATGTTTTCCTTCACCGAAGCAAGTGATCATTATACAAAACGCACATGAATCCGAAAAATCTGATGTGCGTGCCTTGGATTCGACTTCGAACTCGAGACCAATGACTTGGCAGTCCGACGGTCACACCACTATGCTATAGTCGGCTATTGACGGTGTTAAAGTATTGGACTAACAATGATGGTTCATGAATAACAATACATCAACGCATCCTAAATTTCGCGCAAACACGCGACGTTCGCGTTCATTTTGTTCGGCGAACACGAACGCGATGACGACTGAAGTCGCCTTAGGGTTTTCTGAATAAATGAGTGACATAATAACCGATCGCTTTGGTTAGAACGCGGTGTTAGAAAAAAGTATTTCGTTGAAACGATGGCAGCAGAACCGAATTAACCTTTTGGCTTTTCCGTAGTCGGGTAAAAATACTTGTAAATGTTTAAGCCGTATTTGTTCTAACACAAAACTCAACACAGACAAACCAACATTAACCGACTATTTGTATTTCAAAGTAAAAATCTCACTGAAATACATGAAAAAACTTGATTAAACCTAATCTAAATATGAGAATAATAAAAAAACTTAGTTAAAGTAAGATCACAGACATTGCTAACACAATGAAGGTTGAAGCGCAGACAAACAGCGCCCTTCATTACACTAATGCGTAGACAAGACTAGACACTAGACGCTAGAATACACAAAAGTATGTAATATGAGAGTACTATCATTATACAGAATAGGTACAGAATATTGACTAAATACAAAGTGTAAACGCCCCTTCACGAAGCCGTCAACCGAGCATTCTGTACATCAAACTAAGTAACTACGCAAAAGTTATTGCTGGGAAACGATTTTTTTTGGGGTGGAAAATCACGTTTTACGGGTGGATACAATGTATCGCACTCAAAACATTGTGCTGATGGATGCATTGTATAGTAAACGGACCATGGAGGTATTTAAATTAAAGTTGTAACTAAAACTTGTGAAAAAGTTGGAACTTGGACAATATGTCCGCAACCGATCGCAACGACAAGGAGAACGACGACGTTAAAGGATCTTACACCCTTTATAACGAGTGAAAACGCAAGCATACCTAGACAGTTCTAGTGGTTCTATGATCTATATACTTACTACTTATTATCTAGCCGTCTTTGTAATAGAACTGGCCATCTTTCTCCACGAGCAGTATGATTACCGATATCTTGTAATGCCCCTGAGAAATTGAAGAGATTTGATTGGCTGGCGGATTACAGACGGGATTGTCGAAGTACTAAGAAATGAAACTTTTGTCGATAAATATCGGAATTAGAAGTATGTGCCGGTTTTATAGAAAATAATTATTTGTTTAGGTACCTATGTGAAAAAAAATTGTGGAAAAGTTGGAACTTTGACCTCCATTGCAATATCTCCGTAACTAGAAGGTTCTCAGGTATGGTCTAGAACAAAAAAAATATCGCAAAGACGCGGAGAACAAGTGCCTTTCGGCTCCATTAAGAGTCTTTTTACACCCTATATTATTAATCCACACTAATATTGTAAATGCGAAAAGTACCTTGTCGTGTCAGCGACACTAAGAAGAACAAGAAGTGGCTGAACGTATTTCGATGATACGATGACACACAGGTAGATCATGACCTCGGTTAGAACATGTCATATTTTTATGGCGGCAAAACGACTCCGTGAGAATATTTTCGACACAAGGGCGGGCGAAGCCGAGAACATAAAATTGTTTCAAAAAACTTCATCTAAAACTAGTAATTCACGATTAATAAAAGTTGTGCAACATGTTTTATGTTGATGGAAACATGTTTCACAAACATACTGCATGCATTGTGACCAAAATGTTACATAATATATGCATAATCAGCGTGTAATATAATCACTGCTAGTACATAGGCCTTCTCTCTATGAGAGGTAGCGGCTGGAATCTTCTACGCGGGCCCAGTGATGTATGCCACAGTCATGTCTTTGAGATTTCGCCTCTAAGTGGTAACGGTAACTAGGGTGTGGAGAGCACACCGAAAGGGGCAAGAGCAGATGCCTGCCGGGGCTGTGGGACTGTTCGAAAGAGATTCCGCAGCCCTGGAACACAAAGGGCTAAGAAGGAACTCAAGGAACATGGTTTTAATAAGTACAAGTCTTACACTCCCTTCCACTTACTCCGCCCAGAGCGGGAGGGGGTCATTTGATGATGTCAGATCCGAAAAAATAAAACAAAAGAAAGTTAGGTAGTCGCTTCATGTTATACCGGTATGCAGCTATACCCGGTTAGACTGGAAGCCGACCCCAACATAGTTGGGAAAAGGCTAGGCAGATGATGAGGTTTTCCTTCACCGTTACAAGCAAGACAAAAACCTGTTTAACAATTATGAACAATTATGTTGTCTAGAAACTATGGTATTAACAATCTCTCTGAAGTATCAACTGGGGCTAAACTTAAAGTTTTATCGTGCTATCGACCGTCGACGGCGGTAAGGAATAGACGTTCATTACGCTAATGAGTACGAGAGTCTACAGTTATAAGGGTGTGCCTGAACGGATAGTTGAAGAGTCAGGTGTTTGATTTCGGAGTAGACAAGTCTGAATTTGTTAGTCCTACTGCGACTAACATACTAAATTAATTGAGAATGTAATAAACTCACTTTTGGTGTCTCAAGCGATAGTTCTAAAACACGCATTTGATTGATGTTTGTGATACAAAGTTACATACAATCTGACAATCTTCACAAACTCTACACCTTAGCCAAAATATGTGGCTTGGCCGTTTCGTTACTACAAATTATTGTATAACAGAAAAGTAATGAACAGTGGATAAATTTTTCACCTTACGCCCATGTGAAGGTAGCGAAATGGCCAAGCCACATATTTTGACTAAGGTGTAGAGTTTGTGAAGTTATACCTTGTAGAGTTAGGGCGTGTAGAGTTAGAAGCTTGGCTCTACTTGAAATCTGATATTTTTTTGACAGTGCGAGTCATAAGGTCTCGTTTAGGCAGCATTTTAAATGAAAATGTTTTTGGTGGGATTACTTTTACTTTAAACTAGTACCGGTACTAGCTAATGCCCTCGGATTCGCCCGCGTGGAGATTGATAACTGTCCCGAAGGATCGTACTACCGGGATAAAAAGTATACCATGTGTTAATACAGGTTATAAACTATATGTATGCCAAGTATCAATGGTCAGTAGTTTCGACGTAAAAGAGTAACAATCAAACATCCTTGCTTACAAACTTTCTCATTTATAATATTAAGTAGGATTATGTTCCCGTGGTGATATTTTCGATCTCCAAGCGAACGAAGTTACGGATAAAAGTTAGTATAGAATAAAATCCGTGTCCGTGTTTTCAGTAAGTAAAAGTATGAAATTGTTGAATGTTTTTGTTAGGGGTATTGCCCAGTACCAACTGGGTTGTGGAGATCAGATAGGCAGTCGCTCCTTGTAAAATACTAGTATTCAGCTACATCCGGTGAGACCCCAACATAGTAGCAGATGATGATGATGATTTTTGTTACAGAACGTGTTGACCGGGGAGTACATCATTAACGTGACGCAATTCGATCACCTCCATGTGAAGGTACCCGGAATGGGTGAGTAACTGACTTATAACTATATGTATATACAGGGTGTAAACGGACCCTTCAAACTAAGTAACTCTACGCAAAAAATATAGCTGGCAAACAATTATTTTTTTTGGGGGTGAAAATCACGTTTTACGGTAAAACTCAAAGTAACGAACTCAAAACATTATGCTGATGGACGCATTTAGTAGTAAACGGCTTATGGAGCTAAAGTTATGATCTTAAAAACTAGTATTTAAAAAAAAAGTTGGAACTTTCACCTCCAATATCTCCGTAACTAGTAGATTCCCAGATATGGTCCCGAATAAAAAAATATCACACTGACGGGGAGAACAAGTACCTTTCGGCTTCGTTAAGGGTCTATTTAAACCCTGTATAATTATTAACTTTCACTAATAGTACCACTGCGCTCACTAACGGTCCAACACTGTCAACCTTATTACACAGGGCATAAAGGCGAAAACGGGTAGACTGTCAGTACATGCTTTGGAGAGACCTATGGTACGCTGCAGACGTCTTCAGGCTTAATGATTGTGTTGACTATTAAGTCTCAGAAGACTTGAAATGTAGCGAAAAATTAAAGAAGACAGAAATGATAAAACTCGAGATGTTATTCGTTTGGGCCAGAAATAGCTAACGTCCGAAGTTTCGGCCAGACTTTGGGCTTCGGCCTGTTTAGGCCAAAAAATTATGATGGAAGGTACCTATAACAAGGCAGGTGTAGACAGAGGTGTACCTATTAGTACAGCCACATGTTGCTAGTTATGTTTTAAGTCCCATGTAATATGGAGCAAGCCTATTGCCACTAAGTCATCATTTTCACGTTTCTATATAAGTGAGCGCATAAGATAACATAGAAATTAATACCTGCACCGATCGGTAGCGACCCGCCCGTACCGGAAACCTGATTCGTACTATCGCCGCTCGCCCGCCTCCCTGTTACCCATGAAATATTTAAAATTAATAGTACATTTTGATTCAAGTGGAGAAAGTTTGTTATTGCACCCGAGGCGGAATTAACTCCCGAGCCGTAGGCGAGGGTGTTTTTGAGCCGAGAACTGCAACAACAAATGTCCACGTGTATCAAACGATGTTTTTCAATACACTTTTGAAGAAATTAAATAAAAAAACGCAAAATATTTTTGTCATGAATTATTAGGAAACTATGATTTTCTTTTCTTTTTTTCCGCGCTTTGCTTTCGCCAGGTTGAAGGAGAAGCAAAGGTATGAAGCCGTTATACAGCGTAATAAAAAAAATAGTTTTTTTTTGTATTTTTGAATTTAAAACACAAATAAATGTTAATTTGTTTAAAAAAGTCAATATTAGTTTTAAATAATCATGTTTATCTATGATATTCTATTTATAAACACAATTTGAATTTTCAAAAAACATTTACGCCGTACAGACGCATTCTTACTTTGCCGAAATAAAAAAAAAACATTCAAATCCGACTATAGGCATTGAACCAATTTGGACTAAGTATAGGTATAGTTATCTGTGGCAATTTTCATTCCCGCACACGTGTCGAAAAATGAAAAAACTCGCACGCGTGTGAAATACATAGCATGTTGAACCTAATCATAGTGCGTTAAGAACCAGTTTTCGAGGAAGTGTATTGAAATAGTACATTTTGATACAAGTGGAGAAAGTTTGTTATTGGATTCGAGGCGGAATTAACTCCCGAGCCGTAGGCGAGGGTGTTTTTGAGCTGAGAACTGCAATAACAAATGTCCACGTGTATCAAACGACGTTTTTCAATACACTTCTGATGAAATAAAATAAAATAACGAAAAATATTCTTGTGATAAATTAATAAGAAACTATGATTTTAATTTTCTTTTTTTCGGCGCTTTGCTTTCGCCAGGTTGAAGGAGAAGCAAAGGTATGAAGCCGCTAAACAGCCTATTATAAAAAATAGTTTCATTTTATGTTTTTTTAATTTAGAACACAAATAAATGTTAATTTGTTTATAAAAGTAAATATTAGTTTTAAATAATCATGTTTATCTATGATATTCTATTTATAAACACATTTTGAATATTTAAAAAATATTTAGGCGGTAAAGACGCATTATTGCTTTACCAAAATTAAAAAAAAACATTCACCGCCGACTTAATGCATTGAACCAATTTGAACTAAGTATAGACAGTATAGGTATAGTTATCTGTGGCAATTTTCATGCCCGCACACGTGTTGGAAAATGATAAAAATCGCACGCGTGTGAAATACATTGCATGTTGAACCTAATCGTAGTGCGTTATGAACCAGTTTTCGAGGAAGTGTATTGAAAAAGATTTTTTCGTTTTATTCCAGATGTCGTCATGTACACATTCTACCCGTTATAATTGTGTTCATCACCTCCATCTACGGAAATATCAACAACCGGAAACTCAACCAGCGTCGGGCCTATTTACCTATTTGCGGCCCTGAACTGGGCCTATTTGGCGCAACCGTGAGGCACACAGTGTCATATTTTTGTTGTTGTTTTTCTTATTATTATTATTTTTTCTTTTTCTTTTATTTATTATTTTATACTGTGTGCACTTGTGGTGTGTGCCAAATAAATGTATTTTCTTTCTTTCAACTTTATGTCTAAGGAAATTAAGTTTACTTTCGAATGACAAAACAATATTTTGGACGCAATGAAAACTAAACTGTGTTGAATGGGTACAAGGTTGGTTATTCTAAAACGTGATTGTCATAATTTTGAAATATTAATGTATTTATTTAAAATTAGTTTTAAGTAGGTGTTAGTTAAAAGAGTTAGAAAAGCCAACATAGTTAATGTTTGAATGTATTAGTAAAATAGAATAGAATAATTTATTTGAAAAGTATGTTTACAGAAGTGTACTAAAGGCCTGACTTAACCGAAGCGTAGACGAGACGTGAGGAGAGGAGACCTCTTCCAAACTACCAATTTCTTTATTAACACATCTTCGCTTAGCTTTAGTCGAAACGTTGAGCAGAGAGCAGATGTGTCAAATTCACCCAACAGATTGTGATTAACATGGTACAAATGTACTTATAACTCTGTGTATACCCTCATGTAGCCCGCCTCATATACCACTAAGCTAATTTTTGCTTGCACTCGCAACATAGAAACGCTCTTTAGCCCCGCCCCGTTGACTTTGTATAGAAATAATGAATGAAAGACAATACCGATCGGCCGACAACGACGCACGCCAAACGTGAGGTATAGTTATTTTGCGCGCCAAATTGGCGCTTTCTTAATAGGCCTTAACTTTAAGGGGCGTAACTAGCCTGTACACACATCACCGGTCTAACCCGTACGCATCTCCTCTCCGCATCGCACGTCTCCGCTTGGGTGGAGGCCGGGCTTTAGGCACAGAATTGGTTTCCATCCCATGGTATGATTAGTGCTTATAAGTAAAGTATTTTTATTACATGATAATGAGGAATTAAAATTTGGTAACGACCTGCCTGATCTAGGTTTATTCAAACCTGTGTTTCAGGCCTTCAATTTACGTAGCCATTTAATGGGGCAGTAAAATTATTTCAAAAAATGGTCTGTTAAAAATATTAGAATAAATCATGATCTGTCGAATGACCGATTTGGTCGAGACGCCATTGTGTCTACTTCGTGGACAGATCATGGGTTAAAAACACACTAAAATTATAAATATTGTAAAGTTTTATACTATAAGACGCATATTTGCTAGAAAAAAAGGCATCATCATGTTTACACCATGTATAACGTTCCTACACTCGGTATTATTAACTTTAGAAAACTAACTTCAAACGAACTCACTAGTGTCACGAGACTACTACAAAGCAATGAGGTTATTTCTATAGAGTATTCCAAAGAGTTTGAGGTTGTCTTCAGGCCACGCGAAGTCTTAAAAGCTTTTTTGTCTTGTCTCTTTTGAGACTAGAATAAAAAGTGGGTTAGTTAGAATTGTGGCTAAGTTGCGCTCAATTTTCTAGATTTCTTGAAATGGTCGTAATGGATACTTGATTCAAAGGACAACTGAAGAAAAATGATGTGTGATTTTCCATTAAAAAATCTACGGTGTAAGTAGAGAGAGGGCAATAGTTGCCTAGCTTGTGTACCTTATGAATTTTGTATTAAGGCGACTACAGGAGCTAAATTAGCAACTCTAATTGTGGTGGTTCAAACTTCGTTTGTTCTTACGTCAGTCACTGCGGGCCGAATAATGCGAAATGAATGGTTTTTTGCGATTTACAAAAAATCTATTGATTGGACTAAAAAATAAAACACTATGATGCTAAAATGTTGCTTGTAGAATTATTTGCCAAAAATTAGAATAATCGCATGTATTTGAGTATAGTTTTTACTCGTTAAAAGAATATTTTAGAGATAAGTTTGTGATTTTTTTTATCGAGTAAAATTTGTTGTATAATGTTTTCAAAACACTATCATACCTACTAGTATATATCCTGAAGAATATCATATCTTTTTCTGGTTTTGTTTATTGCAGTGAATCATATGCTTTTTTGCATTATTAAACTCGCGTTTAGCACCTGTAGTCGCCTTAATATGTACACTCAACAACATAGAGAAGTAGGTTGGCAAAGATATTATTTTTGTTGACTGTACTAAAATGTTCACAGCACCTTGTGATATTAGTTTTAAGTTTTAATTATTTTATTCGGCTCACTGCCTTAAGTTATTATGATAGTCTAAAATTTACTTAAAGTACTACTTAAGAACATAGGTTTATTTATATTTAAAATTAATATAAAATAATGCGGTGATAGAAAAAAAATGTGTGTCTGTACAAACTCTTTTACGAACATTATTTTATGCAAAAGTATCTCGGTCCTTTCTGTACCCAAGGAATTAATGTTCCATTTATTATCAACGAACACGGTTGTTTGAAATTTACAATACTTCTTCAATAGTAGGTCAACCAAAGCACCCTAAGTTTGAAGGTCACATAACGCGGAGATCTGCCAAATCCCATTCAAAAATACCCCAGATCCGGCAGAGTAATACTGCTATAAATATTATAAAGTATCGCTTTTGTTGGAAATAGCAATGCTTTTCCTACCCAGTAGTTTACCAGTTGTTTGCCCGGAGAAGTTTTATAGGCGCTAGATGTAAAATGTCAATTTTGGCAGAAAGGCCTGTATTATGAAAATGTTTTAGTAGATAGTATTTTGTGTGGTTGAGTAAACATAATGATAAATGTGCTTATCAAGGTCATGCCTAAGGCACCAGGAGAGAGCAGTGTTTTTTTTTATTGCAGCAGACGTCAACAATTGGACCTCATAGTGAAATTTCAATTTACTAGGAGTTTTTGACGAAACTGGTACCGATAAAAGTTACGACCTCGACTACTACATAACAATGGAAATGATTAATATGCCAAAAAATGATGACTTAAATAATTCAGCCGCACATGACATAAAAGAGAAATGGCTATCAAAACGATCCGTAAATGTTATTTCATGTTGTATGTAATGTAATTCAATTACATAGTTTGTTCAACAAATGAGCTATGTATTTCCAACGAAATATTTTGCGGAAAAACGCAATTCTCAACGAACTGCACCATTTTAAAATGTACACGATGAATAAATGTATGAATTTTATGGAATACGTTACCATTTAACAAGAAATAATAATTAAATACGAAACGTTTGACATTGTTTTTCATTTATTCCTCTCAATATTTATGAAACTAAAATTTATTTATAACTGGTATTTATGTGAATAGTAATTACTTTCATTAAATAATGATTTCAATAACCGCAAATGCCTCTTTACCTATCTTAATGACAATTTCATTTTTATTACTCTAGCAATTAGATAGGAACTATAAAACCTCATTTGAACACTCCTCAGTTCGGCAGTAAGAAAGTCTGAGCGAAATGAGGTGGTCTATCGCGGTCCTAACCCTGTGCATAGCACATGGTGTTCACAGTCAAGGGTTATTCGACAACATAATCCAAACGCCTGGAAAGATATTGAACGGAGCCACTAACGTCTTAGATGGGATCTTTGGAGGACAGACCACAACAGATTCTTGCGCCCGAGATGTGTCGCAAGACTACAGGAAGGCCGTGACTGACTTTAGCAACAAACTATACACTCATATCGCCGCCCGGAGTGACAACCATTTCGTCTTCTCCCCTTATACGATATGGCTGTCCTTGTCCGCCTTAGCCGAAGGTGCAGACCCGTCCGTTCAAAGCCAAATCTTCACCTCTCTGAATTTGCCCCAAGAAAAATGCATTCGGATGAAATTTTACGATATCGCCCTGAATGTAGAAAAATCTGGACGGGATGTCACTTTTAGACGTCGAAGGAGTTTGTTCGTTGATGAAAACGTTAAGGTTTACTCTTCTTGGAGTAAGATGATGCGGTCTACAGGACTCCTAAACTACGCGTACGCACCTATCAAGAGGGACCCAAAAGCGACTACACAACGGGTCCGCAAATTTATTTCATCACGCTCCAAGATTGTGTTACGGGGGAACTCTAATCTCCTAGAAGCGTTGGACTACCGAGGACTTTGGACGACAGCGTTCCCCGAAGCGACTATACGGAGTCAACCGTTCTTCAACGAGTTGGGGCAAAAGATCGGGACGGTTGATATGATGCATATGACGAAGAAAGTCCGTTTAGCTCACGTTCCGTTCTTGAGTGCTAAAGTGGTGGAGTTGCCGGTTGGTGCCGGAGGTCGGTACACAATGCTTATTGCTGTTGGAACCGGTAACAACATGCTCAAGAATGCTATAGATATCTTCATGGGATCTATTCTGGAGATATTCTCGCTGCTGCAGATCAGTTTGTTCCCTCTGGATGTCGCCATACCGAGGTTTGCGGTGACGTCTGAGTTTGATGCACGGCCGGCGCTTGAAGATTTTGGTATTAGGTCGTTTTGGAGGGACCCGGCTGCTACGAGGTAAGCAATAATGCAAAAATAACGACATATATACATCGTCAAATAGAAGTGGTAGGTACCTAAACATTTCATAAAAAATATGATAAGTTTTTAACTTATCGACATTTTATTCAGCTATTACTGTTACCAATCACGTTTGCTTTTATTTGATATCTCAAATCATGTTCCGTTACTAGTTTTTGTGACCTTAATTAACCTCAGTAAGGATCGCAGCCATTGTGGTTATTTTTAATCGTTTTATCGATGTGAATCTTAAAACTCTGTTCGATAACCAAATTCTCAGCAGTTGCACTTCCGACTACTAGACCAACGAGATAATCGGAATTAAACATAACAGGGTATGAATTTATTTGCAGATACGTGTCAAATCCGGCAGCTACACCCGGTGGTCTGATCCAACGCGTAACCATGAAGGTCGACAGTCGAGGCGTCGAACCTCCTCCAACCGTCGGCACAGACCTGATATCAGGGCTCTTCAACCTAGCGGAGAACACAGCGAGTGGTGTGGCGAAGGCAGTGGGCCACGAGTTTGTAGCCGATAGGCCGTTTATGTTCGCGCTTTTTGACACCCAGACTCAAACGTGTATCTTCTCTGGAGCCTTCTCTAGGCCGAATACTTTGAAGTAGAGTAAACAATAAAGTGATGTAGGTGGAAGGTAGGATACGAAACCTAAATTACAAGTGTTTTAGATATATTAACATTTAAACAAATTGATGTTTCGTATAAAAAATCTATGTTAAGTTCTAATATTTGTATTCCATTCTATAGCAAAACATGTAATTTCACAACCCTATTTATAAGACCTTAATGTACCATGTTTTTACACAAATAAATTATTCTATTCTATTCTGTATACAAATCTATTTTTATCTCTGTTGCAACTTTACAGTAAGCTTGTGGTTGGGCAGTTACCACTGACATGGCTGTCAAAATCAAAGTATTCCTTATTCTCACTGTAACAGGGTTGCTCATGTGTTGCAACTATCAGCTGTAATTCAGTTTTTTTTTTTGCCAACGACTTCTGAAGCTTTAGTTATTTATCATTTTTTTTTTTGTGTTTTTGGAGTCGGTTTTAAGTTTTTTTTTTTGCAAAAAAGTTTTTTATATTTTCCCTTTTTAGGGAATCCTTCAATGATAGACGGCAAAGGCGTGGTGTTATGTAATGATGTTGTGTAAACAATAAACATCCAAGCGATTACAGCAATCACGACAGATTTGCCGTCTAATATTGAAGAGTTCCCTTGTATATCTCCGAAGATCAGCATCTTCACCAAACTTAAACGGGACCGCGAAATAATGTTCTTCCAAACAAAAAAATAACCATCAAAATCCATTCCCAATTAGCGAAGATATCGCTGAACATACACACAAAAAAAAACAGGCGATCCGACGCCTTCCTCTTTTTGGAAGTCGCTAAATGTTCAAGAAAGGAACGCCAGTAGTTGACAAGCTCTGGAATACGTGCCTTAGATTCTATTCTAGTTCGTTTTTGAGTGTTGATTAAATAAAAGATTTAGGTCGAAGAGAGGTGCTTTAGATATTGTGATTTTAATTTTGTAATGGGATAAACGCTTAATCCTCGTGCTAAGATCTAAACGTGGAATTAACAAAATTGAAAGGGTTTCCTAGTACCTACCTACCTAGCTAATCTGATGCCCTGGAGAAGATTGGGCTATAATATAAAACAACTTTTCCCTTCGGCTCTAAGCACTCAAATTTTAATTAGTCTGACCTTTTTACTGGAACTCTTAGATACTGTTGGGTTAGGGCAGAGTAAAATATCGCTTAATAAAAGATAGAAAATGTCGAGTCAGCCCTCTGGTCCGTGGTCCGAACAGATCATAATTACCTTTGATTAAAACTAAATTATAATGTAAAATTCTTTATATCCGTTTAACTTGTACCTACCTGACTACGAGTTAAGGTGCATGCTCCAGGGTAGCCCGCGAAATTCAAATTTTCTTACGTTTTTGCAATTTGTTGACCAGTGCTAGGTTGTATGTTGATTAAAATCATCAATACAACCCTCCAAGGTCATAAAAGTCGAGGAACCACTTTTTCAAGGTCTAAATCATTCCTCGACTTTTATGAACTTGGAGGGTTGTATTGATGATTTTGATGATTATAATTCTGTAACTACATACGACTTACAGTCGCGAACAATATTTTAATCAACATACAACCTAGCACTGGTCTACAAATTGCAAAAAACGTAAGAAAATTTTAATTTCGCGGGCTAGCCTGATGCTTTCACCTTAAGTAGGTCTGACAACAATTTTACACATTTCTGAACGTCTGAAGTTGGTTTTATATTAAAAACTAGGTGCTTCGAGTTCACTGATCGTCGACCACTTTTTACTCGGGGCATAAGGCTGGAAAGTAGCAGACCGTTAGTGAACTTTGTAGTACACGGATCCGAAATTATGAAATCACGATTATTAAAAAAAATTTGAAAAACAAACAAGATCACGTGTTAGTTTCAATTATGGCCACGCGCCAAAAGATCCTTGTAAAAGTTGATATGAGATAAACTTATATTGTCAATTGCCAAGCTTAAAACAGTGTTTGACATGAGATTGTAACAACAGATCACTTTGACATTCAGTAAAGCATTTGGGATTCAGTAGTCCTGCTCGTCAGTTCCTGTATGTAGGTACACTATACGCCGATGCCACAATGCAAGTGAGCGTCTCGGTATCAAACAGGGCGTATAAGAACGGTCGGTCGGCAATATAGTCGTTGCCCACTTTTGGATCCAACCCGGTGGCCGCTCCGCACGGAGTGGGCTGTTCTAGTGGTGCGGAGTACAGGCCGTGGTTGTCCAGGGTGAGGGTCGCTCGCTGGACGTAGCTGCTTGGGAGCGCCGGTGGGTGGGACACGTTCCTGTTATAAGTAGATAAGTTTTTTATAGTCTGTCTAACAAGTTGCTTAAAAAATAGTATGCACAGAAACTGGTCCGTAGGTCCACAATTTCTGTTATTTAAAACTACTAACTGATTCTATTTGACGGCGGCTCAGTTAATGACAAGTTCAGCGAATACAAAGATTCTTTAATAGTTTCGCTTCCTACTCAAAACAAGCTACTTCGGAGATTTTGGTTCTGTTTGAGCCCATCAACTACGAAACATGAGTTATTTCTATTGCCCCAACAACTTACAGAGCTCTAGAGACTTAAGAACTCTAAAAGAAATAAGTATTTACCTGGTGGCAGCCGGATCGATCCACAAACTGGTCACTCCCATATCTTCTATCAGGGACTTCGCGTCGATCTCACTGGATATAACAATGCGTGGTATCGCCAACTCAATATCCACGAAGCTGTTCTTGAACGACTCGAACATCTCAAATATAATCTCGCTGGTCACGATCCCAAAGCTTCTCTTAACATCATCCGATTCAGGGAAAATTGCGAAAACCATTCGGTAACGTTCATTCACGCCAATCGGTAAGTCCAACACTTTGGCTCCCAAACTTTTGACGTAGCCCAGTCTCGCACGTTTCGTTACTCTCATAAGATCTACGAATCCAATTGGATTCCCCAATTGGTCGTGAAAGGGAGCTCGCTCGATTCTGGCGTCAGCGAATTCTGTTGTCCAAAGCCCGTTGTAGTCGATTGTGTCTAGAATGACTGAGTTCCCGTTGAAGTTGAAGCTTGTCTTTTCAGCGCGTGTTAGTCGCTTGATCTCATTAGCTGTTACTTGTGGATTGTATCGAATAGGAGCAGTGAGCACATCTAGAAGATTGTTCTTCGTCACAATATCGTACCAGGTCGGGTTAGGTGTGACACCTGCATCGAGCAACAAAATTCTATTGCTGATAACTTTAATGTCGTCAGCTTGAACAATGCGAGATGTTGCCAGCCGGTAATACTTCTGTCGGGTATACTCATCGTAGGGAATGTTTAGGAGACTGAATATCTGTTGTCTGGTGTAAGAGTCAGCTCCTTCAGCCATTCCCGCGAGTACGAGCCAAACGGAGAGGGGAGAATACACGAAGTTGAGGTCACTCTTTGCAGCGACTAACTTGTAGAAATTTATAGCGAAGTCGTACATTTCGGAGCGGAAATTAAGTAAAACGTCTTCGTGGACATTGCACGGCTCCAGGAGATGTGTCCCACGCAAGTCGAAGCTGTGCGGAGTCGAAATAGAGACCCCAACACTCGCGGTGAGTAAACCGAAAATAAACACTTGCATTTTTCAACACGTCTTTTGCAGTTTTGGAAATAAGATGTACTAAATCCTTCTTGAATTCTCGTGCTTTTATATTGGTAGAAAAGCAATAAGCGCATTATTAATGGGAGGTTGGTTACTTTTTTTAAACAGGTAAAGCCAATAAAAGCCTTTTTTGCTCGTTGTTCGTCATAAGTTAATTACTTACAAATCGATTCGATGTAATAAGATTTTCAAGTTTTTTGGAGTGTTCAAGTCACGCATTATATAAGATTTTTTTCACAGTGTGCCTTGATTTGGGGCTCGGATTTTGTCTCGACAAGTGACCGAGGTCCTGATCACAACCCTGGTCCGTTGCATCATTGACACAGATATTGAACTTAGTTGAAAGGCTGAAAACTTAGTGTCCTTCAGAGATGTCTTTTGTACTTACCGTAGGCCGCCGTCGTTGGCAACACATTCACCTTGAGTTGGTTTAGCGTAGTTCAAATAGAATAAGAGATCAGCTTATACTGGTTTTGTTTGTACTGATGTCATGCTGCTGATGCTGCCATGTATCTAAGTTATTCCTAGACATGGTTAAAAGTCAAAAACTATGTTTCAATAAAGAATCGTATATGTTACATAGGACAAACAGTACAAGTAGGTAAATATGAAGCTCTTCTTAACCCCTTGAGGAATAGACATGATTTTATAGAGAGCGTCTCCCAGACACAACACTTCGTTCTGGTTACCACCTTGGGCTATGCGACTCGCGACGTGATCTGAATCAAGTTCATGCTATCTCACGACCCGTCAGTATCGACGGCGCCTTATCAGACTTTACTCGCTGTGCTAGCACCTGCTGAAGTTGTGGCCGCCGCGCTGTTACCTAGTACCTCTATTAATTGATTACTTCGCGCCCCAAATCGCTCGTCACCTGTTTTCGTCGCGCGATAATAGGTACGCGCCACACTGTCGCACTGCTAGTCACGTTGTGGTGGATCAGGATACGCTTTTAACAGCATGACTTGTTGCGGTTAAGCTTTTAGCGTTCGTGGTAAGGATTCTATTAGTAAAAACAATACCGTCCTTCTGGATCAGTTGGTTAAAAAAAACGCGAGAGCTCTTTCAATCTTTATTTCCACAAACACTCATATATACGAGTAAGTAGGCTGTGTAAACGCAGAAACCAGCAAACAAGTGTACGTCTCAGCATCGAACAGACCAAACAGGAACGGTCGGTCAGCAATAAAGTCTCTTCCTAGGATTGGTTCCAGTCCAGTGTGGGTGCTGTAGACCGAGTTCGGCTCTGGTGGCGCGTAGCCCAGGCCAGTGCTGTTAAGGACCACAGTCGTTCGCTGCACGTAGCTGGTAGGAAGAGCTGACGGCTTCGATATGTACCTGTTGTTAAGGGTTTTGTTTTAGATGGTAGTGGAGTAACTGGGAAAAGTTTACTGGTGAATTTGGACTTTCTTACACTAACCCCGACTTTCAGGATTTTGTAATAAATAAGTGAGTCTGTTGTATTCCCTCTTATTGCTTGAAAGTGCTTCACTGCACGGGGGGAAGTGGTCAGTCTTATCTCAGCACATAACATAAAAATACCTCACCTCGTAACACTTGGATCAGTCCAAAGGTCGTTGATTCCCAAATCTTCCAGTATGACCCTCACATCGACCTCGCTGGTGATCACCGTGCGTGGTATCGCCACATCGATCGGCACATGGCTGGGTTTCAGACTGGATATAATGTCAAACACCTGTTCGTTTTTTATTGCAGTCACTAATCTCGACAATTCACTATTTCCAATTATTACACAGAACAACATTCGGTAGCGTTCATCTGAACCGACGGGCAGTTCTAAAAATTTGGCGTGCAAGTCTTTAACATAAGCCATCCGTGCTCGTCTCTGCACCCTCATGATATCCACAGCCCCGATTGCTTCTCCTTGCAAGTTGAAGAACGGTGCTCGCTCAATTACTGCATCTGCAAAAGCTGTAGTCCACAATCCATTGTAGTCCATCGTGTCTAGAAGGACCGAATTTCCGCTCAGATTGAGTCTTGGGAGACGCGCCGACATTATTGTTTTGATCTTGTATGCTGTTGCTATGGGATTGGACCTGATTGGTGCTTTAACTACTTCTAGGAGACAATTATTCGTGATGAAGTCGTACCAATTCGGGTTGAGTGTCGTACCATCGTCGATTAACAACACACGCGTGCTCTTAATGTTCACATCATTGGAAGGAAACGCGCGAGTAGTTGCCAGTTGGTAGTACGCCTGTCGAATGCACGGGTCGTTAGGTAGATTCAGAAGTTGGAATAGTTTATGCTGAGTTACCGGGTCGGCCCCTTCTGCTATCGCGGCGAGCATGATCCATATTGAAATTGGTGAGAATACGAAGTTGAAATTGCTTCTCACAGCTACCAATTTGGACAGTGGGATGATATAATTGTAATGAGCAGCTCGGTAATCATACGTTATATCTTGATTAACATAACACAGTTGTCCGTTGTAGACCGCTGAAGCAGGGTATGACTGGAACTGCTGCGTTGATATCTGGACACCAGAGCACGCGATAAGTAAAGCCAAAATGAATTTCTTCATGATTTCGGCACGTCTTAATAAGTTTCCGCGACGTAATCTACTAACTTCTAAATTAGCATTCTAGTTTCTTATATAGGTCAAAGAGCGTAATTCTAGCTTGTTCAGTTAAAAGATTGTTTATTTGTATGTCTGTGCATAGGAAAAATCTATTCAAAGGCCAAAATCATATTTGCTTTTTGCACTACCTCAATTAATGTTTAAACATTAATTCAACTCGCCACCTAAAAATTATTTCATATTTCCTCAAATCCTAGCCGACCAAAAGCTACATAATTTTTGAACATTTGGTTTGCAAAATAGCTGGATTATCAGATGGACTAGCGTGAATGTGTAATGCGGTAGGCAAAAACATGATTAACATCGAAATGTTCTCAACAGGTGGTCGGACAAGATGTTTGGTGCAGGTAACGGTCACCTTCTCAAGGTCACTCAAATGTATAATTATGATCTAGAAGGATAATAGGTAATAGTAAATCGATGAAATTTTTAGGCAACATATTGTGCTATCTATGTGTAGCAAGCGGGCGTGGAATTTCCATCAGCAAAAATGACAAACTTCCATAAAAACTTTGATGCCTTCTTTGACTCCTTTATGGGAAGAACTTTCAAAACCCAACCTTCCTTATGAAAGGTACTCTTATGTCAAGTTGCTCTTAGACCTAGCGCTGTGCGTTGTCTGTCATTGATGAATGTATAATGGTGATTGGTAATTGGGTGCATTCCTTGAAATAGGTGAACCTAGACCTGATTTGCAACTATTTTGACCCGCATAACTTGGGGTGCAAACTAAGCTGTTTTTGAGAAATCGAACTTTTAGTAAGTTTTTTTGCAAAATTTTCGCCTCTCCACCATAAATTGCTGATTGTGAGAAATCTACGACGTTCAAATTTTCAAAAAACTTTAGGTTTTTGCTGTGCACAGACATAAAAAAAAAACTTTTACCTGAACAATTTGAGTGCGCTCTTTGACCTATATAAGAAACTAGAATCCTAATTTAGAACTTAGTAGATTACGTCGCGGAAACTAATTAAGACGTGCCGAAATCATGAAGAAATTAATTTTGGCTTTACTTATCACGTGCTGTGGTGTCCAGATATCAATGCAGCAGTTCCAGTCATACCCTGCCTCAGCGGTCTACAACGGACAATTGTGTTATGTTAATCAAGATATAACGTATGATTACCGAGCTGCTCATTACGATGTTGCCATCCCACTGTCCAAATTGGTAGCTGTGAGAAGCAATTTCAACTTCGTATTCTCACCAATTTCAATATGGATCATGCTCGCCGCGATAGCAGAAGGGGCCGACCCGGTAACTCAGCATAAACTATTCCAACTTCTGAATCTACCTAACGACCCGTGCATTCGACAGGCGTACTACCAACTGGCAACTACTCGCGCGTTTCCTTCCAATGATGTGAACATTAAGAGCACGCGTGTGTTGTTAATCGACGATGGTACGACACTCAACCCGAATTGGTACGACTTTATCACCAAGAATTCTCTCCTAGAAGTAGTTAAAGCACCAATCAGATACAACCCCATGGCAACAGCTGACGAGATCAAAAAAATAATGTCGGCGCATCTTCCAAGACTCAATCTGAGCGGAAATTCGGTCCTTCTAGACACGATGGACTACAATGGATTGTGGACTACAGCTTTTGCAGATGCAGTAATTGAGCGAGCACCGTTCTTCAACTTGCAAGGACAAGCAATCGGGGCTGTGGATATCATGAGGGTGCAGAGACGAGCACGGATGGGTTATGTTAAAGACTTGCACGCCAAATTTTTAGAACTGCCCGTCGGTTCAGATAAACGCTACCGAATGTTGTTCTGTGTATTAATTGGAAATAGTGAATTGTCGAGATTAGTGACTGCAATGAAAAACGAACAGGTGTTTGACATTATATCCAGTCTGAAACCCAGCCGTGTGCCGATCGATGTGGCGATACCACGCACGGTGATCACCAGCGAGGTTGATGTGAGGGTCATACTGGAAGATTTGGGAATCAACGACCTTTGGACTGATCCAGATGTTACTAGGTGAGGTATTTTTATTTTATGTGCTGAGATTAGACTGACCACTTCCCCCTGTGCAGTGATCCTTCGAGCAATAAGAGGGAATATAATAGGCTCACTTACTTAGCACAAAACCCTGAAATCAAAGGACCATGGTTAAATAAAATTAACCAAAATCTGTTTAGAACAACATTGTGATCAAATCTTACAAAATCTATTGGTTGTGACTGCGGAACTTACCACTTTAGTGTTAGAAAGTCCAAATTCACCAGTAAACTTTTCCCAGCTACTCCACTACCATCTAAAACAAAACCCTTAACAACAGGTACATATCGAACCCGTCAGCTCTTCCTACCAGCTACGTGCAGCGAACGACTGTGGTCCTTAACAGCACTGGCCTGGGCTACGCGCCACCAGAGCCGAACTCAGTCTACAGCACCCACACTGGACTGGAACCTATCCTTGGAAGAGACTTTATTGCTGACCGACCGTTCCTGTTTGGTCTGTTCGATGCTGAGACGTATACTTTTTTGATGGTTTCTGCGTTTACACAGCCTACTTATATATGAGTGTTTGTGGAAATAAAGATTGAAAGAATTGTCGCGTATTTTTTACCCGACTGACCCAGAAGGAGGGTAATGTTGTATTATCATTATCCTTTCACAAACTAGGTACATGCTCAAGTGTGTGTGTGCTCACGCCATGCTGTTAAAAGCGTGTCCTGTCCTGATTCACTACGTGACTAGCAGTGCAACGGTTTGGCGCTTACCATCGCGCGACGAACGCAGGTGACGAGCGATTTGGGGCGCGAGGTACTAAACGCAGTTAATGGAGGCACTAGATATGAACGCATCACGGCGGCCACAACTCGAGCGAAGTCTGATAAGTCGCCATTGACGGGTCGTGACATGACACGAACTTGACGCAAATCACGTCGCGACTCGCATAACCCAAGGTCGTAACCGAAGCTAAGTGATGTCTGGGAGACACTCTCTATAGTATCACGTTTATTCCCAAAGTGTTTAAAAAGAGCTTCATATTTACAAGTAAACTTCAAAACTTTGATTTCTCTAAAACAAACCAGTTTGGACGCCAAGATATAAGGCCAAAATTGTTGCAAATTAGGTCTAGTATCACCCATTCCAAGGATGAATTATCATCAACCTGTATAATACGATTATTAAATGGGTGCAAAAATGCTAAGCCTAAATTCAGGACTATATCGACTTACTTGGGTCGATATAGTCCTTTAAATAGGAATTTATTTAGTGAGTATAGGAATTTAGTTAGTGTTCAACCATAGTAAGGATGATTTTATCGTCATTATTACTATGTACAGAACATTTGGATAATACCAGAGGGTACCAGTGGAACGAGAATATAAATACCCAGTAACTGGGTTTTGGACGTCAGATAGGCAGTCGCTTCATGTAAGACAATGGTATTCAGCTGCATCCGGTTAGACTGGAAGCCGACCCCAACATAGTTAGGAAAAGGCTAGGCAGATGATGAAGTAGATACCTACGTGCTCTCAACCAACCAAATAACAAAACAAAAACGGTTGCTACCAGTATCATTTAATACCAATCAAAACAAAACTCAATGAATCGCCCACGTCATCGCAACAAATATCACCGTGAAAATTCAATTCAGATTTTTTTTATTCGAATCAATTAGGGTAGGTGGGTTGCGTGTACATCGTGCTCATCAGGCAGGTATAAGTCTCAGTATCGAAGAGCCCGAACATGAACGGCCTGTCGGCTATGAACTCGCTCCAGAAGGATTCCTCAGGGGTCGTGGGAGGTCCGAAAGAACGTAGCTCGGTGATTGGAGGAGGATTTACTCCATCTTTGTTGAGAGTCAGTGAGGCTCGTTGTACGTAACTGCTGGGCCAGGCAGGCGGGTCTGATATGTACCTGTTATGAAATAGGAGTTTTTAAATACATTCTATTTTTCAAGGCCTCATACATCATGTGTGTTTTAAGTGTTGCCCGATATAAAAGAGAACGGTCATTAGAGACTTACAATTAGTATTGATTTAAAATGATCTGGTCACTACTTCTGTTTGCATTTGAGCATCAGCCAAAACATTTAGGAACCACTTATTCTCTCTCACGAAAGCTCGTTGAAGCGTCAAAGCTAAGCCACACAGGCGCGTTTTTGCGTTTTCGTGTTTCTGCGTCCCAGTACAAAATGCGATATGAGTTCTTAGAACATTTTGGTATTGGGACGCAGAAACGCGAAAACGCAAAAACGCGCCTGTGTGGGGAGCCTTCACAAATTCATTTATTTGTTAAGGATTCATCAGGGACGGTACTTCCTAAAACGTTTCAATACAAAATTAATTAATTTGTGCATAAATTGGTTACATTTTACTTAAGTCTGCTCCCTAACGGATTCAGACCACACATTGGTTTTGCGGTCAATGGATCGAAAGGAGGTCCCCTTATTTACATTAAATAATTATGTTGTAATACCATACCTGGTAGCTTCAGGATCTGTCCAAAGGTTGGTAACACCAAGGTCTTCTAGAATAGTCTTCGCGTCTAATTCTGAGTTTATTGTGAACTGCGGCAATGCTATGTCTATCGGCACTTGAGTCTCTGTCAGCGAGCCCACCACGTCTGAGATGATCGAGCTCTTCATATCTCTGACGATGGGTCGCAAGTCAACATTCCCAACTACCAGAGCAATGACCATACTGTACCGGCTATTCACACCAATAGGTAGCTCTAAGATTTTTGCTTGTAAAGTAGCCACGTATCCGATCTTCCCGCGCCGCTTCACTCTCATCAGATCTACTGCACCGATGTTTTCCCCTGATATGCTGTAGAACGGTGCCCGCTTGACCACTGCGTCGGTAAATGCTGTGTTCCACAATCCATTGTAGTCCATTGTATCTATTAAAACTGAATTTCCGCGCAAGTCGAGTCGTGGGAAGTTGGCATACACAACCTGTCTGATCTGACTCGCTGCCACTGCTGGGTTGTATTTTATAGGAGCCGACATCACATCAATAAGAGAATTCCTTGCGACGAAATTGTGCCAAACCAGATTGGGGGTCACACCTTGATCGATTACCAAGGCTCGGTTGCTGACAAATGTTGCGTCGCTCGTGAACGAGAATCTACTCGCGGCCAGTTGGTAGTACATCTGACGAACGCATGGGTTACTTGGGAGTGAGAGGAGCTCAAACAGTTGGTGTTGATTGTAGTAGTCCGCTCCTTCTGCGATGGCGGCTATTGTCATCCACATGGAGTGCGGTGACATGACGAACTGGTAGGTCCCTCGGGGAGCGACTCGCTTGAAGGTTTCAATGGTGAAGTTGTGCATCGCTTCACGGTAGCCATCAATAACGTTCGTGTACTCTGGGCATGGTCCTGAGTTGTACAGTGTGTCCAGAGATCCATGTAGTACCACAATTCCTCGCTTTGCAGCTAAGCAAATAGTGACGGACAAAAACAAAATAAACGCTCTCATTTTTTCCGTCACGACTGAATAAAGGACTAAAACCAACTGACACTAATAGATCATTTGGGTTCTTATATAGGCACTGGGATTGTGTTGATGTTTTATGACGTGAGTTCATGGAAAGTTATCGTGTCATAAGGGCCCTTATCCCGCAAAAAATACGTAAAAGCTCAATCCGTTTTATTTGTTGTTTTAATACCTTTTAGTTGTAACGAAAAAACTTGATGCATAGATATCATCGCAGTAAATACAAATGCATTGGTCGCCCGGCGATGCTCAAGCGACTGGTTGTCAAGGTCAACACAATACCGGAATCGTAATTTGAATTTTAAATGTAAACAACAAATCTTTATAATTATATCAGAAACTTGATTACAGTTTTAAGACACCGACATGCATGTTGCACGCTAAACTGTAGGAATCTCTGTTTCTTGACCGGTATTTCTGATATTTTATTATTCAAATACCATAGATCCATACAAACACAAACACACACACATTTCTGTCGTATTTACAAGAGGATAGAGACTCAATTGTATCCTTCCTGAGCCTACCGAAATTAGGGAGGACGGCCTAGGTTAATTTAGATCATTTGGACTAGTCTGACCAAGATAGCTCCACCCTTATTAGGGTCTGACCGGCCCAACATTGCTAATTAGTTGGAAAATCAACTTGGTGCAAATATTCCAAGATCTGTGTCTAAGTGTGGATACTTAGATTTACTCACACACCTGTGCAACATTGAGACTGCGTACAAGATGACAGCTGTTAGACTGCCTCGTTGGCCTAGTGTTCGCAAGCGTGACTGCTGACCATAAGGTCCTGGGTTCGATTCTCGGGTCGGGCAAAGTGTTAATGGGTTTTTCCATCAGAAACTTCCCAGTAGCAGTCACGGAGTCTAGATTTGTCCCCTGTTGGCGATAGTCTCGTCCCCTATTACAAGGGACTTGAACATAACTGGCGAAATGTGAGTGTTCTACTAGGTCCACCTCTGTCTAACCTTTCGCAGATTATAGGCGTGTTGTTATGTTATGTCGTGTTTTGTTTTATGGTGAAATTGTCTTTCAGGCTGCGACATAATAGTTGCGCCAAATATCGTTATCAATACCTACCTATGTAAACGTGTTAAAGCACTTGTTCTTCCCGTCATTGCGATATTTTTTTTGTTCTAGACCGTACCTGGGAACCCTCCAGTTACGACGACTTAGATATTGGGGGTCAAAGTTACAACTTTTTTTTAAAACTTGTTTTTAATGTAACGACCCCCATACTATTCAATTCATTCATTAGCACAATGTTTTGAGTGCCTTACATTTTTCATCCAAAAAAAAAAGTCGTTTTCCAGCGATAATTTTTTCGTAAAGTTACTTAGTTTGATGTACAGAATGTGCTTGTTACACCCTGTATAAAACAACCATAACAATATGTTCGATGAAGCAACAAGTAATTGTAACTCTAATATTTAAAACATTAGTGATCTTTCGTCTGTTTCGAGTGCAGAACCCACGAAATACTAATCATAATAAAAATTTTGTAATTGCATTTAATTACATCATTCCGCTATTATGTAATAGCACTTAAGAATAAAACTAAAATGATACCTACTCTATTATAAGTTGGTCGAGATCATGAAAAACTTCATTATTCTATTTTAAAAGGTCACGGGAGATTATCTTAGTAAGGAAGAATAATAAGCGATTTAATTTTGCAACGCCCACTCATTAATTTAAATATCAAATACAAATCAGTTAGGTTTTCAAAAAAAAAATAAAGAATGGCCACAAAGTTTTAGTGAAGGTTAGGTAAATGAAAATAATAATCTTTTGGTTAATAAAATGTCAATGCACTTTCCGTATTGATTTTGAATTCGTAAAAGTAAAAAAAAAACGGTCAAGTGCGAGTCGGACTCGTGCATGAAGGGTTCCGTACCATCTTAGTAGGGAAGCTCCCTTTTTTATTATTTGTTTAATAACAATATAATTACCATACCGCTATAATTGCCGCTATAATTAGCGGCGACAGAAATACAATATGTATTTCTTTCGCCGCTATAATAACAAATTTGAAAATTTCTACTGTACCTATTACCGAAGTATTATATTATCTGTGCTATTACGGATCATGAGATACAGCCCGCTGACAGACAGACAGACAGACGGACGGACGGACGGACACTACGGACAGGTTAGTAATAAGGGTCCCGTTGGTTACAATCCGGGTACGGAACCTTAATAAAATGTTGGTCCTTCTGTTCGAATATAAAAAATGCATCTGATCCCAAAATTAAACGTGGATAAAAAACTGAGCAATGCGCAACGTCTGAAAAATTAATTGGGACATCTTTGATCAATGGCTATGTACCTATATATAAAAAGGTGATCCAATCAATGTAAAAATGACTGGTTCGGTAATAAATTTTAAGATCACATACATTTTTGAGAAAATAAACAATTTGCTCTAGAGCGCAGGAGAAGGAGGACATTACTAGTTAAATAGTTTATTAAACTAGGGATGTACACAACAATATAATATAATAATCTCAGAACAATTATAAAGGTAAAGACAGAACTCTGCAAACAGCAAAGTAAGGCCGTCAAATTACGTCTCGCCGAGTACACTCAGACCAAAAAAAAGCAGTTAAGACGGAACTCTGCGAACTGAGAAGTGAGGCCGGTTTCGTAGACATGTTGTGCATTTATTGAGACGTAGTTTCATTGTAGTTTGTGTGAGCGTGTAAGAACAGTGTGAGACGTAATTTGCGCTGGCCTCACTTTAATTGTTCGCAGCGCTATGTCTTGGTTTTTTATTTGGTCTGATATAATAATAAAGAATAGTTTCTGTTCCTAGTTTACGGATGAAACGGTAAAAATACTAATAAGACCATAGATCCCTTTTGACACAATGTCGAGTTATAGGTACCTAGCAGATGATGTGTGTTTTCGACATTTAATAAGGCACACAAAAAACGTCGAAAAAGGTGTACGGTTCGGGTTGGCCGTTTCCATGGAGAAGAACCGGCAAGAAACTCTATGGTTACTTTAAGTAAATACTGAGGGGCTAGGTTAGACCAAGTGACATTGTATCAGCAATAGGTAACCAAGTGACTGACATAGCTACGAAATGCATAAGTATGAAATGAAATGATGTTTATTTTTGCAAGTAGGTTTTTACAAACACCTTTACTCGTCATTTTTTTAAAACTAAATGGGGCCGGTATTTCGTACCTGACTACTCTGAGGAGAAACAGCCGAAACAAACTCAGAGGTCATAATTCTAAATTGTTTGTTCCAAAAACTAGTATATCGACATTAACTCAATTTTTTGTTCGGCACCTACCCTTTATTATAGCACAGATCGCTAGCCCGCGCGGAGACGCGTCTCTGGACACCTCGAACGCGCCGCTAGCTCGAAAAAATAATCTTGCTCAACTCACATGAGGACTATGCAGATTAGTGTCTGAGATGGTCTTTTGAAGAAAAACCACGCAGATTTGAGTGGACCTGTCCAGTATGTCAATCCTGTTGACAAATGCTGTAGACTAAACCCTTTGAAACTTTGAGAGTGTAAGAATATGCTCAGATTCCTAACGAGGGATGAAAACTACATAGCTTTACTACTGACATTAGTTATTTATTGAACCACAACCATTTCTCATGTTAAAAATTAAGGATCACAACTCAATAAATCGTTATTACTTTCGACACAAAAATTACACCGAAAAACTTACATTTTATATCCCACAACGAAAAGCGTCTTTTTCTGCAAATCCAAAACTAATCCTTATAAGTGGGTTGTGAATAAATCGAAGTCATCAGACAAGTGTAGGTCTCCGTATCGAACAGCCCGAAAAGAAACGGTATGTTAGCAATGAAGTCCCTTCCCACGACAGGGTCTAGTCCTGTGGACGCGTTGTACGTCTCTGGGACGTATGAAGCGGGGCTGATGCCGCGGTTGTCCATTGTGATGGTGGCACGCTGGGTGAAGCCGCTGGGCAGAAGCGCAGGGTCGGATATGTACCTGTTGTTGATAATTTGGGCTTTATTCTTATCGTACGTTGAGTACAGGATCTTAGTATTCAAATTCATGGTTGCGTCTAGGCCCGTACCGACGCAGACGCCTCTTTTAGCAAAATGACTTTGATCTTACTTCAGTGTGACAGAGAGATAGAGCTAAATAGGAATATTGTTTCATCTCTTTCCTGCTTAAAGTAAAGTTGAATGAATACCGCTATAAGATGGTGTGACAGTCCCAGATACAACAGCGTATTATACTTCAACCAACTTATCTGTGCAGGCGAGAAAACACAGAACTAAAATAAATGTAACTAATTTGACATATCGATGCAAATTTTCTTGACAAGAGCGCCACCTTGAACTGCACACTTAAACTGGTCATACTTATTTTTTCATTATTTATTTACTTAAATAATATTTGAAAAATTCTTAGCAAGATGGCTGCGCGAGAATATTGTGAATTTATATTTGAATAATCTGGATTAACGGCTTTGTCAAGATAGAAAGCCTTTAATTCCCAGTTGGAAACTAAAAGCTTTTTCTAGTAATCTTGAAAGCAACACTATTTGGTATATCGGGTGTATCAAATTTGATGGAATAAAGATGAGCCAGGTTAGATTTAGCATTATAGTCAGTTTGATATTTCAACAGTAGGTAGTTATAGAAGTAATAAATACCTGGTAACAGCAGGATCAGTCCAAAGTGTGGTGAGTCCCAAATTCTCCAAAATACTCCTGACATTAATCTCAGAGGTCATCGTGAACCGCGGGATGCCGATATCCACCGGCACATAACTCTCCCGCGATTTACTCATAAACTCCAATATTATCGTACTCCTAAAGGCCTTCATAATAGTCTCGATATCACTGGTATCGAGTATCAAACCAAACAACATACGATAGCGACCATCAACACCGATGGGAAGCTCCAACATTTTAGCGTTAATACTAGACACATAGGCCATTTTCGCAAGCCTGCTCACTCTCATTAAATCAACGGACCCTATTTTGTGTCCGAAAGGGTCGTAGAACGGCGAGCGTTGGATGACCGCGTCTAAGAAAGCCGTCGCCCACAATCCACTATAATCCATGGCGTCAACTAGCACCGAGTTGCCACTCAAGTCGAGATTCGCCAAAGTTGCTGAGGAAAGGAGCCTAATAGCGTTAAGCGATCCCTGGGGGTCGTATCGCAGCGGCGACGACGCTAAATTGATGAGACCGTTCTTCGAGACGAAGTTGTGCCAGTACGGATTTACTGCCACTCCATGATTGACGACTAACGTACGCGTTGACACAACACTCACATCATTCCCGGGTAGATACCGACTTGTGGCTAATTTTTAGAATTTCAGACGAACGCAGGGATCGTTTGGAAGACTTAGGAGCCGAAACATCTGTTGTTGAGTATATGGGTCGGCCCCTTCGGCTATCGCCGCGAGAATTATCCAAGCTGACAGCGGGGCTAAGATAAAATGGTACAAACTACGAGAACCGACAGCCTTGTACGCTTGAAGAGTAAACTCGTAAAGAGAAGTACGGTAATCGTGTGTCACATCGCGGAACAGGTGACAGGATTCAAGATTGCGTGAAAATATCTCCTGATATCCAACGACAAATGTACACACGAATAAAACTAGGAGAAGTATTGTTTTCATGATGAGAGAACACACGTCCGAATATAAAATATAACAGCACTCTTATAGAGTGTGATTCATATTGAATTTTCTTATATAGGTATAGCTTTTGATGATCTTGCCTAGAGCGCGTTGCGACGTAAAGGCATCAATCAGTACACGTGATATTGTGCCGGCGACAGGTAAATCCGATTAATGCGCTTTGATAGCTTTGTCTTAAAGCAACCGTTTCGCCCTGACTGCTCTCAGTGTGCCTGTTGAATGCACTAGTTGTTTGTGTGCATTCGGATAAAGTTTGGCGTCGGAATTGATTTTCTAGTGACGTGGAGTTGAACAGTTTACGATTGAACATATGGGAGAGTTTAAAGGGCTTACTGAAGCGATATGGATGCACGTTAGTTTGCTTTCAGGCAGAGGTTTACATTGCGAATATTGAAGTGTGAACTGGCGTCGGCCGCGGCTTCGTCCGTGTGGAAGTTGGGAATAACCCCACGAGGAAAAAATGTGTCCTGTATTTTAACTCATGGTCTACCTTTTTACCGGTGTTAAAGCCTGAAAAGGTAATAGAGAGACACTGTTACTTTCGCGTTTTTAGGGTTCCGTACCTCAAAAGGTAAAAAAAGAAACCCTTATAAGATCACTTTCTTGTCCGTCTGTCTGTTTGTCACCACCGATTTTCTCAAGAACAGGTGAACCTAGAAAGTTGAAATTTATACCAGATACTGAGGTCTATAGGCTCTAATAAGTGTAAAAATATCAAGGTCCTGAGTCAACACAATTAAAAGATATGGGCAAATTTAGATTTTCGCGAAAACTTATAAGTACCAAAATTTACCTTAATTTTTAACTTTTTTTTATTTTTCGGAATTTTGCCTTTGCTTGTGCTGTAAGACCTTGCTTTTAATCAAAATTGACAATACTAGGTCAAAGTACCCTATAGGTTTTGGTTCGAAAACTTACAGCACATGTAAAAGTAAAAATCTGAAAACCGTAAATATGAAGTACCTACATATAATAACAAAAAAAAGCATTTTACTATTACAAACTTATTATTTGCGGTTGGTGCAATAGCCGTTTATAGGGATCGAACAGCAAAGTTAAATTTGTCCTTTATAAAGTTTTTTAAAATTATTCGATTATGTATATCTGATATCCGTGGTGCTCAGTTTTCTACACATTTTTTTTTTGATCTTCCAAAAACAGCATAGATCCCGTCGTTGAGAACCCCATAATGTAGGCGCAAATCGATGTACTACAAACAATTAAATGATTGAGTGGACTGCGGGCACAAGTTAACAGCGACGTGGGCAAAGTTGTGTCGAGTGCAGCTTGCTTACTTTGCAACTAGTTAGTAACACTATACTCAACTAGTAACCACATTGGTTTATACACTTGTGGTCGCATTTGTGACAGCTAGAAGTTCGATTCAAGCAATCCCATCCCAGTTTTTAGGGTTCCGTAGTCCTAACAAGGCACCCTTATAGTTTCGTCATGTCTGTCTGTCTGTCTGTCTGTCCGAGGTTTTGCTAAGAGACGGTTAGTACTAGAAAGCTGTAATTTTGTAGGGGTGTGTATATCAATTACGCCAACAACACGGTAAATAAAAATTTTGAAAAATATATTTTTTTAATTTTACTCCCCTACATGTGAAGTGGAAATGATTTTATTTTTCGTCGTCTACCCCATCGTGTGGGATATCGTTGAATAGGTCTTTTAAAATGACCTAGGGGTTACCAAATCTAGTTTTTGATTTAATGCTCCATTTACGAAATACTAAATTTTAAAGTGCAAATTTTTGTTCTAGTAGGGCCTAAAAGCTAAACTGCTGGCTTGAAAAATCTAGAAAAATTCATGATGATAGTGCATTTTATGAACTTTGAAGGAAAACTATAGCGGTTAAAATAACTTTATTAGTTTAGCAGTAATAGTCGTTGCGTAACTTGGGTGTTGGATAATTGTGTACCAAATACAAAATCCTTAGAATAAATCCTTTAAAATGACTAAGATGAAGTAGTTGCTTGTTTATTTTGGATAAAGACTTGCATTGAAAAACAAAATCTAAAATATAACGGGCTACTACGGAACCCTACACTGCGCGTGGCTCGACACGCACTCGGCCGGTTTTATAAGACGTACCGTCGACACGAAAAATGAAGACGACTGACGACTTTTCAGTTAGGGTTTTTAACATTTTTAGCTACAGATCGCAATCTCAATTTCTGTCCGGTAATTCCTAAGTTTTCCTCCTATTAGGTGCTGGGAATTGAACTGATGACTTCTTAGAAGTCTGTTGGTCCTTGTCAAGTATGCCGTTGTGTTCGGTGTGTCGTTGACCTATCCTATACCTAACAGCTTTACGCACTTAAACGTGTTTGTATTTAAATAGAAAATAAATCGTTGTACCATCCACTCTCTTTTTTTAAAAACTTAAGGAATCTTGACTTTAATGTTGATATTTATAATAAATAGAACGTTTATTTTCTTAAAAGCTTCTAATAAGCTTACTGGTTATAATGAGTCCCAGAAAAGTAAATGTTGACTTCAAATGAACGCGAGTTTCGACCAAGACCGGCGGAAAAATGACAGTAATTTTTAAATAACGTAAAAAATATGGCCTGCGTGAAAGTCGAGAGGTATTATTTGCCTCTGAATAATATAATAGACATGAATTATTCTCGTTTTCACATTAATCATAGCTTTTATTAGCCAAGTGAATATGTATGTAGGATGTTCGTACTTCGTTGAATTCAATTAGGTAGACGGGCATAGAGCTCTCCTCACAGAGAAGAGTTGCAAACCTTTTCTCTAAACTCTATGGTTTACATCATATCCATGCAAGTTGTACCAAATTTGGTGTAGATCCAATGACGCTTGAAAAGAAAGTGCTTACAGTTGAAGTGCTTTACTTGAAGTAACTAGTTATATTCTACAAAAAGTAGCACCTATTAAGTCGACACGTTAAGGCGACTATAGGAGCTAAATTAGCAACTCTAATTGTGGTGGTTCAAACTTCGTTTTAAATACTGTTAGAATAAAGTTCTAATCAGCTTGCACTACAAAGTGGTTGTTACGTCAGTCACTGCGAGTCGAATAGTGCGAAATGAGTGGATTTTTGCGATTTACAAAAAATCTATTGATTGGACTAAAAAAATAAAACACTATCATGCTAATATGTTGCTTGTAGAATTATTAGCCATAAAATCAGAATAATCGCATGTATTTGAGTATGGTTTTTACTCGTTAAAAGAAATTTTTAGATATTAGTTAGTGTTTTTTTTAATCGAGTAAAATTAGTTGTATTATGTTTTCAAAACACTATCATACTAGCATATATCCTGAAGATTATCATATATTTGTCTGGTTTTGTTTATTGCAGTGAATCATATGCTTTTTTGCATTATAAAACTCGCATTTAGCTCCTGTAATTCCCTTAAGAAGAAATAATACTTTTTAAGTTAGGTGGGGACAGTTGTGTAGGTTCCATTACAGTGATGTGGGCGATCCGTTAATGCACGTGAGGTATGCATACCGGTGAAACATTGAAATCGACCGTCCTCTGAGAGTGAACCTTTTTTTGCCCCTTCGATTGTATCTGATGATGACAGACAAACTTACAGACCAACAATATTCATTCGAAAGGTTCAATTAGCCATTAATAAAACCGGGGCTGCGGGACTGTTCGAAAGAGATACCTTGGCCCTGGAACACAAAGGGCGATGAAGGAACATGGATGGGTTTTAGTCAGTAAAAGTCTGACACGTCCTGCTCCGCCCAGAGCGGGAGGAGTCATTTGATGATTTACCATCCGAAAAAAAAGGCATTAATAAAAACATACCTAGTAACTATCTAATAAAATGCAATTATTTTTCACCAAAAAAGGACTTTAAAATCCCTGACATTCAAAAGTCATATTTACGTCTATTGAAATATTTATTACAATAAATTTAATTTATCAATGTATAGCAGCACATGTAAAGGAGAAAATCTGAAAACCGAAATTATATTAAAAGAAAAGTTCGCAACTACTATTTGAATCGCTCTTAATTTGAAGTCTAGTCATAATAATTATTATTAGGTTTCTCGTTATTTTCTGTAAAATTTTTGGCATTTTATAAAATATCTATTAGTTTATTTTATATGTATATGTGTATTAGTATCAATATTAGTTTATACTTTCTCGTTTACAAGAACTTAGTTTTTTAGACATTTTTTGTACCCTATCACTATGTTTTCCTATTTAAACCAAAGCTTGACTGGTAGAGAATGCCTTGTGGCATTAAGTCCGCCTATGAACATGTACATGAAGTTTAAATAAATATATAGGTAGTTTAATAACGAAATACCTGCAAGTTTAGACGGAACCCTCGGTGCGCGAGTACAACTCGCATTTGGCCGGTTTTTATTTTATTTTGACACTCGGGCAAGCGGGCGTATAATACTAAACTGACCTGCAAAAATGAGTATCACACTTTTAAAATTGCAATAACTTTTTAAGTAGGTACACAAGATATACTTTCGAAACAAAAAGGACTCGAAAATTAGTTTAATTTTGACTATAGTTTCAAAGAAAGCTGGTAAAAATTGCTTTATAACGTTTTTTTTATTTTAAATCTCTAACTTCTATAGTATAAGTAAAATAGAAATTTAAAAGTGTAGTACTTATTTCTGCAGGTCAGTGTAGACAACGATTTGTTACTAAGTAGTAAAAAGTAGTGGATTACGATTTTCTTTGTCTTGTCCCGTCTATTGCTCGTAAATATTTGAATGTCTTTGCGCTGAAAGCACCTAACATCATAAAATAGTGAGAGAAGCCGTGAAAATGTTCGTTACTATTTGAATGCGCATAAGTAGTTACTCAGATGGAAATGCAACGAAAAAGAGGTTTCTCTTAGAGAATAGCTAATGGCAATAAGCTCTTCCACGGGTTGTGATCCTCAAAGCTTGAACGAGAGAGGAAAATAAAATGTGGAGCCTTTTTGTTATTTGAAAATTCATAGTTGGAAGTTAAGGAACTCCACTATGACAGCAGTGCTATCATACAGTCTATTTCCAACAACTTGAACTTGTAAAGTGCAGTGAGATCATTGTGCTTTTAACAGCGGTTGAAACTCAAAGCGATATTATAAGTGTTGTCAGAGAGAAATCCGGTACGTCAGGTTACATTTTTATCAGAAGCAAAAAAAAAACTCGATTCATATGTCCTGATTCAAATAGATAATGTTTGCTAATCACAGTTTTTTGTAAAGCCTGATTAAACAAAGTTCATGGAGGCTCCGGTTTAGATACGAACAGTCATATTGATAACGTACTACACCAAAATCTGGTGTTTTATTACCCCAGCAAAACTACAAACACTAAACCCAACACTAAAACAATGTAGAGTGAACCATAGACGAACATTCATACAAGAACATTTACAGACATCAATAAACTTTGATTCAATGAGCGCCGAACTAATCCATACGAGACGAGACAGACGCAAGTGGCTAATCAAAGCTTAGGACAACTAACCAGGGACTAGATGTTCACATGTCTTAACTCATTGAGCACCTACATAGAGGGTGTGTTTGACAACCTCCCCGTCTCGAAACATTCTTAGTTTAACTTTGTAAACAGAATGGAACGTAGTATCTACAAGTGTAACGTTAAGGCGACTACAGGAGCTAAGTTAGCAACTCTATTTGTGGTTGTTCAAACTTAGTTTGAAATACTGTTAGAATAAAGTTCTAATCAGCTTGCACTACAAAGTGGTTGTTACATTAGTCACTGCGGGCCGAATAGTGCGAAATGAATGGTTTTTTGCGATTTACTTAAAATCTATTGATTGGACTAAAAAAAGAAAACACTACTATGCTAATATGTTGCTTGTAGAATTATTTGCCAAAAAAATCAGAACGATCGCATATATTTTAGTATGGTTTTTACTCGTTAAAAGATTTTTTTAAAGATAAGTTTGTTATTTTTTTTATCGAGTAAAATTAGTTGTATTATGTTTTCAAAACACTATCATACTAGCATAAATCCTGAAGAATATCAGATATTTTTCTGGTTTTGTTTATTGCAGTGAATCATATGCTTTTTAGCATTATAAAACTCGCGTATAGCTCCTGTAGTCGCCTTAAATTCGGAATTCAAATGAGAACTGCCTCGTTGGTCGAGTGGTTGTTAGCGCGACTACTGCGCATGAGGTTCTGGGTTCGATTCCCAGGTCGGGCAAAGTGTTGTTACGTTTTCCTTTCAGAAATTTCTCAGTAGCAGTTACGGTCTGGTTTGATGGCGATAGACTATAGCTCCTTATTACATGGGGTTTGAATATAACTGGCGAAATGTGGGTACACCTCGGCCTAGCCTTTCGGGATTATTTTTCCTACTCCTCAGCTATTCTTTTCTGATTAATTTCGTTGCGGGATCCAAGAAAGTTATAGTACATTACTGCAGCGGCAAGCAACAGATGCATTGACGGACGAACCTGTAAATGTAGGCCGAAGCGAAGCCGAGGCACACATACGTAAGTCCATCAATGCCTAGTTGTGACCAAGGCTTGTATAGTACTTTTCTCAAATAATGCGTGGAAATAAAAACTAAGTAGTACCTAGGCAGAACTTTTTAAGTATTTAAATATACCAGCTGTCAATAAACACACACAAACAATGTCAATGTCACATAAACAATGACATTTTTGGTCGCTTTTCTCTTCGACTTCGTCGAGCTTCATTGTCTCGGCGTTTTTCTGGTGGCCGTCACTGTTGATTCTGGCTTTCAAGAGTTGCAGTGGTTTGGGAATGTGTGGCGGGATTTTCCAATGCCACCATAATTATGTTATCTAAATATACATAGAAATACGGTGCATGTGCATTTGTATTTGGTCAGAGGAGTAAAGTTTCTACTACTTAGTTCTTTATAGAGAAAACTCTCTTTGTAAACGATTAAAAAAAAAAAGCTTGCAATTCTGTGAAACTTTAGATCTTAACTGACTATAGTGATATAAATAAATACTTTTTCTGAAATGCGGAACCCACCCTAGAAAAGGTTTTCATTACGTATAATATTCCTTGAAAATAAATGTACCCGTTACGTAATATCTCGGTGAAACTGGAATTTCTACGAGTTTTCCATTAATAGACGGGTTAATTTATACAGAAGTTTTTGTTTTAAGTTTTTACATAATTTTATTTCAATACGTTTACCTTCGTATATTTTTAGATTGCTTTGAACTCGTTTGAAATGATTTAGGAAACCGTAAAAAATATTTAAATTATTTATTTTAGTAGTAATTAGTTTAAAAAAGGGAAGGGGCCAAAAAAAAAATAACCTGTCTGACCTAACCTAACACACAGAAATAACTTAACTCAGTAACATAACCTAACTTACTGACCTAACATAACTTACCTACTAATCTGAAGACAGAACGTCTTTTAACCCGACTACGGCGATGCCTAAAAGAAGCTTTATGATTTTAGCTGTCTATGTATGTATGTTTGTAATACGTATGTTCCTCCGTAGCGCCTAAACTATTAATCCGATTTTGATGAATAAGGAGTCAATCGGTTCGTTATTATGGCCCGGGTAGCATAGGCTACATTTTAACTGACTTCAACAATAGAAGGAGTCGATTTTACCTTGTAAACCCCGAATTAATTTAATGAGAGCGTGATTTTTCAGTAGGTAGTCGGGTTTTTAGTAGTAATATACCCACAACACAGATTATTGTTTATTTATTTTTGTTTATTTTATACATATTGACATGTTACTTGTGGCGACGGGTCCATAATCCTCCATGGTCCTTTGCAAGGCACAAATACCTAAAATATTTTGTTCAAAACTCAAACTTCCCGCATCAAATAAACAGCCAGTATTAAAACCATAAAACCTTTGAATCGCAGACAGCTTCAAAGGCGTAAAATAATATTTGTATTCGTAATTAATTTGTCCTGAAGGCCTGACGCACTCACTGGCTGCAACTCAAAGCCCGAGGAGCAAGTTATTAGGTTGAATCTCGGTACTCCATTCAAAAGGAAACCCTCTGGCTAAATTAATAATGTACACAGTTATACTGGACCACATCGGCAGGCTTCGGATATGGTGTTTTCATTTTCAGTATAAGCTGGGACTTAATGGTGTTGGCTAATTAAATTTGATGTCTCTCTCGTCTGATGGAAAGGAAAAATAAAGGCTTGGAAACGGGCGTCACGGAAATTCAGACTTTTCGATGCGAGGAATATTTTGATCGGCATGCAACCTGGGGGGCGAGTCTGCTTTTACAATGGTGTCACAATGATCTATCATTGATTTCATAATAGTTGTTTTTGTCAAGTTTCGTAATCTACTAATATAGTGGCGTCATTATGACTTTCCAATGACTTTCCAAAGATCAACCACTGACACTCCATTGAGAAAAATGGCATAGAATGGTAATCTCGTACACATCTGCTAAAATTTTGACAGTTCCAGCCGAAATTTGCTCAATTAGCAACATTTTGTATTGCTATAAATATAGGCTTCTATATTAAAGATAATTTAAAACACTTAAATGAAAATAAATCAAAACACCGACCGCTAGAAATAAAAACAGATAAAACGTCAGTAGGCAGTAATGTCACATTTGACTTTGACAGCTAAACAGATAAATATTATTGAATTGAATAGTTTCACATTAAACCGCGTTACACATAACTTAATGTTTTTTGCTATTTACGAACTTCTTACTACTTCAGATTGCATAGAACACTAATAAATAATATGTAAAAACATATATAAATGAAATCTGGCATGATTAGATGTTCAAATTTAATTCTAGTATTTCGAAAATAATTTATATTGAGTTTTTTTAATAATGGCAATACAACAATGTCATTTTATCACAATTCTATTACGAGACCATTGACCGAACAATGATCGACCATTAGGAATTTAGCAGATTACGAATTTTTAGCAAAATTACCATTGTCATTGATCAACAATTATGAAATCAATGATAGATCATTGTGACACTATTGTAATACCAGACTCGACACCCTGGCACTGGCCTGCGGGTTGCAAGGGGCGTGGGAGGGTTTGAGTTTCGCGGGCTACCCTGACGCTTTCACCCCAGTGGCCTGTGTTGCTCTATGCTTTCACCTTAAGATCTTGCATGCATGTATTATTTTAATTCTGTATGTAAACACATGTTTGAGCTAATAAAATTTCTTATTCTTATTGACTTTAATGGATATGGCCTTTTGGTAACAGGTACGTAGTTTATTTTTTTATTAGCCTCTAATGTCCCAAGAAAATTTGAATTTTGCGGGCTAGTTGGAGCATCCACCTTAAAAAAAAACACGCGTGTAGGTACACGCGTGTTGCTTGAGGGTGTAGCTCGCGGCCAAGCCTCAAGCGGCTGTCATGTGTAGGTACGGGTACTCCAGACTTTCAAGGCCCGCGTGTTTGCCCCAGACCAATTACGCTAATAAACTAGTAAAATAATAATAACACGACGTTATAAACACAAGCTATTATTACGATATTATTATTAGTCATCGTTCGTGACCGAGGCACACAATTTGGTCACGCACTCCGCGTTATTTCAAACGTAGTTTCAGTTGTTATGTCTGAAAAACTCTGAAATTGGAGCTTATATTTATGTTTTAGCTGGTGCTCGCGGCTTTGCCCGCGTTTGGTAATTGACCCATGGAATCGTACTACCGGGATAAAAAGTACCCTATGATTGTGTTAATCCAGGTTATAAACTATCTGTGTGCCAAATTTCATCCAAATCTGGTAAGTAGTTTTTGCGTGAAAGAATAACAAACATCCATCCATCCTCACAAACTTTATAATATTAGTAGGATAGTCATTGCCCGCGATTTCACCCGCGTTTAGGTCGGTAATCATCCAAAGGGATCAGGGTGAAAAATATCCTATGTCCTAACCCAGGTCATGGTTTACAAGCGTGCCACAACAAGTTTTATCAAAATCCGTTCAGCCGTTAAGGCGTAAAATGGTAAAACAGACAAGCCGAGCGGCACACAGAATTACTTACGCATTTAAAATGTTTACTATGGGTTGACATTTTACATGACCTTCAGAATTTTAGCCTAGTGCCCTTTTAGTTTATATGTGAAGACGTAAAGCAAAGGCCAATAGGAGGGCACTGACAAAGGCGTATGTTCTCATTCATGAAAGGTTAAGAAAACATTTTGATACATCCTATGGAGCGCAAATTGGTACAATAATTTGTTAAGATTTAATACTAAAACACTGTTATTGGGGGGGGGGAGGTGGTAATCTGTGTGACAGGGTTTCCCTAGTGCAGATAGTATAATCATATTTTTAAGGCGCCTTTGTGGAAGAGAAATAAAATGTTTATTTAGTATAATAGTTAAACAATGATGTCTCGAACAAATTGGTCATTTGACAGATCATGATTTATTTATTATTAATATTATTTTCTGTACCTTAAATATTCACTGAAGCATAGCGCCTGGCCTTATTCTAGATGCTACACATGTTGCACAAGGGTAGCATCACTAACTAAGGTGTAAGGCCAAGCACTAAGGACATTTGAAAATGTTTTTCCTAATAGGAGATTTAAATTTTCATTGAAGTTCGTTTTCTTGCCGTTTGGAAATGCTAAACATGGGGCGTGTACCTACTTATACGTTATTATATCAATTTCTTGTTATTCCAACTCCGGCTTGCGTTTGCCTCTTCGCAGAATAGTGGATTCCTACAATAGGACTTATAAACAACAGACAACAGGCAAAGATGTCTGCTGTTTATAAGTTAGTTCAAAGGTCTTATTCATAAGGAGCTTTACTGAATATTTTATTCCATGTATTTTTGTGTTCCACCTAGTTTTACCATTTTTTTAATATTATAACACTACAATGGTTAAATAAAGAAAGTAAATGGTATGTAATTACTATGAGTAATTTGGAAAATGGGTGCTTATTTAGAAACGTAAAATTAGTCGCTAGCAAAATCTAAGATTAGAAAACGTGTGTTTAGAATTAACAAGATTTTCACATACGTTTCTGAATCATTAGCGTTTATTAAAACTCTTACAACGTACCTACTCATACCCACAAACATCTGCTTAGCTGTTTTCCAATCCAACCGAATGCAGCTGAACACCAGTATTTTACATGGAGCGACTGCCTATCTGACCTCTACAATCCAGTTGTTGCGTAACATAACTCCTTAGTCAGACTGGCTCTCAGACTATTGGGCTTTCTGACTCCTGAATGTCCACAACGATCTTCAAATAATATCTACAAATAACAACCAGCACCAACTTACATATACAGTGTGTATTAAATACTGCGTAGGTATAATGTGAAATGACCCGCACAGCAAATTCCGGTTTTAATCATCAATCGATATTAATTGCTGTTCCATCGCTCACTATCGAATCAAATTGAAACAATTATGATAATTGGCGCCGCTACTGATTGATGTAGTGTCTAACTCGTTTAATTATAGTTACAAAGTGTTACTGCCGTTTATAGACCTTCGATATTTGATATCCGTTTGACATTTGTGTTAAATTATCACAGAAACAAAAAAATCTGAACACTAATAATATTATAATTAATGCGAAAGTAAGTATGTTTGTTTCACACCTAAACCACTGAACTGATCAACCTGAAATTTTGCATGTACTTTTTCAGTTGTACAGAAACGGATATAGGAACCGTTTTTGATCCGAAAAAAAGTACTGTTCCCAAGGAAAACAACAATAGCGTTCTTATGATAATAGTTGGCGCCACGCGTCTTTCGAATCATGATTGAATTATATTACTATAGAAACTTTAGTAGTGTGTTAAGAGTTTAAACACTTCTGCTAAGCATGTGCTCCTGGGTTCGATTTCCAGGTCGGACAAAGTGTCATTTAGTTATACTGGCGAAATGTGCCCTGTACTAGTACCTACACCTCTGGCTAAACCTTTGGAGATTACAAGCGCGATATTATGTTATGTTACATTAAAAAAAACCGGCCAAGTGTGTGTCGGGCCACGCGCAGTGAAGGGTCCCGTAGTAGCCCATTTTAAACAAGCAACTACTTCATCTTAGTCACTTTAGAGGATTTATTCTAAGGATTTTGTATTTGGTACAAAATTATCCAACACCCTAGTTTAACGACTATTACTGATAAAGTTATCTTAACCTAAAGCGGTTTTTCTTTAAAGTTCATGAAATGCACTATCATCATGAATTTTTACAGATTTTTCATGCCAGCAGTTTAGCTTTTAGAGGGGGGGGGGGGGGGGGGTTGCCCTATTGGAACAAAAATTTGCACTTCCAAGTTTAATATTTCGTAAATATTTAACTGGAGCATTAAATCGAAAGTAGTAGTTAAGTAGTCTTAGCTACCCCTAAGTCATTTTAAAAGACCTATTCAACAATACTCCACACGATGGGGTATACGACGAAAAAAAAATCATCCCCACTTCACATGTAGGGGAGCTACCCTAATAGAAAATATTTTCCAAAATTATATTTTACCACTTTGTCGGCGTTATTGATACACACAACCTTAAAAAAAAATATTTTTCAAATTTTTTATTTACCATTTTGTTGGCGTAATTGATATACACACCCCTACATAATTACGGTGTCTTAGCAAAACCTCGGACAGACAGACAGACGGACATAGCGAAACTATAAGGGTTCCTTGTCAGGACTACGAAACCCTAAAAAATAACTATGTCGCAGATCAATGCCTCAAAAGACCAGATTTTAAACAAGCACGTAGGTACTTACTTATTACTCATGAAGCTCTGCCCCAAGTACCTACAGACAATCGCTACTAACCATTACATGGGTTCATCCCACGAGGGTCATACATCTTGCAGAATAAAAACACCCATCCTAGCAGCTCGTGATCCACAACGTTCCTACGACACGACAGTGTAAGCCGAGGCCAACGTTATGATGTCGACACTAAAGCTGTGTTCACTAGGCGACAAATGTGGCTTTCAGCGTGTTGGTGGCGGCTATATTATGTGGTGACATGAAGGCTTGATTCTTTAAAGCTCCGATCACAGACGAAACGCGCATTTACTTGTTTCCTTTTGCAAGACTCACGTGCATGGTTGCTTGCGGTGTGCTCTAACCAATCTCTGAGAAACATTCCGTGTTCTGGAGTAAGAAGCAAATAGATGATAAGAGCTGTGCGAAAAGATGAAAGTCTTTGCACGACTCAACGCATATACAGTGTGTTAGTTTAAACGAGGGACATATTCAAACCCGCAATAGTGCATGCTTACATGATACTAATAAAAATATGAACAAAAAAAAAACACTGATAAATAACAGATAGAACCATACCAAAAATTTCGCAAAAGTCTCGCAACGTGTATACACCCTTGCGCCTAACGCAGAACATGTGCGCGGGTCAATGACTTTTAGGTATAATCCATTTTCCCTTTAATACTTTAAACCTGGCTTACGACAGGCAAAAATATCTAGCTACTGCTACTAGGTACTGACCGAATGTTCGCAGTCGTTGATTGATGATACCTAGCATAAGTTTATACGACGGAATCTGGCGGTTGGGAAACATCTCTCAGTACAAATCAATAGCTCCTCGCACACTTTCATTAGATAACAAGTAGGCACGAACCACTTCCCAATATTCTTCACTGGAATATTGATAAGACGTCATTTTTGGTTATTCGAGAACACGCACACTTATCGCGAAGTAACCGGGGTTGTTTACGCGATACCCGGAAGCGCACATGCGGAGTTAGCGGCGCGCGCGCCTAGACTGGCTGGGGTCAGCGCGGGGTGGCGCGGGAGTGTGCCCTGTCGGTACATCGGGGACAACACAAAGGAAAGGAAAGGGGTTTGCGCACGAGCTTCTTTTTCGGCAGAATCGGCGCGTGTTTTGCCGCGTGATTATTTTACTGTTTACAAGTTCACTTCTTGCGCGCGCTCAGTGTCCATGAATAGTGTATTTTATTGGACAATTACGTCACAAATTAAGGTTATATTTTTTTTACATATTTGGGACGAGAATCGAATACTGAATACCTTCCCTCAATATGTCCCTCGTTTAACCTAACACACTGTATAAGCTACTTGCGACTATGCTACAGAAACTCGAATTAACTCAATAATACACGCGTAATCGTGTAAAATTTTAATAATTTCAAATTCAACATCAAAAACTTCTTCTCAGTCATCATCAGAAGGTGCTCTTTTTACTAGGACCATCGTCCACCATCGCCTTACGTAAAGGTAGCTATACACGCTCGGCTATACATGACAAGTTTAAATGCAAAACCTTCATGCAAAACCGATTCCAAGGATTACTGTACAGTCTTCTCCTAGAAACGTTCATGCATGTCTGTACAGTTTCACTATACAAGCAAAACTGCCCAAGCATAACCAATTGTCTATGAGATTTTACCTTGTAAACCACAATGTAAAATCTACTCCTCCTATAGTTAAAGTCGGTTAAAATGTAGCCTAAGTTACCCGGGCCATAATAGCGAGTCGATTGACACATTATTCATCAAAATTGGATGAATAGTTTAGGCGCTACGGAGGAACATACATAAATACAAACATACATACATACGTACATATGTAGACTGCTAAAATCATAACCCTTCCTTTTGGTTTCGCCGTAGTCGGGTAAAAATAAAAGACTGTCGACTTCTAAACCGCCTTCCAGTAAAGACAAACCAACAAACAAAGAGTGTGTTCATCTCCTAAGTTTTCTGGTGTACTAGTAATTCGAGAAACGAAGCACGTTCCCCTAAGCCTGCTTCTTGAGCCCCACGACATGTGTGATCTGTCTTGTATGAGAATTAAGGCAGCGTTTGTGTATACAGTGTAATGTATAATGTCGTATAATATGTTTGTTTGTTTGCTGAACTACCCTTTGACGTCGCGACGGCTCTTTATAGATATTTGCTTAGATGTTTGATTAAATGCTCCTGGCTTAATTATAACAGCCGCACAGATGAAGCATCGAGGTTAAGCTTGTAGAGGTCGGTGTGTGGATGGGGGTGATCATCCCTAACATACCGAGACACCTCCGTACTTCGGAAAGGAAGACATTGGTCCTGGCTGTCATTCGTAGATTTTTGACAGTCGTTACGGGTATTAAGAAATCCGAAAGTTTGACAGCCAGCCTTCCAAGGGTGTCGTAGTACCCAGGATGGGTTGTAGAGATCAGATAGACAGTCGCTCCGTGTAAAATGCTAGTACTCAGTTCCTTTCGGTTAGACTGAAGCCGACTTCAACGTAGTCTAATATCCCCATCCCCATTCTATCATCGGAAGACCAATGATACGAAGCGTCACCGTTATATGGTTGAAGTTCCACGGATTCGAACAAAGCACTATGGTTCCACATTCATTGTGCGAACAGCGAGTCTGTGGAGTTCACTGCCGGCTTCTCTGTTTCCTGATCATTATGATCTGAATCTATTCAAAGTTCGAATGAATCGGTTTCTTCAAAGCAAGCGTGCTCTACACTATGCCGCATCATCACTTCACATCAGGTGAGTTGCGCCAAACGCAAGCCTTTTTAGTATTATAAAAAAACTTGGGATGAAACAAGACAGATAAAGATGTTTCTGTAATTTTGCTGTAGTTGTTCACTTTATGTATAGTAGCAAAGAAAGTCCAGTCCAGCTGAAACGATTTAAACAACTTTAACCCTGATTAGAAGTTTTTCTTCGCGAAACTTCGTTGCGGTCTGTGGGTGTTGAGTTTAAACACTATAAAAAGAGAACAAATTGGTATCATCTTTGGAACTTTGAAATGTCCAAATGTTATTGGGAATTCAAAGTATTTCTCAGTGGCAGAGCGGCCGGTCTGAATTGGCCAATAATTTATTACATGGGACTTTTAAACCGGCCAAGTTCGAGTAGGAATCGCGCATGAAGGGTTCGGTACCATCGTACCACCCTGTAATTTTTAATTTATTTTTATTATTTGTTACATACACGTTCTGTGAAAATGTTAACTGTCTAGCTATTACGGATCATGAGATACAGCCCGCTGACAAACAGACGGACGTACGGACGGACGTACGGACAGCGAAGGCTTAGTAATAGGGTCCCGTTGATTACCCTTAGGGTACGGAACCTTAATAACAAGCGGTATGTACCCCCTTCAGCGATTACAGGCGTGATGTTATTGGTTCTACTGAATCATATTAACCACGTCTACAAACTTCTTTGAAATACGGCCAACCAATGTTGAAACTAATAAATGGTTGCCAAGAGACTGTAGAAGGAGTGTTGGCAGACTATGTTGAGTTGGACAACATTCAGAAGACAGCGGGTAACACCTGATTGAAACTCGCACCGACCAGGAAAGCATGACTCAAAAGGTTTTCCCTTTTAACTGCCAATTAATGACGATGATGTAAAAACGACTACGTCAAGAAATTAAGTCTTCAAGTCTGTTACATTGTACAAAATTTACACTTCCACACTGTGATAACGATTAGACGAAAAACGACTGAATCAATTTCGAATTTAGTCACAGGTCGACCATGACCTAGGTCTCTCTTTCTTCATCATGTGGCTAGTGCCTAACCTGGTGACAGAGTTTTTACGCCGCCCCTGGGCCTCTGACTTGGCTTTATATGCCTTCAAGAAATATATATCTCAGGCATGTTGGTTTCCTTACGATGTTTTCCTTCACCGAAGCAAATGATAATTATACAATACGCACATGAATTTGAAAAATCAGAGGTGCGTGTCTTAGGTTCGAACTCGAGACCTATGACTTGTCAGTCCGACGACGGTCACATCACTAGGCTATCACTGCTATAAAGGGCTGGGTTAAGACTTTTTGTCTCGGTGGTATCATTTCTAAATCCACGCAAGGTGACGCAAATGAAGCCTCTGGCAAAAGCTTGTACTATCGAGGACACTCCCGCCTGATCACCACTAAGCTAATTTTTGCCTGCACTTACAACATAGAAACGCTCTCTAGCCTCGCCCCGTTGACTTTGTATAGAAATAATGAATGAAAAGATTCCGATCGGCCGAGCGCACTGACGACGCACGCCAAACGAGAGTTATTGTTATTTGGCGCGCCAAAGTTGACGCTTTCTTAATACGCCTAAACTTTAAGGTGGCTCGGCGCCTCCGCATTATTTAAGCGAGAAATAATTTAACTGATCAGGCGGAAAAGACCACGACTGTACCTCATAAACCAATGAGCACACTAGTACACAAGTTCATGACACAAATACAGCTGTAATATTTCAATGAATGGCCTATAAAGCCAAATATTCGAACTATTCACAAGCATTACAATCTGAAGGCCATTAATGCGTTTACCCTTTACGTTTACGTACATAGTTGGGCTTAACTTGAATTATCCGTCGTTATGAATCATGTTTTATAGTTCTGAAAACATTCTTGTTTGAAGTGTCTAACAACAATTGTGTAATTTAATTCTTTCACAATCCAAAGGATTTTGAATAAAATTCCTTCGCTTCATATAATTATTTGAAAAAACTTTTTTGCCAAAAATTAAAACCGACTTCAAAAACACAAAAATGACTATTGCTTCAGAAGTCGGTGACTTTTGTTTCTTTGATTCAGCAGTTTTTTTTGCCACCGGCAAAGCTAAATATATTTTTCACAATTTTTTCTGTTTTTGAAGTCGGTTTTATTTTTTGCAAAAAAGTTTTTTAATTTTAATTTTTTAGGGAATCCTTTTAAGGAACCTTTCAATAATAGACAGCAAATCTGTCGTGATTGCTGCAATCGCTTGGATGTTTATGGTTTACACAACATCTTATCATAACACCACGCCATGACGTGATGTTACAACACCATCCAAACAAAAGTCGATCACATTGAAAGACATTGCTATTGACACGTAATTATTATACCCCGCTGCATCCCTAGCAGTGTTTACAAAAGTTCTTTTCTCTCTCTCTTCAACATCGTGAGCAGCATCTAAATAATAACAGACGCTCGGATCGATCATTAGGTCAAGCCACGCATGCCTAGGTAGGTCTGTGAATGGGTGACGGACCACCCGTTACATACCCAGTTTCCTCGGAAAGCACGTCAGCCGTGGGTCCCGGCTGTCATTTGTAGATTTTCGACAGTCGTTATCAGGTAATCAGCGTTCCGAAAGTCTGACAACCAGTCTTAGTAAGGGGTATCGTATTACCCAGTACTAACTGGGTTGAGGAGTTCAGATAGGCAGTCGCTCCATGTAAAATACTGTATTTAGCTGCATCCGCTTAGACTGAAGCCGACCCCAACATAGTTGAGAAAAAGCTAGGCAGATAATGAGAGTAAAGAAACCACCGAGATCGATATGGTCTGCTATCAAGAATATATCCTCTAAGGAAAAACAAAGACAGCTTTCACATTATCAACACTACTTTAATCTAGATACCGATATGCCTCGTATTCTGTGTTGGATAAAACAAAAGCAGAGCGGTCCTTTGGAACATTTTTGACAACACTATTCCATAAACACTTTCAATGTTTGACAAAAAAAAAGCCGAACATCTTGAAATATTGTAACAGTATTTTCTACTTTGTCTTTGAATAAAAGTAAAGTTTGGAAAGATTATATTTTCTTTTGACTAATCAATTCTTTTCGAAGAATTACTTCAATTTTGTGAGTCTATACAAATGTAACGAGTTGGAATAAACGAAGGAGTATTGACGTTTCAAATGGCCACGTCCATATGGTCATTAAAACTGTCTAGCCTACGCTGCCAGGCTATTGGTATTATTAAAGCAATGAATATTTTATGTATCGGTAAAGGCAACGGGGTGGATAGGAACGCCGAGTATGTAAGTACCAGTTATAATATTTAGCAGTTAATAAAACAACTAGCCGGGTGTCTGATAGGATTTTTATCGGAAAAAATAATGAACTTCCATAGAAAGTTAGATCACCCATGTACCTAACTCGTTCAGGAGATGAGATTTTCATAAATTCTGACCTACTTCGTGGTCACTTTCGTACTATATTATTGTAGAAGTTTAGGCTGGAGGTACGTCAGTTTTTACCTCATCTATAGTGTCAGAGTTTTACGCCATCCGTGGGCCTCTGACTTGGTTCTACATGCCGTCTAGAAATATCCCTCAGACATGCTGGTTTCCTCACGATGTTTTCCTTCACCAAGTAAAGTAAGTGATACGTTAGTGTGTTATTGTTAGTTAATTTAGAACGTAACGTAACTCATACATTCACAACGCCAGCAAAACTTCCGGATTTTGATTAAATACGAAATTAGTCTAATTTATCACAAGATTTACTGAAAAACGAATTGTAGGTAATCGAGAAGGTTGGAAAGACCAAAAGTTAGCACCACCCGACGGGAAATGTATAATGTGTAAAATATCCAGCCAAAAATCAGGTGTGATTGGATAAATTCGTCGTATAAGTAAGTACCTACGCTTCGATTTACAATGTCGCAGAGTTGAATCCGGGCTCAAAAGTAACTGTTCAGATCTCGGTAAATCAAGTAGATTTCCTGGGGATATACGTATTGTATGTGGAAAAGGCAAACAAAGATGGGGTCGGTTCTGTTAAGAATTGAATAAACTACGACACTATTGTAAACTTTTTACGAAAAGGCAAAATAACAAAGTGAAGATGCAGCAACTGCTTGTAGTTTGAGTTTCAGAATTGAGACCTGTTTTAAAACGTACCCACTACCCTAGAAACTAGAGTAGGAACTCGATTGAGCACGTTATTGAAAGTTCCCGTCTAGATAATGTTCTTGCATCTCTTTCTTATTGAATGTGTAAGTAAAAGAGAGCAATATCTTAAGCTAAGTTTATTCAGAAACCAACCAAATCACATCCATTAACTGTCAAAACAATGGCTCCCCCAAATTCCTGGGAAGCAAAACCTGCTCTCTAAATGTCAGTTATAATTGAAAGAAAAAATATATAATGCTTGATGTTATATTAATGTAACAGGGCGAAACAATATGTCGTCGGCGAGAACCCATACAAATGTAGGGGCGAGAGGTGAACGTCCTCTAATGCGACTCAGTGAATTCTATAGGGTAACTTTGCCAATTTTTGAAGAGCGTTATTGATGATAGTGCTTTGATACTTTAGTGCCCGTTCTTTTGAAGTTTCTTGGGGTTTCGATGGTTTCTTTCCATCAAATAATAGTTTTGATGGGGCAAATCTTGGCAACACTGTCGAAACTTAATTTTGTGATGGGTCATCTATCATTTTAGTTAAGTTAGTTAACGAAACACAATTTCTAGAATCACTTTTAAAATAGTCGTTGCTAACAGTGTTTTAATTTACTTAAGTAGAGTGTTGCTAGCTTGCTACCTAATTTGCATTTTGTTGTGTTACTTACCTTTATTAATATTCTAATTGCCTAGCTTAAAATGCTTTTAAGAATTTAAATAAGTAATAAATACCTATTATTCCAACCTTTTGAAACGAAAACAATCGCTGTTTAATCGGTTGCAAAGAGCAAAAATGTCTGGAAATGACTATTGAAATAAATAAATATCACTGGATATTACACACAGCGCCATCAAGTGCCACACTAAACACCAGATAGTTGATATACTTACTACATAGATACTTTTTTTGTTTGTTACTTATTATACATATAAACATCCATGACTCGGAAACAAATGTGCATGCTCATCACACAAACATTTGCTCCTATCGGGATTCGAACCCGGGACCCTAAGAACGTAAAGCAGCCTTACTACCGCTGCGTCATTCGGGTCGTCAGTACTATCCGTTCGAAATACGTCCAGCACTACCGAGGTCAGACTGAACGGATGGTATAATTCTGTGATAGCCATAAAATACCCTACCTGTCCTCAGTGAACCGCCCACTATCCATTAAAGTAGTTTAGAGACAAGTAACACAGAGTTAAGTCCCGAAGGTCCACTCCTAGAAACGCTCAATGAAAGAAGTCGGTTAAAACTGGCATGTCAACTAAGCACAAACCATGATACTACTTATTATAAATGAGGATGTATGGATATTCGTTACTCTTTCACGCAAAAACCACGGAACGGATTTGGGTAAAATTTGGCACACAGATAGTTTATAACCTGGATTCACCCATAGGATACTTTTTATCTCGATAGTACGATCCTGAGAGACAATTACCAGGCTCTACGCGGGCGTAGCCGTGGGCATTAGCAGTGGTAAATTAAGTCTGCTTGACAACTGGCTTGGCGGCTTGGCGTCCTATGGCATTAAGTCCGCCTCTGTACTTTGTGGTTGAAATGTTAAATAAATAATTAAACAAAGAAACCAATTAACGTTTAACTGTCTAAATGAGTGGAAGTTTCTAGAATGACTGCAGCAGCTGACGGTTACATTGCGATCGTATAAACAAACTAGTCATTTTTTGAGGGACCTGACTGAAACCACTGCTAGCCCTGTCGATGAGGTGTTCTGGTCGAAGTTTATTTGACATTAATATTAGGGTGTCTACGCTTTGCAAGCCGAGCACGAGCTGAGCGTAAGTGGAACACTAGTGCAACATAAACAAAGCGCAAATACGTATTGCAAGGGGTGTTTCGTCGAGGCTGCTAAATCCGTGTATACTACACGAATTTGTGCTTCATTTCGGCTCGCTTAGCGTAGACGCAGCTTAAAAATCATCAGTCGATGAAGAAGTAAATTTTTTGGTGAGTCATAAACCTTCTGTAGCTATCTATGAGTTGTCATAGCCCACGCACAACGCACCCGACGTGAATCGATTCCCCACATGTGTCGCTGATTGCTAAACAATTCCAAGTACACTCCTTAATGCCGACCTCGATTCTTACTTGTATACCATAAAAGGGCCTCTCGATTTCTTCTTTATAAGTTGTGAGCCTAATTTTGAAAGTCGGAAAACCGCTTAGCTTAATAGGATCAAGCCAAACATGTCTGCAGCTTGTCTGATGAGAAATGTGCCAAAAGAATCACCGAATGGATCCCAATAAACGTCAGACGATATTGTGGCAGACGACGCGATATTGGCGGGACGAGCTTGAAGGAGTCAAGCTCGTACCTCGCACCGTAAGTATTGGTCAGCATTAGCAAAAGATAGAATTGTGTGAAGAAGGGCATAATGAGTTTGTTTCTCAATAAAACTAAGGCTGTATTGTGCCATCGCTGGATAAAGGTCCAGCGATGGCACAATACAGCCTTAGTTTTATTGAGAAACAAACATTTAAAAAAGACAAGCTTTATTACAATGGAAAGAAGAAAATTTGACTTGAAAATTTGATTGAAGTTGAAAATTTGAATTTATTTTTATCTATCAAAATTGAACGCGTATACAAAGTTTCGTGTCCGAGATATTTATTAACAGATAAGAAGTTTTATCGTGAGCAGACGACCCTGGCTGCAGTATTAAGTCATGTTACTTTTAAAAATTAATGTATTTACCAGCACCAGAAAGGTGAGTGCAAAATTTCAACTCAATCGATTGCGGGAGACCTGGTTATAAAAAGTAAATCAAGTATTAGAGAAAGTGAGTCTTTACAGAGAATCGTCTCCGTCACTTAGGCACGAGTCTCTTTTAAAAGCTTTGTCTCTATAAAGATAGTTCGAGTTTAGACATCACCATTATTTAAATCTACAAACATTTCAGTTCAAAATAACAAACCAAATATAAACAAGAAAGCGACACAAAAGTTTAAATGTACATCTCTTGCGACGAAAACAGTCTTAGTATTTGTATTTGTCACAAGATTTTCCACAGAATTTTAAGTTCATTGTGTGGTTTCCAAGAACTATGCCTTAATACTGTTCATCCTTCTCGTCCCAGACTCCTCCGTAAAGGCTAAGTCCCAGGATTTAGTAAAAGGCAACTGTCAGAACACATTAGACTGTCCTCATAATTTATAACGACACGGTTCCGTACAAAAGGATAGCGGGATCAGGACAAAATATGCCTCGCCAAGCAGCAATATGTATTCAGTGGGCTTTCAAGTTCTAGAGCTTAACTCTAATCACGATATCTCGATTCTGTACGCGTATTGCTTGTGCTATATCTGATTCTGGCGTATCGAAATTCTTTATCTTTGTGTTTTTCTTTCGATTTTTCCCATTATCAGTGGGAGGAGTAGATTGGTCTTTACCCTTGGCCAAGAGCGATATGTTGAGACAGTGACTCCGGAGAAAACGAATGAAATAAGTAGTTTAGAGCATGCCACGGCAGCGGTAATTACAAAAAGGTACTCTCACAAATTGAAGAACTAACTTCGAATTCTTGAATCACGCTATAAAAGTTATCCGCGACTCTTTCTCTCTTTATCGTGAATAGTGCCTATAACCTGGTGTCCTAGTTTTTATACCGCACATAGGCCCCTAGGACTTGGCTTCACATGCCGTCGAGAAGTATCACACCACTAAGCTATCACCGCTTATCTGCGACTTATGACCATTTAGAAAAACCCGACAACAATTAGGTATTGGGCAGAAGTCCACCAGACACGACACCCGTTTGAAGCGAAGATCCTATCATTTTCTATAGGAGATGAAGAACTTTAAACCCTGCTCTTCGGGTGGTACCCACGAAGGAAACAATTGAAGGTGAGGTCAGACCTGTCAAAGTCCGGTGTCCGCAGTCCGGTCCGCTCGGTTTGACTAAACCTTGTCACGAACGTGTAGCTTGATACAAGTGGCGTCCCATCGTCTAAGGTTGTGAACCGGACGTTACCAATACGCGGGGGTTTGGTTCTTGGCGAGTTTCATGATTTTTGCCGAACCTTGTTTATTTTGTGTCCCTAAAATCAAAATGTTTCTGTACTTAGAGTCTATTTGTAGATTCGACTGGTATCCATTTCTGTTGTTTATAATTTATTTGTATTTTACTCTTTTAAAAAGCCTCTGTTCTTTTGCCCTTATAATAAGTGCTAAGGATACAACCAGACCGGGATCGATCTATGATATTGTGAATATTTTGAAGTGCATTATTTTTGAGGTGGCACATTTTATTCGATTAATTGCCGTCATCGATCGACCGCGGTCTGGTTTCGTCCTAATGAAATACTCACACCACTCTACTATTTTATGACCACAGAGCACGAAGACGCCATTGCTACGGCGAAATTCGTGCTCTGTGTTTATGAATACTGAAACTTTTCATGAAGTTGTAGAAAAAATCTTATTATTGAATATTTTCACTTTCATACGAATGCTACCTGTCTAGCGGGCGTGTGACACTAGACAGCACGATTTGTTACTAAGAAGTAACAAGTATTTAATTGCGGTTTTCTTCGTCTTGTCCCGTTCATCGCTCGTAAATATTTGAGCCAACCTTCTGAGCACTTTTATGGTTTATGGTTTAAGAACTTTATTTCTCAAAAAGAATTACATTCACTTATATGAGAAAAAACTTATTTCTACATAGGATACATTAGCAACGCGACGGTTACACAACAAAAACAGTTTAGAGTATTACACTACCCGGAGATATCTAAAATTTTAAATCCTCTAAAATGTGTTTCTTTAAATATTTTTTAAAAGTATAAATAGATTTTTGATCTTTTCCTATATTGACCACGATGTGGAGGAATTTTTGAATCATTTTGAAACTTTTACATATTTTATTATTATTATATTAGTATAAAAACACCTACGATTTACAAACGAAACCGATTTAGGACCCGTTTCCACAGAGATGCCTCAATACAATACGAAAAGAGAAAACTTAACAACATCGCATTCTCAATCACAATGAAATGCAACAAAGGAGATATCCAGCAGGTTGGAACACTCGCGACGTTCACTTGTTTATTCTTTACAACTACAAACATTTCTCCTTCGGGTGTTAGAACAAAATATTCTGGGCTCTAAATAGACGTGAATCTTGAAAGTGGGTTTAGAAAGTGTGGATTGGATTTTTGGTGAATGGTTCCAGGCGGGAACCTGGACTATTACGTGAAATTAAGGTAAACATGAATTGAAATGGAGAGGGAGAGGAAAACCAAGTAGATTGAGTGAGGAATGATATGAAAGAAAAAGGAGTATATGATAGCGTGACAGTTGTCAGAGGAGAATGGAAAAAAACGTGCTTCACCGACAACAAATAAAGCAATATGTATGACATACCTGAAGATGATAAATAATACTTCACGATAACTACTAAAACATCTAGCATGACAAAAATTGGCACCCCTTTTCGTAAAATCTATGAAGTACCTACAACCTACAATAATTCAAATGTTGACAACATTGCCCAGTGAACCCCCGAGCCATCGACACCAATCGCTTAAAGTACTAACCGTAGACAACAATACGACTGCTTAAAATGCCATAAATCATCGGCACATCCGCGCTTCCGACCCGATGCTCGCTGTAGCGGAACCGGAAGTAGTCACAGCGCCGGATATGACGCGAGCTGCCTGACAGTTAATATCCTGTTATGCATTGCTATGTCATCGCCCGCTGCCACTCTACTTTCAACCTCATGACGGTTGAAATAGAGTGCTATGTCACGAGTAGATGGCGACACGTTCGTATGTTCTCAGGGGTCGGAGATTCGATCTGTTAGTGTGGAGTGCACTTTTGAACTGTTCGACTGTCTTTTGTCATTGGAGTACATTTTACACGCGTCGGGCTTCGTAATTGGATTCCAAGAATGTAGCAGTTATTCCTTTCAAAATTGAAAAGAAATGAACGTGCTTCACATACTTCTTCGTAAAGTTTTAGGGAAGTGCTAGGTAACAGCCCCGCTGCGCTATCCGTTCTGATGAAAACCCATCTTATTCACTAGAAAATCGCCGATATTCTCGTAACATGTGATAATGAAGAATGTTATTAAATCACAATAGAAAAGTGATGACTTATAAAATTCAAGCAGCGTAATATTGATAAAATTGAACGTTATTGACTAGTGCCTAATTAGGATTGGGATGATTGGTATGCTAAAGAAACTAGCTTCAGCAGTTAAAATATGAGAACCGGCTGAAATGTTCAACATCGTCATTATCATTCAGCCCAGAATCACCCCCTAATGAGCGTACCCCAGCCTTTACTTCGACATACTTCTCGTTCCTATATCCTTCATCCAAATGACAGGCAAGAAATCCGTTACCTTAAATCCGAATCCTCACACAACACCCAAAAATAAACCTAATCCAAGTCATCACATAGTCCAAAATAGATCCCCGAAAGTACACAAATCATGTGCGATGAAGCAATAAAGTTGGCTGCGGGGAAAAGGCAACAACTGGCGCCACAAATGAGTTTACTCTGACTGGCGAACAGGCGGCCACTCACACACATATGTAAGGAAGTATATATTTTGAAAGTTGACCTCTCATGATATGAAAAGCGTGAAAATTGCGAGGCCAGGTCAAACTGGAATGTTTTGCGTAAGTACATACATACGAATATTTGCATACAGCGTCGCGTTTTAAGTTGTCACTCTGGTATAAATGCATAGAACTAGGGCTAATTCTGAATTTCGTTTGTAAAATCCAAGTTTCTTTGCCTGATTTTTTTTGCCTCTCAACAAAAGTTAACTTATCTATTATTTAAATAGAGCTTAACATAACATTTTATATGTTATTATACCTAAGCCGTAAGTCAATTCACTAAGAAGTTATTCAACCACAAAATATATCTATAGGTGCTATCTTCGTAGGTTCATTTTTTTTTTCGGATGGGAAACCATCAAATGACTCCTCCCGCTCTGGGCGGAGCAGGAGGGAGTGTCAGACTTTTACTGACTAAAACCCATCCATGTTCCTTCATCGCCCTTTGTGTTCCGGGGCCACGGTATCTCTTTCGAACAGTCCCGCAGCCCCGGCAGGCATCGGCACTTGCGCGCGTGGAACACGAACGCGCCGTCGGCCTGTCGTCATGAGACGGACGGACGGCGAGCTAGCCCATAGCTACTCGTCCACAGGCCCGCGCCTACGGTGGCCGGGGGCCACCACGTGGCCCCCGACGCCCGGGGCGTCTCCCGCGGCGGCTGGGACGTGAGGTTCTCTCCCTGTCACGTTCCGCCACCTCCTTCATTAGCATGACTGCTTCGCAGAAGGAGGTGACGGCGTCCCATTCCGTCTCGCTCCTGACCATGGATTGAACCAGGGCCGGGACTATCTGCGTACTTAGAGATCGAATTAAATCCACATAGGTATATCTGCACCTGCCTTAGTGGCAAAAGAACCTTCGGCTGCTGCTCCTAAGTAATGTGCGTTATGTGGGCCTTTTAGGTGTGGAGATCATTTTTCAGAATTTCTAGTTCTTACTGATTGATAAGAACTGTTGGGATTCCATCAGCGATACAGCCAATGCAAATCTCATTCATAGACTTCCAGAATAAAAGTTTGAAATTTGGTCCTTGGAAACAGAAAACACCGCCAGTAAAAATTTGCAACAGCCGTCCGCTACTTTGAAAGAATTTGCGATACCAAGATTTTTTTATTTATTTTTCTGTTACTGAAAAAACGCACGTAAACGACAGATCTGCGGCACAGTTTTAATAAAAATTCAACAGAAATTCAAAGCCGGGATATCTATGCCAAAATATAAAGTTTTTTTCCGAACATGGAATCCCGTCCCTCGGGATATCTGCCATCAGATTTATTTGATTGCAGCGCGGGCGATACCGCGGGTAACTCTAGTTCCGAAAAAAATCCTGGTCCCAATCTTATAGGATATCAGAGCCGCAGCGTTATCGGGTGGACACGGCCATGCGTATGTGTAACCCAGTAGTTGCAATATTTTTGAGCAAAACATTGTTTCTTTTGGGCACCACAATACCCAATATTGTATTGGATTGGACACACTGACCAATACACGGCGTTAGGGAAATCGACAAAGTTTGTACCTACATAATTCTAGATCGGCTTCCAGTCCAACCGGATGCAGCTGAGTATCAGTATTTTGCATGGAGCGACTGCCTCCCCAACTCATTTTGTACTGGGTACCTAATACGATACCCCTTGGTAAGACTGGTTGTCAGATTTTCGGGCCATTGACTACCTGTAACGACTGTCAAAAATTTACTAATGTTCATAAATTTTAATTCAGGTACCTACGTATTTATTTAATTCGCATTAAACCTACATGGACGTAGAAATAGGTGTTCGATTTTGGAAACATGCCTTCTTTTTTCAAAATTCACATTTCCGCACAAGTGCTTCGTGTTCTATTTGTTTCAAATGCAGCGGTACTTTATCCTTCAATAGTAGTGTCAGAGAAATACAAGTATTTAACGCTACACCAATTCCAACATGGCGTCGATTTTGAAATGGGCCTCGCATCACTTGGCTAGTAGTATCCATTCGATAATTGCTTTAATACCGTTAACAGTATTTGATTGGCGTATTAGTGGCAACAGCTGTCAGCACTGGGCGTACCGAATACGCAAATGTGCGTATTTACTGTTGGCGGGTAATTACAGGCCTTTATTCGGCTGTTGATGGTGACAGGGTGATGACATTATGTGTGGAATTAAAATGATACTATAGATGGCCTGAACAGAAATTATATTAATGCCTGTTTATTAACACGCTTTTACTAGCTTCACATGACGTAACTAACTGAATAACTATGTAATAAAATCTTAGAAGTTAAATTTGACCCACTTCCAGGTTTCCGATTGAGCTGAAATTTTGCATGTACGTTTAGTTTGGATGACAATGCATGGTTAGCTAAGTGACATTCTAAATCTAATATGGCGGACTCCCAAAGATGGCACTCGTTATTTTTTATGCATTCTCATGGTTTCAGATGAAAGGGTTTGCCGAGAAGAATACAAGAAATAAAATGACGTCACTCTGAGGCGTGTAATTGGATGTAGAATGACGTCACTGAGCTAGCCATACATTGTAATCCAAACTAAACATGTCGCAAAATTTATCTCAATCGGAAATACATAATTACAGGTGAATGAAAAAAAATACCTAAACACATTCAATTGCCGATGTCTAAGTGACAATTATTTCCATAAATTAGGCAATTCACAATGTTTTCTCTCAAACAAAGACACAATGACGTGATTAATATCGTCAAACACAGCTGAACGACATACAAATGGTTATTAGGCAATATAATAGTTTATTAAGACAAATGGCCCACCTGATGCTGCCTTCAAGGTTTATAGTTATTTGACAAGCAGCTCTAGGTGCGTGCAAATTGCCTAGCGAGACTAATTAGCTAGACGTCTAAGCAAATAAACTGAGTATACATACATTAATAAGTCAGCATCGTCTCATTTATATTCATGAAATAATATATAAACCATCATCAATGTACACCTTTGGATTTGTGATATTTTATTCTGAGATCTTACTTTCTTTATAGTGTAGTTAGTGCCTAACCTGGTTTCAGAGTTTTTAAGCCGCCCATGGGCCTCTGACTTGGCTTAACACGCCGTCGAGAAATACCTCTCGGGCATGATGGTTTCCTCACGATATTTTTCTGATTCTGAGATAGTTGACACCAGGCAAGCACTTTTCTTAATGTAGAATAGTCTACATCAGCGGTCGGCAACCTTATGGCAGGCGAAGGCCACAAGGTAGCAAAAAAAACTAAAGGCGGGCCGCACTTGTGATATTAACCCTAGAAACCCAATATATCTAAGTATAATTGGTCATATCCCAATTATCCCATAGAAAAAATGAAAAGCGCGTTCTTAAGGTTGCACTAGTCGCGGGCTCGAACTCAGTGGTAGGCGTGGCCAAAAAGAATGCACCTGGCATCTGCCCGACTAAGTGAGTTCAGTGAGATGCACGATAATTCATAGTTACAAGACGCGCGTAAAAATTACGAAAAGGCCTTTGGAAAATCGGTTTTTATGTTAAAACCACTACAAAAATCAATTACGTATCAATTTTTTAAATTCTTTGATAATTGTGCTTTGTTGGTACCGACTTTGTTTTGGAAATTTGACACTTCTTTTATTACAACTGTACGCTCAAAGTTGCTTTAAAATTGGCAATAATAAAAACGAATCTTTGGTATCTCGTAACATTTAAATGGATTTTTATTTTACTATTCTGTTTCCGCACAGGCAAAAGTAATTAATGGGACAAAACGATATCATGTTTAACTTTGGATGTACAGTGTCAAACAGTGGAGTAATTCCCCGAAATTTCTATGAAAAAATGTCTACTAGGCAATTGACCTTAAGGCTGGATCTACACTATACGGTCGATGGCGGTTCGTTCATGCATTTATTTTGATAATTATAACTTCATCACAAAGCATTCACGGGCCACGTGTTGCCGACCGCTGGTCTACATCACTGCTCTTTTGTGACAGACGGTGAAGAAAAACATCGTGAGGAAACCGACACGCCACGGTTGGCGTAGCACCTAAGCGGTTGGCTGCTTCGCTGCGTGTCCGCTGATTCCTGCACGGAACAAATATTTGTATGGTCTATAGGTAGTTGTTCTGGGTCAGGATGTTTGTGTATGTAAGTTTGAATGTTTGTAAACGCACCCACGATACAGGAGAAATTCCCAGTGTGAAGTGTGTTGTAAAACAAAATACAGGTCCGCGTGGTACTTAGAGACTGTGATTGGTAGCAGATAAAATTAAAGATGGATTCAGAGGCCCGATAAAATATACAAGAGCACCGTCTTGCAAGCATTTATGTTGAAAATAACCTTCACGAGTGGTGAATGTGGGTTCATTGAGGCACACCCTGGACAGGCAGTTCCAGTACCACCATTCTGACCAGCCAATGTTTCTACAACGGCATAAGACACTGAATAGTACGTAGTAATTCGAGAGAAAAGCAACATTTATTAAGAACAATACTGATTAAAACTAGACATACCAACTGAACGAAAAGCCATTAACACAAATGAACTTCGCATGAAAAGACAAAGCTGCAATATTATCATTAGCAACGATCTCTAAATGGAGTCGAAGCTTTCAACACACATTAATTTAAACGCCCAGCCGCCATTTTGTTATTCATAAACAATAGAGCGTCGCCCAACGAATATAATGTGCATAGAAGCAGGCTAGTTATTCTGAAAATGGAATCAGGCTATGTAGTACAAAAATAGTTTATAGTAATTTTTAGTTTAATTAATAAGGCATCAAGATTGTCGCGGGACATGGAAAATTTTATAACCACACGCGTGTGTTCCTGTAAGGCCTTTTCACGGCCCCGAGCTATGAGGTGCGCGTCACTTGTTTTAGACAACAAAAACTTATTTAATTTGTTTTCTCCGCAGTCGCAAGATACGCGATCTTTGAGCGAATTGCTCCTGGCCTATACCTACACGGACTGAATGCTGTTAACGCTGTTGATGAGGCCGAAAGCCTCGACAACAGGGAGGGAACAAACACCCACATTTCGCTAGTTATGTTTAAAGTGCAAGCGCCAGGGTAGCCCGTGAAATTCAAATTTTCTTACGTTTTTTGCAATGTAACGCCTGTATTCCTGCTACGCTGATATCGGTCGCGTACGGTGGGTCGCGTACGTCAGCGAGAAATACAGTAGCAACATACGCGCCGCTGACGTCAGCGTCGCGGTATGCGATGGCGCTATATAGAACACAATGTATACTTGTACGCGCGACCGACGTACGCGACCAACATCAGCGTAACAGGAATTCAGGCTTAAATGTTTCTAAGGACCTGTAATGATTTCTCATTTGAAAAAACAAAGGGTTGTGACTTACAAAAATGTAAGAAAAAATTGAATTTCGCGGGCTACCTTAGCGCTTTGCGATTTCGCGATTTGAGGGCAAATCCTATTGCCATTGACTGAGCACAAATCCAGACAATAGGGTTGTTAATTAATTTAAAAAAACGGCCAAGAGCGAGTCGGACTCGCGCACCGAGGGTTCCGTACAAACTTTTTAAAGGACAAACTTAACTTTGCTGTTCGATCCCTAGAAACGGCTATTGCTACAACCGCAAATAATAAGTTTGTAATAGTAATATCGCTTTTTTTTTGTTATTCAACTACATATTTACGGTTTTCAGACTTTTCCCTTTGCATGTGCTGTTTATATTATTTAATTGATTATTTTGGTATAGCATGCTGATTGAAATTTTATTTTTTTAATTGTTAATTTTTATTTCAATTGTGTGCCTAAATTATGATCAATGGATTTAAATTATTTTGAATTTGAATTTGTAAGATCTTGCTTTTTGCCAAATTTCGTGATTCTAGGTTAACGTGAACTACCATATAGGTTTTCGACCCAAAACCTATAGGGTACTTCCGGTTGACTTAGAATTGTCAATTTTAGTCAAAAGCAAGGTCTTACAGCACAAGTAAAGGAAAAAGTCCGAAAAATAAAAAAGTTGTAAATTAAGGTAGATTTTGGTATTACAAGTTTTCTCGAAAATCTAAATTTGCTTATATCTTTTTATCGTGTCGACTCAGCACCTTAATTTTTGTACACTTAATAGGGACTATAGACGTCATTATATGGTATAAATTTCAACTTGCTAGGTCTACCCGTTCCTGAGAAAATCGGTGGTGACAGACGGACAGACGGACAAGAAAGTGATCTTATAAGGGTTCCGTTTTTTCCTTTTGAGGTACGGAACCCAAAAAACTGATAGAAAATCCCAATAACAGTGCCCGCCCTTAGCATCGGAACTACGATCCCTCAGGACTTGGTAAGCCTTCGTGTAATTTAGTTAAAAACTATGATGGATCGTTGTTTTAAGTTGAAACGTAATTATGTTAATTGAACATCGTATGTTTGAGTTTTCGACTTCGGTACGAAAAGGGTGTGACAAAGGATTATGAAAATGTATCTGGTTGGCTATTTCTAACAAAATTAAAATATGGAAGCTTACATATATTATTTTAATTTCGTTTAAAATAGAACCATTTTTACTTACTATGTGTCAACGTAAATATCTAGTTTCTTACGTTTACATGACATCACGCCTGTAATCTCTGAAGGGTTAGGCAGAGGAGTACCTAATAGCACACCCAGATTCCGTGGCCGCTACTGAAAAATTCCGGAATTGAACCCAGGAAGCCTACCACGAGCTCTTAACGCGATCCATTTTAGGACCTAAACTGAACTGCAGGCCTAGCCAAGTTACAAACGATTCGTATCGATTCGCTTTCTACAATCGTAAACGTTAAGTCACGTGGTCAAAACAAACGAATATAAACTTTTGTTGACAAGTTTACATCGATCAAGATGATAGAATGAAATGTATTCGTTTCTACAATCGTGATCCCTACATCCCATATAAATCGTACCCAACTTACAGTTTTGACCAAACTTAAAAGTTTCCATTCGTTTGTTTTGACCACGTGACTTAACGTTGATAGATGTCATTCCCATACATTTGGTTAGTTTTCTATTAGCGTTAACGATTGTAGATTGTCAACTTGGCTAAGCCTACTGTTCTTCTAATTCGTACCATGATGTTCGTTTAACGATTCAATTTAGGCCATGCCATCTGACAGCGATTGTCCCCAAGCTTTGGTTTCATTCATTCAATTTTGTACTTGTTTGGTACCATGACGTCCATAGAGCAGCTCAACTGAAACGCTCAACTGTCAAAATGAGCGATTCAATAAAAGTTACTATTTCTCTAACATAAACTGAAACGTTTGGAATTATTGACGAAAATAAAGATTTTTAGTGCTGTTTTAGTGGAATTTTACAAAACCAATGCAAGTGTACTTTAATCTTTCTTTTAAAATCTAAAATACCTATTTATATGCCTTTTTTAACCGCATTTGTTTTTCTCTAACAGATGTCTGATGAACAGCTTTAGTTTGAGTTTTTTGAGAAAGATTCTGAGAGAAGAAATAAATATACTAAGTTTAAAACAAATAAAACGTAACTTGCGTCTGACACTAAAATGTGCGCGAAACAAAGTTATTTGATACTAATAGCGTTGTCCCTTTTTCACCAAAAACGTTTTAAACGCGGTTCAGCCACAAATTGCGATCTTTCATTCACTTTTAACGATCCAAATGCCGCTGAGCGTATTGGACGTCATGGTACGAGTTTAAGCGATGCAGTTTAGGAACCTAAACTGAAATGTCTTGCTTTTGAATCGATTTTAATTAGATCATGGAAGGCCTCCAGGACCTCATGTTCAGCAGCCGTGACAAGGACCACTAGATCTACGAGGCAGTTCTAGTGTACTAAAATAATTTTATCAAATTTAGTTAATAGATTTTCAACTTTATCGCTAAAACATTAGGTTCGAGGTTAATTGGGAAAATTCGACAGGTTCGGAGCTTGATGTGCGTCGGTACACTTTCTTCAACTATCTCTACGACCCGATTGGCGCAGCGGTTGTGAGGCTGCCTTACGTTCTTAGGGTCCCGGGTTCGAATCCCGGTAAGAGCAAATGTCTGTGTGATGAGCATGGACATTTGTTTCCGAGTCATGGATGTTTATATATATAATAAGTATGTATTTACAAACAAAAAAGTATCTATGTAGTATATCAACTATCTGGTGTCCACGACACAAGCCTCGTTGCTTAGTGTGGCACTAGATGGCGCTGTGTGTAATGTCCAGCGATATTTATTTATTTATTTATAGTGTTTTTAAAGCAAGAAATTGTTAACGATGTTAACGACACAACACTCTGAAGTAAGGCGTGGAGCGCGCGGCCTTCGCAGCCCGCGCGGCCCGCGGCATCTTCACGCCGGCGCTCGCGACGATGCGACGCGACCTCTAGCGGGCAGTGCAAGCTCAGAACCCGCGCCGTCAACACACTTATAACTACTTCTTAAAAATAACTGTAAGATAATTCTTGAATATACATCTAATATGTACATCGCATTTTAATGTGCATCCCACATCCTGCACATAATTTGGTGACCCCGACGTGACATCTGAGGCGAGAAGCGTAAAACGATACTACCGACGAGACTCCAACGCGTTATAGTCGACGAATTCTGCGCCGCCGCCTGCTGAACAACGCAACGTGTCCTGTTGAACGAGTCGCGATCGCGACAAGCTGTACCTACTTGCTGGGCCTGGACGAATCTTCACGACAACAACTTTGGGATCGCTGATCTAAATAAAACTCAGGAAGTGCTGATTAATGCCGTGGAAAAGTGATCTTCCCTATTGTCGTTCGTTAAGGAAGTAGCCATTTTGGAGGTAACATAATTATTCGTTTTTATCGCGGCGAACTTCAATTTGCCTCTTGTGTGACGGTGTTTCATTTTCGTTTGCATTTTATTCCGTTATTAAAATATAACGACGAATTTCGTACCTATTAGATAAACATAGTGTACTATTGCTTTAGTGTATCGTGTCGAAATATTGACCATCAAATTCATACCTTTTCTCATACAAACTGCTGTTTTTCGTGCCTAGCTTAGGTCTAGCTTTATTACGGAGAAGTAAGCAATTATTGCAAGATACATTGCTTCGTAATCTACCTACACGCTTGCAATTCGTGCTTATATTGTTGAGTGCACGTGCACGCACGATTCATTTGGTTATTGGGCATGACATTGCTACCTACCTGTTTCATTATATCACCGAGTAAATGAATACCCTTTCATTATTCTAATTATAAAACTATGCGCTGTGATTGCTTATTTTTCTGTCTAGCGTCTTGAGATAACAACCTACCTACTTCGTACTAGACACATCGGGCAATCCAATTCCTTTGTTTACCTAACTTAAAACGAAGACGATCTTGCTCCTTACTTCATACAAAGTACAAAGTTCAAACTGTTGGATATCATTTCTAATTTGATTAACAAACTATTTACTACGTACTTATCAATCTTCTACCTGCACTTTTTTAAATTATAATAAAACAAATTCCCGCATTCCACAGTGTGATAGATATACCTATCCCTACACAGTAAATTCATTTGTATTCGCCGACTATTCCAGATTCGGAGAATCCACCGAAACGTGAAGTCTGCGCGCGGTCGTTACGGCGCATGAGCGGCAGTGGGTGATAAGCAGAGTAAGCTGAACTGAAGGTGACGCTGACGCATCAGCCTGCCCTCGCTGCGCTCCGGGCTCGTCTGGTTGGATTGTCGGTACCATTTTCTTGTACTTATATTGGTCATTCGGCTACTCTAAAGTACTTGTTCAAACGTTATTTGCCTCTTCGTATCTTACGTAGGTACCTCTCTAGATCTATTTAAAATAATGTCGGACGATATTAAAAAGCTTAGGTTGTCTCGTAGTAACATAAAGGGTAGAATTACTATATTCAAGAAACATATTGAGTTGTTAAAATCAATTGATGCAAGTCAAATTACAAAGTTACAGCTTACTGAATTACAATTAAAGCTAGAAAGATTTCAGGCTTTGTTTTCTCAATTTGATGAACTTCAATCTAAAATTGAAGCGCTAGATCCTGAATCTGAAATTGAGCTTGGAGAAAGGGAATCCTTTGAGGAAACATTTTGTAATTTAATTTCATGTGCACAACTAATAATTGAAAGTGTATCACAAGCTCAAAGCCTTTCTATTCATGGAAACATTAATGTTGATGTGAAGTCCGAGTGCAGCGGTTCATTCTGTAAAAATAATTCTAATATTAAATTACCAACTATAAACCTTCCAAACTTTGATGGTAACTACTTGAAGTGGCTCGAGTTCCGTGACACTTTTGATTCATTGGTCAATAAAAATAAGTCTATTCCAGACATTAACAAATTTCACTACCTTCGGTCTTCACTGAACAGTGGTGCAACACTTGTTATAAAATCAGTTGAATTCACTGCTGAAAACTATGTTCTGGCATGGCAACTCTTGTGTGATAGGTATGATAACAAGAGACTTTTGATGAATAACCACTTAAAATCACTATTTAATTTTGAGCCTATCACAAAGGAATCACATAAATCGTTGCGTTATATGATTGATCATTTTACAAAAAATTTACGTGCCTTAAATTTATTAAAGGAACCTACCAACTACTGGGACACAATTATTATTTACATGATGGCCTCTAAACTAGATGGCGCCACAGGTCGCAAATGGGAAGAACATCGAAACAATTTGTCGGTCTGTCCAACTCTTGATGAATTTTACGTATTTTTGCGGAACCGAGCAGATGTTTTAGAAACGGTACAGTTCAAATCGGATGTTAAACCTCAACGTTCATACCCACAGACTAAATCTTTTGTATCTTCTAACAGTACAGAAGGGTCGACCAGCAAACAGTGTGCCATCTGCAAGCAAGGGCATTTTGTTCATGAGTGTGAGAAGTTTAAAACTTTAAGTGTAGACTTGCGCCTGAAGGAGGTTGCTAAGCATAAGCTTTGTCCAAATTGTCTTCGCGGTGGTCATAATGTCAACCGTTGTTTTCGAGGTCCTTGCAAACTCTGTCAGAAAAAACATAGTACATTATTACATGAAACTAAAGAATCAAAGCAAACTAATAATATTGAAAACTCCAACTTACCTTCAACTTCTGGGTCCAATTCCAGCCTCACTCCTGCAGTGTCGTTATCCGTCGTGATGACGAGCCAGGTGTTGTTATGCACAGCCCTAGTTGAGATAGTCGATCAACAAAATAATACATACCTTGCGAAGGCGCTGCTTGACAATGGCAGTCAGTCTTCTTTCATTACAAAGGGCTTACAAAATAAATTAAAATTAGATTTCACTAATAGAAATGCAGTAACTGTTAGTGGTATCAATAATGCTGTTGTAAATACGGCTCAATATTGTAACTTACGATTAAAATCTCGATTAACCAATTTTTGTGTCAATGTGTCATGTCTCGTCATACCACAAATTACAAGCAAACTTCCAAGCGTGAACATTGATCCATCGCAACTTAACTTACCTCACAATCTTCAGCTGGCTGATCCTGAGTTCTTCAGTCCTTCTGACATTGACATTTTGTTGGGTGCAGATATCTTTTGGGATATTGTAAACCCAAGGCTCATTAAACTTGGTCGAAACAAACCTACGTTGCAACATTCTAAATTAGGCTGGTTAATATCCGGGCCTACTGGTGTTGGAATCATTAACAAACTACAACTTAATAATACAGTATGTAACTTTTCTCAAAGTATTCAACAAACATTAACAAAATTTTGGGAGATAGAAGAATTGCATCCTGTTAAAAAATATTTTTTTTCTAAATCTGAGGAGTTGTGTGAAAGTATCTTTATAAAAAATACTAAACGATCAAATGATGGTCGTTTTGTAGTCAAAATTCCACTGACTGATTCACCAGAACTAGCTCTCGGTGACTCATACAATGCAGCTCGTCGTAGATTCATTAACTTAGAGCGAAAACTAAACAAGTCACCTATTCTAAGGGAGGAGTATAGATCATTCATTCGTGAGTATGAACGCCTGGGTCATCTTACACCAATCGAGCGCCCTTCCTTTGGATATTTTTTACCCCACCACGCTGTATTGCGGCCCACTAGTGAAACTACTAAATTACGAGTGGTGTTCGATGCTTCGTGCAAATCTACCTCCGGAAAGTCCTTTAACGACATACAAATGGTGGGGCCAGTTATACAGGATGATCTTCTGTCAATCTTGTTGAGGTTTCGTCGAAATGCCTTTGTTGTTACGGCCGACATAGAAAAAATGTACCGGCAAATATTAGTTGACGAGTCTCAGCGAAACCTACAATTGATTCTGTGGAGAGACGAAGAAACGAAGCCGTTGCAGGTACTACAGCTAAACACTGTAACTTACGGCACGGCCTCGGCTCCATTTTTGAGCACAAGATGTTTGTTAGAGTTGTCACGTGAATGCGCTGATAAACCCGACGTACAGCATGCGATTGAGCATGATTTTTACGTCGACGACTTGAATACGGGTTCTAACTCAAAACAAGATTTGAAAAACGTTGTTCATGAAGTCATTAATAAACTTTCAAAGGCCTGTTTTCCTTTACGCAAATTCCGGACAAATGCTCCAGATATTTTAAAAGATCTTCCTTTAACAAACATCTGTCAAGATTTTAGCAAAGAGTCTACTGTTTTAGGTCTAAATTGGTGTCCACAAACAGATACTTTAAAATTTCCTACAGAATTCAAAATTGAATCGAAAATTACTAAGCGTAGTATTCTGTCCATGTCCTCTAAAATTTTTGACCCGCTGGGCTTATTAGCAGCAACTACAATTATTCCAAAAATCATATTACAACAATTATGGTTATTAAAAAACGATTGGGATGAAGAAGTTCCAAATAACATCAAACTTCAATGGGAGGAATTCCTTAAAAATTTACTCTATATTTCCAATCTTGAGGTGCCCAGGCATGTAGTTTGCCCAGCACCAATTAATGTAGAATTTCATTGTTTTACTGATGCATCCCAGACTGCGTATGGTGCGTGTGTGTATGTTAAGTCAAAGGATACACAAGGCGTTATACATGTTCACCTTTTTTGTGCAAAGGCAAAGGTAGCTCCTTTAAAACCGGAATTAACTATACCGCGCCTTGAATTAATGGGTGCTCTATTAGGTGCTAGATTGCTTACAAAGGTTCTGCATTCTACAAGTAATAAAAACTTTGGAACTTCACGTGCTGTTTTGTGGACAGATTCAACTATAGTTTTGGGATGGATTAACACCCAACCAAAAACCTTAAAAACATTTGTATGCAATCGTATACAAGAAATTCGTGAACTTACCGCTCAACATGAATGGCGCTATGTGCCAACTCAAGATAATCCGGCAGACTTAGCTTCCCGCGGAGTCAAGCCGCAGGACGTTAATAATAACCATCTCTGGTGGCACGGCGCTTCTTTCTTACCCAAAACTGAGGATGAGTGGCCTCAGCATAATACTAACTTACAAAGTAACACATTGCCTGAAATGAAGGTTGTTTTAACTATACAATGTAAGCAATGTTTTATTTCATTTGACAAATATTCTAAACTATCTAAACTACAGAGAGTTTTAAGCTATGTACAACGGTTTATATACAACTGTAAAAATAAAAATAATAAATTAAAAGGCAACCTTACATTACAAGAATTACAAACTTCATTAAAAACATTAGCTAGAATATCACAAACTTATTCCTTTGAAAAGGATATTCATTCTTTAAAAACAACAGGAGTTGTTAATTGTAAATCTAACATTCTATCTTTAAATCCATTTTTGGATAATGAAAATATCCTGAGAGTCGGGGGGCGCATTCAAGGTGCGTTGCAACCCTATAATAAAATACATCCCATTTTAATTGATTCGAAGCATACATTTACCAAACTTTTATTTGCAGAGGAGCATCTGCGCCTATTACATTGCGGTCCTCAGCAATTACTTAGTCTCATACGTGAGAACTTCTGGCCCATTGGTGGCAGAGTTCTTGCAACTCAAACTGTAAACAAATGTGTTAAATGCGTACGGCTAAAGGGTAAATCCGTACAAACTTTGATGGGTAACCTACCTCATCCGAGAGTTAATCCCTCGTCTCCGTTTGAGATCTGTGGCACCGATTTTGCAGGACCGTTCCATATTTCAAATCGGAAGGGACGTGGCGCTAGAGTTAGTAAATGCTATTTGTGTCTTTTTGTCTGCTTCTCCTCCAAGGCTTTGCACCTTGAAGTAGTTAGTGAGCTAAGTACCAATGCATTTATTTCATGCTTACGTAGGTTCATTTCCAGGCGAGGAAAGCCTCGTGTAATTTACTGTGACAATGGTAGGAACTACGTAGGGGCAAATAACGAGTTGGGCAGAATGCTTAAGGCCGCCAATGAGTCCGTGACTGAGTACGGAGCGAGCGAGGGTATTGAATTTAAATTCAGTCCGGCTTACGCGCCCAATTTCGGTGGAATCTGGGAAGCTGGCGTTAAAGCGGCTAAATTCCATTTAAAACGAATCGCAGGTAATTCTAATCTTACATTTGAAGAGCTTTCCACTCTATTTACACAAATTGAGGCAATATTGAATTCGCGTCCGTTGACACCGATGTCATCGGATCCTTCAGATTTTAACCCGTTGACACCCGGCCACTTCCTAATCGGGCGTCCGTTGACGTCACTGGCATCTCCTATCGTGGATAAATTATCAATCAATCGATATCAGCATTTAGAAAGACTGAGACAACATTTTTGGAAGAGATGGTCGCAAGAATTTCTCTCCGAGCTACAGCAGCGAGTCAAATGGCGTCGATCCAGTGGCCAACCTATCAAAATTGGAGATGTGGTTGTAATCAAGGACGATCATCTGCCACCAATGAAGTGGATTTTGGGACGAGTGGAGAAGCTTTTCGTCGGACCAGACGGTTTATGCAGAGTTGCAGATATAAACACAACTAAAGGAGTCTTCCGACGAGCTCTAAACAAAGTCTGCATCCTGCCAACTGATGACTCCGATCGTCTTGAAAGCACGGCTTCCAAGGGGGCCGAGGATGTTAACGATGTTAACGACACAACACTCTGAAGTAAGGCGTGGAGCGCGCGGCCTTCGCAGCCCGCGCGGCCCGCGGCATCTTCACGCCGGCGCTCGCGACGATGCGACGCGACCTCTAGCGGGCAGTGCAAGCTCAGAACCCGCGCCGTCAACACACTTATAACTACTTCTTAAAAATAACTGTAAGATAATTCTTGAATATACATCTAATATGTACATCGCATTTTAATGTGCATCCCACATCCTGCACAAAATCATTAATGTTTAAATATTTCCGGAATGCTCATATTAGTCCAGTTAAAACTTTACGAAGTGGCGAAACGCGAGCGATTTAGTGGTTCATCTTATGTTACAATTATTTGTGTGACAACTACAACTAAAATCCCGACTATACTGAAAAATCACGCTCTAATTAAATTCGGTGTTTACAAGACAAACTCATGTTGAAATCGGTTAAAATGTAGCCTATGTTACCCGGGCCATAATAACGAATCGATTGAGACCTTATTCATCAAAACCGGGTGAATAGTTTAGGAGCTACGGAGGAACATTTATATAAGTACGTAAATACAGACAAACATACATACTTATATAGACTGCTAAAATCATAACCCTTCCTTTTAGCTTCGCTGTAGTCTTGTAAAAAAGTGCTGTTTGTCATCCTAATTTAAATAAAAGACGACTTCATTTCGGTTGGTACTCGTACCTCCTAATTTTGGTTTTTTAATTATTCTACACTCTGTGTCTACATTTCTTATCCAACTTTCCTCTCGCAGGTCTGCTGGAAGAAATTTCTTTAGAAATAAGCAGTACTTTTGTGCTCTTCTATGTTAATATATTGTCCTGTAAAGTATTTTGTGTGTACATAAATAAATAAAATAAACTGTTGATTTAAGCACTTGTTCTATTTATTTCGAATTCCCATAGCTTAAACCTTTTTACAATCCTTTTTGACAATCAGTATTACCATCGACTTAGGTACTACTAAAAACCTATTAAATCATTAGATTACGAACTAAGCAGTTTGGAATTGGAACATTATCTTTTCAACAAGAATAAACACAAAACATGGTGCCTAATTCCAGTCACCTGTCGAATCCGCAGAATTCAGAGAACTATTTCAGTACTACTTTCGAAATTCAAATTGTCACACTCATACTGCAAAATCCACCGATTCATGACTGTCGTTTGTCTATCCGGTCACCGGTATTATATTTAACACCTAACACAAATAGAAACGTAAATATGGGTATTTACTTTATATCAGACCATACGTCATAAGAGACTTAAATCAGACAATACATAAAAGCATAATGCGTGTAATCCTAGAATGGTTAGGCAGAGGGGTACCTACCCTACAGTTCACAGACCTACATTTTGCCAATATTGGTATGTCCAATGTAGTAAGGGGGCACAAATCTCGACCCCAAGCTGCTACTATGGAATTCCAAATGAAATAAAAAAACTCGTTCTAGATTGAGGTTATTTTATTTTACGTATTTATCTAAGAAAACCCTGTCATTTAATACCCATTCACGGGAAGGCATAAAAAATTACTAGTCCGCCATGTTGGATTTAGAATGACGTTACTTAGCTAACCATACACTGTCATTCAAACTAAACACGTATGCAAAATTTTAGTGCAATCGGAAACTGAAGTGGGTCAAAACTTCCAAGATTTTTTTACATATTACACTAGGTAAAGCTAATAAAAGCGTGTTAGAAATCGAATTACCTCCCTTCCTTGCTCGACCTGGAGATCAAACCCAGGACCTCATGCATTGCAGTAGTGCTTGCAGTCACAAACCAACGGAGGTTTGTCTCCACCGATCACAGTATCAGATCACGTTAGCCACGGATCACGGCGAGTTGTATCCACTGATACCGTTATCCGATTTTCTCGTTATCGTGTTACCCACTGATCACGATATCCGTGGCTACATGAAAAAAAAAAACAAAATCGAAACAGATCACGGTCGCGGTGTACAGAGACAAGAAATAAAATGAACCAACCTTTCTGTACGTCATACTACTAAAGGCCGTTTTCTATAACTTACTTACACCGATAGCTACGAGAGTAGGCATATTAACTGACAGTTATACGAGGCACTGACACAATAATGCTTCAAATTACTGACTTACTGCCATGTTAAAGTCTCATCACACGTAAATAAAACAGAAGCAACGATGAATAAATTAATGAAATTCTAGTTAAAACCAAAATACACACTTCGTATTCAAAGTTAGAGACTCGAGTCGAAAATCAAACAAACCAATATGAAGTACGGTATTTATTAAGTAGTGGTTGCTAAGGCTCTATGTTTACGAATCAAACACACCCGTAATAAAGTAGTCGAAGAAAATAATCCCCTAACTTCATGGTAACAGGGTATGAAATCGTCTAGTTACACCAGCAAGTTATGACATTTTGGAGATGTGTTATGGCGTACGTGACCCAAATAGGAGAGGGTCCGAGTGAATTTCAGGCCATATTGGATCGCGTCCAGTCATCGCAGGGATATTATTTTATAGTCAATTGCTTGACTATACGTTGCAGGGCAATCTGGATGTTGGCCGGTGATTTGCGAAACTGTTTGTTAGTGATACTTGGAATATGGAACACCTGGAGCATGTTTGTAAGGTGGAGTGAAAACGGACAGGTAAGTGGTTAACTGATGGTTAGAAATGGAAACTAAATGATAAGTCCTTTAAGGTGGATGCTCCAGGGTAGTCCGCGAAATTCAAAATTTCTAACGTATTTTGCAATTTGCAGGCCAGTGCGAGATTGTATGTTTATTAAAATATTGCTCGCGACTGTAAGATGTATGTAGTTATAGAATTATAATCATCAATACAACCCTCCAAGCTCATACAGGTGTAGGAATTTACTTTTTCAAAGTCAAAGTCATTCCTGCACCTTTATTCGCTTGGAGGGTTGTATTGATGATTTTGATGATTATAATTCTATAAGTACATACGTGTTACAGCCGCGAATCAAATTTTAATCAACATACAACCTGACACTGACCTGGAAATTGCAAAAAACGTAAGAAAATTTGAATGTCGCGGGCTAGCCTGGAGCATCCACCTTTAATCTCAAGAATAAGTGAACGTAATTATGACATAGAGAGCCAACCTTCAATCTGTAATTCAGTTAAATACTTCAAACTACTCCAACATTCTAAATGTGGTATAGGTATTTAGTAAAAAAACCTGCCAAGTGCAAGTCGGACTCGCGCATGAAGGGTTCAGTACCATCGGGTTAAGGAAGCCCTTTTTAATTTTATATTTGTTGTTATAGCGGCAACAGAAATACATCATCTGAAAATTCAACTGTCTAGATATCACGGTTTCAGAGATACAGCCTGGTGACAGACAGACAGACGGACAGTGGAGTCTTAGTAATAGGGTCCCGTTTTTACCCTTTGGGTATGGAACCCTAAAAAATCAGTTCTAAAAACACCCTTACGTATGCTTAAAAAAGATTCAATCCGTTTTTACTGTCCAAAACCATTATAAATACTTCGTATAAGTGGTTTGGTAAATTTTGACAGAAGTACGCGGCTTCACGGCTTTCAGGTTGAGCGTAGAACATAAAATATCCACATTCTTACAATTAAGCCAAAATAAGAGAGTTCTTTGATTCCTATCGATCGTCGAATGCACGATATATTTAATTACGTACTCGGTCATTGACTTTCCTCGGTCATTCGTTTCCTTGTTACTCATTCTAGGGCAAGAGAATTCCTGAATCGTGTTTCGTGTTACAACAATAACACAACCAGCACCATAACTGGCCCATGCATATTCAAAGTTTGAATTACAAACTACCCTCATGAAAGCACGTAAACCTATGTCTAGTGTAACATTTTAGGCCTTACACTGTTACACAATGAATTTACAAATAATCCTGTTTTCCTAAAACAGTCGCACCATATCATAACGTCAAGTCTATAATCTCCAAAGGGTAAGACAGCGGTGCACCTAATAGTACACCTACATTTCGCTAGTTATGTTTGAATCCCAATAGGGGGCGACACTATTTCAAACAACCCAATAAGTCCATGTATTTTTCTGATTCATTTCATCGCGGGATCCAAGACTTTGTTTCTCTGGGAACTTCGTCGAACTTCATTGTCTCGGCGCTTTTCTGGTGGTCGCCACTGTGGGTTTGTCCCAAAAAAAACTCTTTGTCCGACCTGCCCGCCTAGCATGACCACCGTAGAAACGGGTTTCTTCAAAGAAAGAATCGAGAAATCTTTTGTTCATCTAAAATTTTGTCGATTCAATGACAGAGGAACAAAAGATTTGTCGATTCTTTCTTCGAAGAAACCCGTTTCTGCGGTGATCATGCCACGCGGGCTGGGAATCGAACCAAGGACCTCCTGCTAAACAGTAGCACCAGCGGCACTAGACCGACGAGGTAGTCGTTCATCAATAGTTCCCAATCTGCTGGTTTATGTTTTTTATTCGCTTGGTCTCAAACCACCTTAACTCAGTCATTCCTCACACACCACACACATGCACACGACACACTTATAATTAATTTATACCTTTACTTTAGCTTTTACTATTGCTCTGGAAATGCATATTTGTTTCTGTAGCCTAAAAATCACACCTGTACTATTGTTGTTGTTACTGTTGCTATTGTATAATACGTCTTCCCTTCTATTTATTTATTTTTTTGGAAGACGATGAAAGAAAGAAAGAAGTCTCCACGACACAGGGAATCCAGGCTAGTGATATATATCGGGATCTCATAGCGACATGGAGAGAGCGACTATCGCAACCCCGTGCAGGGCACGCCACAATAGTGGCGATAAGTCCCCTCTTTGAGGAGTGGCTGGAGAGACGCCACGGCGTCCTCACCTTCCGCCTGACGCAGGTTCTTACCGGACACGGATGTTTCGGTAAGTTCCTGCACCGAATCGGGCGGGAGGAGACGCCCGGGTGTTTCCATTGTGAGGATCGACCGGAGGACACGGTGGAGCACACGGTGGAGGTGTGCCCCGCCTGGGCGGAGCACCGCCGTGTCCTCGAAGCGGCGATCGGCGGCGGCGACCTCTTGCTTCCGGCCCTGGTTCGTGCCATAATCCGGAGCGAGACGGAATGGGACGCCGTCACCTCCTTCTGCGAAGCAGTCATGCTAGCGAAGGAGGTGGCGGAACGTGAGAGGGAGAGATCCTCACGTCCCGGCCGCCGCGGGAGACGCCCAGGGCGTCGGGGGCCACGTGGTGGCTTCCGGCCACCGTAGGCGCGGGCCTGTGGACGGCGAGCTATGGGCTAGCTCGCCGTCCGTACGTCTCATGACGACAGGCCGTGTCGACGGCGCGTTCGTGTTCCACGCGCGCCTCAAAGAGAGTCAGCAACAGTGAAGGGGTCCGCAAGGGCCGAAGCCTGCCGGGCCTGCGGGACTATTCGAAAGAGATACCGTGGCCCCGGAACACAAAGGGCGATGAAGGAACATGGATGGGTTTTTGTTAGTAAAAGTCTGACACTCCCTCCTGCTCCGCCCAGAGCAGGAGGAGTCATTTGATGATTTCCCATCCTAAAAAAAAAAGGCTAGTGATATATCAACTGGTGTAATGCTCTCTTGAACAATAAAGCTTTTTAAATTTTATACTATTATCAGTAACACAATGAATTTACAAATAATCCTGAAACAGTCGCACCAAATTACCTTAAAAGTCCTTCCTTCATCCAAGACAGCAATAACGAGCACATCGTTCAGTATTCATGACGAAACCATAACAAAACAAACTTTTATCCCAATATTACAAACACGAAAGTATTTGTGCAATTCAATCACGTACAGGGCGACGTAACAGACGACGATGGAACATGGAACTTTACACAATGGCCCACGACCGGCCAATGACAGCCATGGTACATTAACATTGAATTAAATACGTAATCCCGCTGACTTAAGCCAAGCATCAGGAAATAAAAGCGATAAAATTCTAGCTGCAAATCTTTCTTTGCAGCTCGTAAAAATCGACTAAGAAATAAATCCTCATGGTGCTTGGGAGAAAAACATAAATAAATGCTAACAAAACAATTGAAGGAGCAATGAAAATTCCTCTTATTCGAGACGAGAATTGAATTTGTAACGCAGAATGCCGCATCAATATCGGAAACTGAACTGAAAATGTAATTTAGGTCAGCGAAACAACAACAGAACTGATAATGTCTGGTATGACATTTGCCGTTCTTGGAGTAATTATTAAAGTTCGAAGCTATGAAAACCCTTGACCGCTGAATTGATTTGACATTAGAATGACCTTCGACGATAAATAACTAAGTACAGTATATCCAGTTTAAGTGTGCAGTTCATGGTGGCGTTCAAGTCAAGAAATTTGCGTATAGTTGCTGGTGAAGATCGCAATAGCGGTCATTGACCCACCTACATTTATTAAAGTTCTTAACTTTGAAATCCAAAAATAAGCCTGTTCAAGTCTTGAATCGTTATTTATCGTGATCTCCAATATTTTTTCTAATGAAAAATGATACATGGTTCATTTGTTTTGGTTCGTACGAAGAGATATTAGGGAAAGGGCAATGACCGCTATTGCGATCTTAACTGGCACCAACTATAGATATGTCAAACTTGGTACATTTATTTTAGTTCTGTGTTTCCCGCCTGCACAGTTATGTTGGTTCAGTCTTTTCACAGTTTATATACAGGTAGCTATTATTTTTTCCACCTGAGGTTTGTCTATACTAATATTATAAAGAGGTATCTGTTTGTATGTTTTTATGTAGGGGGTAATCTTCGGAACTCTGATCCGAATCCGAAAATTCTTTCACCAATGGGAAGCTTATTCACGAGTGTCCAAGACTACATTTAAAACGTTCTCGTGGGTAATTTTCGCACATAGCAGGAGCGAAGACACGAGTAAAAGCTTGTGTAAAATTCATGTTGTACAGGAAAAGCATTCAAAACTCAGGTTAGAAAACGAAATAGCTCTCGTTTAGTAAATTAACTGTGAAAGGGCAGTTTGTAAAGGCAAAGTTTCCAAATGTAACAATGAAAGCCACGTTGTTCCAACACCAGTCAAACGACAAAAGAACGAAAGACCACCAATCAGCGTGTGCCGTTCAAATTTATAGCCAATCAGCGCTGAGCTGCGGTGTGTAGCAGTAAATTGTGAATAGCTCGCAATTAGTACTGTTAGCTGTTGGACGGATCCCGCTTTTGGAAACTTGACACGCGTAGCGCGGAATTCTACAATTGTCCTAATTTGGTTAGAAATAGATGGAACCCCAGAATATACTATTTTGTACGCCAAAATGTTATAGAGCTCTTTTACAATGTTACTAATTATTGAGTAGAATGCAATGGCGGTTTTATTGTTAAAATCGATAATGAATTGGATGGACAGAACGAACTTAAAATAAATAATGGGTAGTCAGTGGTGTAGGTACCACTAAAAATAATACAAATAAAATAATTTAGTTTTATAAAATTCAGTGAAGCGAGGGAAAACAAGGTTTTACACGAGAAAAACATATGATTTAAAAATTCCAAGTAAGAAACAAGAACCATTTTGTTGTTGTAGATACAGGCGATAGAAAATGCGAAGAAAAGGCTTTTATCGGAAATAAAATGCCAGAGTAGGATTACGGCACAAGAGCAACCGTATAAAGTGGAGCACATATCGTACGGAGATAAGCAACACTTTCTATGAAACGGGACAGCTGAAAAAGGACAGAAACAAACAGATCGTATCGCTATCTGTTGTTTATTTAACATTCCTACGAAGGAAAAGTTAACAGATTAACTGAATATCTTGCTCAAAAACTCCGCATTTTTTCCGACGAAGTATAATTTGAACCAAATAAAAACAAGGCAGGAAATAAGTACTTACTTCGGCGCTTGGCGACACCCAAGTCCTTCCAATTTTGCCTTCCGAGAAAATTCACATTATTTGAATAATCAAATACCTACGTTGAGTTTTCTCAGAAATTGTTACGTATTTGCGTAAGTGGGCGTGACAGGTCTTCTTCTCACTTGACGACATAATCAGGCTATAATGATGCCAATGTTGGGACTCAGTCCTCCTGTTTGTGAGAGTAAGTATATTAGTTCACCATACTGGCCAAGGACACCTAGCAAAGTCCGGTGATGGCAGGTGGAGTAAGCTGTGACCGAGTGGCGTCCAAGGATTGGGAAGAGAATTGTTAGTCGTGGTGTTGGCAGACGACATTGTTGCTATCGCGGGAATATCCTGGATGAGGCTGGCAAAAGAACGTGGAGCTTGGCACAAGGGAGGCCTATACCCAGCAGTGGGTGAAGTCGGGCTATGGTTGATAAAGATACTGGCCCAGTGCGAATTGGTGGCTATCGTATGGCACGCGGTGTACCCCTGCTCTGCAAAAAACACTAGGTATTCAGACTTCAAAAACGTTAAGCACTGACTGCCAGTCTTCAGTAAAATGTCTAAAGGATGTAAAAAAACCTCTTAACGAAGCCGGAAGGCACTTGTTTTCCCCATCATTGCGATCATTTTTTTTGTTCTACACCGTACCTGGGAACCTTTTAGTTACGGAGATATTGGGGGTCAAAGTTCCAAGTTTTTGACAAGTTTTTTTTTAAATACAAGTTTTTAATGTAAGATTTTTACTTTTAACACCTCCACGACACCCGTACTATACAATCCATCCGTTATCAGCACAATGTTTTGAGTGCGTTATATTGCATGAGTTCTACTACAAATCATGATTTTTCACCCCCAAAAAAAAGTCGTTTCCGAGCAATAATTTTTGCGTTGACTTACTGACTTACTTAGTTGACTTACTTAGTTTGATGGACAGAATGCTCAGTTGACGGCTTCATGATGAGGTTGTTTAAACCCTGTATCTAGTGGAAGTTCGTGCATCCTACACGATTAAGTTATTCCTTAAGCCCAGTTCCGAAGTGCCTCATGTGTTAGTGTTAAGTATTCGTCTATCGAGGCTAGCTATCGGTACATATAAAGCCGTATATAACGCCGTCTATATATCAGTGCTCGGCGGTAGAAGCCATATATTCCGCACTGGACACTTTCATTGCCACCGGACACGGAGGGGAACGTATTGCAATGAGCTACTTTTCTCGTATTGTGAATACTTTAGCTACAGTTGCAGTTAAACCGAGATGTGGACGATTGGGAGCTTGGTTATTCATGCTTACCAATATAGGAAGAAACTTGTATTATTTATAACATAACACGTATATGTATGTATTGTATGTTATATTTAAAATAGTTATCTGTTTTATGGTTTTATGTATTCCATTTTCTTTTTCTTTTTTACACACTTTGTCTACATCTCTTTTTAGTATCTCCTTTCGCAGGTATGCTGGAAGAGATTTCTTTAGAAATAAGCATCACCTTTGTACTATTTTCTGTTCCTTTCTACTTTGTTTATATTTAGTGTGTACATAAATTGTTAAATAAATAAAAAAACACCACGCCTGTAATCCCCGAAGGGTAGGCAGAGGTGTACCTAATAGTACACCCTTTTCTAAGTACCATGTAATAGGGAGCGAGCCATCAACCGGGCACGAATCCAGACTACGTGACTGCTACTGAGAAATTCCTGATGGAAAAACCCAATGACACTTTGCCCCACCCGGGAATCGAACCTAGGAACTCATGCTCAGCAGTCGTGCTTCCGGCCACTAGGCAACGAGGCGGTCTGTATTATTCATCCCCTAAGAAATTCAATATTTGACAAATAGAGACTAAATTTTTTTTCGTAAATGCTGCTTCAAAATTCCATAATATTGAAAATCTAGCCGGTACGGCTTGATGCTCGATTTGTTTAAATTACAATCCTTTCCAAAGAAAACAACAAATCTCTGGATATCCTAGACCCTATTAAACATGCCATTTCTCTATGTCTTCATAAGCACAGTACAGAGAACAGGCACCGGTCCACGGATAAACATAAATATCAACCCCAATCTTCAAAAATCCCACTGCGTCCAAACGCAATGTAAATCACATGAAAAATTGTATCTTCGTGCAATAATGGAAAAAGTTACGCATCCCAAATATTAGGTGAAGTAGTACCGAGTTTATTTATCCCTGAGGAGCGACCATAGCAACGATCCCGACTTATAAACGCGGGGCTAGGGATGTGCTGCTAATTTGTATTTATTGCGGGACCACGGGATTCCGGGACTCAGTTGCAAAGAGCACAACACTAATATATTTGAGCAGCACCAATTTCTGCTTTTATTTTGGTGCTTTAACGCTTTGGGGCGGAAATTGCGAACATACAGTTTTCGAGCAAATTATTCGTTGAACACATAAATAGGAAACCCATCAAGCTGGTAAATTAAATTTTAAATGCAGACTGCAAGTTATCCTTAAGCAAGCCGTGTCTGATGAAATTTTACATCGGCAAAAATCAACCACTTCCAGAATTTTCTAAATTCTTTCCTTCATATTCATTCCTCAATGTTCGAAGTGGCGCGAGAAAAGCGTTCGTGAAAAGTATTGGGGGAGGCCTTTTCCCAGCAGAGAGACAGTATAGGCTAAATTAAAAATTAAAATAACACCTTCGTACGTAAGGAAATCCATACTTCCATATCCATACTTTAATATTATAAATGCAAAAGTAAGTTTATTTGTGACCTTTTCACGCCTAACCCACTGAACCGATCATCCTAAAATTTTGGCGAGGGTATTATTGAGCCGAGAACTGCAATAACAAATGTCCATGTGAATCAAACGACGTTCTTCAATACACTTTTGAAGAAATTAAATAAAAGAATTAAAATTATTTTTTGTCATGAATTATTATATGCTTTTTTTTTCACGCTTTGCTTTCGCCAGGTTAAAAAAATATTTACGCCGTAAAGACACATCTTAACGGCATAAATATTTTTTGAACCGTTGCTTTGCCGAAATTAAAAAAAAAAAACATTCACCTCCGACTATAGGCATTGAACCGATTTGAACTTCGTATAAGTGTACGTTACCTGTGGATTTTTTTTTCCGCACACGTACGGGAAATTGAAGAAAACGCACGCGTGTTCATACATTGCATGTTGAACCTAATCGTAGTGCGATAAGAACCCGTTTCGAGGAGGTGTATTGAAAAATACTTTTTCTTACTTTCCTTCTTTTATTTGACACTGTATTTGAGAAGATTACTACTAACTTCTCACCATCTTTAGAGTATTCTAGTTTTGTGATAGAATAACATTATTTTTTTCCGGATGGGAAATCATCAAATGACTCCTCCTGCTCTGGGCGGAGCAGGAGGGAGTGTCAGACTTTTACTGACTAAAACCCATCCATGTTCCTTCATCGCCCTTTGTGTTCCGGGGCCACGGTATCTCTTTCGAACAGTCCCGCAGCCCCGGGTGATAGAATACCTTACATTGATCCTCCTTAGCAACACGAAGAAGCCGACCCGATGTTATTCTACAGGCGGGTTTGGAAACATCTAGTTAACGTTCAAGAAGCATTGATCGGCTAAACCGTTATAAGAGTCAACATGCTCGACTCACGGCCATGTAACATAAGTCAGATTTATGTTATCGGATATCGAGAGAAATCTGGATAATATTTAGGAAGCAGAAGATAGTAACTAGCTGCTTAAGTGGTTTGCTTGATATGCTCTGCTTATTACCTAAATTAATCTATACATATAATAAAATCGTTGAGACCAAAAAATCTGTACGTTTTTTTTAATCTTCATTAAAAAAAAAAAACCAGCCAGGGTGACTTGAAATAAGTAATTGAACATATTAAAACCATTTAAAATTTTTTTGTTTGTTTGTTTGACCGCGCATCACGTAAAAACTGCTGAACCGATTTTGTTGAAATGTTCAGAAATCTGTTTAAATACATTCAGAATAACATACAAGCTATTGAAATTTTGGATTTTTTTGGAAAAAGGGGGTGAAAAGGGGGGGTAAAGTTTGTATGAAAAAAAAAATTAGATTGTTCTAGAATCATGAAACTCAGAATAAATACTTATTAATAAAAATAAAGAAATACCTGTCTTAGCATTTTCTTAAATCTCATCCAGAGGCGCAAAAAAGAGGGTTTTGTGTTTAAAATTAATAAACTTCTAACACCTATACAATCAAAACCAATGAAGTGTAACCTTTTAAAGTTGCTACGTATACTCCATATCTAATACAGGTAAATATAATTTCTCAGTTTTCTTGAAATTTGATTTTTGAGGTGAATACGCACAAAATAGCGGAACTCAAGAAAATCAGCTTTCCTCGGTTTAAGTAGTTGGTACGAAATGTTTGTGCGCGCATCACGTCAAAATCACTGCATAGGCTTCTTCAATATTTAAACTATATATTATCACGCTACTTCCTTAAGGGGGTAGGCAATTTTGCATTATTTCCGTATACTTCAATTGTTTGACCTTTCAGTCATGACGTAAGTACATGAGAACGTCTATTTGTGGCTTATTTCAACGAAGTAAATAGCCTTGCGGTTTCATACCCGCTCTGTAAACTACGGGGTTGCAGGTTCAAACCCTCCAACATTATTTTCACTTTTTGTGATTTGTTTAATTTTTTTTTGATGCTTTGAAATTTCCTATATTTTATTTTGTATTTAAGTTGTGTGCATTTCTTATTTTTTTCGTGAAATATTTTTCCAAAAAGTAATAGAGTAGTACTTATGGAAGAAGAATACAATCATGCTACCCCCAAATAAATTGGGACACGGGCAGGAGTATGATGATGAGGATGATTTCTCCAAAAAGAAGTATAGCGAACACCAGAAGCCTGATAAATCCTCGTGTTCTTGCCGTGCAAGAACTGTGCTATGCTATTCGCAATAATCAATAATCCATACGCAGTTTACGTAGATTATATTTACAGCTAAATTGTTATTGGCCTCATATCGTGTTTTAAGGCGGGAGGAGACGCCCGGGTTCTTCCATTTTGAGGATCGACCGGAGGCCACGGTGGAGCACACTGTGGAGGTATGCCCCACTTGGGCGGAGCACCGCCGTGTCCTCGAAGCGGCGATCGGCGGCGGCGATCTCTCTCTCCCAGCCCTGGTTCAATACATGGTCCGAAGCAAGACGGAATGGGATGCCGTCACCTCCTTCTGCGAAGCAGTCATGCTAGCGAAGGAGGTGGCGGAACGTGAGAGGGAGAGATCTTTACGTCCCGGCCACAGCGGGAGACACCCCGGGCGTCGGGAGCCACGTATTGGCCCCCGGCCACCGTAGGCGCGGGCCTGTGGACGAGGACCTATGGGCTAGCTCGCCGTCCGTCTCATGACGACAGGCCGTGTCGACGGCGCGGTCGTGTTCTACGCGCGCCTCAAAGAGAGTCAGCAAAAAAGAAGGGGTCCGCAAAGGCCGATGCCTGCCGGGGCTGCGGGACTATTCGAAAGAGATACCGTGGCCCCGGAACACAAAGGGCGATGAAGGAACATGGATGGGTTTTAGTCAGTAAAAGTCTGACACTTCCTCCTGCTCCGGGAGGAGTCATTTGATGATTTCCCATCCGAAAAAAAAAAAGCTATATCGTGTTTGGGCTCAATTCATGCACCTTGATATGAACTTTCGACCTAGCTGGAGTATGACTGTCATCGAGTGTCTAAGGATGAAAACCTAAGGCTGTCGAGGGAAGCCCCAAATTGGAAAAACATAGTACAATATTTTAACGATGATTGCATATATTTCCGAGAAATTAAATTGTTACCTACTTGAATCTATACTTATTATAAAGGAGAAAAGTTTGTTTGTTTGGTTGGTTGAACGCGCTAATTTTAGGAACTACTGATTCCAGTTAAAAACATCTTTTAGTGTTGGATAGCCCATTTATCGAGGAAGGCTATACGTTATATAACATCACGCTACAATCAATAGGAGCGGAGCATCAATGAAAATTGTTGCAAATACAGCGAAAAATTATTGCTTTTGAGAGCTTCCTTTCCGTGCGCTGCGTAAACGGTTAAAGTTACTCAACAATCATACATGTATGACGGGATTGTTCCTCTTAAAAAGTCCGCTAAAGCATATTATCTGCATTTTTTTTAGGTTGACTCACACTCTCTCTAAGCCTCTCTCTCTCTTACGTAACGCAGACGAAGTTGCGCGGGTCAGCTAGTACTTAATATAATTTCACTCTACACTTTGAAACTTGGTATTCAGCTGCATCTGATTAGACTGGAAGCCGACCCCAACATAGTTGGGAAAAGGCTAGGCAGATGATGAGTAGAGACAAGCCAGTACGTCTAACACCCCGTAGAACATATTCACCTAAGATGTACTCAGGTGGCTGTGCCGGTGGCATGACGTGTTGCGGCTGTCACTTCGGTAACAAAGTGGGACTGGCCCGCAACTGACATGACGAGAAAACGAGGAAGCTTACTACAGTCCTTTTACAGTTATTATACCTGTGACTTCACTGTTAAAACCACAGTGAACATTATTGCCGTTGTTATAAGGTCGCTGTTTGACTACAGCTGGCAGAGGTAAGATAACTCTGAACGAACTATACGCAGTGAGCAGATGATTGAATAATTGGACAGACACAGGCGAGATGAAATGAAAAACTAACAGGAAAACCGGCCAAGTGCGAGTCGGTCTCGCACAGAAAATGTTCCGAACCATCGTACAATATTAGGTAAGTATAATATAAACTGTACGTATTGCCCTTATTAAGTTTACCTTCGGAAGTCGGTCGATATATGACCTAAAATAATGGTTTTAGGGAAGTAATTAGATAATTTTTGGTTCTATTAGTCTGTGGATCACGTGTTCTTAATTGTTTTTATTTATTTTTTTAATTGATGATAATTTTAATTTTGTATTCGATGCTCTTTTTAATGATTTGTGTTTTTACTTTTTATATAAAATTGACCTGTAATTATTTATAATTATTAATAAATAAACTAAACTAAAGTAAAAGTTGTTTTGCACTTCTTTTTTTGAAGTAGTTTTTTGCAAAAATGATTTTTATGTGTGTCTTTTTGTACTTATGTGTGTTTTAAAAATTAACATAATAACTTTAATAGACATTATTTGCTATAACAGCCATAGACGCTCTGTGAAAAATTGCGGAAATTGGAAAATGGTACCGTTGACACCTTTTGGGTTCGGAACCCTAAAATACTAACAGGAAAACCGAATAAAACGTCAAGAGTGACAGAGCGCGAAGCCCATTCATCATTGTTGGAAGAATAATCCGCGATTAATCAAACATTAATTGTTTACTCGACCAACTGTCGATAACCGCTCGAGTAGTGACGTGGCGTGCACTGATTGGCTGCCGATGGCGAGTGCCGACCAATCGAGTGCGACGCTCCGCTTTTCTATTAGACAAGTCAAGTATTTGTAAATAGAACTTGCAACGTAATGAATTAAGGCTAAAGTTAAATGTATGGAACCTGTATACAAAACTAAAGCTTGGACTGTGCTATAATGATTTGGATATTTCGAAAGTCAACAGAAACTGCGTGCTTTGCTTTCTAAACTTTATTTCATTAGGTTATTATTTCACTACGTTATTTTGATCAAGATGAACAGGAATGGCTGAATTTTTTCTTTTATTTTCCTACTAATCCTTCTATCCTACTAATATTATAACCGAAAGTTTGTGAGGAATTACGCACACATTTAACCACTCGGAGCGCTCGATTTTATACTTCACTTATATAATCTAGGTCCTTGATATTATTTTTTAATTTTATTGAAATCGACTCAGGAAGATTACTTGGACCTTTGAAAATGCATTTGGTAACCGTTACTTAGCGTCGTCGTGATAAGTAGGTTAGTATTTCCAATCGACTTCAAAAAAAGAAGGTGTTCGACCCTATGTGTCCGCGATTTTCATAACATAAAATCACGCCTGTTGGGATTTAGGGGGCAAACAGATGTGCACCCAATATGTGGTAGGTACCAACTAAAAAGAAAATTTATAAAACTGTAACGTGTCTAAAAACTAAAAACATCAGGTATCGACTGAGGATGGATGGATGGATGGATGTTTGTCATTTTTTCACGCAAAAACCACTGACTGGACTGGTATAAAATTTGGCACACAGATAGTTTGTAACCTGGATAATTTGTAACACATAAGATCATTTTTATCCCCGTGGTGTGATTCCGTGGGACAATTTATTATCGAACTACACGCGGGCGTAGCCGCGGGCTTATGCTACTTAGTTATTAATAAATTTATGGAAAAAAAAACATAGAGGTATGGTAGGGATGAATATAGATTATCTAGTATTAACATATTTGCTCTAGTTTTATTTTCCAGGGAGAAAACAAGGGAATACGTTCAAGTATGGGCTAAGCGCTGCTAGCTTGGGTCGGGGGCTTTCCTCTTAAGGGGCTGACAACACCTAATTTGTTGAAATTGATGTTTATCAAGCAGTTTTATTTAAAAAAAAAACTATTTGTTCTACACATCAAATAAAATAAATGTTAATTAATATTCATGATATTTCAAAGACCTTGGACGGACTCGATACATAATTCGACAAAATCGGTTAGATAGAAAATAATTAACGGTTCTATGTCTTTATTTTTTTGACGCATGGGTCTGCAATTAAAAACATAAAGTCAACATATTCATACATATACCGCTAAAAATAAACCACCCTTTTTTATATCAATATTTATTCATTATTTTCTTCTAAAACCTGGCCGCCCAGTAATAGTGACGTCTCGTTTACTCCCATACAAATAGACAGTGTGCGCGATTTTGGTGTTGACAGCGCCTTAAGGAATCCAGGGACCATAAGGCTTAAGCCGGACAAAAACAGCTTTAAGTCGAAAGACAGAGCTTTATGTGAAAAAGGCGTATTCGCCTAGTTTTGGTTCGGACACCACGTCTCACTATACACAAAGCATGGAGTTTTGCATGGTCATAAAGCTTTTTCGGACCAGCGCAAGCCGATTCCGACTCTCTTACTCCCACACAGTCACATCTCATGTTGCCGAGTTCCGCGGTCTTTGACCACTAAAAGGCTCTACTAAGTGCCAAAATGCAATTTGTGAAACGGATCCGAAATAACATTTTACTGATAAGTTCTCGTTCCGATCTCGGTATTGTAGTCCCTAGGTAATAGATGTCTGTGCATTCATGGCGCTGTCCACTCCAAGATTATTGGATGGTTCCACTTAACGTGAATACTCGGCTTAGGAAATGAAGTATGGACAGATAAGCTTTGGTGCTAGGGACACGGGTTTAACGTATCGTTTGTAACCGATTATGTATGTTATGGTTTGGGTTAAAACTAGTGCTACATCTATTAACTAAACGTCCTACACAATGCAAAGTGTAACATAAGAAATGCAAGACCTCCCGTGTAGCCCCTCGGACCATGAAACTGAACCACTTAAGTTATACAAGTTCTAGAAATAGGCATTACGACAGTATCAAAAAATTGCAAATCTATTTAGTCCGTCAGTTAAAGTATTGGAAATTAATGGACACGTATTTTTTGTTTTTGTAAATCAATGAATATTGACAAAAGATAAAACGCATCAAAACTCGGGAGTGGGGGCTCGTGACGTCAGAACTAACTTAAAAATATACCTAGACGTGACGTATTGAGAATTTTAAAAGCGTCATATCTTCGTCATTTTTGGTTTACGTAACAAAAGAAAAAACACGGGTCAAATATTTTTTGATAACTGACGGACTAATTAGATTTTTATCTACTAGCTGATCAAAATGTCACCTTGTAAACCTCCACCTCATTCGCACTAAAGTAAAGTTATAGTAATATATACTGCTATAGAAGGTGGTGGTACACGCTTGTGGCCAAGTCGAATGAGTGATAGCAAATGTACTGGGTGATTTTGAAACGTTGGCAATACTTTAAGGGCATAATTATAGTGCTCATGAAAACGAACAACTTTTACTATGGGACGCAAAAAATATCACCTTCTCCATACATTGCTGGTCGCGAAACTCGAAAAATGTAGGCAGCTAATAGCGATTTCATGGTCGGTCTAATAGTGAATGTTGTTCAATTTCGTGAGTAGGTAGTGGTACTAGACGTCTAAGTATTGCCAACGGTTAAAAATCAACCTGTTTAATTATCTTATCATCATTAGCATTTTCCCAACTAGGTAAACGGTAGGTACGTATCGGTAGGTACCTATGTATCTTCGAGTCTAACCAAGTACGGCTGAACAGCAGTATTTTTCATGGAGTTACTAGACTAATTAGCTACTAGTTACTACGTAAAATGAAAGTGTACCTAAACACACTGTTTATTCAAGTTTATGTAATTAAAATGTTAATAATTAACCAAAACCTGGCCAAATTTCAACATGATTTCGCTATTCGGTATCGATCGAAATCTCGTCCATTAATAATCCAGTCAAAACTTTAGATTTTGCGATACAGAAAAGGTTTCATCGTTCCATTGCACGTCACTCCGAACTTTGCCTAAACCTGGCTTTACCAAAATAAATGTTTCAATTCGCAAACTAAAAGTTGATTTATTTGCGATGCTCAAAGGATTTCGGATCATAGGCTGATTTTGGTAGTTACCTACTTTTGACGTACAGACGCCAGCATACAAGCAACTACAATCTGTCTTTCTTTAATATATTTTCAACCTTATCGCTAAAGCATTAGGTTCAAGGTTGATTGAGAAATTTTTACAGTTTCATCTAAGTCAGAACGGACAGCACCAATAGGCGAGACAACAAAAAAATCTAATTAGTCCGTCACTTAGATTATCAAAAAATATTTGACCCGTGTTTTTTCTTTTGTTACGTAAAACAAAATTGACGAAGATACGACGCTTTTAAAATTCTCAATACGTCACGCCATGGTATAATTTTTAGCTAGTTCTGACGTCACGAGCCCCCACTCCCGAGTTTTGATGCGTTTTATCTTTGTCAATATTCATTGATTTACAAAAACAAAAAATACGTGTCCATTAATTTCCAAAACTGTAACTGACGGACTAACTAGATTTACAATTTTTTGATACTGTCGTCATGCCTATGCTAGAAAGCAAGGGTGAAAGAAGACTTTTTGAAAATCACGGACATTACTCTAACCCCCGGGTTTCTTACTAGCGGTTGAACAAAACCAATTATGTATTTTTAGGAACCAAACATTATTTTATTCCGTAACCCGCTGCCGCCCCCGCTCAGCTTGCTAACATAGGTGCAGTCTAACCGAGGGCGGCCGACGAGAGGTTATTAGACGCCTGCAGCGACTCCATGGAATTACTGAGTGCCCTTACTAAAGCGCTTAGCAGCATTCATGCTTCCAAGTTCAGACATTTTTGATTCTTGCCATTACAAGTACTAGCTTCTTTTGAGTACCTACTGGCATTCTGGCCAATTGCTGCAGTTTCGAATTACTCTTTAAGTTTTTTCTTTCATCAGCAATTTTATCTTTTCAGACGTTTTTCTTAGTAAATTAAAATTAAAATTTTGATAACCGAGCAAGCGAAGGATTCTAAAATTGAGTCACGAGCGCAGCGAGTGATTCAAAAATTAGAATCCTGAGCGTTAGCGAGGGAATCAAAAGAGCACGAGGTGAAAAATCTTTGCACTCGAGTGCAACACGTAATTTTTCATCCCACCTCAGCGAGGAAATGACTAAATGCAAAAAAAAAACATTTACAATCACAAGATACTTTTACTTTTATTTCAGTTTAGGTGTTAACTACTACATTATGGTAGGTAAGTATTACAGAATAATCTTTAAATTATAACAAATAATACTTAGGTACAATTAAAAAAAATTTAAAGTAACGTTGCTACAGTTAGTTAAGTTGAGTGTAATATTTATTTATTTATTTATTTATTAAAACTTTATGCACAAGTAAAAACTGTACAAAGGCGGACTTAATGCCTTGGGCATTTTCTACCTATTTTTTTTCAATTTTTTTAATATCGTACTGTTTCAAATCCTTCTCGCGTGATTGTTGAGGGAGAAAGCTCATTTGCGCATTATTAACAGTTTCAGTCAATTCTGTTGGCGTCAAATAAACTTCTTGGTCACCAAAACCACTTATTTTACGTTTTTCACTTGTTTTTAACCTAAGGTTTTAACAATTGACCTGACAAGAAAATGGCGCGCGCAAAGCAAATTATAAAAGTACACCAAGAAGGTTCCGAGTCGGAGTTTTTAACAAATTAAAAAAGGTTGTACCTATGATAAATTCGGCACCATGGAGGTAGAAGTAAATAGGTTTAATGATGTTTTGAATTCACAAACTTAGTGCACACGATGTTCTAAATTCAATTTACTTTATCCTCTAGAGGATAAAAACGACTTTTGCACTCAGATATCGAAGAGCAAAAATACTCTTTCCGAGATGGGGGGATGAAAATTATTTTGATTTAATTGCTGTAGACAGATCGTAAAACTTGTTAACTTCAAAACGCTTCAATTGCTGCGTAATTCGACGAATCGTAAAAGCTCTTTTCTGTGAAGGCAGTAGGTACATATTACAAGCAGACTTAAAAACAACATATATTACTTTCTAAAAACATCGCGAAACAACTTTATCTCAAACAAGAACAACAAACCGCTCGAGTGGCAAGTGTAGCGACACAATATCAAAGCACGCCGCCTGCCATTTTCACACGATCAAGCGCACAGTAACCCTCCTGTGCCGGCGAAAATTAAATGTTGAAACTCGTTGCGTCGCAAAACACTTGTAACACACTGTTAAGGTGCGCTTACACGGGCAACTTTAATTCTGAATCCCGGCAATACTGGTCAAATGTGACTTCAAGCTACGCCAGCGTGTGCTATTATGAGCTACCGTTTTGGCCGATTTAGATCAATTTACTAAACTATGCAATACATTAACTAGCACATGTCATACTTACACAGAGTCACGCCTATGATCTTTGCAGCAAATATCTACCACATCTCACGTTACAATTCCTTCATAAATTACTTTACTTTGTCTGAGAGCAAAATAATACGGAATATGTAGACCTTTAATTATGATTACTGACAAAATAAATGCGGTGCACTGACTGGACAGGTCCACCCAAAGCTGTGTGGTTCGTTCCTCAAAAACAAACATTATTTATTAGGACTAGTTTTTTTTAGGAATGATTGCTTTGGCCACCTAATGCTGAGTGTAGGTCCTGCCTCTCCCAAATCTCCCAATATTAGGCGGTTTTTTTTTTAATTTGTTCAGTCTGATACCCGGCAACAGTTGTTGAGTAATAATTTGCCCGTGTAAGCTCCGCTTTACCGTGTTGGTACATAGCCGTGTCGCGACTACAGGTTAACTGCTGCTAAACACAGCATTACTTTGTAACGTGTTTGTGTAGTGCTGTTTAGCGGTGAACAGCAAATAGGGTGTTATGTGTACCGTTGTGTGATGTGTCGTTGTTTCTTCGGTGACGACTGACGTGGTTAATTAATCTGAGTCAAACCTAAACAATAAACATGTACCAAAATACGTTTAAACAACATAGATTTGCTGCCATTCTTAGATTTACTATTGGTACCACCCTGTAGTTTAGTTTGGCTAAATTGTTAGTTTGTTATAGTTTATTTAAAAATAAAGATAGATTTACAGATTTACACTACATGCTACTTGCACTTGATATTTTTCGCAATTTCATTTCCAAATGTTGATAACCCTTTTATGAAAATTATATTTTACCTCGCTTGGAAATTTCTAGAATGAATGTAATTTAATTTCAGTCCGAAGCCTGAAAAAACCAAGTAGATCGTCCCAATGATAAATCTTTGTAGAATTATTACAAAATATTAAACATTTTTTATCTTCTCGAGCCAAGACTCGAGTTTTATTAGACGAAGAAAAAAAGTCAAATACTCTCAACAGAAAAGATTTTAACATTCACATTGCTAGACTACTAAGTACTAAGGCTACATAGCTTGCAAGAGCTAGCTTCTTACAAAAGCCTGAGGGCCCCGGTGGGTCTCTGTTTAAACAAAGAGACGGGACTTCCAATCCCCATTGTTCAGAATTCTCCGACTACTGCTATGATGGATGAAAAATCATGTTACAGGGAACTTCTCTAACAGTTCGTTGAACGTAATTTTAAGTTCGAAATTTGATTTATGTCCAGTCGGTGACGTTTCATTTAAAGTTCGAATGTGTATTCGGTTTTTGAATGAAACTAAAATAGCTTGAAGTGTGTTCAGTATTGAGATATAGTATTTGGTTTAGGTTTATGAGTAAAATGTTACAAGGAACTTTTGACCCTCGAATGACGTCAAAACCAAAATAATATATAATAATAAATAGTTCCTTTGGCACTTAGATGACATCGTTCCTGACATCATTCCTCTAATATTAAGTGCCTCATTGTTTGTAGAATACAAACCACCACCAAACCATATTCACTGTTAAAAGTATATTGAAAAGCCGAAATAGTGGCATTCGTTTAGATTTTAGCCACACGCCAAAATATCCTTGTACAGCTATACCACTGGTCTGATTTTACAAGATGGATAGAAAATGAAAAAGACATCCATGTAAACAAAGAAGAATATGAATAGGACCTATTAGCCTGATATCAACGAACGTTTTAAATGCGAACAATGGAGTATATGACTAGGTAAAAGCAACCATTAGCTAAAGCCACGATTCATCAAGTTATAAATTATAAAGCATGTTACGAGGGCATTTGTACTTAGTTTAAAATGCTTTTTAACTTAGACTCGTTCCTAATTAAATGTATCACTGGGACCTGAGGCTTGAAGCTTCCAACCTTTTGGCCACGAACTTCACGCTCAAGCGACAAGCGTTTTACGACAGGGACTGTGCAGAAAACCAATGAAATAAGTTGTTCAGATCATGCCATAAATGAGTGCCTGGCACCTGTACTCACGCGTAAAATAAAGGCCGCTCGCGACTCGCAGGGCGCGTAACATGTCGCATCACTCGTGGCCGTGGACGAGGTCTAACAAATCGTACTTTATTAATCAACACGTGCCCAATATTTAATTAAACTATTTGCAACACAAAGGCAAGCTTTCAAAAGTTATCTTAAATTAAATCCCTTCAAACATCAATAAAGCTACTTAATTACCAAACACTAAAGTTAATTTCCAATCGAAATTAAAATCTCATAACTCTTTGCTGTCAGTTTCAAGTACCGGCCATGTTGAAAACGGAAAAATAAAAATTGGATTCGAATTTTAAGTTCGAAAGTACACAAAGAAGGGAATTTTACGAGCATTGCGCTATGCAAAATAACAAGCGATTATGGTAATCTGGATGCCGTTATTTTAATGTGAAGGTTACATGCTACTTTTAAAGTTAAAACAGTACGTAGGTGTTTCACCCCTTTTACCCCTTATTAAGTACCTTCACTTTTTATTCTCATGGCATTCTTTGTAGGCATTCGTTGAACAATACAAGGTGTAAACGGAACCTTCACGAAGCCGTCAACCAAGCATAAAATCGCAGTACATCAAACTAAGTAACTTTGCGCAAAAAAAATTGTTGGGAAAACGACTTTTTTTGGAATGAAAAGGTATGGTATAGCTACAACAAAAAAAATATCGCAATGACGGGAAGAACAAGTGCCATTCAGCTTAGTATAGGGTTTTTTTACACCCGTCTTTTGATTGTAGTTTGATTGTAGCGTCTTGGACGTAAACTTAATCGCCCTTAATTAAGGGGTAAGGTGTCAACAGGGAGTATACGTACACACGTCGACAAATCAAGCACTACATTTCCAGTAAAACATGGCCTTGCTTTGTATTGATATCCAATAGGTACAATTAGAGATCCGCATAAAATGGTTTTGTATAGCTTGATTGGTCGCCGTGCGCTTAATTAACTTTCATTTTTCGTGGTTGTAATTTGGCACGTTGAAAGACTCAAAGGGTCAAAGCAACTCAGTCTGTCGGTTACATTTTAATGCAGTTGAAAGGATTTCTGTGTTTGGTTCGCAGGTAGAATATATAAGACAGTATTTAAAAATCAAATCAATACACGTAGTCACAAGCAATCAAATGTACCTATACACTTAGTAAAATTCAAAACCGATTTCCTCGTGAAATAACGGTTTCGACTTTGACATCAGACCTATTACGTATCAGCAGTATGGCTTTTAAAATACCATGTTATTTGTGAAAACGTAAAACGTCAATCAAAACATTAGGAGAAAATTGCTTTTTAATTTTTGCTAAGTGTACCTAAGCATTTTATTGGTCGTAAACTGTACGTTCATAAGTTCAGACTGCAACTCACAGGACATTAGCACAAGTTTCACAAACACACGAGTGATTGTTGAAAGTAGTTGTCGGTTGCAGGCGGGTGCTGTTAGTGGCACAATCTGGGAGTGATGCCAAATTGGGAGCAGTGCCAAAAACAGGCACCCCTACCCGCCCGCCAGTTACTAACAGTCCGAGCTTGCTTCGGGACTTTTATAACGAAGGATTTAATGAATTCTTAGCTTGTTAATTAAATATATCCATACTATCAACATCTGCCTAGCCTTTTCCCAAATATGTTGGGGTCGGCTTCCAGTCTAAACGAATGCAGCTGACTGAATACCTGTATTTTACGTAGAGTGACTGCCTATCTGACCACCACAACCCAGTTAGTCCTGAGTAATACGTTACGTCTTGGTAAGACTGGTTGTCAGATTCGGACCTGTAACGACTGTCAAAGATCTACAAATGACGGCCGGGACCAACAGCTTAACGTAGTTTCCGAAGCACGCAGGAAACTCGGTATGTAAGGGTGGTCGCTCGTCCACAGACCAACCTAGACAAGGACGGCTTAACCTTAAAGATCGACCCGAGGTGCTGTTATTAGTTAGCAATGAGCTCCTCTTGATGATGATGGAATTAATTGAATGAAAAACTAACCAGAATAACGGGTAACAGCTAGTCTCCCATTCGCATACAAATCACAAATCCGCCAACATTCTGATCCGCCAATCACACCAAGTATTAAATTCCGATGCAAAAGAATGTAGGTTCCTAACAAGATTGTGTGCGCCCAATTTAATATCAATTTATAAGCTGATCGCGTCAGGAATGTGCGCAAAATAAACAGAAGAGAAGCGGCACCCTCGTCATGTGGGACGCAAATATTGTGACGTCATGTTATTGACAAACGAGACGGGGACACATGAATGTAGATAGGAATTTGGTGTACTTAACAAGCGTAAAAGACTAGCTAAGGAATACCGAATATAGGTACGGTTTCCACCGCCAAAGAGTAATGAGCCGGAAATGGCTAAGCGGTTTTTCGTTTTCATGAAATAGGTTTGCGTTTCCACCAAGAAAGAGTTTAGTCGTTTGATTCCCTCCGCTAAAGAGAAATAAAACAAGAATGAGCAGAGCGAGCTCATTTTTACTCTTTTTGCCCGATGAGTCATTTCCGCCCGACTTTTTGTTAGCTGAAACGCATGTAAGCAGTTTTCTCTTGCGAGATAAAAGAAGTCATTAATGGGTCCGCTCCGCTTGCTATGGGGTGTGCATACACGAGGAAGATCAGGATCGCGATGATTGAGGGCTTGAATGCCTAGGCCCGATACACACCCTCAGACTATTCGATTTCAGTCAAGCAACACGTGAGTTCGTCATTTGTTTCCTTCGCGTGAGTATTGTTGCACTGAAAGTCGCGTCGCTGTGACTCCGTGGCATGACAACTTCTGTCATTTGTTTTCTCCGCCGGCAGTGTCGCGTCTCGCTTGAGCATATAGCTGTCGATTGAACCTCCATGCTCCAGAATATTCATTCATATACTAGGTGTAAACGCCCCTTCACAAAGCCGTCAACCAAGCATTCTGTACATCAAACTAAGTAACTCTACACAAAAAATATATATTGCTGGGAAACGTCTTTTTTGGGTAAAGGATCACGTTTTACGGCAGGACTCAATGTAACGCACTCAAATTTTAACAAAGTTGGAACTTTGACCCCCAGTATCTCCGTAACTAGAAGGTTCCTAGGTATGGTCTAGAACAGGAATTCCCAAAGTCCTAAGGGGTCAATATCTACCACTTTGGTTTCCCAGGGGTCGACATAAACGAAAACTGCTTTTGGGGGTCGACGAGGTCTAAAGATCGACCCCTATTCATTAACACAAGTTCTTATTTGAAACTTTCAAGATACTGCAGAATTTGTGTTAGGTTATATTATTTTGTTAAATTTTGATGAGAAAATGATGTCAAGTTTATTCACTTAACCAACCGCAAAGTTTTTAAATTGGTAAGTAAAGTCGAAGTCAAATCATTTATTGCCAAACATAACTTATCACCACATTGTACAATGTGGTGATAAGTTATGTTAGTATTGCAATTTCTCATTCGCCTGCCCTTCTCATTTTAAATTAGCATGCATTAAACATTGTTATCGCTGGATGCGAGTCGCACGGGACCGGTCAATGTGGCGACACTTGGGGGAGGCCTATCTCCAGCAGTGGACGTATATCGGCAGACATGATGATGATGAAACAATGTTATTACGTAAGTATTTTGTGTCAATAGGAAAAAAACTAGATATAGGATTTAGGTCCGAGGTATGAGTTCATTTTGGCAAAGGGATCTCTTGCCCAAATTAGTTTGGGAATGTTTAGGTACAATGATTACAATGTCGGGGAAAATCAGTGCCTTTCGTCTTCGTTATTATACACCCATTATAGATGTTATAGATACTTCTTTCGATGCTTTGTACGTACCTATAAGCTATCTAGTAACAAACCAATCTAACCAACTGTTTGAGTTGACGAAATAAATTTATTCTCCTCAAAATTGTTAGTCATGAATCAAAAGCCGAGCCATTTTAATTAAATTATAAGAAAGCTCTCGGAAAGCGTATGAAAATCTTTTTATTCAACGCGCTAGTGGTCGCCCCAAATAAGCCTATTTTCCCCATTTGACATTTTCGCAGTGGCACCCCATTTCAGGCCCCTCTGTTTCTTTTATAACAATGAGAAAGGAAATGTATTATTTTAGAAACATATTTTCAATGCTATAGAATATGAATGGCCACTAAGATAAAGAGGAATTTAGAAAGAAAACCGGCTGTAACACAAGAATATCAGTCCTGCATGGATATTATGACGCGTGAAAGACGTTGACGAGGGGCGCTGTTGGAATACATTTATGTAATTGTTTTATGAATGGTATTGAACGTTCAAAATGGCGGCGTTAGTGTCGAGTTCGGCCACCCGTCAAAAGATCCTTTTTCTTCATCGTGTGGATGCCTAACCTGGTGTCAGAGTTTTTATGCCAGCCATGCGGGCCTCTGACTTGGCTTTCCATGCTGTCAAGAAATATCTCTCAGGCATGCTGGTTTCCTCACGATATTTACCTTCACCGATGAAAGTAATCATTATACAATACGCACATGAATCCGAAAAATCAGAGGTGCGTGCCTTATGTTCAAACTCGAGACCTATGACTTAGCAGTTCGACGGTAATACGACTAGGCCTTTAGAAGATCCTTTCACCTTTAAACTTCCCACACAACACTTAATATTAAAATCCTGCAAGCAACTTAGTTTTGACAACACTGCATGGACCAGTACACCCCCCAAACCAACCTCTTGAACATAGACAGACACCTCACTAAAAGGGTTCAATACTCATGGTGTGAGCGTAACACCAGAGGTGAATTGATTCTCTGTAGCCAGCGAGTCGACACCCCTAGGTTGTGACACCCCTAGGTTGACACCCCCGGATAATAACCCCAGAACGAGTGGCTTGTGCGACGGGTAGTTATAGCTATACCACACTACTGTTACTGAAATCACTGTGGATTATGTTCGGCCTGTGATGAAAGATTTTGGCGGGGCTCAAAATCGTTTATTTTCATCTACATATTCTTTTAATTTTGTCATTTAGGAGTTCTGTTTCATATAAATGACGACTTGATGTCACCTATATTGGTGGATATACTCATCAATAATGTAAATCGTGTGTAATTAAACGCTATTTTCGAACACATGTCTGAATTTGTCATTCTTTTACAGTAACAGGAAATTGGAACGTCGGAAGTCTCACATTATTCACTCCACGACTTGGGATTAATGAGTTTCTCGAAAGCTTTACCCAAGAGAGTTCTCTTCTCAATTAAAGTACTATAGTCAACCACATTATCGCTTAACATCGTGTGCAATACCGGTAGATATATTCACACGAGAATTCGAAACATTTGATATGTAAGTGCCTGTCTCGTTGGTCTAGTGACCGCAAACGTAATTGCTGAGCACGAAGTCCTGGATTCGATTCCCAGGTCGGGCAATGTTACTGGATTTTTCCATCAGGAATTTCTCACTAGCAACAACGGAGTCTGAATTTGTGCCCGGTTGGTAGCAATAGACTCGCCCCTTATTACAAGCGACTTAAACGTACCAGGCGAAATGGGTGAACACTGTTTTAAGCTTTCACGGTTCATAACTATACTTAAAATGAAAAAAAAATAATTAAAGAAATGAAAAAAAAAAGAGATAAAAAAAAATTAAAAAATGAATGCAATGTGGGGGTACTATTAGGTACTCTGCCTAACCCTTCAGGGATTACAGTCGTGATGTTATGTTGATAGTACAGATTTTTTATTTTATTTTTAGCAGAACTTTTTTCACCCCAAAACGTCAATCCCCGCTGTCACTTCAACCTTACACGTCACCCCAGTTTTCCGCGGGCAATCTTTCCGTCCTCGCCGCCAGCGTGCGTCTCTGCGACTGATTGCGTCCCCATAACGAGTCTTAACATCGCACCAACTTCACTAGTTAGAGTACCACTGTGAACTGGTAATTTACCTACTTGCACCAACGGAATGTACCTAGGTAACATTCAACATAACTAACTAAATAGCAAACTTTTGTTCCAAGTTTGGTGTATTTCGCTTTGGAGTTGGATAGCATGTGTTTAAATTGCGTGTGAATACTTGAATATTTGTGTTTTTTGAACCAATATTACTGTAGTGTTATTTGAACCAATATTTGAGGTGCACACAATTTAAATTTAATTTTAAATGGTCTTGCTGATATTATTTCTGCGAATGAAACTATGAGAAACGTCGAAGTTTGTCAGAGTCGTGGTATCAAACTGTAGGAATTACCTTCCGCACTGAATAGAAATCCCATACTAAATATACACCTTATCCTTTTCACACGTTTTATGACCAAGGCCTGTTTGCACCACTGACCACTGAATAATTGACTTACCGCTAAACATAAACATCAAATTCAATGATTTCTGGTGTATACGGGCGTTCCTAGGTCTCACGGTTCACATTCCAAGTCATGCTTTTTGTTGCAGAGTCATAGATAGGTACTGTTGGCAACACGTTTGATTAAAATGTTGTATAGTTGCTGCCAGTTAAGATCGTAATAGCGGTCATTACCCTTTCCCTAATATCTCTTCCTACGAAACAAAACAAATGAACCATGTACCGTTTTTCATTAGAAAAAATGTTGAAGATCACGATCAATGACGATTCAAGACTTGAACGGGCTTGTTTTTGGATTCAAAGTTACAGTACTTACCTATAATATTAGAACTACTTACTTATAAATACTAGAACTTACCTATTAGAACTTTAATAAATGTAGGTGGGTCAATGACCGCTTTTGCGATCCTAACTGGCACCAACTATAACATATAGTTGAACTGTAAATCCTAGAAAAACTTGATATGAGAGCCAACAATCTGCTTGAAAAGGTTGTCTAAGAAAGTACTTACGTCTAGAAACAGACAACATTGGAGGTGCTGGCTTTGAGCCAAGATTTACACATTGGTCTAGTGTATGTTTTCCTTCACTGAGATGTCTTGTGTCGCAAATGTGTTAGTGGCACTAAAGTACTTTCATGTTTATACGAGGTTTACGAGAGAAGGAAATAGATTCCCCAGGCAGCAAGGTTAGCAGCGGCTCACCGCTGTAGGTGAGACGGACACACTCGGTTTTGAATGTGTAAAGGATTTTAGTCATAACTTATACCACGTGTCCTGAACGAAGTGAATATTTGCACGAATACGCAATCGTTACGATAATGCATCACTTATTTGTTTTGTATTTCAAAACACGACGACGCGTTTCTGTTAGGCGATCCAAAGAAGTTCGGCGATCGCATGTTCGTGAGACAATAGCTGTAGATAGGATGTAGCCATTACAATTTCAATCAGATTTAAACTAATTGTAACCAAGAAACACTTATCAGATACCTACAGATTTAAATCTTCTTTGATCGTATTAACTAAGCTGTGGTAGTAAATAAAAGGTGGATAAAAATTCAGCTGTTCCATACATTTTCACCGTGTGGGAATTGCACTTTTGAAGGAAACAGCAGTACTTTTTATATAACCGCACGATAAAAATTCTATGTTATCTAGTGATATTTAGGGTAGAAGAGACACCGCACAAATGGTTACGACGTATTCAATTCATCAATCTGAACCTCCCCAGGTTAAATCACTTTATCAGCTAGGTGTGACGCCGCGGTGTATATCTTTAAATACCACCGCACGTAGAGGCTATTTTAGTAGGTACACTGCCTACCATCATCAACTAACCTCTAGGCCACAAAACCTCAAAATAACCTAAAAAAAAATGTTTGTCTGTAAAGTCGGTTTACGGACGATAATTTTAGGTGATAACGTCATTTTTCATGAAATTAGTGATTTTAACTTAAAAAACAAAATTTCATCCTCCTTTTTAACCCCTTAAGGATTGAAATTCTAACAACACCGTTGCGTTGCGTTCCAACCACACGCCTAGATATATATATATATATTTCATTTTCTTTACTATATATATATTTATATCTCATATATATATATACAACATGTCCCAAAATTCAACGATAAGCCAGCACCGGAGGATAGATCTGCCCAAGACTACTCGGGGAAAAAAAAGAAAAAAATATATATATCTCAATTTTTTTGAAGTAATAAAAAAAAAAGATTTTTTTAAAAATTGAGAACCTTTTATTATATTTTTCACTACCATGACCACATTTTTTAAAATATTTCTGTTTTTTTTTTTTATAGGCAACCTGAGTAGCACTGCTATCTACCACAATTCTTAAACAATCCAGAATACTTCTAGTTTTTTCACAAAAATTAATGAAACTTAACTTATTCCCTAAATTTTTGAAGACTTTTACTTTTAATCAACTTTAACTCATCGTGGTGTAAAAAAAAAGTTTGAACACTACTATGGCAAGTTTTTTTATAAATTGACGCAACTAATCAAGATTCCAAAATGGTATAATACTCTAGACAAACAAGTTTAAAAAAAAAAAATGTGCTTATTATTTCTAAACAGGGGCCAAATGACGGTCGGGTAATAAAAAGTATTAGTTCTTGAAAAATGTTTTTAAACAAATGGTACAAACAATTTCTCGTGTAATTTATTAACATTATAGTAAATGTTCAAATTGTTTGCCATCAGCATACATGCACGACATCGCTTTAAAAATGACCGTTTTATTTGTCTTGCATATCTTCTGCCATTAATGTGATCCGCAGCCTGAGTGATATTTCGACGAAGCTCGTCCAATGTCGCAATGGGTTTTGAGTAGACCCTGTCTTTAAGACAACCCCAATAGAAAAAGTCCAGGGGATTCAAATCGGGTGAACGGGGTGGCCATAAGATAGGACCAAGCCGCCCGATCCAACGCCCTGGATACTCTTGATTTAAATATTCTCGCACAGGACGGGCATAGTGTGCTGGGCAACCATCATTTTGGAGCCACATGTTTTGGAGATCATTTAAGGGCACGTCGTCTAACAATTTGAATACGGATAGGTGCGCAGTAAACAAAGGAGCAGAGCGTACTGAACTGACTTGCTGAGAATAATAACAGCTTCTCTACCTGCCCTGTTGTTGTCTCTTTTTAACGTAAATTTCTCTATCTATCTATCTCTCTCTAAATTCTAAGGTATGTATGCCCTATTCAAATTCCTAGAAATTGTAACAATAACCCATTTTGGGCACGCAGTAAATGTGATTACTGTCAACTACAATTTAAGGAATTTGGTTCTTGTTTTGAACTAGTGTGGATATTATTTTTTTTTGGTTGATTTTCGTAGAGTATTATACTATTTTGGAATCTTGATTAGTTGCGTCAATTTATAAAATTTTGGGATTAAATTAAGTTTCATTAATTTTTGTGAAATAACTAGAAGTATTCTGCTTTTTTTAAGAATTGTGGTAGATAGCAGTGCTATTAAGGTTGCCTATAAAAAAAAAAAAAACCGAAATATTTAAAAAATTGTGGTCATGGTAGTGAAAAATATTATAAAAGGTTCTCAATTCTTGAAGAATTTCGTTTTTTTTTATTACTTTAAAAAAAAATGAGATATATTTTTTTCTTTTTTTCCCCGAGTAGTCATGGGCAGGTCTATCCTCCGGTGCTGGCTTATCGTTGAATTTTGGGACATGTTGTATATATATATATATATACATTTTGTGATTTTTACTTCGAAAATTAAGGACTTTCCATACACAATTTCATCCCGTTTTTTAACCCTTTGGGGGTTAAAAAACGATTGATCAATAGTCAGCCTCAATACAAAATTTTAAGATCCTAACTTTAAAACTGACGGACTTTCATACAAACTTTCATCACCTATTTCACTCCTTTAGGGGTTGAATTTAAAAAAATCTTTCCTTATTCCTTGTCTACATTATAAAGGGAACCACTGTGCACAATTTCAGTTTTCTAGGTCCAAGGGTTTGGGCTGAGCGTTGATCGCCGGATCGTAATGGTGTGACACTTTATCGTTCGTGCAGCCGGTGTACATCGATTTAATAAGACGTTATCACGTCAAAATAACACAAAGCCTCTAAAAATAGAATCAAAACAGAATCTAAAATCAAACCTAAGCTCATCAGATAGTATTTTGCATACAAAATGAAAGGAGGCCAAGAATAGCTATCGTCCTCCTTCGCAATTGTTGGCGTTGTGCAGAATGTCATTATTTATTTGTCAGTCCATTTCTGGACAAACAGAATTCGTGAGTGCTGTCGGTTTAGAGCACTCTTGTTGGTTACGATTCTATGTGTGCTGGCATAACTAACTGTATAAACTAGTGTTGAATTTGTGAAAGTTAAAGGTGTATGAGAGCTGCACAGGTCCTCTGTCATAAAAATTGATATTGATACTCCATCGTGATAGGTCTCAATATCCAAGCAAGATACCTCTTATACCTCAAGGTATCTTGTTTAGGTCTTGTGTAGGTTTTTAACGCACACTGGATTTTCAACTCTCGGCGTTTGGCCGATGGTAAAACCTAAGAGTGCATGTTTTTTACGCGCTGGGATGTGCTCTGCTGGATTTTCAACGCTAGGCTTAATGCACAGATCTGAAAATAAAATGCGCGATAAAAAACGTGACTTGTAAAACAAATGTAGGATAGACTACATCCATTTAAATTTTAGACTTTATTAACTGAGGCATATTAAGATCCGGGGCTGCGGGACTATTCGAAAGAGATACCGTGGCCCCGGAACACAAAGGGCGATGAAGGAACATGGATGGGTTTTAGTCAGTAAAAGTCTGACAGTCCCTCCTGCTCCGTCCAGAGCGGGAGGAGTCATTTGATGATTTCCCATCCAAAAAATTAAAAAAGGCATATTAAGATAATTTCACTCGGAATTATAATTAACCAAAATGGTGGCTTACAAAGTACATAGACCTAAGTCAGATTATCATCCTGGAATGTGACAACAAAAATAACTCCTTTTACACGACAATGTATCAAAAACAAGGATTTTCCAACAAAAAGCCTGCTGGTGTTGCCATCACAAATATTTACTTTTGACACATTTAAAACACATATTCCGACCCTTGCAGGGATTCGTTCAAAAGATCTTTTTTTTTAATTTGCCTCATGACGGTTCTTTTATGAAGGCGTACAAAGGTCCACCCACTAAAGGTTGGCTTTGCGTGCTCGAAATACCATTTTTCCCTCGTAGGACTACTAAATCCCTACATATTATGTTTGTTTTTGAAAGAGAAAACTTGGGTAGTGCGACTGATTTTCAGCGTAAAGATAGTTTGCTTTTTCAGCCCCCCCGAAGACGGATTATCATACACATTTACGCTTTCAAGAATAGGAAGGCAGGCTGAAACAATCCCATATTATATCTCTTTCATAAAATGTTTTAGAAAGCTGAAAGTATATTTTTTATTCCGAAGTTTTCTTACCATCTGGCCAGACACAAAGTTTAGACAATCCGCGCCCGAACAGCGTGGAGAACTGAAATTGCCTAAAACAAATTCATTTTCGTGTTTCGTAAAAAAATTGCTCGCGGAATTTCGAAGCATTAGTGAACGATTCCAGTTTCAGCTCTGCAATATTTTCAGGAAAGGCTTTTTTAAGAAAAAGTTTAGCTAAAGTTACAATAATTTTGTGTCTTCTTTAATTTAGTTTTGAAAAGGTTAAAAACAATGTTTGTGAGCAGACATCTAGAACTTCGTAATTTAATTTATTTTGGTACAATTCATCGTGACCTTTTATTTTAAACTTTGCTTAAGGAATAATAAGTTCACATTTTATTAAAATATTGTTGTTAAAAGCATAGCAGAGTCAGTAAACTTTTTCCCTGGAGTTACAAGTTTTACACAATTAATACTGAAACATTGAAAGAGGGCAGTGTACTTTACATCACAGTCCACTCCCTCTTATAGAGAGAAGGCCTGTCTCCCAGCAGTGGGAAAGATGAAAACTGATTAGCTCTGACAAAGAGCGAAAACCTCCATCATTCCACGTTACCCGTGCAAAAACGAGGCCTATGTAAAGAGCCTTTAAAAAGGCCCTTACCTGTAAGAGCCCCATGATGAACGACATTACCTAAATTGGTCGTGTTCCCTGGGATTACATGAGGCGCCACGACGACGCCCGCTAAATTAATATTTGATCCTTAGCTTTTGTTTACCTAACATTTAATTAGGTCGTGAAAATAATTATTGTTTTTTGTGTTGTCTACTGACGAGCCTGGAAGACAAGAGAATAAATGTCATGGAAATTAAAGTTAGAAGAAAATTAAATTGAGCCGAATGGAATAGGTAATTGGGTTGGGTTTTGTTTCGCATAGTGCGTTGTGAGAATTTCGTAGGAAATTCTTAATGATTCAAGCTCTGTTTCATACTAGCTTTTGCCCGCAGCTATGCTTGCGTTAATTTAGAATTTGACGATCAATTCGGGTTGTACTCTGCTTGTTATAATATAATTCAATCATGATTCGAAAGACACGTGGCGCCATCTATTATCATAAGAACGTTATTCTTGTTTTACACAGATTTTTAATGAAAGGTACCCTATGTCCGTGTTTGTACACCTGACAACGTATGTGCAAAATTTCAAGATGATCGGTTCAGTAGTTAAGGCGTTAAAGGTAAGAACCAACTTTGCGTTTATAATATTTTACTAGCGACCCGCCCCGGCTTTGCACGGGTGCAATGTAGAAACTAATGTGGGCATATAAACCTTCCTCTTGAATCACTCTATCTATTGCTGAAAACTGCATTAAAATCCGTTGCGTAGTTTAAAAGACCTAAGCGTACAAACAGCGGGAGCGATTTTGATTAATACTACGTACAGAAGTTAGGATTGATACATTGAACCACACGTTTGATAAGTTCTAATGCTGTGATATAGCTACAGAAAAGACAGACTTTTAAACATACTATAGTTGCTGCCAGTTAAGATGTCAATAGCGGTCATTGACCCACCTACATTTATTAAAGTTCTTAACTTTAAAAACCAAAATAAGCCTGATCAAGTCTTGAATCGTCATCTATCGTGATCTTCAACATTTTTTGTAATGAAAAACGATACATGGTTAATTGGTTTTGGTTCATACGAAGAGATATTAGGGAAAGGGCAATGACCGCTATTGACATCTTAACTGACAGCAACTAAAGAAGTGATGATTTGACCTTAAAATGACAAATATTGTGATTGTGTGGGTGTAGTCCATAAATAAACTAACCTTATCAAGTGATTAATTTTGGGCAAGTTAAAATAACAGCACCTATTTTAATATGGACGCCAACAAACTCTACTAAATTATAACATAACACACTCACCCCGAGGTAGTGGTTACCACGAAATAAACGAGAAACCAATAGGGGCCGAGAATTTTGTTCAGCCGTTATGAATATTTAAATGGGACCCTGTATAAAGGTGGGTCCGGCTATGAAGGCAACATCCTGTACAATTACGTGGTTATAAATCCTCTGTTACATCCAATAAGCGCGAAGAGGGATCAAAATGGCGGAAGGGAAGAGGTGTATACGTATACGGAGTGGCCAGTTTATTTTGGCACAAAGTGTACAGTTAGAGCATTACAAAACATTAATGATATTTATGTAATATGATGGTGTGTGAATAAGGGAAATAGTATTTTGAAACGGTTAAAATCGTTTTATTAATGTTAATGTTTTGTGTAAGATTGTCTTACAGATTTAGCGATTTCGTCTGAAATCGCCAACCCTTCTTGAGCAAGCGTGGTGATCAATGCTCTTGCCTTCTCTGTATGAGAAGAGGCCTTTTCCCAGCAGTGGGACAGTAACAGAATGGTATTATTATATTATTCTTCTTGATATGTCCTCATCTGCCTAGCCGTTTCCCAAATGTTTCCAGTCTAACCGAATGTAGCTCAATACCAGTATTTTACATGGACCGATTGCCTAACTGATCTCCACAACCCAGTCAGAACTGTGTAGTAGTATTCTTCTAGATAAATACACACATATAAGTATTAGCGCCTTTTTCTCATGTGGGTAAGCAGAAATTACAGAACATCACCGGTTACGATCCTTACATAGATCCAAGAAAGGGATCCGAACCTTATTCTTCTAGATATCTAGATGGACAAAGTGTTTTTGTTTTAATATCTGAGCTCTCTCTCTTATCTTGAGCTGTAGTAACTCGCCTTTCAACAAAACTTCTTTTTAACCTTCAGAATATTTTTTTTAAATCAGTTCCATGTTGTGTATTGCTAAATATTTTTTTCGCAAGCTTTAGTTAATTTGAATATATCGTTTATTACTTGCCGTACTATCTCTTATTGAATGTACTCAAACCCTATAAAATTCAAATGTTATTTGCCATTTTCAGGCAACAATAAACATTTTTCAATATTTCTGTCAGACATCTATTTAAATAATGTGCTAGCGTTTCATTGTCGTTCCAATCCCTTTTCAATTCTCAAACAAAACATGAAACTTGACATTTTAAAGGTATCGTAAAATGTTTAAAATTGTTTGCGATTTTCATGCTACGACATTTTGCTACGGTGCTACGTCATTACTACGGCGTAGCGCGGGCTACGGACCGTGTTATTTTGTTCGGTTCGAGGTTATTAAAGACGAAGAGACGGCAAAAGGGAGGGACATTAAGGGTCATACAATACTCTGAAATTTTTTAAATATATTTTTATTTCCGAAAATTGTAGACATAAAATTTAATTAATGGAAATGGAAGTCAGCAGAAAGATTAAAGAAAAATAGAATAATCGTCTTTATCCAGAAACTGTTGAAAACAATAATAATTTAATGCCATTTCGCAACAATTAAATAACTTACTTTAATATAGTTATTTAAAAATACTTTAACATCCATGCAATGTCTTAAATAATATCAAAATTACATCAGTAGTTTCTGAGATTAACTCAAACGAATAGCTACATGCACAAACATTGTAAGACCTATGTAATTCAGTTCAATTACAAGTAATTACGTCACATTTAATATCTATTATGGGAGTCGTTTCGACGCTCCTCGGCTCGAGCGACGGCAAATCATTTTAATGAGATTTCACACTGATGGCATTATGCAAAAGGGCGGTTAGTAAAGGTTTTGAAGTACGAATAAATTATTATACTTAGTTTGTTGGGCGTAATTACAAGTTGGAGCAGCGGTGGCCCAGTGGTGGCGGCCCCGACTTACGAACAGTAAGTCGTGGGTTCGAACCCAGGCAGGCGCATTACTTTGTGTAATTTATTTCATCACCGCTGCTCTCAAAACGGTGAAGGAAAACATCGTGAGGAAACCGGCATGTCCTAGAACCAAAAAATTCGAGTACATGTGACATCTACCAATCCGCACTGGGCCCGCGTGGTGGATTATAGCCCATTCCCTCTCATAGAGAGGAGGCCTGTGTCCCAGCAGTGGGAACATTAATAGGCTGATGATGATGATGATGATGAATTACAAGTTATTTTATGCAGTGTATTTTAACACGAGATTGCACACAGTGATAGCCCAGTGGTGTGACCGTCAGACTTCCAAGTCAGGTGTCAAGTTCGAACCCAAGACACGCACCTCTGATTTTTGGGATACATGTGCGTATTGTATAATTATCACTTGCTGCGGTGAAGGAAAACATCGTGAGAAAACCAGCAATTCTGAGAGATATTTCTTGACGGCGTGTCAAGCCAAGTTAGAGGCCCATAGCTAGCTTGGCTTAATCGCCAACGGGTAGTAATAAAAGCTCCGAAATAAAATAAAAAAACATACTCAAAATGTTAAATGTACTGCTTTAAATACTGACGTTGCGACAACATAAAACAATTTTTTTTCGAAAATTCAGTTAATATTTTTCGTAGAATTGTATTCATTTTCGTTTATTCGTTTAAACACATATTTTTGACATTTTTAAATATTTCTTAATGAAACTATATAAAAAAAAACATTTAAAAATATAAAAAACAGTGGCACACCAGCGCTGGGAACAGGGTCCGAGCTGCTGGTGGTCAGGGCTCTTGAGAGAGGAACCTCCTAACAATACGTGCCGTGTCCAGAAGTACTCCTTTCTGAATCAAGCCCTTGTTCCAGCTGCCAAGCGAGAGCCTCCTAAGATGTTGGTCGAGGCTCTTGGCTATTAAGCCATTGGCCGACACGACTATCGGCACAATGACTGCAGTACCCACGTCCCACATGTCAACCACCTCGCGAGCCAGATCTAGATATTTGTTTATCTTTCTCTGCTTTCGCGAGGTTCTCGTCATGCGGGACCGTTATATCAACAATCATGAATTGTATTTATTATTATTACAAGATTATTTTTAAAGTCAACCACAGATCGTTGGAAGTTTCTTTTCTTTTTCGGTGGCTTTATTATTTCCCATCGCATACTGGCTGAACCAATTTGCTCTCACAAGTGAGTAGTGTTCAGTACATCCTGATCCTTTGTGAACCTTGTATGGCGTTATTAGGGTTCCGTATCCGAAGGGCGCCAACGGGAGTCTGTTACTAAGGCTCTGCTGTCTGTCCGTCCGTCCGTCTGACTGTCCGTCTGTCTATGACAGAAAATTTTCACAGAGTGTGTGAAAATGGTCGTTGTAATAACAAACAATAATAATAAAATAAAGTTAAATATTTTATTTTTGTTATTGTATTCATACAAGAAACGTTTTCTTTCGGCGTAACCGTGATCTTGATAATTACGTTTAAAGTAGTGTTAAATATTGACCGATGGTACGGAACCTTTCGTTTGCGAGCCAGACTCGCACTTGGCCGATTTTTCGCCACTCGATCCCGCATACATATTTATGTGTTTTTTCGCATCTACCCGCTGATGCTGTAAGCCTTTCGTTATTCCGTTGTTTTATTCTCAAAAAGAATGTAAACAATACATGTTTATATGGATGTAGGATGTTGAGCTGATGTTTCGGTGTAACAAGCATGGATTAAATGGGGAAAGGTCTCCGTTTTTTCAACCTTTGCTTCCTCAAGATCTTTCTTCTTTCACAGAGCATTAATAAATAAAATAGCACTTAATGTCTGGACAGAGGTGCGTATTATTCTCTCTTTTTGGGCGAATTTTATGACCGTTTTCATCAATACTACGCGCTTAATGAATGCCTCCCTTCGTTAACTCCAAAAATTAAGTCATTAAAACATTTTTATTGCTTTATTTAGAAGAAAGAAAAAATATTTATTTGACTCGCACAGAACGAAACAATCATACAAAATTAATTAAAAACAAAACAACGATAAAAATAGGACTATACTAAACTGGTTCTGTACGAGGCCAAATCTCAGTATGGTGCTGTCACATTTTAACGAATACAGGGTGTAATCAGACCCTTTAAGAAGCCGTCAACAAAGTATTCTGTACATCAAACCAAGTGACTACGCAAAAAATATTCTGGGAAATGACTTTTTTGTTTAGGGTGAAAAATCATGTTTTACGGTAGGACTTAATGTAACGCACTCAAAACATTGTGCTGATAGATGGATTAAATAGTACGGGGGTTATGGAGGTGTTTAAAGTAAAAATCTTACATTAAAAACATGTATTAAAAATAAAACTTTTGAAAATGTTGGGACATTGACCCCCAATATCTCCGTAACTAGAAGGTTCCCAGGCATGGTCTAGAACAAAAAAAATGATTGACATGACGAGGAGAACAAGTGCTTTTGGCTTCGTTAAGGGCCTTTTTACACCTTGTATAGGATACTTTTCATCCCGGTAGATAACTCTAGAAAATTTTTCGACATCCACGGGCGCGAATATGCGGGAAAAAGCTACAGTAGGAATAAACTGGTCAACCACACAGTGCCATCTCTCACGCTGCACTGAACCAATATAGGTGCCCTGAAGCAGTTAAATTAAACATTTTGATGTATCTCCTCGCTTGCAATATGAAAGCAGTTTACTTTACATTGCAGGAATAATTTTTCATTCTTTATATCCACTCCGTGCACGAACGTATTTTGTCATTTTAATCTCGAATATTTTTCTTTCATTTACGTTGTTGCAGTCGATTTAAAATGCTGGCTTTTGGGTGCATTTTCAGGAGCTTATGAAATATTGAGAAGATATTTTTTCGTGATAGTCTTTCATCAGAAGATGTGCTGTTCAATATTGAAGAACTCTGTCAACATTTTAAATGATGATATCAGTCATAGCCGAGTGGTTCCAAGTCATAGGTCTCGAATTCGAACCCAAGACACGCACCTCTGATTTTTCGGATTCATGTGCGTATTGTGTAATTATCACTTGCTTCAGTGAAGGAAAACATCGTGAGGAAACCAGTATTCCTAAGAGATATTTCTCAACGGCATATTGTAAAGCCAAGTCAGAGGCCCATGGGCGAATAAAAACTCTGACACCAGGTTAGACACTAACCACACGATAAAGAAAGAAGAAGAAAATTTAAGATGACTAAAACATATTTCTTATTTAAATTAAAACACTGACGAATTATAATCTAGAAAATGATGGTATTATTTATAGCTGCTCTAAGTATGATCGTAGCGTTTGCTACGAAAGCGTAGCTATATCTACGCTGCCTACGCCGTAGCAAACAACCAAAGCCAAAATAGCTCTAAAGTTCAATTATTTAAAGCCACATTGATTTCCACTTGCCTGAAATCACTGACCGTGATTGGTCAATTGTACCGTATCGGATATACACCGAGAACTGGACAGTGATTCTAACCACAGACACCTGTTTCGGGGTTCGATACTCCATTCGGCACTTTACCTGTATCGGACCGAGTGATGTGTCAACTTGAAATATGGTTAATTCACGTAGAATATATAAAAGTAGTTTTTTACTTTAATTTGATGTTAAAATATAAAATTCTTATTAATTTAAATTTTCCCATGGTAGGGTCGGCATCCAGTCTTACCAGATTCATCTGAATACCAATATTTTACATGGAGCGACTATCTCTTACCTCGGGTAACACGTTACCTCTTCGTAGACTGTTAAGATACAATACGAAGTTATTTGAACCAATACTTTAGTAGGAAAACGTTATCGTTTCTCACTAAACAGAGGCCAGACGTAGGTAAATACATCAATTTTAGAATTAAAAATACCCATTTAACATGCAATATTTACTCATTTCTACGGATGAAAATGATTGTGTTTGTTGCAAACAATTTAATTAAAATGCTATAGGCTATGGTATTTTCGTTTAAAAAATCGACGTATTTACGTTACGTTTACACTGTGCGCGTGCCTCTGTTGTAGAGTTCTGAGATTACACAATATCATGGATTATTTAATAACTGCTATATCTATACTTAATATTATAAAGCTAAAGAGTTTGTTTGGTTGAACGCGCTAATCTCAGGAACTACTGGTTGGAATCGAAAAATTCTTTTTGTATTGGATAGTCTATTTATCGAGGTAAGGTTATAGGTTATATAACATCACGCTACGACCAACAGGAGCGGAGCATGAATGAAAAATGTTGTAAAAACGGGGAAATTTATTCCTTTTGTGGGCTTTTTCTCTTTTATGTGACGCAAACGAAGTTGCGTGGGTCAGCTGGTTAATCATATAATTCAGACTCAAAACCACAGCGGCATTCCTCAAAATAGAACTTGAGAGCTCACGATCCACACTTTACGAACACTATATACCAATAACATAAATTACAAGCAATATTGGCCCAATTATAATCTTGTAGTACACAGCCAGTTTAAAGTTACGACAGTTTTGAGCGATCGAGGGGAGATAAGCGTTCTCGTTACGAGTACCCGGAGTTCTGCCGGAGATTGTCACGATCAATTAGTGCCGCTTGTCTGCTCAGCCCCGAGGAAGTCAAGGACATCGGCGTTATGTTTATGTGTGTATAGTTAAATGTTGATGTGTCTGAGATTGTGATTAGCAGGTCTGCCGAGATGTTATCAATGATTGCTGTTGGTTTTGGCAAGTTCGGAATGATAACGGGCGAGCAACTGTATACTGGCTTGCGTGTTTGACAATATGTAGAGCAGGAGACAGACAGGGCAAGGGCGAGGGCTGGAGGACTGGGCTGGAGGGCTGTGTGCAGAGTATCAGGACGTTGACTAGTCGTTTCACCTTCAAAGTGAAGGCTCGAGAGCATATTCACAAGAAGTTGGCAGATTCGTCTCAAAACTAAGTTGATATAGTTTTTTTTTTCCTTGTTTCTCTTTCTTAACTTTATATATTTTGTTATATGTATGTATATATGTATTTATTCTTATGTTTTAGATAAAAAAAATTCTAGTCTTTTAGTTTTCTTTTATTGCACCTACTGTGTATTATCTCTGCATCACCCTAAGGTAGACTGGTAGAGAATGCCCAAGGCATTAAGTCCGCCTTTGTACAGTTTTTACTTGTGCATAAAGTTTTAATAAATAAATAAATATGTATGAAGATGGACGAAGCAAAATATGTACGTATGAAAGCACCAGGTGGCGTACCGTATTTTCTGGCTGTCCCTATAGAAAAAAGGCGTGAGTCTATGTACTAACAGAAAAGTAATTACTGTAATGTACTAACACTCAACGTCACGCCCTGCAGGGTTAGGTAAAGGTGTACCTAATAGTACACCCACATTTCGCCAGTTATGTTTAAGTCCCATGTCAAAGGGGGCGAGCCTATTGCCGTCAACGGGGCACAAATCCAGACTCCGTGGCTGCTACTGAGAAATTCAAGATGGAGAAAACCCAAACACACTTTGCACGACCCGAGAAACGAACCCAGGATTTCGTGCTCAGCAGTCGTGCTGGCGACCAGTAGACCAACAAGGCAGTCAAATGTAATAAAGTTCTGTCAATTTTGGTATAGGTCAGAAGAATATCACACTTAACACGACATAATTAAGTTTCAAATTAGCGTGCGCCTGTACACATGGACACAGTTACTGATATAATCATATATTCCTATTAAAACACGTTATTATAAGGACATCATAATAATCATTATTAATATTGTCACGTATATTGAACCCTCGACATTCGACATTATTGAAAATACCAGATACTACGTCTATATCTATATCGATTTTACCAATATTTACGTAAAGTGAAGGTTGCTTTTCGTGTGTCCGTATTTTTCTTCTATCTAAACTATGGAATGGATTGTTATCATACAACGAATTAAATATCATTTATGGAAAATTCGTATTACTACATATTACAAAACGAAGTCCCCCGCCGCGTCTGTCTGTCCCTATGTATGCTTTAAAATATCTTTAAAACTACGCAACGGATTTTGATGCGTGTTTTTTAAATAGATAGAGTGATTCAAGAGGAAGGTTTTAGTATATAATTTGTCAAGCGGGCGACGCTGCGGGCATCAGCTAGTGTATTTATAAGCACATGAACATGAACTTTTATAAAATGAAGACATCTTGACGTTTGCCAAGTCGGAATCAACCTACCCGAAACTGTCAAAATTTCCCAATCAACCGTGAACCTAATACTTTAGCGATAAAGTTGAAAATCTTTTAAAGAATTTGATAGATTGTAGTAGCTTGATGTGCTCGCGTCTGGGCCAAGCTGGGGTCAGTCGCTAGTTATGTAGGAAGTCTATCTACGAGTATTTATAATCTGAAGAATCGGTCCATCGCTCGTAGTCAAACGAAAAGGCATTGACGTCATCATTCACCCATAGCAAAGGTAGCCCATATCCAAGCTGTCACGAATATATACCACTGTATCGCGAACACTTAATTAAATTTATTCCGCGGCCCTCGTTAGCACTCTGTTTTACATTTTAATACGATGCACTGGACGGTCCACTCTCGGAAACATTCGGAAATATTCGGACAAAGGTCCTGCATTCATTCGGCCAGTAACAGTTATCACGAATTTACTTTATTTTATTTGCTTCGTGCTTCATTGAGGCGATTATTTGAAAACGTATCGCTCGGTAAAAATAAAATTGGAATTGTAAACTGAATGTGTGATAAAAGCAACAGTGAGGAGAATTCAGAGAGTTCCACGCAGAATGTTCTGGAATCGTAATGGTTTATTACACTGAGTTCAAATGGGGATAGCTCGAAATGAGGTTTGCTGATCTAGTAGTTGAATAGTCTCAGTAAATCGGTCCTAGGAATGGTTGAACTTCTACAAACGAATGTAGAAAACACACAGAAGCAAGATGTTCGGCTAAATTCAAATTCGTTTACGTATTCAATTTGTACCACGGAGTTTTGCAGCGTGGACAAAAATTAACTAAAGTTTGCGTAGGTACTTTGTGCTTCGTGTAACATTTGTTGCTTAACAGAACAAGAGCAACATGTAGAGTCGTTCACAAAATAAAGGTATTTTTGTGTGGCCCAGTCTACTAATACAGCACCAACATTTCGCCTGCAGTTATTAAAAGAGTGGCTACAAGGGAAAAATCCGAAAACTGAAAATATGTAGTTTAATAACAAAAAAAAAAACGATTTTACTATTAGAAACTTATTATTTGCGATTGGTGCAATAGCCGTTTCTAGGAATCGAATAGCAAAGTTAAGTTTGCCCTTTAAAAAGTTTGTACGGAACCCTCCGTGCGTGAGTCCGACTCGCTCTTGGCAGGTTTTTTCTATGTTTAATTAAATATCTTGAAAAAAAAAAACCTTTTGACTGCCAGAGCATAAAGGCACACGCGTGCGTTCCAAGCCAAGCAACAATTTCACCTACCTACCATTTTGTAGCGTTATTATTGTTGTTGTTTTTTGTTGTTATTTGTATCGTTTGGCGTACAGGGCACGCGCTTGCTTTTCAAGTATATGTGCCTACGGCGGCGATCAGAAGGTTAATAATTGTGAAAGCACCTGTGACAAACATCAAATATAAAAAAAAAAAAAATGAAGCTATTTATTTCCTCGTGCAATCTTAAGTTTAATACATCAACAATAACGCTCAATCTTTCTAATGCAAGATTATGTGCGCTATTGATTATTTTGTTTTTTTTTTATAAGATTCAACTTTCCCACTTTTTAAAAACCCTAAAATGAGCATGATGAAGATATAGTAAACTCAATAGGTAGGGAATTAGTTAACATTTCATTCGCAGACCTTCCCAGAATATTGTACAGCCATTAACGAAAATTACAAATAGAAGTTTGGAACCCTTTTCGGCGGCGACTACATAACCTCAAAGTTTCACTTCAACATAAATTAGTGTTGGTTATCTAGTAACCATATTTGCTTAGGTGTTTAACATTTTACACAACGCTCCTTTATTACGTGGTCACGGCAAATATTTGATGCAAACATATTGGTTTTCGAAAATGTGTTACACAAAACTAATATTGTTCACAAGCTATTTTTTAACCGACTTTAATTTTTTTTTTATGTTTGCTGCTTCATAACTCCGTTATTTATATGAAACGAATTGAAAAATCCTACTAATATTATAAATCAGACTAATTTTATAAATGCGAAAGTATGGATGTGTGGATGTATGTATGGATGTTTATTACTCTTTCACGCAAAAACTACTGGACGGATTTGGATGAAATTTTGCACACAGCTAGTTTATAAACTGGATTAAAACATAGGATACTTTTTTATCCCGGTAGTGTGATCCCATGGAACAATTATCAAACTTCAGGCGGGCGAAGCCATTGGCAGAAGATAGTTCTTTATATTTTCTTATGTGATAAGTGGGTGTAAGGATACACTTTTCGATTGGTCCCATAGAAATTTCATCAAAATCAGTTCAGTAGTTTGCTTTAAACCGACTTCCAAGAAAACACTAAACAGTCTAAAATAACTTTACTTTCGGTAGTTGGTGACTTTGTTTATTTCGTTGACTTTTTTGCCACCGGCCGATGTCGGTTGTTTTTTTTTTGCAGAAAAGGTTTTTATGTTCTAGTTGTATGCAACACCGGCCGCTTGAATCTTTGTTGAGGGTTGTAAGTACTTACCACGAAAGTGGGAAAATGTTGTAAAGGACATTACACGCGTTACTGGATTAGCAACCTTAAGCTCAGCTCTGACATTTGAAAATTAAATAACCCGCCATATGTCCATACGTTATTTCTGAATTCACATTTATTTTCAACAGAATAGTTAAAAGTTTCAAGCAGACTGATGCACATTTCAATTGGTTTAATTACTCTAATTGGGAATCCTTCACGCATACAAGTTCTTTAGAAAAGGAGCAATGAATGTCGCCGACCATGCATTTGAAGTGGGATGTCGATTAAGAGGTTCAGTAACTAAATACTTATAATTATTGCATGGGATTTGAACACAATAGGCGTGACTCTTTCAACTACATTAATTTCTTTTAAAGAAATTTCAACTATCTAGCTATCACGGTTCATGAGATACAGCCTGGTGACAGATAGACAGACGGACAGTGGAGTCTTAGTAATAGGGTCCCGTTTTTACCCCTTGGGGTTTAGAACCCTGAAAATGACGTCACACCTTTATTTAAAAGCTTGTTTAAAAATGTTTTTTTACTGTTCGCTTGTTACAGAACATCTCAACAAACTGAAATTTAATGAAACAAAACATCCACAATTATGTTTGTTAACTCAGTAACAATAACAAGCTCAAAAATCCAACTCGTGTCCAACCCGAGACATCGTAACATCGTCCGTGTCATAATATAGCGGGTTGGGCAAATAACCGTCGATTAAATTAATCTAGGTCCTACACACACAAATCACACGACGGATAGGACAGATCTTTTTAGGGTTCCGTAGTCCTGACAAGGAACCCTTATAGTTTCGCCATGTCTGTCTGCCTGTCTTTCCGAGGTTTTGCTAAGCTGTAATTTTGTAATGATGTGTATATTAATAACGCCAAAAAAGTGGTAAAATAAAATTTTGGAAAATATTTTTTTTAAGGTAGCTCCCCTACATGTGAAGTGGTGACGATTTTTTTTTCGTCGTCTACCACATTGCGTGGGGTATCGTTGAATAGTTCTTTTAAAATGACTTAGGGGTTGCAAATACTACTTTTCGATTTAATGCTCCATTTACGAAATATTAAACTTTACAGTGCAAATTTTTGTTCCCCCCTCTAAAAGCTAAACTGCTGGCTTGAAAAATCTGGAAAAATTCATGACGATAGTGCATTTCATGAACTTTAAAGGAAAACTATAGCTTTTAAGATAACTTCATTAGTTTAGCAGTAATAGTCGTTTAATTTGGGTGTTGGATAATTTTGTACCAAATACAAAATCCTTAGAATAAATCCTTTAAAGTGACTAAGATGAAGTAGTTGCTTGTTTATATTGGATAAAGACTTGCATTGAAAAACAAAACCTAAAATATAACGGGCTACTACGGAACCCTACACTGCGCGTGACCCGACACGCACTTGGCCGGTTTTATTTTTCTCTAAGCTGTCGCCAGGCCGTGACATCATAACATCACGCCTGTAAACCCAGACCAGGTTACCCAGGGACCCAGGTTAGGCAGAGATGTACCTAACAGTACCTACAGTTATGTTTAGTTAGTTAGTTATGTTTTAGTAAGAGGGTACGAGCCTATTGCGATCAACCAAAGAAATTCCTGATGAAAAACCCAATAGCTCTTTGCCAGACCCGGGAATTGACCCAGGACTTCAAGCTCAGAAGGCGCACTTGCAAACACTGGACCAATGAGGCAGACAACGAGGCAGCCGTGACATAATCAGTTGTATAATGGGAACCTCCTAACCTTCTTTCCATAAGAAGGACTGGTTCGTACTCCACCACAAGGATCCAGTGCGTATTGGTGGATGCAAGTGCCTTCGATTTTTTTACTCTATGACATGTCGGATTCCTCATGTTGTTTTTCTTTACCGTTTTGAAAACAGTGTGTATAAAATAAATGAATGAACCTACAACTCGGGGCTAGGCCGTAGGCATAGAATTCGTTCATTAGGATACTTGTGTACCCAAATATAATATGAATATTGTAGTTTATTATTATTTATTTAACAGACAACATGATCCACTGACATTTACACAATATACTTATCATTCTAGAATGTTAGTAAACAATTGCTAAAATAAAATTGAACGATACCAATATTAAAATTCTCGCTCGAATGGAACAATATTGAATATTCAAAATGTCTCGATATTCGTTTAGATTGGAAACGTGTTTCTTTGAAGTTTTTGAAGACACGTGATTGAACAATTTGAGCTTGATTCCATGTGATCTCAACCGTCAAATGCTTGTACACTTCAACCAATTAATCTGTGCAGGCGGGAAAACACAGAACTAAAATAAATGTACCAAGTTTGACATAACGATGCATTTTTTCTTGACCAGCAGCGCCACCGTGAACTACACGCCTATAGTGGTCATACTGTAAGAGCAAAACTGGCCACCGCTCGTTCATCTAGCTCTAGTGTACAACGTGTCAAATTTTCCTCATAACAAAAAAGTGCAATACTTACACGGTCAAACAGTACGGAACCGCAGATTTTTTTTTATAAGCTTTTAATCAACTTGTCAGTTAGTTAGACAAATCTTGGAACTGAATTACAGACCAGTTCCCCCTAACCGATTGAGCTGCAATTTTGCACACACCTTTGGTTCTGGTGACAATACATTTTTATGATAGACATGACTTAATTCTGCAGCCAAGATCGTCTCCGCAAAAGGGAACTCCTTAACAGTTAACGGCACGGATACGAAAATTTGAATACGCGTTCATATTTGATGGATAAACAGTACGTACGTACGTTTTTATACGAGTTCAATGATTACGACAAAACTAAAAATTAAAAAATTAAAAAACCCATTTAAAAATAAGCTTTTATAAAAATCCACTGAAAAGAAGAAAATAAACCTTTCAGTAAATTAATTTTAAAAATTTCTTAAAAGCTTGTCGCGTAGGTTTTTCTTTTGCCTTTACCATTCGCGCGACAAGCTTTTATGAAAGCTTTTCGTTTTCATTTACTAAAAGGTTTATTTTCTTCTTTTCAGTGCATTTTTATAAAAGCTTATTTTTAAAAAGGTTTTTTTTTTTATTAAGTAAGTTTATTTTTAAATTTGTTACTGATCAAAAAATCTATGTGGGGGGGGGGGGCTCAGAATCATGAGCTGAACGAGTACGTATTAGGCGTTTGTGCGTCGGACACCCTTCCAGTCTGTCTATTAACTAAAATCTCTTTGAACATTCCCGATATCGTGGTCCGATAAAATGAAGGCATCTAAAGATACTGCCGCGCGATCGACTTGGACTTCAGACTTCAGAATCGAACGCAAACATTTAAACTGATAAAGTTTTACATAGACTGTCGGTATGGAATCGTTCTTCAATCCGATCACATTGGGAAATGAATTGGAAAATAAATTAGAAATATCAAATAGAAATCGGTAAGAAGTATTGAAAAGTGATCATTGTGAGGTTTTTGTGTTAAACTTAAAGAGTTGAATATGATAGACATAACATCTCGCCTTGTTATCGCCGAAGGGTAAGGCAGAGGTGTACCTAACAAGTGCACCCACATTTCGATAGTTATGTTTTAGGCCTATGTTATAGGGGCGAGCCTATTCCCATCAACCGGGCACAAATATGTCCTAAGTAATAAAATTGAAAATTGGTCGCTCTTCGGTGAACTCGGTAGTACTTGGCAAACATAGCTTAATCTTCGATCGCTAGTATGATAGTGTTTTGAAAACATAATACAACTAATTTTATTCGATAAAAAACATCACGAACTTATCTCTAAAAATTTCTGTTAACGAGTAAAAACCATACTCAACAAATACATGCGATCATTCTGATTTTTTGGCAAATAGGTAATTCTACAAGCAACATTTTAGCATGATAGTGTTTTATTTTTTATCCAATCAATAGATTTTTTCAAAAAACCACTCATTTCGCACTATTCGGCCCGCAGTGACTGACGTAACAACCACTTTGTAATGCAAGCTGATTAGAACTCTATTCTAACAGCATTTTAAACGAAGTTTCAACCACCACAATTAGAGTTGCTAATTTAGCTCCTGTGGTCGCCTTAAATCATCGGTGGTATTATTTCAAGTTCATAAACCCTCACAGAATGATTTCATAATTTAGTACTCCGCGCGAACTAAATTGTGAAATCATTATAAGAGGGTATTATGTACTAGAAATAAACCCAACGATGATTTAAGTAAGCCACAGATTCCTCGGAGCTCGCGCGCGTACTATAGGTCATCGCACTACAATACTACAAGTGAATCTTGAATCTTACTTCTTACTATTACTAATATCATAAATGCAAAAGTTTGTTAGAATGGATAGATGGATGGATGTTTGATACTCTTTCACGCAAAAACTACTGAACAGATTTGGATGAAATTTTGCACACCGATAGCTTATAACCTGGATTAACACATAGGATACCTATTATCCCAGTAGTAAGATCCCATGGGACAATTATCGAAGTACGCGTGGGCGAAGTCGCGGGAACAAGGTAGTCTACTAAATAGATGAACCCGTAATACCCACGCTTGGTTAGCGGATCGGTTCATGTCGTTCCACCAGCCGTGTCTAATCCTTAAGTCGGTTATTACCAGAGAGACGGGAGCGATTGGTGGTTGTATTATGTGATACTGAATTAGTGAAATGGCCTTTTATTGAAGATTTTGAAGACACACATAAAAAAATAAACACGGGATGGAATTTTTCAACGCCACTTGGAAGGAAAGTACTCGAAACGCGGGGATAGAAAATTTTACTCAAAGGATTCATTCCTTTATTAAAAAAAAAAGAAACAAATCTGCATGCACAAATTTTCAAAAATTTGCTTGCCACACTCGGGAATCGAACCGACTAAAGTTCGAAAAAATAACATCCTGTACTTTTATTATATCAATCGATAGGGGCAATCATATGGATCAAATCACTCTAACAAACATGATAAATTAAATGAAGAGAAAATTAATGTTACTTTTTCGAACTTTAGTCGATCCATCCCAGGTTCGATGCCCGAATGTGGCAGGCGAATTTTCGAAAATATGTGAATGCAGATTTGTTTCTTTTAAAAAATAAAGGAATGTTTCCTTTGAGTAAAATTTGCTATCTCCAGTATTTAGAGTACTTTCCCTCCAGGTAGCATTGAAAACTTCCATCCTGTGTATGGTCGAATTTAAAAACCTTATTTTTTTTAAGTCGGTTAAAAATTTACATTATAGGACTGTCGAGCAAAAACTTTACGTGAAAAGTCACGTAAATCGGACCAGTAATCAAATGAGAAATCGAAGAAAATAGCCGTACATAGAACCTTCTTTACGAAGTCGGTTAAAAAATCCAATGATTTGTCAAAAACAAAGTGACATTAACGATACCGATGATGGAACAGTCGAAAATGTATTGGATTGACATAACCTGACGAAAAGTTTGCCTGTATAAAACACGTGTATAAATTCAAAAGCTTAAAATCGAGCGCTTTCAAAGGCTTTCCTCAGTATTCCTCCAAATTATTGACGTTTGTCAATGATTTATAGTTATAGTGCGTTACTAGTAAATAATTGGAAAAAATATCCGAAGCTGCAATTAAGAAGTCAAAGCGTATTTTCCACTACATCATGGAAGCAAAATCTATACCAGAGTTTCGTATAGTCAGCTCAAAACATCTCCTTCACGACAGAAATGCGACCACTTTCCAAGTAAACTAATACTTGTTTTCTTAAAAGTCCCCATACTCAGCTTACTACAGTAATTAAAAGAAATATAATCACGCAGCAACCCTCTTTCTAACCCGGACTCCTTTCAAAAGAAAACAAAAGAAAGAATCATGAATCATATAATACTTAGCATTTTTTTTCTCTTTAGCGCCGTCTCGACGCGTCGCAATAAAACACGTCTAGCTTAAGTCTGGCTAAGTTGTATGCCAGACGGGTTACAATATAATGCGTGTAGATGTGTCAACGGTTTTTAATTTACGTAGGTGAAATACGCGTCTCACGCTTCGAACCTAGCTTCGGGATTAAAATGATGTACTGTCCCATTATTGTTATTTTAGCTCTGTTTTTTCAGTACAGTGATCTTTATTCTTGATGATATAAGGATCATGTTAGATATGTGACTGTGAATAGACAGTAGGATTAAAAATTGTGTAACCGTAACAATAAACAATTGATGCACTACAATCTTAATTCAAAATTGAGTATCGTTCTATGGCTCAATTTTGAATTAAGATCTATGATGGAGTTTTGTTCTAAAGCACTCTGCAACTTCTAATTTGTACTTGAATATGATTATATTGAAATTATACAACACGTCGTACCTATGGATCTATGCGCAATTTTTATTCAAAATTTGCAGTTATCAAAAGATAACTATAACCATGCCGCCACAATAATTAAGAAAATAATGTAATAAATAAATACAGGAATTTCTCGGTCTCTCTTATCGTTATAAAATTGTTAACTGCATATAATTTAATTAATAGCATAAAACGTGCACGGTAGTTCACCGCTAAATTCGTAGTAAAAATGTGGTTATCAAAACGTAATTTCATTTTCGATGTATTTATCATATCTCGTATCGCCTTTTAAATGGAAGAACAGTTTTTTACGTAAAACTATTTATTAATACTAAATTAAAAACGTAAACATCTTATAGTAAAAAAACAACAAATTGTTTTCACAGCAACGAACGAACTCTCATTTACACCCTATAAATTACGACAGACAGACAGCGTACAAATTAAGAACGATAATTTGTAGTTTCCACGTCTTGCCGAAACTAATTAATTGTAAGCACCCAAGGGAAAAATATACGCCCCTAAAAACTGTCGAGGCGTGCACGAGCTAAAACTTTCCAAAATCAATAAACTGTATAAACATTCTAAGCAGACATTAATGTTTCTTTCGACGGTACACACACACGCACGCGGTTACGTTCATTCGAAAATCGTATCGTACGTACGACCCACACTACGGTGGAGCACGTACGAAACGCGCGCTATCTAAAATCTAATCATCCCTTGCTAGTTTCCAAACTACTTATTACTATTAATTTACATTCTAGTACTCACAGTCGGCTGATAGCTGGTGTTATCCAGAAAAATCCGGTTTTCGCGTACTCTTCGCGTCCACAGCGTTTAGAGGGAAAAACACAGCGGCAACGCGCGGCGTTATTTAAGCAACTGACACAGTATCACTAAAACACAGATCGCAAATAAAATGTATATAGTTCTTTGATTTTTAAGGGTGTTCGGAAACGGCAATAGCTCGGGAGAAGGATACGCGCGACTTGGCGGCGTCAATACGCGGACTGAGCGGCCATGACAGTTTCGGCTGGGGTGCGCTGCGCCTGCGCGCTGCGACCACCACCTTAAGGTCATTCCCCATTGTTCACCTCGTGATGAGGGTACGAAATTGATGCCAGCTTCAATTCCAACTGAAGAAACCTTTTTAAGTTTCCAAATCCTGTTTCAAAATGGCTGATTTAAAATGGCGGGTCTCGTTATGAGCTCTAATCTGTTCTTTTATGATGTCAAATCGTTTCAAATGTCATCGTTGCATGTTAAAGCCTTGTAATGAATTTCATTAGATTGTGTCGGCCATTGACTTGGGGCTGTTTAATTTTCTGATATTTCAGGGTGAACATTTTCTAAGAGCCATTATGTATTTATGTTAACGCTGGCGTGGCGTGAAAAATTTTTACTCTCTGGGAGCTGAAGTTTAAGTGGCATTAATGCTTTATGCCTCGGCGTTTCTTGAAGCTACAAGTAGCAGTGTTATGTTGGGATTAAAATATAAACGAACTTGAGTGATATATGAGGTACTATCAGTTGATCTTGAAGCTCTGCCTTGCTGAATTTGATATGCAGAACTCAAAACGCCACGAAAGATGAACTTTTATTACGCAACCTACGACTTTCGATCTCCAAACTGTTTCCTTCGGAAACTATCATTCTCCCACAACCCTAAAACCTTTATATTTTACACATCCAATGTCCCTCATGAAAAATAGGACAAGAAAAGACCCAAAAGGAGATGTAACAGCGATCCGCATAACTGCTATAAGTCATAGCGTGACAAATAACGAGCGAGCCGAAGACGGGTGAACACAATCAATCAAACCCGGGTTCCTACCAACCTTGTATGGGAATAACACTAGCATATGAGAGGCTATACATATACCTATAGTACCAGGAATAATTTCACGTTAAAAGAGCAGTTTTAGAAGAAAGTGTGATGAGGAGGAATGAAAAAAAAGAAACATGCCGTGATCAAAATATTGAGTACTAGCGGACGTCACGCGGTTTTACCCGCGTAGTTCCCGTTCCCGTGGGAGTACGGAAATAAAATATAGCCTATGTTACTCAGTAAAGACGTGGCTCTCTAATGGTGAAAGAATTTTTGAAATCGGCGCAGTAGTTTTTGAGTTTATTCATTACAAACATACACACCCACAAAAATACAAATCTTTCCTCTTTATAATATTAGTGTAGATGAAGGAAAGGACGTAGAGAGTAGGTGGTTCCCTGTCTCTTCTAGTCTGAAAGTTGTGTGTTAATCGGTTGTCATGGAAAAGACATGTCATGCGGATGAATGTGGACATCTTGAGTAAGTATTAGATGTGGAAAAGAGTAGAGGAAGACCAAAGGAACGATAGATGAACTGTGTAATTGATTATATGGCTAGAAAAATGTGACTATTACCTCTGTCGGCTAACAGAAGAAGATGTCATGCTGTGTTGACACCAAATAAATTGAGACTAAGTCGAACTTTTCCCAAAATCCGATGTGGCAAAAATTCGATGTATTTACGACCACCTAATGTACAAATTTCGTGAATAACCCCTTATAGTTCACCCGGTCACAACCACCCACGAGATATAGGAGGTATGGAGACAGATACAATTGGAACATTCAATAGCCAAGATGAAGGTTATTGTATCGGTAGGCCACGCCGGCGTAATTATACGGACAGCGCGGCCGAAGTAATTCGACCGAGGGTTCCCCGCTTTTCAATACGTACACAAAATGAAGTAAAACCCCCGAGGACAGCTACATTATTTTCTTTTGAATGATCTGAAAATTCGCATTTTACTTTTGTTACTCATAAATTGGTGTTTGGGAATGAAAAATTGTTATAAAACGAATCTTCGATACAAATTATTTGCTGGAAATCGGACCCATTACCAACTTTGAGGCTCAACTGTTTTTTATTACTGTTCGTTCATCGACATAATCAAAGTATTTGTAATTTCATATTATTCTGACCTTCTGAACCTACGCAGGGCCAAACAAATGCCAGTATTCATAAGTTTCCATATAATTTGTAAATATAATTTCATAAATCTACACAATCCCCGGGGAAAGTTGTTCGTCCGCTAGGTTTTTGTTGTTCTATTTCGCTAACTTTTCAAGCCTGTGTTCTGTACTTTAAACCAGAAATAATTAATGTTAAAACTTGCGCATGGTACGTTGTTATCAGTGAAACACAACTTGTATAATGGTTCGGGCATGCCTAATACCTTGCTCGAGTGCTAAAGCCGCGTCTAGACTATATAGTCTGACTCTCCGGCGGATAAAATTGTGCCGTCTGGGATCTTTTGTGCTTAAACAAAAGGCGGCTATGAGGCAAGGAGGCGTTGTTCCCTCTCGAGTAGTTTTAAGCATGTGAAATTACAACTATGTAGGTAATCCCACGCATAAGCTTAACGTACAGTTATGCATTCTTGGCATTCCGACTGAGGAAACTTTAGTTGGGAAGTGTTGTTAGTTATAGTTTTGTTCTAGTTAATCCGTAATAAGTCGTAGGTGTTAACGTGATGTTAAAGCTGGGGTATCTGCTAAATTAGCAACTCTATTTGTGGTGGTTCAAATTTCGTTTGAAATACTGTTAGAATAAAGTTCTAATCAGCTTGCATTACAAAGTGGTTGTTACGTCAGACACTGACTTACGGCCGATGATGCGAAATGAGTGGTTTTTATTTAATTGTAGCCTAACAAATCATTAGATCAAAATGCCAATTGTACACTTTGTGAAGGAAAAAGTGACAAATATTTGTTTTAAAAAATAATACTGAAACTTACTTTGAATATTTTTTTATGTAGTAATAATAAAACTAGAATTATTTCAATTGTACCAATTAGAGTCTAATAAGCAACATATTTTTTTTTTACACATTTTTATTCACTCATCAAAGAGGAGTTACATGGAGAAAACCTCTCGTTAGCATATACCACCCCCTTAAATCTTAGACGTGTCACTTCACGACGTCCTATAATGTACCAAAATTTTAAGCAATATTTCCTCTAACAGCCGACAGTTTAGTAAGACACGAAAACATCTCATAAATATGCAAATATCTAGCTGTTACTCAGATACAATCCGATGTTCACGGAATACAAGCACGCAACGAAATCTGCACTCCATCGATTTTCACATAAAATAGTTAATATATACCAATTTTGGTAGCAAGCCATAATCTGGAACGATAATTTAATGTAAATTAATTAAGGAGAAATTGTATAGTGGAGTTGTAAGGCGAACTATGATTGTTATCAAGGGTAGGTCAGCACTCAAGGGTGAGCTGAAACAAACGACGTCAGGGAAATGATGACCACTCAACGATATTGTTGGGGGACAAAGTGGGGACCACTTAACATAAGAACTCAGTAGTTACTTACTACGGTGTTGTATTCATTGACTTTTGTATTGCGCAATAAATAACGTAGTTCAGTTTTTGTTAGAGGAAACTTGGCTAACTTTTGTGTACTTTCAGACTAGAATCATTTCTATTTTCTTTTGAAAATTTGAACATTATTTTAGAAGTGCCTTTTCTTTCATAAATGAAATGAATGATTTGATTTTGTTTTGACTTTTGTGTTCGAGATATTAACTAGTTCTTGAAGCTGTGAATGACGAACGTATATTTCTAACGTTTGAGCGTCATATAAAATATCTTGGGAATTCTGGAATGATTGTGACACCAAGAGATTACTAAACTGGCCACTCATAAACACAATCATGAAACTACAATCAAATTATGCCAAAGCAGAAGAAGGGATTTCTTAGGATAACCTCAATAAGTAACCAGATTCTCCTCTTTTAATATCCAGCCCCACCTGGCTTTTTCCTGGCTTTCTCCTCATAAGTCTTGTTACAATTACCAAATAAAGACGCCAGGCAAAGAACCTTCGACATTGCAACAATAAGCATTATTCCTAAAGAAATATGTATAACAAAATATCCCAGTCAAACACCTACGTCTGTGATATTTCTGGATAACAAATGAATGTCAATCTCTTTACGCTGATTTATTCGATTTATTCTTCATTCATGACGAGAAAGTCTCTTTCTATTTATAAGAAGGTAGGTGCAGGTGGTACGTACTTATACGAGTAATCATAACACAAACATCACGCCTGTAATCCCCGAAAGGTTAGACAGAGGTGTACCTAATTGTACACCCACATTTCGCCAGTCATGTTTAACTCCCATGTAATAGGGAGCGAGCCGAACGAAGCTGAGCGAAAATCTGAAAACCAGTCTTACCAAAGGGTTATCGAATTACCCAGTGTAACTGGGTTGTGGAGGCCAGATAGGCAGTCGCTTCATGTAAAATACTGGTATTCAGCTGCATCCGGTTAGACTGGCAGTCGACCCTAACACAGTTGGGTAAAGGCTAGGCAGATCATGTAATAGGGGGCGAGCATATTGCCATCAACTGGGTATAAATTCCGGACTCCGTGACTGTTACTGAGTAATTTTTGAAAAACCCAATAAGCTTTACCCGAATTAGGAATCAAACACAGGGCCCCAAGCTTATCAATCACGCTTGCGCCTACTTGACCAACGAGGCAGTTATAATCTTAAGGTGGATGCTCCACGGTAGCCCGCGAAATTAAAAATTAATGTCGTGACTGTCAAGAATGACTATTTCATGAAAAAACGTAAGAAAATTTGAATTAATTAATTTTTAATTTCGCGGGCTAGCCTGACGCTTTCACCTTAATGGAGTAATACACTATATTGCCAGGATTCTTCCAAGAAATTCACTACGCCAAAATAAACTCTAATTAGTAGTACCTATTTGATTAGGTAAATTGGACAAGTCTGAGGGACTCAGTTTATAGAGGATATTAGCATACTTTCTGAAGGACAGCCGGTCTGTAATCATTCATTAATTTTATCAATTAGAAACTGACCCTATGTACTATAATTATAGGATCAGTTTCTAATTCTCCGAGGTTGCTATATAGTATACTTGTAGGCCCTATCACAACCGCGCACCGTCAACGTAAGGTAAAAACGTCGATTTTAACATTAAAAATACTCGTTGCACATACAATACAACCATGATTTATTATATTTATTATTCTATTTATCTTAGCACTATTTATTTATATATTAATATCTACTTATATGTGTATTTATACAGGGAGTAGACATCCTCATCACGAAGCCGTCAACCAAGCATTATGTACATCAAACTAAGTAACTTTTTATTGCACAATTATTGCTGGGAAACGACTTTTTTTTTGGGGTGAAAAATCATGTTTTGTGGTAGAACTCAATGTAACGCACTCAAAGCATTGTGCTAATAGATGAATTAAATAGTACGGGGTTATGGAGGTGTTTAAAAAAAACTTGTTAAAAAGTTGGAACTTTGACGCCCAATATCTCCGTAAATTTCTAGTTCCAACTATGTGACATGTTTTTTTTTTAAATACAAGTTTTTAATGTCCCCAGGTATGGTGTTGAGGAGGATTGAGGATTGAGTGAGGATCGACCGAAGGACACGGTGGAGCACACGGTGGAGGTGTGCCCCGCTTGGGCGGACCCCGCCGTGTCCTCGTAGCGGCGATTGGCGGCGGCGACCTCTCGCTCCCGGCCTTGGTTCAATCCATGGTCCGGAGCGAGACGGAATGGGACGCCGTCACCTCCTTCTGCGAAGCAGTCATGCTAGCGAAGGAGGTGGTGGAACGGGACAGGGAGAGATCAACACGTCCCGCCGCGGGAGACGCCCCGGGCGTCGGGGGCCACGTGGTGGCTTCCGGCCACCGTAGGCGCGGGCCTGTGGACGGGGAGCTATGGGCTAGCTCGCCGTCCTTCCGTCTCATGACGACAGGCCGTGTCGACGGCGCGTTCGTGTTCCACGCACGCCTCAAAGAGAGTCAGCAATAGGGAAGGGGCCCGCAAGGGCTGAAGCCTGCCGGGGCTGCGGGATTATTCGAAAGAGATACCGTGGCCCCGGAACACAAAGGGCGAGGAAGGAACATGGATGGGTTTTAGTCAGTAAAAGTCTGACACTCCCTCCTGCTCCGCCCAGAGCGGGAGGAGTTATTTGATGATCTCCCATCCTAAAGAAAAAAAAAAAAAAAAGGTATGGTGTAGAACAAAAAAATGATCGCAATGACGAGGAGAACAAGTGCCTTTCGGCTTCGTTACGAGGTCGTTTACACCCTTTATCTTAATAGGTTAAGTTAAGTAAGGCCACAGGCACATAATCTCTATTCTCTTCCTTCTCTCACACACTATGGTCTACATTTCTTTTTCATTTCTCCTTTTGCAGGGCTGCTGGCAGAAATTTCTTAAGAAATAAGCAGTACCTATGTACCTACTCGAATTTTTTAATGTATTTTCTTGTGTTGTATACTGTGTGTACATAAATAGTAAAATAAATAAATAATATTTTCTTAATTTTAAGAATTTATTCATAATATATAAAGAAAGAAACCAAAAAAATAGTCGCAGGGACATGACGTCCATACCTACACACAACGCATACCCAATATTTTAGATACAACAATACCAAACAAAAAATAAGTTGACAGCTTGCACGTCTGCATAACTGTGGATGACACTGATTGTGCTTGTTCCAAACTACTATAGGATAATAGTATAATTTACACTGCGCGCTCGTGCAAGATTTGGTAACTGATTTACTCGCAAAGGTCGGATATCTAAAATGGAAAGAAGTAGGACTAGTAATATCTCAGTAGGCTCATAATTATGTAGTTAGTACCTTACCATATCTTTATACATTTATTAGAACGTAGGCAGACACGTAATTATGAACATTTAATTTAATAATATTCGTCTAAAAATAAACTAAACTTTTGTTGTTATCGCCGAGCTTGGCTGGGCTCCGGTAACGTAACCAGCCGTAGGCTCAGCTACACACAATACTACCCGTAACCATAGTTACCTAATTAACAGTGTCTCATTATTCACGACTTCACAGGGAAAACATTTTCAATAACATTGTGGGCATAGTTACAGACAGAGATCTATTGGCGCGTGGCTGAAATCGGAAAAAGAAAGAATAACGTTTATTTGACGTCAGTTCATTATGCACGTAGAATAAAAAAGATACAAAATAAAAAATAAAGGTCGTATAAAAAAAGAATATACACAGTATGTGCTGAGTGCCTCAAAAATACGCTGAACGCATTTCACATTACTATTTTCTACCGTCTATCTTTTGTAGGTATCTTGCAGTATATTTAACAACGAATGCACGCTACCACGAAAAACTGAACACCATAGCCATGCGATCTCGAATAACTAAACCTCGAAAACGACTCAGTTTCAGTTTTTCGTGGTAGCGTGCATTCGTTGTTAAGTGTTTAGAATAGGTGAAATTAGAGATTTAGTTATTCGAGATTCCATGGCTGCGGCGTATGGATTTTCGTGGTAGCGTGCATTCGTTGTTAAGTGTTTCGTATTCGTGAACTTACGGGGACGTGATCTTCGGTGTTTCACTTTTCGAAATCACGTAACACACTCTATTATGTCTTATTCTGTGCTAAATAAAAGGTGTAAATATACCCTCAACGAAGCCGAAAGGCGCTTGTTCTCCCCTTCATAGCGAACACTTTTTTGCTCTATACCATACATGGGAACCTTCTAGTTACGGACATATTTCGGGTCAAAGTTCCAACCTCTTCTACTACTATAAATACCTCCACGACCCCCGTACTATCCAATGCATCCATCAGCACAATATTTTGAGTGCATTACATTGAGTCCTACCGTAAAACGTAATTTTTCACCCCAAACATTTGTTATTGCAGTTCTCTGCTCAAAAATACCCTCGCCTACGGCTCGGGAGTTAATTCCGCCTCGAATGCAATAACAAACTTTCTCCACTTGTATCAAAATGTACTATTTCCGTACAGTTACTTAGTTTGATGTACAAAATGCTTGGTGGAAGGGGCACACACCTTGTAGAAATCCTTTGTTTCTTTCTTTCAAAATTGTACCAATGGCGTCCCTCTGGCCCATCATTTGAGCGTCAAAATATCGCAATAGCACTAACTATAATTCTGTTAAATTTATATCATCAAAATCCAGTGAATGATTCACACAATGACCTCAGTCTTAACACTTGGTCGGTCCACCCTTACGTACCTTAACTATTAAGTAAATTAACCACTAATACTGCTATAAATCTGTCTGTGCACTCCCTGTAATGGGGGCAGGGGTGGGCAACCCCTACGAATACTCGCTAATAGTGATGTACGGGCCGATCTGATATTTTCAGATATTTTACATTATCGATACAACGTGATGCGATACTCCGATATTTTGAATCGATACAAACGAATTCGATACAATACTTGATTCGATGCGAAAGTACCGGTATCAGATTTAATGGTTGAAAACATAACCGTAAAGTACGTGATGAGGTCCTGGTTCGATTCCGACGTCGGGCAGTGTTATTGTATTTTCCATCATCAGGAATTAACTACAGTAGGCTCGACACATTGCGAAATTTGGGTGTACTATGAGGCATGCACACCTCTGCCTGTACGTAAGCCAGAGGACGATACGATACGATTCGATATTTACAGAATTGTATCGACCGAAAATATCGATACAAATGCAAGTACCCACCTTCACCCCTACTCGCTAGGTACACCGAAGGTGATACCCGTGCCATATATGTACTGTTCATTCGGCTTGCTCGAAAATGTAAAGGGACGAATAAATAAAGTTCGGCTGTCTTTTACCTGTTTGCTTTTCTCTTGATTTTTGGTGAACCGATTTTCATTTGCGTTTAGTTATTTGATAAGAGCAGGATGTTTGGTAAATATTTATGCCTACATTAATTGGGCACCTATTTTAAAACTTTTCTACCAAAATAGACATTCCGGTTCAAAGCATATCAATCCAACTAAGATAAACCACGAAACCGGAACTAAGGGAAAAAACCGGCCAATTGTGAGTCGGACTCGCGCATAAAGGGTTCCGTACCATAGTAGTAGCCCCTTATTTTTAATTCTTTTATTATTCGTTGTTATAGCAGCAAAAGAAATACACATTGTGTGAAAATTTCAACTGTGTACCTATTACGGATCATGAGATACAGCCCGCTGACAGACAGATGGACGGGCGGACAGGGATTAGGTTTTTGTGTCTAAGAATTTCCAAAGCTACAAACAATCCATTTTTTACTTCATTAAGTATCACACTTTTGTTTCGAATCTTTGTTTACATTTCCGGAAAACAAGAAAATAACGCACCGTACGACCTACGCCGTGAGTTATGATGATCGCCCCCACAAGGAGCACCTGTGATAAAGCACGCGGCCCATTTGTTTCGTTATTTGAGAACCTCTGGCTTCCCCATCATATGGAGCGAGTGTAGCGACCTTTAAGAACCCCTGGCTTCGCTGTCGTATGGAGCGACCGTGATGGCGGCTCGAGTCGATCTCACACGTTCATAATAGTTTTCCAATGTTGGGAAATTAAATGCTTTTGGTATTTTATTAGTGATGAAGTCGGAGTGCAGTCAAATGGGTGTTTAAGAAAAAGTGGGACATGTATAATATCTGTCTACGTAACATTAATGATAAATTCATTAATATCTGACAGACAACGCTCAGCTATAAATTGCACCTTGGTGACAAATGTGACTATTAGCTCGTAAATATTTGAATGTCTTTGGTGAATTTAGACCTATCTAAAGTAGGGAAAACTTTCAAAAACCACGAAAATGTTCCCAAACAATATGAGCGTAAACAAAAATATCATGAATTTAATCATGTTACCTATTTTGTGCAAAACATTACCTATTTCTACCAAGCTACGTTTAAATCAAAGATCAAAGACAACATTTATTTTAATAAACAGATTGGCACGAAATAAATAATTAGTTTTCGTTTCCAAATAAACGTTTGAAACGTAAATTAAATACGTTGGTACGTAATTTATTAGTAGAAGACTCGTTATTCGTCACCGAGCAACAGTTGGATCGATAGATACAAGAGTTCGAGACACGAGTTATATCGGCGTCTCTCGGGCATAGATAAGGTGAAGTAATAAAGTGAGAATATGGTTGGCCTAACGAAGCTTAAGAAACCACAGACTGTGTATTTTGGACATCCATTTCAATTTTGGAAGGTGAGTCTCTTTTGTTTTTTTTTTCAATGTTTAGTAAAATCAATAGCACGCGTGTAATTGGCACCACATTCAATCAGCCTAGAATGTACCACTGCCGGGACACAGGCCTCCACAGTCGAGAGTGGGCCGCTACATGTCTTCGAATTTTTGGTTACGACCATACCGGTTACCTCACGATGTATTCCGTAACCGTTTCCTATCGTCCGGATTGTCATCTCCTCCCCTTATTTTAACTAGCTGATCCCGATCCGAGGTGATGGCGTTATGATGATTATTTAGTGTAAGTTGCAGTATGGATTGACATAGTAAGAATGATGAACGGCTTGAATAGAGACAATGCTGATCCGCTGCGGTAAATATACGTGAGCGTTGCATGAGCTTTAAGGTACACGTGGCATTGCCGATATCTTTCACGGAAGTGGAACTATTTTCCTCATCCCAAAACATTTTATATAATGCTTTCTTTCTTCTTTATCGTGGGGTTAGTGCTTAATCTGGTGTCAGAGTTTTTTTTAAGCCGCCCATGGGCCTCTGACTTGGCTTAACATGCCGTCGAGAAATATCTCTAAGGCATGCTGATTTCCTCACAATGGTTACCTTCACCGAAGCAAGTGATAATTAATTATACTATACGCACATGAATCCGAAAAATCAGAGGTGCGTGGCAGTAGCTTGGGTTTGAACTTGAGACCTATCTACATCTACTCTAATATTTTATAGAGGAAAGATTTGTATTTTTGTATGTAACGAATAAACTTAAAAACTACTGGACCGAATTCAAACATTCTTTCACCGTTAAACTTATGTTACTCGGTGATAATGTAGCTTGCATTATCACCGAGTAACATAAGTTATAAATTATCATGCAAATTAGCTGAGCTATCACAATTTTCGCGGACCAAGTCGCGGGCGAAGTGCTAGTGTGACATAAAATGCTACCTGGTGAAAAAGTTTGCAGTGTAGCAATGGGCAGACAGACCCTGTCTATAACCGACTGTGTGACCTATAACTTGAGAACCGCTTGTCCAATTAACGTGATGTTTTCCATTTCAATTATAAGTAACTAGCTGTTGCCCGCGGCTTCGCCCGCGTGAAGTTCGGTAACTGTCCCACTGGATCATACTAAAGGGATAAATAGTATCTATAACCTACATGTTAATCCAAGTTATAAACTATTTATGTGTCAAATTTATTTTACAATTATTTTATTATAATCACCATGACCATCATTATCACAATCACCATCACTATCACAATCACTATCACAATCACTATCACAATCACTATCACAATCACTATCACAATCACTATCACAATCACTATCACAATCACTATCACAATCACTATCACAATCACTATCACAATCACTATCACAATCACTATCACAATCACTATCACAATCACTATCACAATCACTATCACAATCACTATCACAATCACTATCACAATCACTATCACAATCACTATCACAATCACTATCACAATCACTATCACAATCACTATCACAATCACTATCACAATCACTATCACAATCACTATCACAATCACTATCACAATCACTATCACAATCACTATCACAATCACTATCACAATCACTATCACAATCACTATCACAATCACTATCACAATCACTATCACAATCACTATCACAATCACTATCACAATCACTATCACAATCACTATCACAATCACTATCACAATCACTATCACAATCACTATCACAATCACTATCACAATCACTATCACAATCACTATCACAATCACTATCACAATCACTATCACAATCACTATCACAATCACTATCACAATCACTATCACAATCACTATCACAATCACTATCACAATCACTATCACAATCACTATCACAATCACTATCACAATCACTATCACAATCACTATCACAATCACTATCACAATCACTATCACAATCACTATCACAATCACTATCACAATCACTATCACAATCACTATCACAATCACTATCACAATCACTATCACAATCACTATCACAATCACTATCACAATCACTATCACAATCACTATCACAATCACTATCACAATCACTATCACAATCACTATCACAATCACTATCACAATCACTATCACAATCACTATCACAATCACTATCACAATCACTATCACAATCACTATCACAATCACTATCACAATCACTATCACAATCACTATCACAATCACTATCACAATCACTATCACAATCACTATCACAATCACTATCACAATCACTATCACAATCACTATCACAATCACTATCACAATCACTATCACAATCACTATCACAATCACTATCACAATCACTATCACAATCACTATCACAATCACTATCACAATCACTATCACAATCACTATCACAATCACTATCACAATCACTATCACAATCACTATCACAATCACTATCACAATCACTATCACAATCACTATCACAATCACTATCACAATCACTATCACAATCACTATCACAATCACTATCACAATCACTATCACAATCACTATCACAATCACTATCACAATCACTATCACAATCACTATCACAATCACTATCACAATCACTATCACAATCACTATCACAATCACTATCACAATCACTATCACAATCACTATCACAATCACTATCACAATCACTATCACAATCACTATCACAATCACTATCACAATCACTATCACAATCACTATCACAATCACTATCACAATCACTATCACAATCACTATCACAATCACTATCACAATCACTATCACAATCACTATCACAATCACTATCACAATCACTATCACAATCACTATCACAATCACTATCACAATCACTATCACAATCACTATCACAATCACTATCACAATCACTATCACAATCACTATCACAATCACTATCACAATCACTATCACAATCACTATCACAATCACTATCACAATCACTATCACAATCACTATCACAATCACTATCACAATCACTATCACAATCACTATCACAATCACTATCACAATCACTATCACAATCACTATCACAATCACTATCACAATCACTATCACAATCACTATCACAATCACTATCACAATCACTATCACAATCACTATCACAATCACTATCACAATCACTATCACAATCACTATCACAATCACTATCACAATCACTATCACAATCACTATCACAATCACTATCACAATCACTATCACAATCACTATCACAATCACTATCACAATCACTATCACAATCACTATCACAATCACTATCACAATCACTATCACAATCACTATCACAATCACTATCACAATCACTATCACAATCACTATCACAATCACTATCACAATCACTATCACAATCACTATCACAATCACTATCACAATCACTATCACAATCACTATCACAATCACTATCACAATCACTATCACAATCACTATCACAATCACTATCACAATCACTATCACAATCACTATCACAATCACTATCACAATCACTATCACAATCACTATCACAATCACTATCACAATCACTATCACAATCA